>OY728131.1:1776601619-1777851619 GCA_963277665.1 Viscum album | reverse complement strand
ATAGAGTCTAAATAAATAAACCTCTCATACCATATGTTGGGCGGAGTAGAGTACTCAAGAGGGGAGGGGGTGAATTGAGTATCTATAAAAATTTCTGTTTAAAAATTATTCTTAAAAATTTTCTTTAATTAATTTAAATACAACTTAGTTAATCAAAGTAATATAGCAATGAAAGTTTGACTATTTAAATAACTTCTCAGAAGATTGATTAATTCTCAATAATCTTAATATTAGTTATTAAAATTACTTTTGAAGCTATTCTAAAAAGAGAAAAAAATTATAAATTCTTTCCAAGATTAACTATCTAATTAAATATTGTGATTTCTGACATATATAGTAAAACAGAGAAAACAAAATTAAACAATATATCAGATATAAAACAAGTGGTTCAGTCTCAAGTTGAGGCCTAATCCACTCCTCTAGGTGATCACCTGCCACCAAGTAGTTTATATAAATAAACTTGATCCAAACCCTGGATCAGGGTTAACAAAAGTACACAAGACTGTCCAGGTCACACGACCACTTCCTCATTTCTTAGTGGGTATTGAACTAACAGGTCACACAGGGACCACTTCCACACTTATCCATGGGAATACACAAGTGAAAAAATGTATGAGAAGAGATATCTTATATCTTTAATATTAATGCAAGAAATAGTTCGTGTTTTTATAAAGACACCCACACACTACTCAAAAGAAAAAATAATACAAAATAGAGAAAAAATGATGAGATAAGGTTATAATTGCTATGAGTGTTAGTTTATGAAGCTATGGACTTCTATGATGAAGTAGATTTAGAAATCAAGTTCTCTTCCAGAAAACAGAGTATCGAAAGTCAGCTAGATCTGGATTGTTTTCTTCGTGGAGTTTATGGTGTGAAAATTTTCTCGACTCTAGGGTTTGTGTATGTTTCATGTGTTCTTTAGTAGAGTTAGGTTGCATGTATTAGTTCTTCTTTAATGAATTCTTATGCTTCTTTATTATTGCTAACACGCTTGTTTTTTGTCACTATTGTTGCCACTTCTTCTTCTGGCCACATTGTTCTTTTTATTCTTAGAATGCATGTGTTGGAGCTGAAAATATGCATGTATTCTGCACCTCGTACATTGTACTATTAGGTGAAATTCCTAAAAATAAAGATTAATTATTTAAGTGAATTTAAAAGCTTCAAATATGACTGTTAGAAATTAAATTGAAAAATGAAAAAATAGATTAAGAAACGGTGTCACTGTATATCTGGAAATGGTGTCTCCATGAAACGGTGTCTCCGTGAAACAATGTCTCTTTCTTTTACTTTGAGCGGTGATACATTTATGATAGAAAAAATTATATAGAGATTAAGAACTGGTATCATATATGCGGTGTTTTATCAAAGTGTATGAATGGTTATAGTGTTTAGATGGTCACAATATCTGGATGATCAAAGTGTTTGGATGGTCATGGTGTCTGGATGGTCACGGTTTCTAGGTCATGGTGTCTGGATGGTCACGGTTTCTGGGTCATGGTGTCTGGTGTCTGGGTCATGGTGTCTGGTCACAGTGTCTGGGTCATCGTGTCTAAGTCACAGTGTCTAGTCACGGTGTCTAGTCATGGTTTTTGGTCACGATGTCTGGGTCCTTTTCCAAAAAAACATAATTGGTGGAATACTCATGGTTTTTCATACTCAGCCAAATATCTATATACAAACTTATACTGTGATATTCATAGAATGGGTTAGAGTTAAACATTTATCAAGGAAATCCATTATTACACAGACTTAAAATAGTTTACAATCATTAAACATAACACATAATATCTTGGATAGGTTTATTTAAAGCATAAAGAAACTAATCATCTGTACACATGATTTTAGATATATTAAACAATATTAGCAAGATTTATATAACGTATAGGATTTGTTACCATTAAAACAAGATTAACACATGAGGAGTCCAACATCATGGTTGTTTCTATGGATGATATACTTGTTTATTGCATATTGGAGTAAGATCCTATTGAACATATGTATATAATCCTTGGAATCTTGAAAGAGAAAAATATGTATGAGAAGCTATCATTGTGTTAGTTTTGGATCCAAGAGGTGAAATTTTTAGGCTATGTAATTTTTGAGAGGGGTCTCTTAGTGGATCCTAAGAATATTCAGGCAGTGATGTCTTTAGAGTAGACAAAAAACAAATTTGATATTTGTAGTTTCTTGGGATTAGATGGTTATTACATGCTCTTTATTTAGGGATTCTATAATCTTGTATCTCCCATGACATAGTTAACCAATAATCTTTTGAAATGTTTTTGGAGCGATCAATTCTAGATATCATTTGAGGAGCTGAAAGTGTGATTGACTCCATCTCCTGCCTTGTTCCTTCTTAAGCCAGGTTAGGTATATGATTTCTAATATGATGCCTCATATATTAGTTTGGGTTATTTTCTGATGCATGGAAGATATGTTATTGCTTATGGTTCTCTTCAATAATTCCCTTATAAAAATAACTACCATTCATGATATTGAGTTGGTGGAAGTGATGCATTCTCTTAAGACTTGGAATCACTACCCCTTTAGGGGCGATTTATAGTGTATTTAGACTATAAGAGTATAAAGTATATATTTAATTATAGTTATTTGATATTGAGATGGATACAATAGGTGTAGTACCTAAAAAATTTTTATTTTGATATTTCATACACCCCCATGAAATGAAATGTGGTTGCAGATTATTTGAATTTTTTTTACCAACTTTATCATTGAAGAATCAATGGGAAAATGGTGCTTGATGGGCCAATCTGTTAAAATATTCTTCTATGAAGGTAATTTTAATTTAAAATTATTCCTATATTTTTCAAATGTACAATTATCTATATATAATCATATTAAACAAGGAATGTACAAGGATACTATGTGTCAATGATTTAGGAAGAATTTTTATGGTGGGGAGACCTTTGGTGTTTGGTCTTAGTCTACCGATGGAGTGTTGTGATTCCAACGAAGGATGGTTATTATGATGAATACGAGACAAGAATTGATGGATAATGAAACATGATATAATTGGTTAATTCACTCAATATCTACCATGATTTATCGTGGCCTGATAAATCATTAATAGTGGTTGAGAATGAGATGATTTATTTAAATTTTTTTCTATTAGTTCATTAAATGTTAGAGAATTTGGGAACTTTATAATAGAACTACTGGTTTTTTTCAACCCTTACCCACTACGGTTTGGAAATGGGATAATATAGCAATGTAAATCATATTTTTACTACCTCATACTCTTAGTATTAAGGATTCTATATGAATAATTATTGATAAACTCATGAAATTACCACACTTCCTAACCAATAAATAGTTAATGAAGGTATAGGATCTTGGGATATTATATGTGTAGGATATTTTTATAATTCTTATTGTTCTATTAGATATCATTT
Organism: Viscum album; assembly: GCA_963277665.1. Classification (NCBI taxonomy): domain Eukaryota; kingdom Viridiplantae; phylum Streptophyta; class Magnoliopsida; order Santalales; family Viscaceae; genus Viscum; species Viscum album. The sequence continues at coordinate 1,777,848,200 of OY728131.1, read as the reverse complement.
AGTATAGGTACCCTCACCTCACATCCCAAATTTGGATTGTATTTTAGGTAGTTATGGGTCTTTAGTTGAAGTTGAGCATGTAATATCATCATTAGACAGATGGCTAGATTGAGTGAGCCATCCAAATTCTTGAAGACACTCTTCATGCATGAATGCTTAACTTCAATGGATATTCGGAGAATCATATGTCATTATAATATTTTTCCATTAAGAGTAGTTATTAATATTTTATTTGGATTGAACCATTTAAGGAATTGTATGGGAGGCCTTGTAGATAAACTTTTTGTTTAGAAGTTATTAGAGAACGGTTCTTGGTTAGACCAAGTATCATCTAGGAAATTATGGACATCATGTAATTAATCAAGAAAATATTATTAATAGATCAGATTATTAATAATTATTATTTCAATTAGTGTCTTAATATTTTGGAATGTTAGTTTTCCTTATAGTTTCACCTTAGTTGGGATAAAGATGTTTTGGGAGGTAGGGTATGTTATAACCTTGTTATGTCATCCTATTTGATATTTTAGAGAAATAACAGAAGATGTATTATAAATTAGAATTACAAATCATTTGACTTCTATTTATTATGTGTTTCATTTTTACTAACAAAATAAGTATTATCCAAATCCATACCATGTGATTGAGTGGGATGGTGTTGATATTGAACCTAAATCTTCAGTGATTGAAATCCCAGTTCAGATAGTGAACCGAAAGGATAAGGTGTTGTTTGGAAGGTAGATCCCATTTGTTTGAGTGAGATGAAATTTTGATATGGAGATCCATGATAAATGGGATAATGAGGCCTTGATAATATAGTAATGGACTTATATATTTTTTGGTTCATGAACCTGAGCATTTTTGGGGACATAGAACTTTTTTTTGGGGAGAATTATCACACCCCCTTATATAAAATCTACTATGGAGCCTCTTTTTCCATTTTATTTTCCATTTTAGAAGTTTTTTAGGTATATAGTGGTGTAAATATGTTTATGGGTACTTTGGTTCCAAATGGGTAGAACTACAATAATGGTGGAGGACCTAGTGTACCTATGGGTCTCCTATGTAAAACGGTCAGAACCAAAATTCTCAGAATTTGGGAATGGAGTTGGGAGGAGCACACTAGGAGTCTTCTTGTTGACCACAAATAAAGGGTTCTCACCATTCCATGGAAGAGTTCACAGTAAGCCAAAAATGGATTAAGATTCTATGACTGCCCTTGGTTGGTGCCCTCTCTCTAGGATGAAGCCACTACATTGTGGTAGATTCCAAATGGTTGTGGTAGTAGTGGTTTCATATTTTTGAAAGGATCGAATGGTCTCTTGATCATTAATATGGTGTTGCTCCAGACATGCCCAATTTTAATGGGTGGATTTAATAAATCTATTGACACATTTTATCTCTATTAAAAAATCTTCATACTTATTTTGGATTGATTTTTATATTGGTTGCATTCTTAGAAGGGGGTTTTAGGTATTTATCCTTCGGTAAGAAAAAACTAAGAGTGTCTCTTTGGGATTTAAATTTGTAAATATTGTATCATGAGGATTAGCTCTATTTGTTTCTAATCACCGATATTAGAGGCAACATGGTTTTAGTTATTCTTCCATTAGGTACCTTTATCCTATGTTCTATTCAATGGAACAAATTGTGTCCTTTTGAAGCTAATTTGGTTTTCAACAATGAAATTGATATTTTGAGATTCAATAAAGTTGATATAATATTTTATGGACATGAACATTTTTTTCAAAATCAAATTACATTTGGAAATTATTTTTAATGATGAAGTTGGATTTAATGGAATTAATAAATAATAATTTGATTTTATAATGGTTTTCCATGCTCATAAATGGAATGGTTTTTCTCATAAAATGTTTTAGGAAATATGTGCTTGGTTTTCTTGAAAAATGTAATGATGATATGTAGCACATTGGGAGACCTTGTGGTATGGAGAAAAACAATACATAAATAAACATTATTTGAGTAAGATATCACAAAGTTAGGTTTTCAAAATTCTATGTGGATAGTTGGTAGAATTTATTGAGGAACCAAGGTTTATTGCATTATAATTCACTTATGTTAGCTAGTGTTTCTGGGTGTGTATTAGTGGTTTACACCCTCATATCTTGTATTTCCCTTTTATGCTTTGTGGATATCTTACATTAACATTTATTTGATATGATTAATCAACCACTTGATATGGATATTGATGAATTAAACCTTATTTATTCATCTAATTATGTCTCATGGATATATGTTGTTCCATGTTTATTTGATTTTTAGAATATGGAATGTTTTTGAATAGAAATGTAAAGGATAATTTTAAATTAAAAATGAATTCTTAAAAATGTTTTCAAAATTTTTTTTATAAAAGAACTAGTATATTTATGTAGATATCTACTTTATATATTATTTAGTGGGTTTATAGTGAAATTTAGTTATCACACCCACCGTTTTCTTTTTTCTATTTGTAGTCTTGGTTCTGCAGGATATATGTACAGGGAAAAGGGTTATGTGGAAGAAAAATATCTTGGATTGTGATTCCCTTCGATGGGTTGGGATGATGGTGACGTATGTTAACATGGAGATGGAACCATGGATTGATTGGGGTACTATATTGATGGTCTTTATGTTTTTCTTATAGACCTTTTTATCTAGTTGTCTGACGTTACCTTTATGGTTTGGTTGTTCTAATATATCATGTGATATGGATATCTGCAGTGAAAATTAGATTATTTACATCTTATAAAAGTTCTATTGAGGATTAAATTATTCTCATTTTTCTTTGTAGGACACCTTGGTGCTTGTGTCGATCCCATAGGCATCAATAATGTACTTTAGGACTTTTAGTTGGCCAAGTTTGGTGACAGTATGGGTTGACCTAGGTTGTTCTATTACAAATCAAATCACAAATATATAATAAATATCTTAACAAAGAAGATAAAAATAAATTTATTAAAATTTTATATTAGTAGATTATATCGATAATGAATAGAGATAAAATAGTAGTAAACAAACCTTATATGGAACAATATTAAGTAGTAACATGGTTGAAAAACAAATCATCGACAAGGAATATGGAACTCGAATTAAAGATGTAAAAATGCATTGATTTCTAAAACTACGAAAAAGGCTATTGAAAATAGAATGATATAAGTGAAAAGTCATGAAATCAGTGGATTAAATAATGAATAACATGAAATACGAATAAATTAAGTGGGGGGAGGGCATTTATGAGTCATGGAAGTCAAGGTTTGAGAGTTTTTGGTTCGATGGAATGACTTTTGAGAGTCAAAAGTTACATTTATATTATTTTTTAAAATGTTTTTAATATTATTTATTATAATAATCAACATTAAAACATATGATTCTTGGTTTATTATTATAATAACCAATGTTAAAACCCATATTTATGAATTTTTTACATCGTTTATTATAATAAATGACATGGAAACCCTGACAAATAAGGTTTTCATATTGGTTATTATAATAACTGATTTGAAAACCCCCATTGATATGGTTTTCTTACTGGTTATTATAATAACCTACTTGAAAACAATTTACTATCGAGGTTTCAAAGGAAGTTTTTAATCATTTTCATAAGAACTCTAACATGAAACCTACTCTTTTACTATTCTAGAAAATCATAGAATTATTGATGCATTATGATATAGGTGATATAATAAGGTTTTTAAGGTTTAATGTTATGTATGTCCTCATGTGATAGATTTATCTTATGTGAGTTAATAGTACACAGACCCAAACTATGAATGATTCATTATATATAATTGTATTGGTTTACCTAACATGGATATTGTGCCAAAATTTTAATCCCCCGTGAGTTGTTTGGTGTCATATTTAATTTAAAATGGAATTAAATAGAGTTAATCTTTTGTAAGTTATGTGTGGTCGTTTACCTTATGATGGTCATCACTACATTTAGTTATTTCTACATGTGATAGTCAAATTCCGCTAGACTATTCCTACATAATTTCATTTTAATCCTATACAGGTCATGACACAGAAAGATAATCTCACATGAGGATTCCCATCATTGGTTTAATCTTTTTTGAGCACTGAGTTCAATCTATTGTGGGTTCAAGGTTATTCCTACATAGGTCACTATAATGCTAGGTTAATGTTAGATAGGTCATATCATAAACTAATTTTTGGGTTAATCACATGAAAGGTCTTTCTGAAATTATTTAATGCTATATAGGCCAGTCATAACATGTGTTGATATTTTAAACGTACATAATATTTCCAACATTATTTTTATTCTTACACGTGCTAATTAAAATTTATTATTTCTAAAATATCTATTTATAATTGAATTGTATAATTTTTAAATTGTTTATAAATTAGTGGAAAAATTATAATGAGATATTTATTAACTTATAAAGCCGTTCATGAATTATTTAATTATAAATATTTTATAATTAATTAATTAATTATGAAACATTTATTAGATAAATATTATATAAGAATTAAATTATAAATTGAAACAAATTATTATAAATTATATGTTATGACTTATAATATAGATATAAATGGTTTATATAGAAATTATATGGGTAATTTATAAATTTTTCTGAAATTCCAAAAAATAAATCAAAAATAGAAAAATGTGTTTATACTTATATTATCATTAGTTCATAATTATTTATTTGAATTTTCCAAATTAAAGCATTATATGAGAAATTATTTAAACCATATCAAAATATTTTTGATGATTGATTTTATTAATGTTTAAATATTATTCAAGATGTCACATTTGGGTTATAAAAACGGGTACATAAAAGAATTGAAATATAAAATGATTATATTTCAATTAATATCATATATTTAATGTAAAGGAAATATAATGTGTAATATAATGGAATTAAAATAATATATAAATATAAATTGTTTGTATTTATTAAATAAATGATTTTCCATAATAAAGAAATAAATTATACAGTTATTATTTTTATCTTTATTTATGAAAATTTATTTTGAAGAATTAGTACTAAAGTGTTTCCGCTATTAGGTGATCAAAGAGATAATTATAATTTTAACCCTAATAAAACCGTCACTAATGTTGTTTTTAGGAGATCTTACATGAATGATGTGGATGCTGTATCTTCTCAACTTTATCCTTCTTTATTTTGGTATAAGTGACAGCCTTTGGTTTCTTTTTCAATTAAGTACATTGACTCTCTGGCTTTAGATTGTTGGTACTCACTTGTTAATAAGTTTTCAAAATGTCACCGTTCAATCAAATTCATTAAGAGGTCTCTTGAATCACTGAAGTTTGTTTTTCTATTTGGGGATCCTTGACTCTCAATATGTCCAAATTCATTTCCCCTCAAAGGAAGACTATTAATGATGTTGGTCCCATGGAAAGTATTCATTTAATGGATGTTAGATGAAGATGGAAAAATAGTATCCATATTTGGAAAAAGTATGTTTTACCCAAAATTTTCCCATTTTGATTGGATTCTAAGGTCTCTTGGTTCATCTCTTCAATATAGATGATATTTTTTCTATCAATAATCTTATTAGTACCCCAACTAAGCATGATTCTGCCACCTCCAAGCTCACAAGGCCCTCTATCATGAGGATCTACACTGAGGTGGATATCTCAATGGTTTTTTTATTGGTCATTTGGATCTAGAATGGTAACATGAGATTCTATAAAAATCACAATTATGAAAATATTCCTGATTATTGTCTCTCTTATATTAATTTTTTTCACTCAGTTGGTTTTTAAGGAAAAAACCCACTAAAATACACCTAGTTAGGAACAAGGAAATTTTTGTTATAAAATTAAAGACCATGGTCCTGTTAGGGGGAATTATCATATTATGAGAAATGATTCTCTTACAAAAACCACTATGTATATTGTTGTTAAAGACATGGTTGGTCCTTCAAGGAAGAACTCACTAGAGTTTGGGGACCTCTCTGGCTTTGAGAATGTTATCCATAATGCTAAACCCAATCCTTTGGAGTTGTACAAACTAGTGAATCAAATGCCTAAGGAGATGAACTCTACACTCCAAAAGGGGTACTGAATGGTCATAGTTAATCTAGTGAGTCTGATCATGAACTATTTTAACATATATGTCATATTTAGGAATATTTTTTACACTCAAGTACTAAAAAAGGAAATAATATGATGGTGGATTCTGATTCTTTTATCACCCCACTCACTATAAAGATCCAAAAGAATAATTATTCCTCTAAATTGGAGTGAACAATCATCACAATATGTTCTACTATTTTTATAAACAATAATCCTCCTCAAATGGTTGTTTAGTTTCCCCCTTTATCCTCTAGTGATGAGATCCCATCCACCTCCTTTGATAAAGAATTTATATAAGATTTCATCAATCTTGAAAAGTGGTTAAAAATGAAATATATTCTTGTTTTGATGAATATAATGTTCTTTACTTCACTAGATATAAAAAATTAGATATTTATGTGGATAATTTTAAATATCTTAGTGTGTGTGTGTTAACCAAAATTGAAGTTAAATTTGACATGAACCCAAATTTTGAGTTCTAAAAACTTATCTTGGAGTATGGTAATATTGCTACTAATTTATGATATTTTTCACTTGCAATTAGATTTGTATGCTCATGGATGGATGTTAAGTCTACTTTCAACAATTATGTTAAGGAAGTTTACTTGTTAAATGGGTGAGGATTAATGGTTTCTTGGTGTTTTATGTTATTTTTTCAAATTATGGATCAAGGATTTTAATATGTGTAGTAATTGAGGGATAATTGTTTTAAATGTTGTGTTGAATAATGAGCCTCATATTTTCTGTCTATATTTCCAATATATTGGATAATAATTACATGAACATTATTTGTTTATATCTTTATTTAATGTTTTGTGCTGTAATTTTTTGGAAGGAAGTTGTTTGGTGATAACTCCTAGAGTGAATATAGTCAATTTTGGTGGAATTGAATACAATATGCCAATAATGGCTTGATGTATTTAGGAATTTGGATTTTTATCAACCAAATTGACTGTAAGGAGATAAGTTAAAGAACTGGAAGGATAGAACATGCACCTAAGTGTGAAGATAAATAATTTGAGGGTTCTCATCCTATGAATTGAAGTTTCATTCCATTCTATTAATGATTTTAAATTGGAAGGAGGTCCATGATGGTTTTCCTAGTTTAAGTTTCACAACAAATACCTTTTACTTTTCATTATATGATAATTATGTCGTATTATTTTGATTTAAATATGTAATATTTAAATTATCTAGTGCAAGATCATTTCTCCACATGTTCTAACTCAATAATAAAACTCTTATTTAATAATTCTTTTGGGGTATGGGTTGGGAAAAAACACATGATCAAGCAATATTTGATATGAATTTTTCAAAAATAGTTTATCTCAAGTAAATATGTGAAATGTTCATTTTTTTAAAATTTATTACTTTATTTATCCATAGATATAAATTATTGGAAATATGAATTTTTATGTACAATTTATTTTAAAGTTGATGAGAAGATTCTATACATTAATATACATGAATCTAAGGAGTAACATTCCTAGTATGATAATGGATCTAGTTTTCTTCCACCTTTAATTTTTATTATATTGAGTTAAGAGATTGAATGAAGGTGTTAATTATGATTTATAAATATTAGATGTTAGAGTTTCGATAGAAGTTTTATCTCATTTGAGTAAAGAATCCCTGGGTAGAGGGAATTTGGGTCGAACTGCTCAGTGTCCTGGAGGCCTATGAATTGTTTAGAAATATAAAGGTTGAATATTGGTGGCTACAAGATTACTCATATGGGGACCATTAATTTTATATGTTTCGAAACCATTACATGAAAGGGTTTTATATACCTTATTCATAGGATTAATTTAAAGATGTATGGATATGGCTATATTTTAATTTGGGTGAGTAACATAATCCATGAGTTGTGTAGAGAGATACACTTAAATATTGGTGGAACATATTGATTTATTAGAATGAATATGAATCCAAAATAAACACATAGAATCATGTATACTTCTAATGTGAATAATTTGAGATAACATGGTGAAATTAAATCACCTTTAAGAATTCTATGTGTAATATTACATTCAAAGTGGAACTTGTCAAGAACTCAATATCCAAGATTATATTATATAAAGAAATTTATTATTGGAAGCCCCTAATAGGATAATAATCCATTTCTTGCTATTTTATTTTGTTATCACCTAGAAAGGGGACACTAAAATTAATAGGTTACCTAAGGAATATATATGAGTTTCTCAATATGATGTATTGGGAAAAGAGTTATCCATTAAACTATCCATGATTCATATATGATATTATTTGGATGATGAGATACCTAAATAAAAAAGTTGTGAGAGAAATTCCATATTGAAATAATTTTTTAGTGAAATATAGATCTTGTACCACTAATTTATTTAATAGATTTTAAAAGGGATCATTATTTTAGCGGTGTCACATTTAATTAAAGTCCTTATTAAATGTTTTTAAAATAGGACACTTACATGATAAAATATTTATTTTCAAATAAATATCATCATAATTAAACGTAAATTTTAGATCAATCATTTAAAAGTAAAATTTTAACTTACTAAACTTCTAAAATATGTAACTAAACAAAAGTTATTATATATAGAAATTAAATGTGTTAGAATTATCCTTTATTGTGTAATCAGCTTATTATTGAATTAGTTCAATAGGGGGGGGGGTCAAATAGAATCTTAGGAGAAGAACATAATGATTCAATTAAGGATTAAAATGAATTAAATTATATATTAATATATTTATCATTAGTATTAATTCATATACTCAATATTATTGGGTACATTAATGACTTGGTGTGACTAGAGGTTTTATATACAGGTTATTCTTGTTAAGTGATTCAATCTATTATCATAATTGGATTTGTTCGAATAATGTGAATTAATTCAAGAAATATTTACCCAAGTTTTCTCAAAGTGTTTCAGAAATTTTAATTAGTGCATGTCATGTCAATATTATCATTGGTAAAAAAAATTAAATGTTCAAACCATAAGAAGAAAAGTAAGTTGGAGATCCAATTTTTTTTTCAAATTTATAGTTGAGATCATTGAAAACAAAAAGAGTTTTCCAAAAGGATTAATGATTCTATAATATAGAGTTATCCATGATTCTAGAAGGGGTTTGAGAAACTCCATGTATAGTTTATGTCAAGTATCAGTGTTATAGAAATTAATTGAACAGTTTTGATGGATACATGATACCAAATGTATACTTTAAAATTATTATAAATATATAAATGCTCAAAATAAAGGGTTTAATTAAAAGGGTTTTAATTTTTCATTCATAGAATAAAACAAAAAGTTATTATATCCATGATTTCAATGCAAATGAATATATCAACATTATATTTATATAAATAAATGATGTGTGTTGTCATTTTATTTCCTTCATATGATAAGTGATTTTTTTTACTAAAAATGAGTTATTATGAATAATATGAGATAATGGATTTCATACACATGGTTTATCATTAATTATATTCAATAATATGTTTTGATAATAAGATATACATAAAAATAATTATCTAGGATAAAAGGATTTATCTACATTTCTGTTAAAATATGTTGGATATGATCCCACAAACCATCAGTTTCAAATTTTAATCTTCATTTCATTAAACTTATCTAACCACATAGAATACCATATATGACATGGATGGAATAAATTATTTTTTAAATAATCATAATAAAAGTAAATAAATTTAATTTATTAAACATTAATAAGTTTTTGTATCTTATAATTATATATTAAAGAGAATTTATTATTTAATAGGAGAGTGGGAGTATATTTAAACTTTTATAATTTTATTGTTAACAAATAAAATATTTTTAGAGTAAAAAATAAAATGTTAATGTAACATTAAATCCGAAATGAGTTTATGATGTGTTGGTAATGGAACAATGAATATTTTTTCATTAGTTATCAAAATATTTCATTGAATAATTTTAAGGAAATTGGTTCCAAAAGATAATTAATATAATAAAATTAGAAATAATTTTGAGTATTCAAAATAAGTTATAAACAATATGGTATTTGATGTTGTATAATTAAAAAGTTTGAATATAAAAAATTTGGTGGACATTAGGAATTTGATTCCTAAAACACACCATTATTCAAAATAGATTTCTTAAAATATGTTACTCATTAAAAAGTTTAGTGGGTGGATTTTATATAATGGTTACATAGATGTATGGTAGAAATTATATAGAGATGTAAAGAGTTTAATAAAACTCTTGAAAGTACATCAAACAAAAGGTAGATGTGATATTTTATTATATATGATATGATTGATGGATTGTTATGTATGGGTTTTTAAGTTTTATTAAACGAATTTAAGGATAAAAATATATTTGGTTATACAAAAAAAAATATTTACTTTATCATTATTTCACGTTGGTTATATATATACTAATATATGTATCAGGAAGTGAAATGATAATGGTAATATAAAAGTATGTAATTGATTTTATCCCTAAGTGATGTTATTCATGTATTATTATTGTTTATAATGAATTGTTAAGGATATCCTGAGTATTATTCTTATATTAGGATACTAAATATACTGATGAGGCAAAAAATAGGTTTTGTGTGTTGGATGACCCATGAAGCATACCACATGGAGAGGTATATACTATTTCTCTGTTATATTAGAGGTACATGGTTTATCTTTGAAGTCCCCAGTACCTGAGGGTGGAAAGATACATAGCATGAGATACTTCATACCATGGTATATTTTTTACATAACCCTTGAGGTTTAGCTAATCAAGGGAAAGTTGGGTATGTTGATGATAATTTCATCAGTTAAAGATTAACTAAGATGAGATTTTTCCTCTTATATAAAGAGTATAATATCGGGTACCATGATTGAAATAGAAAAAGAATGTATATTCCCATATACATATAGTATATATGATGTAATTATCTATTAAAATGATTGTAATATGATGTGGTTATCCACAAAGGTGATGGCATGTGATATATTCATCGACCTGGTTAGTCTATACTCATCGAATCAAGAATCTATGAGTAGCTATAATGAATTGACATACTTTGTTTCTTATGGTTATTTTATGTCATAAAAAATGGATCCTATGAGAATTAATTGCCTCATATTATATAGTTTGAGAACTCATGTATAGAGATATAAGTGTTTGATAAAGATCTTACTGGATCTATTTGAAGCTTGAGTAGCATTGATGCTTCATTATAAGACTGTCATTGGTTACATTTATAGAGATAATGATTCATATTTTTTTTGTAAACTCTAATAAGGATCACGGGTTCACACCTTATGGTTGTCTCAATGAAGATTTTTATTGACTTAGAGAGATACTCTAAAAATGTTTTTGAGTTTTATCCAAACGGTTTTTGAGATAGGAATTCATATAGTATTACATATGATGTAATACATGGCGAGGTTGATGATAGTCTTACAAAATTGTTTTATAAATATGAAAAAATAGTTTATGATATGGTTTCACAAGTTATTTTATATAATATATTACAATAATAAATAAAACCAAGTCTTTGAGCCATTAGTATAGGTGAGATATTGATGGAGGTGTTCCATAAATCCCATGAAGTGTGCCATATCATTTTATATGATATGTGCATATCATAAGGTACAAAATTCATGGTTCAAATTAATATTTTATGTTTGGTTAGTATATCACATGGAATGGTATATGATAACATACCACCACCTATGATTTAATAGATGTAGAACATTATAAGGAAAAACATTCGAGTCACTTCCAATATCAATTAGTAAATAAGTCATTTCATAAGATGAAATGATCAAGAGGTATGGTGAACTCATTTGATGATTAAATGGTTGATGATATCGTTAAATCATATATCACATATATATGAGTAAATGAATGAGATTTTTCTAAATACATATATAAACAAGTAAACAACATCAACATGGTTGTGTTTTTTCCTATAAAGATGTTTCTTATTCTCTTTATACTTGTAGCTCTATTACATATCCCATTCTAAAACTTGAGAGATACGATAATATCATGGATTAAAGTGTATCCCACATGGATTTTGGATGATTGAAGAAAAACCGTGGATACAATATAAAGGAGGGATATATTTTTATACAATTTTTGATCTTTATCAAGTCTATATGATCAAACAAGAGGCATCAGCTCACTAGTGTAAGTTACACATATATAAAGTTTCTTTACTTTATAGTTTACAATGTTTTATGAAATTATTCATGGAGTTCTTGGTTTGGGTTTCTTATTTACTTCCACTGATTATTTTAATTTTTAAAATACACTTAGAAACTCATAAATTTATGCATGAAAAACATTATGATGGCATAGAAAAATATATGTGAAGTAAACTGTTTTTATTTTGAAATATATTGATAAAGAGTTTTTAATATTTAAATTATTGTGCATGTTTTGTGGTATAAATGATTGGTGGTAAGTGAAGGAATTTTTTATTGTTGTGTTAAGTGGTTTGTTGTTTGGTGGTATTAGAGAAATGATGTAGTTATGTTGTTGTAGGGAAGGAAACACATTATTTAGAATGATGATGGGGTTTTTTCATAATGGTTGAGTAGGTTTAGTGGAGTGGTAGTATGTAAGTAAATGCGATTCTAGTTATATGTTATACTTATTATTTATTGATGTTTGACATTAATAGTTTTAATTTAAATTTATAATTTTAATGTTTAGATTGAATAAATGTCATTATTTCATCATTGGTATATTGGGAATGTTAAAAAAATTATAATTCATGGGATAAGGTGTTATTAAATTTTCAGTGCTAGGGATTACCGAAGTTACTTGGTGAAGTGTTAGGTATCATGGTTAAAGAATGGATAGTGGACAATAATGTTTCCTTTGAGTTAATAAAACTACATATATAATTTGATTTTCTTTATTAGTTGTTTTTTTGAGGTGTGTCTTGAATGTGGTGGAATATGAATCATGGTTTCACATATGAGGTTTCTTAAAAAAAATTCCTTTGGTGGTTATGAATGACCTTATTTACCTAGTGTATAGGAATGAGTTCTTGAGAGATATTTAGGATTTTTACCAAGTAGAATCTGGCATGCTTAAACTTGGATCTGGTTTTTGGGTATTAATTGGTCAATTTTCAGACATCTTAGCTAATGAATACATGTAAGAATGATGTTTTGTGTCCACTTTCATTACAAAAAAACATAAATTAGTGATTTTATTTTCATTAGTGGAATTTTAAAATATCATTAATTGATTAACTGATTTATCTTGAAAATGTCAATAAATGAGGTGTCATTAATTTAGAAAAAAATTAAAATATCTCTAAAACAATTACTGACATTTTTTTAGAAACATCCTTAAATGAGGTGTGATTAACCAATGTTTTCAAAAAAAAATTAGTATTTTTTTATTGAAAATCATAATTTCTTTTATAAAAAAAATATTACATAGATGCCTGCTAGACAACCCACTCCCCCTCAATCCATCACTCACTAGTATACCCAACCAATGACGCACCCCCTCACGCCCCCTACATGAGATGAGAACTCCAACTAGTCACACTGGTATCCCATACACCCCACCATACCCGCACACACTGGAAACCCCACACAAAAAATCCTGAAATCTTCCTCCACTAGAACTTTTTCCAACACCTCCAGCATCCCAACATAGAGCTGAACCAACTCAGCTATTCTGAATTTGAATTTTTTATTATATTATGTTATATAAATATATATATATTTCTGTATTTAAAAAATTAATATATTATATATATTTATATGTTAATGTAGATATATATATTATTTTAGGTATATATATATATGTTTATGCAATAAAATATATATGTTTATATAAATGTTTACATTTAATGTTTATATATGTATATATATATGTTTATATTATATATATGTTTATATTATATATATGTTTATATTATATATATATATGTTTATGTTTATGTTTTATATTATATATATAGGTTTATATTTTAGGTTTGTATATATTTTGTATATATATATATGTTTATATTTTATGTTTATATTATATATTTGTAGGTTTATATTATATATATATGTTAATATATATATATGTGTATATATTATATGTTTGTATTAATATATATATTTATATATGTTTATATATGTGTCTCTCTCTGTGTGTGTGTATATATATATAATTATAAATATATATACACACACACACATACATACATTTAGATATAGATATATATATATTTATATATAATTAGTCACGTTTTAACACAGGTAAAATGTTACTAAAATAGAAAATTTTTCTTAAAAAATGACTAACTTTAAAATATATATGTGCTTTTATATATAAATATATGTATATGTATATTTATATATTTACATATTTACATATATGTGTGTCTGCGTGTGTGTTTATATATATGTTTAAATGTATGTGTTTGTGTTTATATATATTTCTAAATATAAATTTACATCGATGTGGGGAAATTTGATATATAAATATTTTACATATATGTCTATAATTTATATTATATATTTGTGTGCTTATTTATATTTTATGTTTATATATATATGTTTATGTTATATATATATATATGTGTGTACATATAATATATATATATATATGTGTGTGTGTGTGTGTTTATATATATACATGTTTATATATATGTGTCTCAGTTTATATATTTTACTAAATATATATATCAAAATATATATTTACATTGATGTGGGAAAATTTTCTATATAAATATATAAATTTAGTGAAGTTATTTAGGAATCATTTCTAATTTAGTGACGTGTCCTCCAAAATGTTTCTAAATTTAATATTAGCAATTTTTTTAAATATGTAGCTATGTTCTTTTATAGTGTTTAAGGTGAATGGTTTTGAATTGAAGTCTTGGATGGAGGGGATGGATAATTATAACATTATATATAGAGTTTTATTTTATGTATTTTAGAGAGTTAAAGAGGTTTCTTCAAGTTATGGGTCCTACGGTCGGAAAAGTCAGTGAGTGAAGTGGCCTTCTAAAGATTGGGCATGACTTTGAGTTTTGGGTTTGGGTTGCTTGATCTGTCCTATATCGATCGAGATAATATATTTCCATTATAATATAGTATGAAATTGGAAATATGAGTTTCATATGGTTTGTTATGTTCTTTATCCATAAGTGAGTGTTGTATACCTAATAACATGATTAGAAATTTTTGAATGGTCAGTTATATTAGAGTGGGATTGGTTTTGAGAATCAAAAAGTATGTTATGAGTTGATGACCTTATCCAGTTAATAATAAACTAATTTAAAATGATCTTTAGAGTTTTAATTTAATGTTTTTATACATGATATTCTTTGAATCAATTTTCTCAAAAGTAATTTTAAATTTTGTTTTCTATTTTGTAAATGTTTTCAATTTAACTTTAGTATATTTCAGAAATTAAAATAGAAGTAAAAGTATCTTTATGTTTTCATGAATTCTAAATGGTTTTGAAAATACATGAATTTTTTTATATGTTATGGTTGTGTTTGGTTAAAGGGTAAACTATTTTAAAAATTAGTTTTAAAAACATAAACTTTTCTTTATCCTAAAATAAGTAAAGATTGGTGATGGGGTTGAGTTATGGGTTTAAGTAATTGATGTTGTCCTATCTCAAATATATAAAGTTTGATCCTTTTATATATTAAGATTCCTATTTTAGAGGCATATCATGTAGTAGTAAAATTTTAGGAAAATACTTGTAAGAGAATGTATAGTGTTATAGTACAGTTATTGCATTCAGGTTGTTTGGTGCATATTGAGTGGCTCATTCCTTATTGGTTATTGATTTTACTTAGGTTTGATGAGTGTATAGAGGGGATATGATGGTTATACTTTTAAGGGTGTGGGATGGGGGTCCTAGATATTTATTTTTCGATATTTACTTTGAGGTGGAGTAGTGGTTCTATCAATGGTGTTGGATCTATTGGAGAGGTATCTTCCATCACAATTATATTTTATAAAGTTTCCTTCCCAGGGGTTTATTTTGATTCTTGATGATGATAATCATTTGATAGGAATTTATTATAGATTCCTAAAATTTACTAGTCCATTCCTTTGTGGTTTTGAGAGTTATAGTGGATTTTATAGGTATTTTAGAGATAAATAGAAAGTTTTAGTATTTTTAATGGGAATAACAGCATAGCAGTTCTACACTTTATTATTTTGGAGTTGAGGGGTAAAAATTGTTTGATTATAGTCATGGGTGTTGAGCCATTTTTCTATATTTTTTAAATCGGGGTTGTAAAATAAGGCTTCAGTGAAATTTATGTTGTGTGGGTATATTATATCATATATGTCTTCATTTAGGTAGGTTTGGCCCATTTTGAAATCCATGTGAGTTTGAGTATAGTGATCCACACTTTTCACATACATATATTTCATCTTAATAAATGTATATTCATAACATAACATAAGGATACATGCCATAATCCTATAGGTATAGTTTATTGGATACATGGATAACTATAATATAAGTTCATAAGATAACTATATCATCTCCAACTAAGTTCTTCATAAATAGAACCCTTCTTAGAAATATAATACATAATAACTTTGTTCGTATCCTTGGGAAAAGTAGCATAAGAAATGGTGATATAAAATACTCATTAAGGTTAAAAAAGAGAGATATTAACATAACAAGAGCATAAGGGTGCCTCCTCATACACTAGAGGCTACCAACTAGTAGCGAGGGTCTAATATAGATCATTGGTAGACTATTACCTTTTTTATTAGAGTAATGCACTAGTGGATATAAAAAAAATAACAACTAAATTACCAAATGATATTATAACCGGAACAATACAAGTATAATAATGTAACCAAAACTAGAAATAAAATATCAAAACTAAATAGTATATTTTCCATGCAAAAATACATGTCCAGTGTAAAAATGAAAACTCAATGTAAACACACTAATGACTCCCAAGAGGGTCCTGAACCACATCTGGTTCCCTCATCCAAGATCCATCCCCAAATTAGTCACCTAATATAGGGACTTCTCCCTTAACTTGTCCTGTAACTATCAAATATATTGGGGTATCAATCGGGAAACTAGAGTAGGGTGTGGGTACAACTTAGTTGGACATAAACAATAGTGTCTAAAATAATATCCCGTTAATAACAATGTATTCAGTTATATACAGGAATAAGAACAATACATAAGTTAATAGTTATAATATTATCAATTATTCTTTATTTAACAACACAACCCCCTTGGGTTCTTGAGGACACCCGAACCTCAATACCTACTTCAAACCACATCGATGTCTAAACTTTCCCTAAGGGATATCATGTCCAAGAATGCCACTTGTACCATTCAATATATCATCTCATATCTTAGAATTCCATTTTTACCATTCTAGATCTCAATTATCATATGAATTTCATCGTTATCATTCATCATTTCTTTAATTTATTCCAAAATTAATTAATCATCTCAATCCCATTAATTAACTTGGCAATTAATTAATCTTCTCAATCTCATTAACTAACTAAAAAAAATTAATCATCTCAATCTTATTAATCAGCACAACAATTAATTAATTATCTCAATACTATTAGTTAACTCAATAATTAATTAATCATCACAATACTATTAATTACATCAAAAATTAATTAATCTTCCCAATCTTATAAATTAACTCGATAATTAATTAACCATCTTAATACTATTAATAATCTCAAAAATTCACTAATCATATCAATCTCATTAAGCAACTAAACAATTAATTAATCTTCTCAATATCATTTATTTGCTCCACAATTATTTAATCATCTCAATCCTATTAAATAACTCAATAATAAATTAATCTTCTTAATATTATTAATTAACTCAACATTTGATTGATCTTCTATATTATATTTATTAACTCAAAAATTAATTAATCATAAAAATTTCATTACTAATTCAACAATTGGTTCATAATATCAATTCCATTAATTAATTTTATAATTAATTAATCAAAATCTACTATCCCAATAATCCAACAATTAATTAATCAAATAATTATTCAATTAAAAATCTTATTATCCTATAAATAATTCAACAATTAATTATTCAATTCTAAAATCTCAAAATACTATAATTAATCAAACAATTAATTATTCAATTCAACAATATCATTATCCTATAATTAATTCTAATATTAATTATTCAATTCTACAATCAATTATTCATAATCTACAGTTCCAATAACCCCCAATTTCACATTTTTCATCAATTAATTAATTCAAAAAATAAATTCTCAATCAATTTTTTTTACTAAGCATATAAAATCAATTCTAGAATTACATACATATAATTTTAATCAAGGCATTAGGATTTCTATTATAGACCACCTGCCTCAATTCATTGATGAATGACCACCCAACAAAAATAACCAAAAAATTGAGAAGTACGACAATGTAGAATAATACCCAAATCTATAACCCTAAATAAGGATGAAAAAAATCAAGATCCTTCAATTATAGATCTAGATCCAAAATACTAGATATATATGTAATAAAAATAGGAAGAACAACCCTTTGTTGTATGGGAGAAGAAAGTAAGAGAAATGTGGAACCAATCAGGATATCATCTCTTATCTCTAGGGGTGTAGATCTTCAATCTAGGCATCAAATCACAAAAATTAATGTTGGGAAAGATCAAAATATTCTAGAAGGATTTGGAATTGATAGAAATCGACTATGGGTCAAGCTATGGAATCCATGGGTATAAGATGGGGGATCGTGAATTTATTTAATAAAATTCAGGGGTTTAGAATCATGTATGCATTGTTTTCTACTCGAGGTGCACATTTTCTCTTTACTGTTTGCCTTAAAAATACACCTCTTCAATGGGGTGCATGGTTTCCCATTTTTGGGTGCATGGGTTGACAAATGGTGCACCGGCCCTTCCATTCCTCTCTTTACTGGGTTGCGTAGTTTTTTGGGATATGGTTCACATTTAAGGACAACAATGAACCAACTTTGAACGTAATTATTTATTCCATTTTTCTCAAATATTCTCCCCAAAACACCCAAGGTTAAACTCCAAATGAAAAGTACTCAACCAAAGAAAAAAGAATACATAAAATCAAGGTTTAATAATCTCTAAAAAAGGTTAGGATCTTAAAATCTCTCCACCTTATAACTTCTCATCCTTGAGCTATACTCCTAAGAATATATAAGATTCAATCCAAAAATGTTTGGCCATTGAGCCTTAATATCTACTTCTCTCTCCCATGTTTCCTCTTAAACACAACCATATTTCCACAAGACATGAAATATTAGTACAATCTTTTCATGCAACACTTTTTCACTGTGATCCAACACACTTATCCGATGCTCATAAAATGACACATCTATCTTGATCTACACATCATCCACATTGATCACATAAGAAGGGGCAGTGTGATACCGATGAAGTTGTGATAAATGAAAAATGTTATTCATAGCACTATATTTTTGTGGAAGAGACAATTATTACACCAACATATTGATTCTTTTCACAACCCCAAATGGTCTAATGAACTAGAGAACCAACTCTCCATGTCTCGGTATTCAGTCGGGACCAAATATAGGAGACACCTAAAGGAATACATGATCACCATATGTAAACTGTAGGGGTCATCGATGTATGTCAGCATATGAATTATATCTACTATGATATATATCCATATGCTTTCGAATCAACTAAACCAACATCGATGACTCCTTCATGAGACTTAGTCCTGACAAATCTAACTCACCTACCTCTATCCAGCATAAAAATGATCTGTATGGACTACTATAATGATCCTTTGATAGTTCCATATTAATAGTAGAAAGATTAATGTCTTTATTAAAAGAATACACAAAATATAGGTGCTTCTCCCAATACCCACTGAATTCTAGGACACATGCCTGAAGCATATAATCTAGAACCTATATAGTATTATCTGAATTCCCATCTTTCTATGAGTGGCAATTAGTAATCAACAAAACATTACTACCAAGTTCATTATATAAAGACTATCCACATGCATGAATTAATACATGAATCTCAGTCAAAAACAATAGTCTATGTCACCCTATGTAGATGGATTATCTCAGAAATATACATGTCTCCGAACTTCTCCATTGAGAAATTCTCTAGTGTAGGCATGTATTGTTCTACCATTGTCAGTCTATCCATAAAAACCCAAATAACATCATTAGTATGAGGTTTCCTTAGGATTTCCACCACATTATCCATGATCGCATCATCCCACTTCCATTCTAGAAGGGACAATGGCTGTATAAAACCACATGATCATTAATTATCATCCTTCACCTAATTACATGTGTAAAATTATGTCATGAACCCTACTATCTACTTTGTCATGACCAACCACCAAAATTATCATCTTATGTTACGGTGTATTTTGGTCACACCTTGATGTACCACCCACTTTAATGCATGAAATTCCCATATAAACTCCTCCTGCATACTCAAAGGATCCACAACCTGATTCATGAAGTAAATTATCCCATCCTCATATATTAACTATTCTTAAGGTGTCTCCCCACCTTCAAGGATTTCCATTAAAGATAAACATTCCATATCCTCATACTTCCTATATATGATCCATGACAAAAGTGTTGACAACAATGAAACTGATACTAGATTTATCTACTTCTGATTATCCCGAACCACCACATGAATCTCATCTAGTAGATTCATTATCTTCCACTCAACACTAGACCCATGTATAGCCTAAGTCCGAGTCGTTCTAATTTTAGGATTAGAAACATTGTTTTCTTTCCCAGGAGTGTATGCTAGCTTAAATTCAAAGGAAATTATATACTCAAACCATATCTACAATGGAAGATTCAAATATCATTGCTAAAAGATATAACATATGTTATTGTGGTCATTAAACACTATAAAATTTTCTCCCAGAAGATAATATTTCCAATACTTCAAATCATAATCTACCACAACCAACCCGAGGTCATGTATAGAGTAATTCTATTTATGTGGTCTCAACCATTGAGACCCATATGCCAAAAATCAATCTCCCTTCATCAATACTTCTCCAATACATATCCAAAAAGCTTCACAAAACACAATTTACTACTCACATATCTTAGGTATTATTATGTTTAGTGCATAATATGAAATTTAATGTGGTAAAATGATACAAGATGGTATTAATTGGGTGTATAAATTAAAATAATGAAATATGAAAATGAGTTTCCATTGTTAACCTTGACCTAAATGCAGGATGGTTAGGGGTAGTAATAGTGCCTTGGTTTTGACCATGTGGAAAGGTTTGAAGAAAGAGGCAGGTTGTGCCTTATTTTGTTTTCCTGTCAATGTGTTAATGTGGAAAAAAGTATCCTAAGGTGTTTTTGGCTTGTAGAGTGATTTATCTATGAAAATGTATGTTGAGAGGATAACAAGAGGATATGACTTATGAATATTGTAGTTTTGTTTTCTTTTTTATTTCCTCTTACTCTTTGGGAAAAGTAGAGAGGAGACTAGGATGAGTCAGGCCTTGGTTATGAGCTCAGGCATGGAAATACCTGACCCATGTTTGGGGGGAGAACCCAAGTTCCCAGAGTGGGATTTTTGTTATTTCTATTTATATTATAGTTGATTATTATTTGAACAACTTTGACTCTCCTGCATGACATTTGGTGCCAAAAATTCTGACTCACTTGCCTCAATCTAGGATAAAGGTAGGATCCTATTATGCTCTATATGAACAGTATACTGATAACTATTGTTATAGGAAAACTCAAACAAATATAGCTGCTTCCCCCAAGACCCAAAAAAGTCTAGGACACATGCCCAAAGCATATCATCCCGCACATGTATAGTACACTCTAACAACCCATCTGTCTATGGGTGGAAATCCGTACTCAAAAAAACCTATGTGTTAAGAGACTTATGTAATCTCTACTAGATTTTTGAAGTAAAAAGTGAGTCCCAGTATGAATTAATAGATGGTGGAAAGACATATAAATGGTCTATATCTTTAATATACAATTATCCCAATTTCTCCACTAAGAAAGTCTCCCGCATATTCAAGAAGTGCGTTATCTTCATCAATATGTCTACAATAACACAAATAGATTCATTCTTCTTATGAATCCTCAAGAGTCCCACAAAAAATCCATCGTAACAACGTCCCAATTAACTTCCTGAATTCTAATGGATATAGAAAACCACCTGGTCATAAATCCAAGTCCTTCACCTACTAATAGTTGTATCATCGTGTCCTGACCCCTACATCTACGTTTTCATGCCCAACCACCAAAAATTTAATCATATATCACGGTACAGTTTGGTCTCAACTGGATGTAACACCCACTTTGAGGCATGAAATTCCTACATCAACTCATCCCGCACAATCAAATGCACTATAACCCGATTCTTGATGTATATGATTTCATCCTAATATGTCAACATATCTGAAGGTGTCTCACCACTTTCAAGGTCTTCCCTCAAAGATAAACATTATGTATCATCAAACTATCTATCTCTAATCTATCTCAAAATCATATAATCTACTAAAAATAATACCAGATTCATATTATCTTGATTCTTTTGAACCACCACATGCATCTTAGCAAGTATATTAATCATATTCAACTTATCAATAGACTCATGAGCAACCTCAATCTGAGTTTTTATGCATAAATAATATACAAAACTATTTCATTTATTGGGCTTGTATGAAAGATAAAAAATAAAATTACTATATATACTCAACCAATATCTACTAGAGAATATTATAATCCCATTGGAAGAAGATATAACTTATTCTATTATAGTCAGTAAACAATGTAAAGTTCTCACCCAATAGATAATGTATCCGAGTATTCAAAGCATAAACCACTGCAGCCAACTGAAGGCCATACGTAGGGTAATTCTATTCACGTGTCCTTAACTTCCAAGACCCATATGCCACAAATTGATCTCCCATCATCAACACTGCTCCAAGAACTATCCCAAAAGTGTTACAAACCACCGTGTACTCCTCACTTGGCTTAGGTAGGATTAATATTGGTGCCGATGTTAAATTATTATTTAGCTCCCAAAAGGCATTCTCACTTACTTCTAGCCATTATAACTTTATAGCCTTCTTGTTCATGCCAGAAAACGATGCTTCCAATCTAGAAAATAAATTTATGAACCAATAATAATATTTTGATAACCCTATAAAGTTATGGATATCAAATAGATTCTTTGGATACCCCGAAGATACAACTACCTAAACCTTATCTTGGTCCACCGAAACACCTTCCTTTTATATAGATGCATCCCTTGAGGAGCATCTAATATGTGTGTTGGATCATAGAGTGAAAGTGTTGTGGGGAAATACCACACCAATTTTTTACTTATTGTGGAAATATTTTTGTGTTTAGGAGGAAACTTGGAAGAGAGAATCAGATATGAGGGCTCAGTGGACCAACCTTTTTGGCTTGGAATCTTAGAGATTCTCAGAAGTACATATCAAGGATGATAGGTTATAAGGTGGGGAGATTATGAGATCCTATAATTTTCTAATGATTATTTGGGATTTATTTTTAGAATTATTTTTTCTTTGGGTGAGTAATATTTATTTTTGGTTTTACCTTAGGGTGTTTTGGGGTGAAAATTTGAAAAAAAATGGAATAAAGAAGGCAGTGCATGATTGACACATAGTTTTCCCTAATCATGCACCCCATCCCAGCAGACCGAGAAACCCCTCATAGGTAGGGATTTCATATATGGAACACATTTTATCAAACCGTGTTCCCTAAAAGGAAAAACCATGCACCCTTTATAATAGGCACATGGTTAAGGCACACAATTTGGAAAAGTCATTAGCCTGGAGTAGCAAACCGTGCATATGGGATTCTAATCCTATGAATCTTATTAAAAAAAATTCTTGAACCCCTGTATTATACCCCCAAAATCCTAGATCGACCCATAATTGATTTCTATCAATTCTAGATCCTCCCTAGAGAGATTCAAAGCCTTCTTGACTTCCATTCTTTGCGATTCAAAGCATGGATCCAAGATCTACACCCCTCCTAGTAAGTAAATCTCATCCCTCATGGTTCCTTGCTCCTCTAACTTTATTCTCCCATACTAGAAAGGGTTGTTCTTACTATTTTTATTAGATCTAGATCTAGTATTGTGGATATATATCTAAAATTAAAGAAACTTGATTTTTTTATCTTGATTTTGGGTCATAGATCTGGATCACATTCAACATCATTATGCTGCTCAGTTATTGGGGATTTCCATTGGGCAACCATTCGTCCAAAAATTGAGGTTGGTAGTATATAATTTAAATTCCAAATTCACGATTTCAATTATGTGTATTTAATGGTATAATTGATTTTAGATGTTTAGAAATTTGGTTTTTGATTGAGTAATTAATTTGGTTAATTAATTTATTAAGGAAAAAGGTGAAATTTGGGGTTATTGGAATTATAGATTATGAAAAATGATATTATTGAATTGAATAATTAATAGTTGAATTAATTATACTATAATGATATTGTTGAATTGAATAAATAATTATTTAATTAATTATAGTATAATGATATTTTTGAATTTAATGATTAATTGTTGAATTAATTATAGTACAATGAGATTTTAAATAGAATAATTAATTGATAAATTAATTATGGGATTGTTGGGATAATATATTTTGATTAATTAATTGGAAAATTAATCAATGGAATTGATATGATGAACCAATTGTTGAATTAATAATAAAATAGAAAAGATTAATTAATAGTTGAGTTAATTAATAGGATAGAAAAGATTAATTAATTGTTGAGTTAATTAATAATATTGAGAAGATAAAATAATTTTTGTGTTAATGAATAGGATTGAGATGATTAATTAATAACTGAGTTATTTAATAAGATTTAGAAGATTAATTAATTTGTGTGTTAATTAATGAGATTGAGGTGATTAATTAATTATTGTGTTAATTAATATGATTGGTATGATTAATTAATAATTGAGTTATCAAATAATATTTATAAGATCAATTAATTTTTATGTTAATTAATAGGATTGATATGAATTAATTAATTATTGATTTAATTAATAAGATTTATAAGATTAATAAATTATGGATTTAATTAATGAGATTTAGATGATTAATTAATTATTGAGTTAATTAGTGATATATAGAATATTATTTAATTGTTGAGTTAATTGATGATATTGATATGATTAATTAATTGTTGAATTAATTAATGAAATGATGAATGGTAACAATGGAATTAATATGATAATTGAGATATAGAATGGTAAAAATGAAATTATGAGATATGAGATGTGGTATATAATGATAATGGTGTAATTCTAAGACATGATATCCCTTGGGGATAGTTTAGACTCTCCCATGGGCTGAAGAAGGTATTGAGGTTTAGTGGTCCTCAGGAACATAGGGTTATGCAGTTAAATAATTAATAATTGATAATATGATAATTATTTACCTTTGTAATATTTATATTAATTTATACAACTATATACATTTATATAGAATAGATATTGTTTTAGAAACTAATGGTGGTGGCCAACTAATTTGTACTCACACCCTTCTTGGGATTCCTGATCAGTACACAAATAGATTTCATGGTTTACAGTATAGGTTAAGGGAAAAGGCCCTATGTTAGGTGACTGATTTGCAGATGAAGCATGTATGAGGGAACCATACATGGTTTAGGACCCTCTTGGTATTCTTCAGTGTCTTAACTTTTTTACATTGAACACATATTTTAGCATGACATATCTTTTGTTTAGTTTTGATATTGTATTTCTAGTTTTGGTTATCTTTTTATAGTGGTATTGTTCTGGTTATGATATCATTTGGATATTCAGATGATATTGTTTATATATTTCTACAGGTTTATTACACTTATAAAATTGGTTATAGTCTCTCCATGAGATACTTTAGACCCTTACTACTAGTTAACAACGTCTGGTGTACAGTGAGGCGTGCTTGAGGTCATGTAACCGCCTTGCTCGGGGAAATGACATGTGGAACCAGGGTTAAGACATAAAAAATAATATGCATAACGTTAAATATGATATAAATATCATATATATTCCTTATATATATTCAGAGTAATATATAAAATTTAGAGATAGAAAATTAATTTCATTGTTCATGCTGACGGTTGGTCATATGTACGCAGGAGCACAGTTTCTCTTTTCTCTAAGGAATGAAAGAAATTATGTTAAATATCAATTCAACATTATTAAAAAAAACTTATTTCATATATATAATATTTATTAATTAAATATAACACCATTTCCATCCATTTCAAAATATAATTTAAAATGTATCACATCCCTTCATGAATGTGGTAGTCCACATATACTAACAAGCAATGCTATCATTTATTGATGGATTGGAAGGTAAGAAGGAAGATGTGATAATATAATTAAAAAAGTATAATTATGTCATAAATATAATATTTATATATTAAATCCATCATTATATCTATCCTTGAGAGGTGGTGATGGAAAATGAATTATATCGGTTCGCAAGGCAGTAGTTCATTATACACATGGTCAACGATTTTGATTCCATTTTGATAGAAGGGGGCATGGATATATGTAATTTAATAAAAATAATAATATCTCAGTATATTTTAGACACCATTTTTAATATTTTTTAATTATTAATACATGAATGCAGGTGCTAAGATAAGGAGTAAAAAGAAAGAGCTTAGCCAAAACAATTACCTTCGCTAAGAACAACCACTTTTGGTTCCCTTATTAAGGACCCTAGGGTTGGTATTTTAGGAATACCAATAGATATTAAATGTGTATAAGTATGTTGGGGATTTATATTTTCTAGGTTTTTTGATCCAAATGGATTTTTAGTAGTGAATAAATGAGGTTAGGAGGTTTTATTTTATAATTTTTGAGGAGTGACATTTTTATAAATACCAAAAAGTATTCAATAATGGGAAGTTACTCTCAAAAAATGAACCTAAAAAATTGGTTAATAATATAGTTTATGAAATATCTATTATATAATTACATCCAACAAAATAAAAATTATATTTTAAACATTTTTTTCCATTATCCTCTAAGTTTACACAGTTTTACCAATTTAGTTTTCACCCCAACAACTTTTTTTTTCATCTTCCAAAGTAATTTATCCTTTATGAATAAAAATAAAATAAGTAGTATTAGATAATTTGGAACCAATGATACAAAATATTAAATCCAATTTACCAAATAAAATTCCTATGTGTGTGGAAAATTAATTTTAACACAAGCACATGTAACACACTACACCCAATTTTAAACTTAACCACGTTAATTAATTTAGACTATTTTTATATTAATTTTAACAAAAAATTAAAATTGAATCGAATAAATAATTTTAATTATTATTATTATAAATATTTAATCCATTTTATCAAATTCAATACATATAAATAGCATAATTAGATTGAAATTAAACCTATAGACGTGATGAAAAAACAAATTTTCCAAAGAAAAGTTTCTATAAGTATAAAAAGTACTAATATAAATATAAATTATATAATTGATTAAAATGAAATTAATTGGTTTAATTATGATATAATTGAACTCATTTTTCTTTTAAAACTATTTTCAAAAAACAAAATTTGAAAATTCTTTTAAAAAATATTTTTTAAATAGAAATAATAATTATTCAATATTTTTTTAAAATTTGATGTTTTCAGAAAATTCTAAAAAATATAATCTATGATAATTTTGATGAGTTTATTTAAAAAATTATGTTTATTTTTTTCAAATACATTTTATAAAAGTGGATAAAATTAGTTTTAAAATGTGTTTTTTGAATAAGTCGACACCATGTTTTAGAAAATACATTGTTTTAAGCATAAAATTGGATTTATTCTTGTCCCATTTTTTAAAAATAAAATATTAATAATAAAAAATTTTAATAAATATATAATATATTAATTTAATTAAAATAATTTACTAATTGTTAATAATTTAATTTATTAATATGAAAACACTTTGTGCTTATAAAAACTATTTAAAAAAAACAACTTTTAATTTCAAATGATTTTTATTTTAATTTATAATCAATTGATAAAAATGATTTATTTCATTCCTAAACCATATAGTATTCATAATTTATTTAGTCCTATTCATACCCATAAATATAATGGATAGGTTATAATATTCATGTTTAAATAATAATATTAAAGGTATATTGTGATTCGTTAAAACTCATTATTGAGTGTAATGTAGGATATAGAAGAAATTCGATTTTTTTTGAAAAAAAATTTAATATTATATTATATTTTTATTTTCTCCCCCACCCCATTTAATAAATGAAATCCTCATAATTAAAAAAAATCAATGGGTTTTGACATTAGAAAATTTCATTGTGGAAAACTGACATTGTAATAAGGGTCAATAAAACTTCCTCTTGAAAAGAGGGAAACAAAATTGTGAACATCATCTGGGATAAAATATAATTAGGTTTACATATAGTAGAAAATTTGTGGGAAGTAAAAATATGGATATGTAAGAGAAAACCAACACCCAAATACTAAAATAGAGTTATATAAAACATGGTCAAAAGATAGTTAACAACCACAAATACAAAAATCTAAGATGGGTGGAAAGACCATTAATTAATCAAAAATGAAGGTAAATGTATAAAAATTTTATTTCAATGTAATTATCCTATAGTTGATAAATTTTCACTACAATATATAATTAATTTATTTCATTCCATTTCAAAAGCACAATGTCATCCTTTGGTTGTGATTCGATTCATTTACGCTACACATCTTACTCCAAGAAATGAATATTCAAGATGATTTTTTAAATAACTAAAATTAACTTTTAATGGAACATAAAATTAATTAAAGGATTGAATTATATTACTTCTATTTCTAGAACTATTCCCAAAAAAATTGTTAATTCATGTTATACAATATTGATACATTCAAAGAATGAAGTTATAAAATCCAAACAATAACACCCAAAGTTCAAATTTAATAATTCAATAAATATCTGACCATATTTTTTTAAAACGTTCTAGAATAAGATTCAAACACATATATTATAATTATTTGATCTCATATTCCTTTCTATAAAAACTTAAAATTTATCTCTAGATAACATCAATCACTCTTAATGCCTCATGGAAAAAAAGTATATGATAAAATCATATAATATTTAAGATATTATAAAAATTTCCATGAAAAATATGAAACACCATAAATCCACATTAAAATCATAAATTCATCTAAAAGATAATTAAATTTTTTTCCTCAAATAAAATTCCATAATTTTCTCTTTACCTTAATCATATAATGTTCTCAAAATAGTGAACATGTTTCGAAATAACGTGAATCACCAAAACACTTTTCAATCCCATAGTAGTAACAAAACTATAATATTTTTCTATCACATAAATTTTAAATAATAAATTTCATATTAACTAATACATAATATAGGAAAATTGTATGTGTTACACCCTTATCATCCTTCAGTTATGGGTTCAATCCCCATGACCTTACTAGAAGTGACATGTTGTCCCTCTTACTAAAAACTATATTAATCTAATACTTAAAAATTCTATTGATATATACCAAATATCACTTAAAATAAACTTAATCCTCAAATATCATATAAATTCTGAAGTTTTTAAATAAATTTAATCTCATTATAAGATATTATTCTCAAATAGTACGTAATGATGAACCTATGGGTCACATATATCTTATCCCAACAAAATTTCACCCCAAATCTTATTAATCACATTAAAATTCCATTACATGAATCCTAAAAAGGGATTTATCAAACATTTAATATATGATCGACCTTAAAATAAAGGAATCACAATGGTATCGATAACTCTTATGTTAATCCTTCATGAATAATTCCATGCCTCCAAAATTAACACAATCCTTATATGATTCCTTGTCCTTGTAACTGAAATACCATTGGTAAAAATAATTCTGCAACGTAATTCTTGAATCCTATTATAGAAATGATTCAAATCACTCATAGATTCTTCTTTATTCAAGGATATAACTTTTAAAAGAGAGAATTGACTTAGAAAATTTCCATGTTCCTCACACACAATACATTGAAAAACTCAATAATTTTTTGCTATATGTCCTTCATTTTCACATGGAAAACATTTTCTCATTATCCTAAGTCATTAATTTGGGTACTTCATCCTATATTATTGACATATAAAAAGTTTAATCTTCTTTACTCTATACTCTCCACCACTCGCTCTCTCAATGAACTGTATCCTTCACTTATTTGGTGAGTCTGTGAGTTGGTTAAGGTACATATTATTAATTATATATCATGAAAACTAATTATTAAAAGTAAAAATTTGTGTCACTCAATTTATTATCCCATTTGGTTTCTCTGCATCATATTTTATATAATATTCAACATTAACATGGTTACTTTTGGTTCCATCCATTGACTGAAACCAAAACACATAATTTGAGCAATAATAATCATAGTAGGAAACTACATAGTTATGAAAAATACTTTATAGGTTGTCTAAATCATGATGACTTATTATAAATCTATGACACGTTATGTTTAACCTATTTAATTCGTGGTAATAATATATTCAAACCCTTTATGATGGTTGATAAAGAGTTTTTGAATTTCTATAACATATTTACCCGATAGTTTTAACCCAGGATAATAACAAGGACAATTGTTATGCACCTGGTGGTGACCAAGTGAAATATCAATTTTCCCTTCTCGAAGATATTACCCCCAGATATAACTATCTCAGATCCACATCCATTTGTAGTATCTAGATAGTGATGTAATTACTTGGAAACCACTCACTCTATACATAACTAGAATTTCATGGAATTTTCCAATACTTATAATTATCCTTATAAATATCCTTATAAATATCCTTACCAATATCCTTCGACATATAACTAGACATATCCTAATATTTAACCCTATAAATATCCTTAAACATATCCCAAGGGATCTCACTAAATATTTCTCATCCTATATTCCAATGGCTAACTAAACTATTCTATGATACCAATTATAGTTGTCATGAAACCCTCCCCACAAATATTTTACAATGTGGAGAGAGTGATAGTGACTACTAGCGTACCACCTCCAGTAGGCCTCAGGCTAGTGACAACCATATAGAATATAAAAACATGCATATGAGAGGAATTACCCTCTAAGAGAAACCTACAGAAGAGAGATATAAGAAGAACACAACAAAAAACAACTGCTCAGAAATATATATATATATATAGTGAAAAAATTAAATTCCATGAAATACTGAAAACTAAAAGAAATAATACAAGTACTCAAAAAACTTAATGTTAAAAGTGACCACAAAGCCCAAATATCTCCCAAAAACCATGAGCAAGTAATATCCATCCTTATCTATAACTTGCTCTAGCTGAGTTGAAAAAAAATTATATATACATAGGTTGATCATACTAGTATACTTAGTAGGATCCTCCTTGGATCCTCTCATATAAAATAAAATGAAAACATACTAAAGAATAGTGAACAATAGTGAAAATCAGTCATCACTTAATCATGTGTACAAAGTTCACAGTTAACCATGGATATCTCTCACAAATTATCTCATACAAGAGAGAATATAATATAGTGATGAAACATCAAGGGTACCTCACTCCTTCTTCCCCAATAGTTTTCCACTTTCCCCAACATCGCATGTCTGGATCTATCTCCCTCCAAAGGAAAACCGACTCAAAAAAACCATGAAATGTGTCAAAAATTGAAAATCATGCATCACATCACCACATAATCCCATATCACATAGCCACATATAGAAACAAACTAGTTTCCAAGAGCCACTATAGCCTTTATTACATGTATCCAACATTGGGTATTATACCTCACACTATTACAACCCATACACCGAGTATGTACCTCTATCCATCATATCATATACATGTCATACCTATAAAAATTCTTTTGGTACGATATCCACTAATACATGTGTGTGAAATAAATTCAATCCATCATAGACATCTATATAAATGTATGAAAAAACTAATTGCCCTATATACTAGCACATGTATCTACCAATATAAGAGAGTGGTGCCAAAGGGTGTAGTCAACCATCTATACTCCCAATGGGATGTTGGGGAAAATACCCTCACAGTGTCCACCAAGTGTCAATTTCCATAACTGACATGGGTGGGTCATCATATGAAATCATAGATTATACATGATATAATATAGCTCACAACCACAATATGGGTATGACCTAGTCTTAGACTTAACTTCAGCTAATTTTTCATAGACACTTGGTTTCCAGTTCCAAGACCAGATTTCCTATAAGCACACAAGTATATATGAAAGATCTACATTAATTACTTATTTCCTTTTCATTATTTTTTTCCATTTATTACTTAATTAATTATTAATTAACCATTAACCATGAACCAAATTATATTAAACTGCATTAAATTATCATCATTGTAAATTCAACGTCGTCCTAGAATAATCCAAATTAATTCTAAGGTTTGTTAAGATTAACATATTTTAAGAATTTTTATTCCATCATCAACCAACCCCATGGATTAAAAATTATTCGATCAGTATTATAATTATTCCATAACTAGGTACTCTAGTAAAAACCATCCTATGCTACCTCCTAGAAAAAACATGTTACCAAGAACATCCATCTACCATAAATAGTGGGTAAAGTAATTTTGATAAAATAAGGAACCCACCCATCATCCATTAAACATATTCATGAGTGAGAATACTAACTCTCAACATCTCATCAATGGGTAAGCCCAGATTGAACCAATTAAATCACCTTTTGTTCCATCCCTAACACCCATATTCATATACCAATGCATCTCACCATCACAAGCATTACCTGAAACCACATATTCTATGCCTCCCCACCCCATATCACAATAGCCATGCTAGGATCATCCATTCTAGGATCACGTCACATTTGGGCCTCCCCACCACTTTTCATCCACCCTAGGATCTTCTGTGTTAGGTTCATAATAGAAGGATAATATCTAGAGACAATAAAAAAAGAATAAGGAACAAATAATAAATCAATATGGTAAATATTTCCTCAAATCAATGAATTCATCCTTCTTATAAAAACAATCTCCCATGGATCAAAAAAGAACACACTTGGCCTTCTTAAGTAAATGGGAAACTAAGGCCCTGGAAAATTATCTTTATCAAACAATCAGTTCTTATTCCGTCTCAAATTACCAATTAATTATTTAAAGGATCAAACTATAAGAAGACTAAGGCATCAAGTTATAACAAGATATCGAAGGAAAAACACGATCTTTATATTTATTTATAATTTCAACAACCTAGAGAAGTACCATAAACCACTAACATGCCTTTTAAATTATTATCATCAAGAATAAACATGTTTTACATCATCTATAAATTCCATTAATCATATGTAAGATCACATTTATTTATACACATACAATACATCAATTTTTTTATTATCAAATTACATTAACAACTAGATTATAAA
Organism: Viscum album; assembly: GCA_963277665.1. Classification (NCBI taxonomy): domain Eukaryota; kingdom Viridiplantae; phylum Streptophyta; class Magnoliopsida; order Santalales; family Viscaceae; genus Viscum; species Viscum album. Next base: position 1,777,814,650 of record OY728131.1, on the reverse strand, counting down.
CATGCCTCTTATTTTATTTATCAATTCAATTAGTTATCTATTAATTTTTTATTTATGTTCTTTATCAATTTTATCATGGTACTATGAATATAAAATCCTGATAACAAATCATTAAACATACATATCACACTATCTAGAAAAAAAGAGGTAAATCGTTCTCATGATATAAATCAACAACATCATCAACATGAAATCACTATCAAATTTCTTAATCTGGTTCAATAATTATAAGGTCAATTTTATTTTAATACAAAGGGATAAATCATGGTCAATTTATGATTGAATAGATATAAAATAGAATACACTAATCCCTAATCTCAAAATTTATCAAGTTTGTTCACATGAGAACAACCCATTTTATAGATATCTGATCACCTCTCCCACAAGAACTACATCCATACATGGATGAGTCACCACATATATACCAAAAAACAGCACAAAAAACACATTAAAATCATGGGAGATCATCATCCATAACATGAAAATAATAAAAGGAGGAAAATGAGACCGAATGACGGATACAATGTAATAAAAATAAGTATAAATCCCCTTGGATCACCACAGATCAAAGACAGAAAGCTAATGATCTTTTCCAATTGAAGGAATATAAAAAATACAAGGGAGGGAGCCAATGGTATCGGGGAAATATCGATGATTGCACTACATACTGTAGGGTTTGTGAAAAACCCAAGAGGCTTCACTCATTAAATATGTGATGCACAAAGGATTAAAATTATGTGAAATCCCCTATCACATCATGTAGTCCTTAGGGTTATGTTTACATCGAATAATTGACCCCCATTTATTATTTTTCCCTGAAAATTTACACATCATAAATCATCCATGCACATTTCTCAAACCACCCTTTCATATCATATAACTTTACACTATGTGAATTCTTCATACTTCCATTATTTTGTATCCAAACACCTCTAAACCACTTCCAAGACTCCTTCGAGAACCACAAGCCTTGGAAACACAAAAAGGTACATTATACACTTATATAGTCCCTTATATTAGATACCACTCAAAAAATTCTCATCCTCACGCATACAAAACAAAACCTAGTGAGGAAATAGAAAGGGGTCGTCTGAATAGCCACCATTTGAGATATCTCTCAAAGATATCTCCATCTTAGGGGCTCAACCACCTCATTAGAGGAAGAACCCAAAACCACACAACATCAAAAACTAGATCCTGAACAATATCATGGGGGGATACCTATCAAATGAGAGTAAAGATATAACAATAAATAAGAAGAAACAATCTCATAAACAAGAAAGGAAAACATCTATAAGAGAACAATGTTAAAATAAGAAATATAAACATTAAATAACTTGGGGTACTGAGTGAGAATTAGTGACTCACATTCCTAGGTACTCTCTTCCATGCCACTGTGCTACCACAAGACATTAACCAAGGAAATAGCATGCCAAAACAACACCTTATCCTATCTATCATGGATCTCCATAGGCCAATCCTCTAAGATCTCATCATCGTCATCATCGATATTTCCCAAATCAATGATATGAGAGTTTTCATTAATATAATGATAGACCTGCAACATGTGAAAAAATCATGTATCAGACTCATATGTGGGTGGTCATTCTATCCAAAATTCCATGGATCAACCATGACCCAAAACCTCAAAATGCCTAAAAATCAAGGAGAAATATTACTCATATGACCAAACCTTCACTACCTATGATGATGAGTCACCTTTAAGAATACATGATCTCCAATGTTGGACTCTATAGGTCTCCTCCTATGATTTTTATAGGATCTATGATGATACGAAACTACCTTCATCCTATAATTAATTAATTGAACCATATCTATCATATTTTATACAAATTCCAGACCATGAATTGCTACATCTACAAACCTATTCCAACAAAAAATAGAACGACATCATCAGTCATAAAAAGATTCAAGATACACAAAATTAATAGTGGAGTGGAAACCATTATTTTAATAAAACTCTACCAAGGTAAGGTTCCATATTTATGAATCTCTAAAATCTAGGACACAATAGTGAAAGATGTCTTCAAGAGTTTGGATGGACCATTCTATCTAACCATTCATCTACAAATTAAAAAGTAGTGGTAAGGAATAACTGAGAACCAAAAGAATTCTAGAGACCTATTCATACCTTGGAGGTGAAATGAGAATCTCAATCAAAGATGATCATACTTAGGACTCCATGGAGTCTCACCACCACGTCCTAATACTACCCCAAAGAAACCTCCACTGAGATTAAACCCTTGATCACTATAAAGTGGCGTGATTTCATCAAATGATCCAATATCACCCATATAGAATTATAGCCTCCCTGAGATTGTGGTAAAATACCAAAGAAGTCCATAGTGATGTCCTATCACTTCCACTGGAAAAATATAATGGCTGGAGAAACCCACCGGGAACCTGGTGTTTGAACTTCAACTTCTGGCAGACCAATCATTGAGAAAAAAAATCTACAACTACACACTTCAACCCAGGACAAAAAAACTGACCACTCAAGGCTTGGTATATATTTTTCATAATGGGATGTAACTCCAAAGGTAAAATATGGAATTCCTGTAGAACCATATAATGCATCATCTAAGGAAGAAAAATCATTTATTGAAGAAACATCAGGTAAATTCCATCCCCAGACAAACTAGTAGCGGAATCACCAAGAAACAACTCCACCTCTCAATACCTCCACCTCATAATTTCCCAACTGGGACTCTTCCACCTACTACACCATATAAAAATTCACTTTCATCTATAAATGAAAACTATTTACTCCATCCTCTACCATATATTGACGCATAACTGAGATTCCCTCTATCATGATCTAGGATTCCCCAGATTCACACAGGGAATAACTACATGACTTCTTGATCAATGCATCAGCTAAAACATTTCTTTACCTAGATTATAAACAATATTGATAGAGTGGTCCTGTAATAATTCCATCCAATGATGTTGACAAAAGTTAATGTCATGAAAGGAGAACACATAACTCAGGTACTTATGGTCAGTAAAAATAAAAAAACTCTGATTAATTATGTAATGTTTCCAAAACTTCAATGAAAAAAACTACCATAGACTCAAGAAAATGGGTGATAAAATTACCCTAAGGTGGAAATGACTGTTGAGACCCATAATAAACAATTATAATTTAATACATCATAAATCATCTCATGATAAGACAGAAATCATCATAGAAATACTCAATCAAAACTCCCTCTACTAGAAGTCAATGGATTGGAGCACTGGCCAACTTCTCATTCAGAAACTAAAAAGATTCTTCACATTGGTCAGTCTACAAGAACACATGATCCTTCTGAGTCAAGGATTTCAAAGTATTTATAACCCAAGATAAATTTATAATAAACCATCTATAATATCCTTAAAGGAAAAGGAAACTCTGCACCTCTTCCACTATCTTGGGGGCTCCCCAAAACACAACTTCCTCTTCCCTAAAAGGATCTAAAACTACTCCTTACTATGAAACAACAATACCCAAGAAATATAAATCATAATCCCAAAGTTCACACTTTGTTAACTTCCCAAAAAGTTACTCATGGTGTAGAAATCTCAAAACAACACATGGATTCTCAGCATGATCTTCCTCTGACCTGGAGTACATAAGGATTTCATCAATGAAAACCACCAAAAATAGATCTAAGAACTCTTTGAAAATGGTTTTCATCAACCCCATGAACACAACTAGAGAATTCATCACACCGAACAACATCACAATGGACTCATAATTCCCATGATAAAAATATAAATAAGTCTTCTAAATATCCAAATCCTTCACCTACATATGATGATATTGAGATCGAAAAGTGATATTCAAGGACCAAATTTCTCCCCTTATCTAATTAAATAAATCATCAATACATGATATGGGATAGTGGTTGTTCACTTTCACTTAATTCAACTATTGAAAATTGATAAAAATCCACAAACTACCATCTTCCTTCTTCATATACAAAGCTGGTGCACCCCAAGGTGACACACTCAGCCATAAAAAACCTTACTACAATAGATCATTGATCTTTACTAGTAGCTCTAAAAACTCATAAGGAACCATCCTATATGAATAAATTGAGATAGAAGACACATATGGATTTAACTTGATACCAAATTTGATCTCCCATCGAGGTTGTAATGTTACATCCTCTTTTAGAAGGACATTAGGGTAATACTCTAAAATCTAGAGAAACACCAACTGATGAACCTCCAAGGAGCATAAAATTTTCATGGGTATCCAAGATGATATTGAAGGAACATTCTTCTAAACCTTACAAGGGTATCTCTCTCCAACAAACACAGTTGGATCTATATCAACATCATAAAACACAACTTGCCTGTTGAAGAAATCTATTCTATCCTACACCGAATACAACCAATCCAAGATGTGGTTGATTTCATATGTATGTATCTATATACATATGAATTATCCCCAAGAGTAGTGTTACCATAGAATTATCTCAAAATCTCTTCATACTTCATACAAGTCAGCTCCAACTTCAACTGAAATAGTTAATGCCAAGGTCAGTGGGAGCCTCTTTACCTCATGTCCCAAAGCATGGATGAGGGTAGGTGATATAAAGGAGTTCCCTACTCATGAATCAAAAAAAAATCATGTACCCATGTAGAAATAAATAAAAGGGCACCTTGAATGACATCTAGCTAACCTGGCACTACAGACACAAAAGCATGAAGCTGACCACGACCTACTCCATGAACTCTATAACCCTAAATACGACCACCTCCACACCTGTGATATGCTCTCGAAGGATGAGGAGAATATTATGGATGTTATTTTCCTTCCTTATCTCCTATATACTAATACCAAATTAGAACCCCCTACTAAAATTGTTTTGGTTGAAACTACCTCAATAGAGGAACCTGAAGCAGTACACCTGGCACATGCTGACAACATAGAAATGTCGGGCACTCTCATCGATGATGACATCAATATCTATAAGAAGAAGATATGTACGATCAATTAACATAGGTGTGAGAGATTATTCCTTTAGATTAATGATATTATAAGGGATGGGACCTATTCATAGCTGAATGAAAAATCTTTTTTCCAGACAACTAGGAACCTCGAACCACATCTTTGATTTGTGAGGAATCAATACAACTCCCCTATTGTGAAAGAATAATTCTAAAAAGCATCCTACTAATAAACTATTCTATCACCATCACATATAGATACATATTTAGAATAAATAAGGGGACCCAAACCTAGATATATGGATGGGAAGCCTCCTCAAAATTCCTTACCCTAACCTATTCATCTAGAAATAGTTTTAAAGTATATCGTATAAGGGTCCGTAAATAGATTTTAAAATATCACAAACTTGAGATCCCCTTACATTGGGTAAGAAGCTCCTTACGACTAGACACTTTCACAATCTCTGAAAGAAACACTGCTCTGAACTAGTCTAAGAACTTCTCCTATGAGGCTGGTGAATCCTTACAATCCCTAAGGAACAGGAACCTCCATTGCCTCACAGCTCCATGCAACATAGTCACATCCAATGAAACTCAGTTATCCTTTAGAGAAAGGATCAAACTGAAATATATATCAATCTCATACAACCAATATTCTATAACTACATCTAAAACGAATCCCTCATACTTCTTTTGACTCTAATGCTAAAATTATTGGATTTTTCTTCTCCAATTATCATCATAATCGACCACTACTCTAAGGTTATCTACTAGATCATCCTTTGGAACATATTCTTTATGATCCTGATGATGACATCGACCTGCAACATTACCTATAAGAAGAAAAAACTATTATATCTCTTAAACATGGAATATAGAATATTTACCATTAATTAGTTAACTAATTATCTTTTTTAAGGTTTTAACATATCCCGAGGTCTACCCATTTCAAACACAGGTGAAAAGAATAATGATGCAATATCATTTCATAGATCTCTACCTAGAAACCAGTATCACTTCATTTAGTAGGTTCAAAAAACTTAAATTTTCAAGCATAAAATCACAGGGGGACATAAATACATGTGTCTCATCTAGTATTCCATGTTTACATCGCATACTAAACTTATTTGACATTATTTCCCTACCATCCCAGGAACCCTCACATGTGCTTAACTTCATAATACATGTTATCCCTCAATCTGAACCTTTGATACCACTATGTCATGACCCCTCCCCACAAAGATACCATAATTAGGGGAGAGAGATGGTGACTGTCTGAGTCCTTCCTACAGTAAGCCCCAGGTTGGAAACTAGCACCAAGGGTATAAAAACATGAATATGGGAGGAAATACACTCCAAGAGAAACATATTGAAGGTAGATATAAGAAGGATAAAAGAAACAAAACCTTTTAAGAAATATATATATATATCCCATGTGTAAAAAAAAAATCTTATAAAACACTAAACAAATGAAAGGAAAACTGTAAGTACCCAAAAAAAGTAAATATGGGAGCAACCATGAAGCCCAAATAGCTCTTATAAATCCATGAGCTAGTAATATCCTGTCTGATCTTCAACCTACTCTAGATGATAGAAAAAATATTATATATATACATAGGATGAGAATAAAAGTGTACTCAATAGGATCCTCCCTAGATACTATCATGCAAAAGATAAAGGGAGCATGCTAAATCATAGAGAATAATAGTGAAACTAGCTCATAACTTAAATAGGAATATTATGTCCCCAACCTTAAGGTGGATATCTATTTATAATTATCACATAAAAGAGAGAATATAATATAGTAATGAAACATAAAGGGTACTCTTATCCCACTTCCATACTAGTTTAATGCTCCTCCCCAATGTTGCATGTCATGATCTATCTCTCTCAATAAGTAAGCGAGCTCAAAAACACCATGGCATGGTGTCAGAATATTCACCTCATGAATCACATAAAAAAATCATTCTATACGACATTGTTACCAAGTACATTCTAGGATACACTATAGCCTGTATGATGTGTATCAAACATCATTTATTATACCTCATTCCATTACATCCCATACATTGAGTAAGTAACTCAGGACATCATAACCTATGCATGACATGTATATAATAATATTCTAGATACTATATTTTGTAATACATGTGTGTGAAATAAATACAATTCATAACATTCATATACACACATATATAGGAAAAACACCACCAATCATACCATAAAAAGTAAATATAAAGAGAAGAGAGAGTGTTAGAGGGGGTTGTCATCCATCCATCCTCCCACCGGTATGATAGGGAAAACACCCTCCTATAGTCTAATAGGTGTTAGTTTCCCTATATAACATAAGTGGGGAAACTTATGAAATAAAATAATATTCATAATATAATATATATCAAAACCACAATATGGTTATAACATAGTATTAGACTCAATAATTGTTGACATCGCTCGAACTCCTAGCTACCAATGTTAAGGCATGATGTCTTGTAAGCACAGAAGAATATATGAAAGAGTTACATTAATTAATTTTTTCATTTTTATCATTTACTTATATTAATTAATTTATTATAAATTAAATAACCATTAACATTTTCCATAGTACATTACATTTCATTGCATTAATCATCATAGTAAAGTCCATGAACTCCAAGTATAATCCAAACCAAGTCCATGGTTTGTTATGGTTAGAATATTTTAATCATTTTACTTCCATTATCAAACAACCCCATGGATTTAGAATTATTATATCATTATTAGCATTATTACATAACCTGGTACTCTTGGAAAAACCATCCTAAGCTACCACATAGAAGAAAAAATGAATCCAAGAAAATCTAGCTTCTTCAAGTAGTGGGGAAAGTAAAGTAGATAAAATAAGAAACATCTCCATCAACCATTAAATAGATTCATAAGTGAGCATAACAAATATCAACATTTCATAAATGGGTAATCCAAAATTCAACCCATTCTATAAACTATAGTTCCGTCTCAGAAACTCATATGCATATAATGATTCATCTAACAATCATAGGCATTAACTACTGCCACATCATCTGAGCCTCCTGGTACCATATCACAACAACCATGCTATGCTCAGCCATCCCAAGCTCAAATCACATTTAGGCCTCCCAACACCATATCATCCATCCCAAGCTCATCCATATCATGATGATAACACAATGTTTGTATCCATAGAACATCACAAAAACATCATGAACAAACAAGAAATCAATAGGGAAAATGGGCCCTCAAAAAATGCATTTTCCTTCTGATGAAAATGAGCTCTCATAGCTCCAAAACAAGGCACCCAGACTTCTCAAGAGAAGGGAAAAATATTTCCCTAGAAAATTTTATTTATCACAAATCCTGTTCCTATTCCATCTTGAATAAACCAATTCATTATTTATAGCTTCCAATTACAGTCACCTATGGCATCAAGCTATAACAAGAAATCAAATGAAAAAACATGCTCTTAGTATTTATTTATTGTTTAAACAACATTTAGAAGTACTATTATCAATTAACATTCATTTACAATTATTATCATCATTGACAAACATGCTTCACATCATGTATCAATTACATTAATCATATAGAATATCACATTTACTTACACATGTTCACTATATCAATTTTATTATCATCAAATTACATTAACCAAAAAAATAAAAACATGCCTATTATTTAATTTCTCAAGATAATTATTTATCAGTTTATTATGAATTTACATTATTTATAAATTTTAACATGATACTCCAAGAATTACAACATGATAGAAAAGGATCCATCATACATATCACACTATCTAGAAAAACAGGAGGTAAACCATTATCATGGTATAAGGAAACAACATCATCAACATGTGATTGCTATCGAAATTATTAATCTGGTATAATAATTATTAAGAAAGCTTCACTATCTTCTAAAGGGATAAAGCATGATCAATTTATGATTTCACATAAATAAAAGAAAATAAATGAATCCCCTACCTCAAAATCCTTCAATATTATTTGTGTGAGGACATACCACATCATGGATCTTTGCTCACCTCTCCCACAAGAAATCAATCCATATGAGGACACCACACCACAATCATACCAATAAAACCCATGAAAATCCTATTAGGAACATGTTACATCATCCTCCATTGCATGAAAAGATGAACTTGAGGAAAAGTCACTGAATGAAGGAGAAACCATAAGAAACTATGGTATAAATCACATTAGATCACCATAGATCGAAGATAGAAGGACAAGGATTGATCCCCATTATGGGAAACTCAAAATACCAAGGCAGGGAGCTACTTTTCACTTGGAACAAGAGAGTGTGGAACTACTGACTGTAGGGTTTGTGAAAAACTAGAGTGGATTTAATCTTTAAAGATTTTTTATACAAGGGAGTTACATGAAATTTAATCCAATTCCACATCAAGTAATCCTCAAGGTTTTTTTAAACAAAAAACACTTCCTTTTATTATTTAACACAAAATATTAACACTTCCTGAAATGGAAAAACACAAGCTTTGAACCACCCTTTTAGTTCGTTTAACTTTACACAGCATTCATACTTACTACACATATCCTTTTCAATCCAGACCCCAATAAACCACTTCCAAGCCTCTTCCGAGCACCATGGGACTCAAAAACATGGAAGGGGTCAGTATACTCAAATTCAAACCCTTACAATAGTGACCCACTCTTTTCAGACATATATATATATATATTACATCTTCATCAATGAATACTCATAACATAACATAACAATCCATGCAATAATGTTATAGGTCGAGTGCCTTTGTAAATATGGATACATATACAATTGGTTCATAAGTGATATACCCCATATCCCACTATGTTCTTCACGATGAGAATATAAGAAATACATAATAACTTTCTTTATAACATGAGAAAAGAAAACATAATAAAGGGTGATATCAGATTCTCAATAAGGGTAAAAAAGTGAGATATAAACATAACATGAGAATAAAGGTATGATAACATGAGAATAAAATTTAAAGAACACACCATACATATCATATATCATAATCATGATTCATGAAATAAATAATGTTAGTTCATAAGACATGAATCATAATTGAATCAAATAACACGAGCCATGATAACATAACATTGGAATAAAACAAATATTTATTGCATATAGATAATAAAATAATATCTTATATGAAGGATACCCACATATATATTCAAAATATGTGAATCTTGGGTTATCCACCAATGTACCTACTTTGGGCCTAGGATAAACTCCCATGTACCATCCTATTTTGGGTATGGGATAACCTCCTAGGTACCCTGTTTTGGGCTTGGGATAACATCCCATTTACACTTTGAGATCATAGAAAACTTATCTTTAGAAAAATAATTGGAGGGATATATTGGTCTCACTGATCACATAATCCATACATTTTTGTGCCAAAATATCATAAAAAATACATCATATCATAACTTGTTAAAAGGAAACAGGTTTCATAAACATTTTTTCATAGTAAAACATGTGGTAAAGAAACATGTTTGATAAATTTTATTCATAATAATCATAAATAATACGTAGAAATAATAAGGATGGTATTATTGAATCATATCCCTAGTAAAGATTAATTGACATCAAAGGATGTTACCTTATATGTAAATTGATTTCAAAAGATCACATGGAATATTTCTTGGGGAAAACAACCTTTCCATGTTGAAAACACTTATTTAAAATATAAAAAATAACAAATATTAAATAAATAAAATTATTTTAAAATAAAATTGGAAAATTTTTAAATTAATATTTAAATAATTGATTTTTCATGATGTCATAAAATATAGTTCACATCATACAAATTAAAATGAATATTCCTTTCACATTTTTGATAAAAATTCAAAATCACTTTGTTCAAAAAATGATAAGATATTCACATTTAAATAATTTTTTAAAAATGAATATATTGTTTAAATTTTATTTAAAAAATATTATTGAATTTTAAAAGAATTATTTAAGAAATTTTTATAAAACATGGACAAGGAGGAAAATGGATTTACGACTGAAGAAATAAATAAAGTCAATTTTTATTAATAGAATTATTTTGGCCTATTGAGTAATTAAAGAGAGGAAAATAAAATGGAGACATTTATTATACATAAACAACTCCAATATAATAAAATGTATGTGTTTATTGAAAGATATATCATAATATTTAATCATGAAGAAGTATCATCATAAATAATCTCGATAAACAATGAGATTGTAACCAAAAACCTTTACCAATTTGGTAATGTTTGAATAGTAATCCCCATGAAATAAATAAACTTATGTGGATTTGTAAATCCCCATAAATTTATTAATAATAATCATAAAATAAATTCATTTTCAGAATAAAAACCACATAAAAGAAACAAGTGGTGATTATATCATGTGTCTAATGGAAATAAAAGTGAGATAGAAATCCTCTTTCCACTTTGGTAACTTTTGAATCATAAGCCTCATGGGAGAATAAATTTAAATTATTATTTAAATATCATGAGAAAAAATAAATTCATTATACAACATGTAAAAGGTTTTATATATACTCCTCATTAACTAAGATTTTTTCATAACATAACATATGTCCAAACGAAGACAATTTGAGACAAGAATCCCTTAACTAAAGGATCAACATTATTCACACACATTTTAACTAGATGTACAATAAATATAGGTTTATTAAACATATATTATACAACTATAATCATACTTATCATTACATATATGATTTAATTATGACCTTTTTTTAAATTTTAATTAATAATTTCCTTATTTAAATCACATTTCAAGTAATAATTTCATCGTTTTTTAAGTATGTTTTAGTTTGGTATTTTTGGCCCTTTTAATTTGATCATAGTTCCATATTATCCATAATTTTAACTTTATAAACATATAATATATATTAATTATATATTTATTTATATTATTTCATTATATTTATATATAGAAAATTAATTACAATGTTTATAGAGACGATATGTCCTATGTATGCGTGAAAGTTATTTTCATTTTTTCAACAGATGGAACAGAAGAATGGAAAATTTAAATTCACCTTAATAAATAAGTTTTAAATCATATATATTCATTTAATTTACCCTAATTACCATCCATGTAAAAATAAAATGAAAAATTTATCACCTTGCTATGTGGAGGCGGTAGTCCACACATACTCACGAGTGACATTATTGTTTTCCCACAGATTGGATGGTAACAAGGTAGATATGATATTATAATTAAAAATAATAAATATTTAATAAATTTATTATAAATAATTTAAATACATCCTTATATCCATTCTTGATAGGTGGTGATGGGAAAAAAATTACATCAGTTCATGAGGCGGTAGTCTTCCGTACACACGAATGAAAAATTTCATTTCCCGTTTGATGGAAGAGGGGATGGATATAGGTTTTTTAATAAACATAATAATATATATGTATAATTTATATAATGGTTTTTCTATATTTTAATTATTAAAACCATAATTAATGGGGTTAGATAAGCAGTAAAAATAATGAACTTAGTGAAGACAATTATCGTCTCTTATAACAACCAGTTTTGGATCGCTTATTTAGGATCCCAGGGTTTGTATTTTGGAAATAATAGTAGCTCTATGAATGGATAATGATTTTGGAGAGATATTTTTTAGGGTTTATATATAAAAACAGAGTATGAGACGTGAATATATGAGGGGAGGAGGTACCCATTTATAATTTTGGAAGAGTGGTATTTTTTTAAATACTTTAAACTATTCAATAATTAGAAGTCACTCTCATGAAATGTGCCTCTAAAATTGATAAATAATGGAGTGAATGGAATATTTGTATGATACACACCTACACACAAAACACATGTTTTCAACACGTTATTTTCTTAGCCTATAAGTTTACTCACTTTGACCATTTTCTTTTTCACCACAGTAACTAGTCTCTTTTTGTTTTCCAAGGTAATTTATCCATTAATCTGAAAAATAAAATTAGAATTATTATTTATCTTATAAACAATTAATATATATTAAATTCAATTTATTAATTAAAAATTATATGTGTGTGGAAAATTAATTTTTACAGAATCACATGTAATGCGAAAAACCTTGTTTCAACCTTAACCACAATAATTAATTGTTACTAATTTTATTATTAATTATGAATAAAAATTAAATTGAAATTATTAAATAATATTAATTATTATTATTCCAAATATATAATCCATTTTACCAAATTAAATTTACAATAGTTTAATCATTTAATTTAAAACTAAACCCATAGACTCGACGAAGAAGTAGTTTTTATAAAGAAAATTTTTCATTAGTATAAATAGTCATAATATAAAAATTAAATATGAAATTTATTTCAATGACCTAAATCGCATTAGTTATGATAGAATTTAACAATTTTTTTCTTTTAAAATGATATTAAAATAAATTAATATGTAAATTCTTTATACAAAATGGTTGTTTTAAAAAAAATCTATATTTTTGACTTTTCATTAAAAAATTAATATTTTTGAAATATTATCAAAAATAAACTCTAAGATAATTTTGATATGTTTATTTAAAATTATAATTTAATTTTTCATTTTTTTTCAAATTTGTGAAAAAATAATTTTAAAATAGGTGCACATAACAAGATGAAACTAAATTTTAGAAAATAACTTTCCAAACATAAAAATGTATTTATTCTTATCTCATGCTTAGTAAAATATTATATGAATGAAAAATATTTTATCTAATATATAATATTTAAATTTAAATATAATATTTGAAAAATAGTGTATAATTTAATTTATTATCATAAAAACACTTTATGCACATAAAAATATTTTTTCAGAAAAAAAATTCTTTTACATTCAAATGTTTTTTATTTCATTTATAATAAATTGATAAAAATAAATTTATTTTTTCCATGCATAAACCATATAATTTTTATAATTTACATAGTCATACTAATAGCCACTAATTCAACTATAATTTTATAACGATCATTTTTAAATAATAATATTAAATGTTCATTATGGTTCGCTTAAACACTTTGTTGCATCTAGTTTAATATAATGAAGATATTAAATTTATTTTAAAAAAATTCTTAAAATCATGCGGTGTTACTCATAGTATGGATAAAACAATAGTATCATATTTCAAGGTGCGTTATGACATGTTCAATATAACACTATATTATAGTGGTGTCAAGTAGTAAGAATGGAAATAATGATGATGGAATCCATAATGTTTTGGTGACTTAGAAATTGAACAAATAGGATGAAGGTGCCACAATGTGACCAATTTCCCTACACCATGGTAAAGACCAACCAAGTTTTTAAATAGTGAAATGACATATCTCAAATAATGTATTATTCCATTTTTAAATTTGAGAATCATACATATCCTTTGACTAAGAACCACCATGACATGGTCTATTCCTCACCACACCACTATGAAGTGATCTAAATTTTTATTATAAATTTGTTGCACCTCTTTTCTTGGTTCAATTTAGATTTCCCCACTTTAACCCTATATTGTATCGAGAATGTTTTTTGGTAGCCCTTGACACCTATGGTGGATCTATTTCCTTCCATTGAACATGATTTTTCTCCTAAAATCCAAGGATACATTCTCTTCCTTATTCCATTATTTTTATTTTATTATTTCTTATCATAAGTATATGACATAGGTTTTTATTTCACTTTGTTTGTGTTTTGTTAGAGTCTTGATGGAGGATTATTGGATATAGGTTTTTTTGGGATTTATTTCAAATTTACTGGAATTTTATCATCTATCTCACCTCATTCTCATATTGTGATTATTGAATCTTCAATCAAGATAGAACATTATGAATCTTAATTTTTTTTGTTATATGTGAAATTATCATGACATTTTTAAAGAAGTTGGAAGTAACCTCAAAAAGATAATAAAATGTATTAAATAAGAATTAAATAGGGAAATTAAATTAGATGTGTTTACATGATTCCTATGATGATATTTATGTGTTAATTATATTTTTACAATGAACATGTTGTGTAATCATGTTATTTTTATTTTCATGATAAAATATGTTCATAATTGGGAAGTTATTAAAATATGGAAATTGACCAAGGATCAAAACTTGAAAGTGTTTCTATTATTATTCTTATAAGAACAAGTTGATAATTAAATTAGGAGATATGGCGGAAGGAATTGTTGTTTTTATAGTGTTTATATTTTTTTTGTTATGATTATATTATTGATTTTCTTTCAAATTGGTGGTTTTTTATGGGTGACTCTTTATGGAGAAATAAGGATTGATGGTATACTTTTGTGTGGTGTTAATATGAAATGATTGATGTTATATAGTGTGATTGTTGTTTTAGAGGTAGGAGGGATGATTTTTTAGACTATTGGCATGGTTTATTGTTATGTTGGTGTAATGGTGTTTTAATAGTTGGTGTGCAGTGGTTTCATCAAGATATAGAAATAAATAATTTAAATAAAAGTTATATGTATATGGATTGTGTTTAATTAAATCCATGGCTAAGTAATAAAAAACATTCAGTGGATTAGTGTAATAAAAAGTGGATTTAAATGATGGAAATGTGGTAAAATATAGTGGTTAATGTGAAGGACATAGTTTTTTGGATTAATGAGGTCAAAATAATTAATGTGGTGGGTATGTTTATTTAATTTATATTTATAAATGAAATATAAATTTAAAAAGGTTATGTGGATTAATTGTTTTCATAAATTTTGTGTGGGTTTTGTGTGCCAGGTGAAGTGATGAGTATAATTATGAAGGGTAATAATTGAATGTAGTAATGATTAATGAGGAATTAATCTAGGAATTTTTTATATATTAGTTTGGAAAATATGGGGTTATTATGTGAGTTTATAATTTGTAGTGGTTTTTATGTTATGGTGATGTTGCGATGACAAAGTAAAGTCATGGAGATGTTTTAATAGGAAGTGAACCCTAGGTTAGAATTTTTCGGTTCATATACAGTCATTGTATTTTATATCATATCTTATGCACCACCACCCAATAATGGTAATGATACCTATTACCATATCAGGTATTGGGTTCTGAGTGTACCCCCAACACCCAAGATGTAGTTGATATAGATGGTTGACTACTCCTCCTTCCTCTCTTTCTCTTCCAAACATAAAATACATTGTGATTGTTTGAGGTTATAATATATGGTGATGTGGTTGTGATAGGATAATAATGTAGTGATGTGGTAATTTAGTTGAGATGTTCATGGGGTGTAGGGAATGAGGCTTATTCCCTCTATGATGTATCTTAGTCACAATGGGGTATGTTTTATATGGTTTTTGAATGTTTTATGTGGTATGTGGATTTGGTATGTGGATGTGGTTATGCAAGTGTAGTATTAGGATATGGTTAAGTGGATATGGAATTCATGGTAGCATCATGAAATATTCTATTGAGGCATGAGAGTGACTAGTTCAATGGGGAAGTGGGAATGAGTTACCATTAGATAAAAAATTTCTTCAAATATTATTATCCTAATTATGTATAGATTTGGCAAGTGAGCCTTGGTAAAATTGGGTGGATAGTCAATCTAGTTCGGTAATAAGTTTGATATTTCTTTATTAACTAATGAATTAGTATTATTCTTCCTTATTTATATGTGATATCCTATAGAGTATCTTTTTTAGTCTAATTTTATGATCATTTCTACAATATATATTCTGTTTTTATAGATTTTTAAGACAAATTTAGTAATTGGGAAGGATCACACTTGTTTTTGGTGTCATTTTTACATGGATTTTGAATCAGCACTAAAGGATTCAGTTTCATTTTTAATATTTTTCTTTGGTTTGTGTATAATATTACATGAAAAGTAAGGTCTTGTTTTTATTATATATTATTCAATTAGATTTTATTATAGGTTTATTTATTTTATTTTCTAGATATTTTGAAGGTATTTCTTCCCATTGTGTGTGATTTATACCCTTTATACAAATTTCTAACCCACGGATAATATGAGGAATATTTTGAGGGTTACACTTGACTTAACTATAGGACATAAATGGTTTCTAGTGTTAGAAAACCCAAGATAGTTACCATTGTGGGAGGTGAATCATGGTTATGATTTGTTTCAATCAAAATTAGTGTCACATTATCAGTTAGGTGTTCTTATAGATATCCGTGATAGACTATTTGAGATCATTGGGAATACTGTAACCTTGTTTTCTTGAATTATACCTATATGAATCATTAGTAGTTATCATGTTCAAATAAATTTTGTCATATTTCTATAATATAATTATAAAAATATTTCATTATCAAATTTAAAGCCTTCTCTAATGTAACATTTTTGATATCAGTGTAGATTATTGAATTATGATTATTTTTTGACCTTTTATATATAAATATAGGAGGATAGTTGATAGTTATGTATCCCGATTTTATACTTTAGTGTTATGAGTTTTTCCAAGATTTATAATTATATCTTTCTTCCTAGGATGAAGGATAAAAAAATTCTTAGTTTTATTGATGTGATATGTGATATTACTATCTTGAGTGATAAGAGATGAAATGATTAGTTTTTTACAATGATGTAAAGGTGATATAATTAAATAGGAAATGTGAGTGACCAGGATTATTTTATTAATAATTTCCATATATAATTGAAAAATATTATTTATGGGTTTTATTGGATCATCACAAGATCAAAATAGTATAAGAAATCCATTAAGTGTCAGATCTATCATCAATAAAGAAATATTCCAAATCAAAAAAATAAAACCATTATATGTATAATGTTATAAGCTCTATTTCTAATAATTTAATTTGTTTTTTATTGATGGAAATCACTGAGAGACATTCTAAGGACTCTCACCTCTTATGGGATGACACCGACCATTAGAATCCTTATTAGTATTAAGAGGACCCCCGAACATCAAAGGTCGGATGGCACCTTCTTTGTGAAGATGAAAGTTGAACAAGGTTGAAGTGATATTATGATATGTATTGATCATATCATGTGAACATACCAAATAAATCCAAAATTAGGATTGCATCCTTTATATCAGATCCCTTCATTCAATAAATGGAGTTGGACATCAACTACCACCCCAAGACAGCTGGCATATGTTAATGCATGCCTATTGGAGTTCAATATACATTGAACATTTCATGATTAAATTTTGTATGTATATATATAAATTAATCAAAAAATTAATTCAAAACACATGATATACCATCTGGAAGATAGGACAGTGTCCATGAACCCGATAAACTATATCACTAACCTATCATACAGTAAAATAGATATAAATGATATATCACAATACACGAATCTACATTCCATATCACTAGTTAATATTTAAGGGATATAATACAATACGATATCCCTTTGTAGTGAATTTATAAAAATCACCCACTTTCACTAAAATACCATAAGGATTTTATAAAAAATGTAACAACTATTTTTGAATCCATACAAACTATTTTGGATATAATTTATTGAACTATATTTAATTTACAATAAATATTTTTCACAAAATTTAGTTCATATTCTATGTCCTAAATATGTGACACTGTGTCCTTTTTATCCTAGAAAATAAATATGAAATCTTGATTTCATAGATGTAATAATAGAGTGGCCTCTAGCAAAGAATCAGGTATACGCAAGATATAATGAGGTCTGGTGTGATCTTGATAAAAAAATATTCATGCCTCTATATGAACATTTTCATTACAAGATGTATCATATAAATCATATGTATTTCTATATAATCCCTTTTTCGATGACATCATAGTGACTACTATACATGGAACATGTCAGTATAGTATTGACCATGTCATACATTCATGATTATATAAAATAGATTGACCAGCTAGAATGAATACATAACATACAATTCATCCATGTAGGTGAGCACATCACATGTCATTAAACTAAACAAGGGACATGAATTTCCATGATCTAAGTCAATTAAGTTCATAGTTGTATTTACTCAAAATACAAATAGAAAAATCATATCTTGGTTGAGCTCTAACAAATGGTATGATCAAAAACATAATCAACCACCCCTGATTATCTATGACTCGAGGATTGAGTTAGAAAGGTATCAATATATCAAGGTTATCATGCTAGGTATCTCTCTAACCTAAGGTAATGGGGATTAAAAATGTACATGAACCCTTAATTATATCAATGTGTGCTTAATATTACACATATAGGTTAGTCCAAATAATAAGTCTCATATTATCACATCATGAGTCTATTATTTTTATATAATAAACAAAACTTTGTATATATTTTAATATTATACTCATGTTAATGTTAAAATATCATCAAAACACATAATAATCCATTATTATCATTGATCACTAAAAAAATAAAATCGTTACTTTGAGGGGATAATTATCATTTCATGTCATGAAATGTATACAACAAATGTGAATAAATGATATAGTGGATATTACCTTTTCAACAATGTGATATATTTTATATTATTAAACTCAGTTAAGAATACTTAAAAAACCACAGATGATTGTTTTTTTAATATATCATATATAATAAACTATAAAATCAGCCTTATATATGTTGCACTTTCAGGGGTTTTGTTAAAATCATTACAACACTATATAATTCCTATAATATATCTATGTGAACATTTAATAAAACCTTCCCACTGAACTATTTAGTGAGTAAAATCTATAAAGTAATATAGTATGAATAAGGGTGGTATTTAGGAGTAATATTCCTAATGTTCAACTCATTTAACATATTCAAACTCATAAACTCAAAAACATAAAATATTACGATGTCAATAAAATTTTTATCTAATTAAATATTTTTTAAAGATCATAATCATCATTCATGAAACCGTTTCCATAAAAAATCCCTCTTTAAACCTTCTAGCAACTAATGAAACTATTTAAATTAATCTTATACAAACATACCCTAAACCTTTGAGGATTTAATGTGACATCCACTCTTTATTTTTACTGGAATTATATTTTATTTATTGATTTTTAACTTATATAGGTCTAAAAATAACCCTACTAGTCTTTGAGTCACTGTATTATCTTTAGACTATCATGTTAAGATACACAAACTCATCTTTTAAGAAATAAATAATATTTGTTTTCAACAGTAATATTTAACAAATATTTCATTGTTTTTATATCATATATGTTATTCTATTTGTCGGGATAACTTTATTCTCAAAGAAGACATTATCCATTAAAATATTCCACTGATGGGTGACATGAACGCCTTCACTCATATTTTAAAAAACATATGAAAAAATAATTTTAACCTAATTTTTTTATTTTCTCTTTTTCAGACATGTTATATAATTTAATGAATCATAAGCCATGTTTATTGAATACATTATTTCATATTGTTTATTAAAAAACATTATCAACAAAGAATTTCTCTTATCAAGTAATAGAAATGAGATGAATATACAGATCCTTTACGTAAATCCATTTATCCTTGATATATTCTTTTGCATTCAAATATTTAATGTAAAAAATATTTTCTTCATCACTTAAATGACAACTAAAATATTTACACATCTTCCCACTGAAATTGAACACATGTATATTTAAAATAATATTAAAGTATACATTTCCTATCATATATCCTTCAAAATCAAAGAATTCATTTCTATAACAATATTAGTTGACTTGAAAAATCCAGGGAGTTTCCCATACTCCATCTGGTATTATAGACAATTCCATCCTATGGAATCATTAATCCCCATTTATGACAACACCTTTAGGTTTCAATAACCAAATCTAGTTTCTATGAAAAAATATTTTTGTAATTTCCAAGTAACTTTTCTTCTTTCAGTTTGAAATTTTACCCACTAGTACTATCGATGCAAAATTGGAACCCATACATCACATTTCACGAACTTACCCACCAGGGCCCACATGGATGGAAGAAGGTTAATCCACAACTAACCCAATCCCACCTCCATAGGCTCGGGGTTAGTGACAAGTGCCAAAAAGAATAGCTAAAATTGGAGGTGTTTGCTTAATGTACATGTACACACACTCGACCATCTCAATCCAAAAGTGAAGAGGAATAAAAGAAAAAGGTGTATTATCTAGATTGATAACAATACATGTATATAACCACTGTGCTATAAAAAATTACAACAGTGTATACTGAATGGAAAAAAGGGAAAAAATACACACCTAACAAAAAATATGTCCCAACAAGACAAAAACTGAAAAAGTAAAATACATAGATATCTCAACTCTTAATCTCCATGCCCCGACCACCATATGTGGTTTCATGCACCATGTATCCCTAATATCCTCTATAATCATGGTGAACCTATCCATAATCTACATAAGACAAGATTTGTGTTGGCAAAGCCCATGTAGGGTTGAGTATATACATACTCAATAGAACTCCCCGAAAGGGGTGAAGGGGGAGGAGTAAGAGATGCAATATAAGAAGAAGGTAGTAGATATAGAAATTAATAGTGAATGATTATAGCTTAACCCAAACCAAGAGAGTGAAATTATGCTCATACAAAAATAAGGATCCCGACATGGTGAGGAGATGAACTCCTCGTCACGAATTCTCTACTTATTGTAGGATATTGGACTCATCCAACCATGAGAAGATAGACATGGAAATCATGTGGCATACCCTACACATCTTGGCCTCTCCTAAACGGATGGTAACCAAGTATAAGGAGTGGATATAGAAGATGGAATATATATATATATAATCAATGTAAAGAAATCCCTGAATGAGAGAGTAATGGGATATCCATATCACAACTCATCCTAGGAAAAGATTCACAATCATCTCCATAAGTCCATAAACAATTCCCAGCATCTCTCACATCTGCCAAAGAGGTATTAATGTCAAAAAACACCTCATCACTATGCCTCATAGTTGAGGGGCCATATATCAATGTCCAGTACCCAGTCTTAGCCTTTCTAGAGTGTGCCACTCTAATGTCATCGAGGACCCATGTACAACCTAGCTGGAGGGTGCCACTCAGAATAGTTTGAGGACCCATTCTCTACCCATCATGAGAGTTCCACTCTAAATATCATTAAGGAATCATGAACTTCTTGGATGGAGGGTACCACTCTAGTGTCATCAAGGACGAATGCCCAGCCCGGCTGGAGGGTTCTAATTAGAATAGGTTGAGGACCCATGCATTTCCCATTAGAGGGGTGCCACTCTGAAAATCATCATGGACCCATGCCCAGTCCAGTTAGAGGGTGCCACTTAGAATGTATAGAGGAACTACACTACTCATCCATGTTGGATGGTAAGCCCAATATACTTAGACATGCAAGTTCCTGATTACTATTATTGTTGGATTTCCCCTAAATAAGAATCGATCTTGGAACTTCTCACATCATATCTTGAAATCCACTACGGAGGGAACCATAATGTTTGACATGAAAAAACACTCCGGATAAACTACTCATTGACCAATATATGAGTCCAATAAAAGGAGATATGAGAGTTACGAGATTCATAATGTGGTATGTGGTGTGTGTGAGTCCCCAATGACATGTGAACCCACCTATTTTCTTGGATTTATTCACATCCATACTCGGTTACTAAACTATGTACATGTACCCATAGGCGTTCCAGTGTAATCCCTAAGTACATGGCATATCTGGCCAAATGGCTGACGAGCACACGATGCTCATTATTGGTCTAAAATGAAAAAAATATAATTTCATTAACATGACTCATTAAATGGACCTAGATAACCAAATACATGACACCATTAGGATCCTTTTGATCAAGAGAACAATATTGACTATTCATTCACCATAATAGGACACTTAGTGATGAAGCTTCATTTCACAACATTGTTCACAAATAGTGCCTTGTGTGGCTCCTGCATCGATCCTGAAATAAAATATTCATATTATACCATTGTGATCCTTATGAAAAAATGCACGAGAATGAATATTCATTTTTCCAAATTGGACACCAGGTGAATAAGTCACATTTCACCACAACACACCCGAATTGGGTATTTTAAGGCCCCAAACTCGATCTCAATTTAAATACCTGACATTGGTATCAAAAGGTCTTCTTAAAAATAAATCTCACATTGTTTAAAATAGTTCATCATTTTTTCACCATGTGAGACAAATGTTCTAGATATAATATCTTACAATAATAATAATTTTATTATTATGGGATGTTTTGTTGATCAAAGGCACGAGTCTGAAAAAGGTATCCAATATCGATCATAAAAAGAATGTCTCAGTTTTAGGGTCTTGTTACCACTAGTGGTTCATTAAACCAAGTTCGTACGGAGGAGGTATGGATTAATTATGGTTTGAAAACCAAAATAATAATAATAATAATAATATATTATTATTATTATTAATATATTATTATTAATCAAAATTCAATTTGAAAAGATGTTACACAATCCATTTTCTATACACACCTTATCACCCCTATTAGATGGAAAGGCCTCCAATTATTATAAAAATAATAATATTATTAAAAAACAAAAAATATGAGAAACTCCCATAAAGGCTAAAAACGTAGGGGATCTCAAAACAGCCTCCTCCCAATTCAATGTGGACCCCATAATTCATTTGAAAATGAAATTCAACCCCCTTGTTTATCAATTAGTTTTATCAATTTTATCCAAATATAAACACCCACATTTACCATTTATAATTTAATGCCATTAAATTATTTTCTTTTGAATCCCCTCATAATAAAAATAAATCCATTCTATTATTAAATTAAAAACATTTAATTTAATTAACCATGTACCTCATTTTTTAAATGTTATTATTATTATTCAAAAAAATAATAACACTCACCACTTTGACCATGTCTGGAAACTCATCACCTTTATTAGTATCAATGATACTAGTATTTAATGCTCGTCGTGTTGACCACATCTAACCACTTCATCATAGATCCGAGTCTGGCCACTGTCACGCCAATTCTGAGCAGTCTCCACCATCAGATCTCACGCATGACCTCTTCTTGAAATCAACTCCACCACATTGTATGTCTTCATCATGCACCAACCGAAAATGGGGGTTATAGACCCGATCTTGAACCATGTACGATCACAAACACACACCTTCGGTGCCGATCTGATCCGTTCACCAAACAATATCCCACTCGATTATCGATTTTTCACCAAACCATCGATCTTTATGTCATTTGAGCCATTAAAATAAATTTGGGGGTCCGATCATACTCAAACCCACATCAGTAATGTTGAATCGTGAACTCATAGTATAAAAATTAATAACATGAAGAATGATTGGATAAAAGAACCAAAAACAAAGGTTTAAACTTCTTTGGAAAAATGTTATTGGCCAATGATCAAGAATAGGGGCCTGAGGTTAGAAAATAATAGAATTAAATTAAATTGTAAATACTCGGTAAAATGTAAAGTTTGAAAAAGAATGAATATCGATGAATGGAGATCTATCTCCACTATAATTTTATCAAAATGGAATGAAACACCAATTGATGAGTCCTACCTCGATTATGGATCATTCATTAGTAAAGAATGCATCCACCAATGATGAGGATGATCTACTACATCTACCGCCTATCCATTCACCTAGATCCAATCACTGATTGTTGTCTGGTCTCAATACACCAACAGAGAAGGGGGTGGAAGATCCTCTCAACAATCCCAGGGTTATGCAGCTTACCTAGGATATTTTCCATAGCAGATTATTTATTGAATAAATTGGTTCAGGTCATTTAATTTAAAATAAAGAAATAAATTAATTATTTTAACTACAAGAACCTGCCAACACCTTCCAACAACTGCCTTTACTAGACATCCCACACTAACCATATTTAGGTCGTTCCTAGATAAAACACCACCTTAATAATTCAATTGTGGTATAAAATTTCTAATTTGAATACCAGTTAATATGTTATTTGGATTAGAGTTAAAAATAAAATAATTTTATCTAATTATTTTATTTATGGTTACATCCTCGGTGAATTTTTATAAAGATGAACCACACCAATAAAATTTATGTTGCACCTAAGAAAAAACCCACATTTCGGACTCAATAGTGTCATATGATTTCTTATCTGAGCTTCTATTTAGGATATATTCCATTATTTTTGAAAAAATATGTTTGAGAATTAAAATTATATTTAATATTTTTATAAAATTACTTTTGGGCACAATGGTATTCTTAATCATTCCCCGTCTCGGTACATAACTCTGAAAATATTCTTAGAAATATTCAAAAATATTAAATGTAAAACATAGGTTCATTATATTATTTTATTTTACAAAATATTTATCCTCAAAATGTGAAATCCATGAAAAAGGGTGAAGATTATAATCCCACCACTGGCTCTCTCACTCCCATTTTCTATCATGGATGTACAACCAAAAGAGGAGTGTGAAACCCCCACATAACATCCTCTTGTAATGTGACCAAGACCACCATCCACCCATAAAAAATATGACATGATTCTATTCTTTAGAAAATACATCTGGTGAATCTCTTGAGAACATTTGTCCACACAAGATCTCTAAGTTGATATCCCCAAGTTGTTCTTCCATAACCCACTGAGGAAGAGGAGGGGTAAAAACCAACGAATAGAGGTATGTTTTTGCATCCTCACCACAAGAGTAAACTTCAAATAGGTCTATTACTCTATCACCTTGCTCGATAGTAGTAGACCAAAAAACTTACTGTGAGCATCTGCTGGTATGACCATGCCTTGGGTTGCCCTCAAGCTCACATCACTTAATCCTTTGTATAGTGCACTGTCACTCCCATGACTAAGAAGACATATCCAAAAGAGTGGAAATTCAAATCTATAACTGACTCAACGAGGGATTCCAAGTAACTAGAACTCTGGGAGCATGTATAGCACCATCCTCCTATATCTCATCTGCTCTAACCCCAATGTTGAGGACACGATGGTACCAACATAGATGGATACCATAAAAAAATACAAGAAGAGTTAATGATCCGACTAAATAGTCTTGAGAATTATATTGGGGCATTCAATACACAAAAGGGTATCACAAAAAATTCAAAGAAACCAAAACGAATCTAGGAAGCCATGCTCGATACTACACCTCTCAAAACAGGAGTTGTTGATAACCCATCCAGAGGTTAAACTATGAGTACCAGTTTTCCCCATTCCATGCTGAGGAAAATGTCGTTGGGTTCGACTACCAATATGAGAAGTTTTCATGTGAGGCTTTATATCCCCTCGTAGAGTCGGATCTACCCGTCATCAGAAAACGGGTGATCAATAATCCTATCTATAAGATATCTCATAACAATTGTCATGAAATAAGGCCTCCACTAGTATCAGTAGGTATCAAACATGGGTATGTTTGGTGAAATGTGGTTTATGACTTAGTTGTATCACTACATTTGATGATGTGAAGCCACATATCATTCCTCAAATCACACTAGATGGCTCTGTTTCACAAGATTTTATCTCTTAGAGATATTTTTTCCCTTTCCCACCTGTTCAACTCATCTAGGGATCACTCCGAAACCTTACCACATCATATTGACTTCAAATACACAATTCAAACGGAACCCAACCATTACACCTTGATAATATCAGATTTTGGATGGAATTGACCTACCATAATGGTTTTAGATCACATATAAAGAACACACCTTGGTTCTTGAAGTGTCCCTATTAATTTTATGTCTAATGTCACATTTAATATCACCAACACATGGCTCAAATGATGCCATGTGTCACTCTAAATAAGTCTCACCACAAGTCCCACCATCAAGAAGTTTATAATCCAAGAGGGAAATCCACACAAAAGGATTTCTCCAATCCTCTACCATATGAGAAGTTGGAGTCTATATAACCATGAAACCTAGGTGATCCATATCTTTGAAACTCGTGAAACACACTCAATCCAGCTGCGTCATCTTTCGGTACCTTCAGAGCCATCAGATTCTCCACAGGGTGGACTGGTTTCCAATACTACCATCTGATCTGTCAGTATCCAAATGAGTTAAATAAACATAAACCACTGACTCTATCCAATCCTATGATTCCCAAGGATCTAGAGCACCATAGAACCTCCACAGTCACATATGCTAGAAATCATGAATTGTGTTAAGTTTGTGTTCATCCTCAGCCTACTCTACTGGGATGATCTACTACTCAATAGGTGGAGGTGTTGATACCTACCCACCTAGAGGATGTGGGTAGCATGATGGAACTTGAAATGAGGTCTCTTTACTCATCGTATTTTCATCATGAACTGAAGATTGTATCCTAGATATCTATCATCATGGAGGTGTCTCGAAATTGTCTGTGATGTACCATGGTCAGATGATCATTTACATATATATAATCATTAATGGGGAGACTACTCAAGAAGGAATTTCAAAGACTAAATCCTATATGATGCATGTATCATTTATCCCTGCAACAAATGTATTGTCATAATGATTCAAAAAGTAGGTAGTCAAGGTCCCGGTGAATGGATATATCGGCCGCCGCACCATCAACGAACTCCCTAGATTGAGAGCCACACTCGAGTCACCATGAAACTATTTACCTAAACCCAAATAAAACCTATTTAGGGAAATTCATAAATAATATACCAAGGGTTGAACTTACTCTAATAACAATATTTCACGACCCAACCAACAGATCCCACTTGGCCGACAGGAGGTCAAGCCACAACTACCCCAATCCCACCTCTATAGGCTAGGGGTTGGTGATAAGAACTAAAAGGAATAACAAAAATGGGACATCTTTACCTAATTTACATGTACTCATGCACACAAATCTATCAATAAAAAATTGAAAAGGAATAAAAGTTAAAGGTGTTATCACTAGGGTGATGACAATGCATATTTATAACCACTAAGCAATAAAAGAGTACAATAGTGTATACTAAAATGAAGAAGGGGAAAATACACACCTAATAAGAAAGATGTCCCAACAAGATAAAAACTATAAAAGTAAAATGTTGAGATATCCCAACTTCTAATATCTAAGCCCTGACTACCATACACCCCTAAGCTCCTCTCTAATAATGGTCAACCTTTCTTTCATTTGCATAAGACACGGATTCTGTGGGAAAATCCCAGGTAGGGGTGATTTTATACATACCCAGTAGAATTCCCCAAAAGGGGTGAAGGGGGATTAGTAAGAGATCAAATAGAAGAAGAAGGCAGTACATAGAACAAGGTACAATGAAAGAGTACAACTCAACCCAAACTAATAGGGTGAAAGTAAAATCATCCAAACAAAAGGATCTAGACATGGTGGGGAGATGAACATCTCATAGAGTCTTCTATACATATAGAAGGAGAGTAGCATCATCCATCCATGGGAAGATTGACAAAGAAAGTATGTGGAATACCCCACATGTCTTCAACACTCCTGGAAGTAGAGTAACCAAGTCCAAGGAGTGGACACAAAATAATGAATATATATAAGATCAGTTAAAGAATCCCAAATGACATAGTAAGGGGATCTCCATCTTACAGCTCGGACTAGGAAAAGAGTCACAATCTTTTCAAGAAGTCCATCAATGATGCCCATCATCTTACACATCCATCAAAGAAGTATCCATATCAAATCTTTCCCAATCACTATGCCACACAGATTAGGGGTCATATATCCTATTTCAGGACCCCTACCCATCCTGGATATAGGGTTTCACTCAAGCGTCACTAAGGACCCTTGCACAGCTCGACTAGAGGGTTCCACTCATAATAGGTTGAGGACCCATGCCATTCCCGGTAAGAGGGTTCCACTATGAAGATCATCAAGGATCCATGACCAACCTGATTGGAGGGTGCCACTCTAGTGTCATTGAGGGACCATACCCAGCCCAAATGGAGGGTTTCACTCAGAATAGGTTATGGACTCATGATTTTCCATGTTGGAGGGTGCCACTCTGAATATTTTCTAGGACCCATGCACATCACAACCAAATGGTGCCACTTGAAAAGCATAAAAGAACTATACTACTCATCCCTAATGGATGGTAAGAATTATATACCCTAATATGATAGTTCCATAGTACTTCCATCATCGAACATTTCATAAATAAGAACCATGTTTGTAACATATCGTATCATGTCTTGAGAGCCACTATAAAGGGAACCACCACATTCTACGTGAAAAAAACACTCATAATAGGCTACTCACGGGACAAAATACAAGTCCAAAAGAAGGATAAGATAAAGGTATAAGTTTCATAATGAGGTAAATGGTGTGTATGGGGCCCAGACAATGTGTGGCCCCACGTCATCACCTATCCATGTACCTAGAAAACTTGGGTATCAAACTGTGCACATTTACCCCTACACATGGTAGTGTACACCTAGAGTACATGGAATATCTAGCCAAAAGGCTGACAAGATTATGATGATCATCATTGTTACGAAGGGTGGAAATGTAATTTCACTTACAATCCTCATAAAATGGACTCAGATAACCAAACAGATCACACCATTGTGATCCTTACAAAAAAGTGCACAAAATTAGCTATTCATTCACCCGAAATAGACATCTGATGAAGAAGCTACATTTCAAAGCATTATGAATGAATAGTTCTTTATGGGGCCCACATATCAACCCGGATATAAAATATAAATATTACACCATTGCGAAACTCCTGAAAAAATTCAAATTATCAACTATTCATTTTTCAAAATCATAAATCCAGTGAAAAAGTCACATTTCACCACAACATGCCCGAACCAGGCTTCATAAGGCCTATGCCTCAATCTCAATTTAGGTACCTAAAATTGGTATCAAAAGATCCGACTGAAAATCAAGATCGCAATGTCATAGAAGGTTCATTATTCTAACACTATATGACAGAGATAATTTAGATACAATATCACGTAATAATAATAATTTTATTATTATTAGATATTTCGTTTACATGAGGAAAGAGTCTGACAAAGGTATCCAACATCAGTATTAAAATGATTGTCTCGATGTTATGGTCTTGTTGTTGCTAATGGTTTATCAAACTGAGGTCCCATAGAAGATTTACATATTAATTATGGGTTGAAAACCAAAATAATAATAATAATAATAATAATATATCAACATTAAATTTGAAAGGAGGAGCCACACTCCCTTTGCTATACATGACATACCCTCCCCATCAAATGGCTAATACTCCATTTGTAATAATAATATTGTTATTATTAATACACCAAAAATATGAGAAACCCTTATAAAGGCTTAAAACGCACATGAGCTCAAAACACCCTCCTCCCAATTCAATGTGTTCCCCACAATTCATATTAAAACGAAATTCAACCCCATTTTTGAATTAGTTTTCTCAATTTTTTCTAATAATAAACACCAAAATGTACTAACTATAATTTACTTCCATTAATTTATTTTCTCATGGATCTCCTCATAAAAAAATAAATCAATTTTATTTTTGAATTAAAAACAACTAATTTAATTAACCACATAGCCCCTTTTTAAATGCTATTATTATTATTATAAATAATAGTAACACTCTCAACTTTGACCATGTATGGAAAATAATCCCATTATTATTATTATTAATGATATTAATATTTAAAACCAGCTGTGTTGACCATGTCAGAGAACTTCATCGGAGATTCGAGTCCAACCACTATCACGCCTATGTTGAGCAGTCTCTGCCATGAAATCTCGTTCATGACCTCCTCTTGAAACCTACCCCATCACACCACATGTTGTCGCCACGCGCCAACCAAAAAAGCATGGGTTATCGATCTGATCCTAAACCACCTATGATCACAAACACACACCCACAGTGCTGATCCAATTCGTTCACCAAACACCATCCCACTCATTTATCAATTATTCCCCAATCCATTGATACACATGTCATTTGTGAAACCACAATCAATATGAGGGATTGATCACACTTAAACCCTCCCTCATAATGTCAAATCCTAACCCCATGATTTAATGATGAATAATGTTAAGAATAGTGGAAGAAAAGCATAGAAACCCATGTTTTAAACATGTTTTTCAAAATGTTCTTGGCCAACGTTCAAGAATAAGGACCCGTGTTTAGAAAACAACAGAATTAAATTAAATTTTCAATACATGGGAACATGAAAATGATACAGAAGGATATAAATCAATGAATAAAGATCGATCTTCTCAAGAATTTAATCAAAAGGGTGTAAAACACTGATTGACTAGTCATACCTTGATTATGGATAGATAATTAGTGAATAATTAATCCCCCAATTATTAGGATGATCCTCTACGTCTACCTCTAATAGATTCCCCTCGATCTGATCACCAGTCATCATCCAGTCTCAATCTTCCAATGAAGAAGGGGGTAAAAGATCCTCTAAATGATCATAGGGTTATGTGAATAAGCCTGGAGATTTTCCATATCATATTATTTATTGAAAAAATTGGTTTAGGTCATTTAACTTAAAACAAATAATTAAATAATTTATTTTAACTAAACTTACCCTCCAACAGCTACCTTTACCAGATGTCCCACACTGAACTTTTTTATTTCACACTTAGGGAATACAATCCATTAAGAACTCCATTGTGGTATCATATTTCCAATCTGATTCCTCATTCATGATTTATTTGTATTTGCGTTAAAAATAAAATAAAATAAAATAATTATTTTATTTAGGGTTACATCCTCAGTGACTTTTTCTATAGATTACCCATTCCTGTAACGACCCAAAATTTTATAAATAAAATCCCCCTTTTGATTAAATTAAATTTCTTATGGATATAAAAACACATGAAATTATTTTGTTTTATCATATTCAATTTTATTTAAATGACCATTAAGTATCTTTACCATTGATAATATAGTCGTATAACAGTGATCACATGACTAGTATAAATATAGGGTTTAAATAAATCCTTTTGGCTTAGAGAAAGGAAGTGATGGTCTCAAGTAGTAGGATTTTACCCTATGAAGCACATTTATCAGAGATTCCAATGGAGATATAATTTTTAGGCTTTTCCCTTGACCAATCCCAATTTTATATTCAACAAATTAAGCATAAGAAAAACCATTAGGAGATGTTCCACCTCATTGAGTTCACAACCCAAACCATGTTCATCAAACAACACCATGAAAGACCAACCATCGTGCCCCTTACTCTTAGGGATTATGATAGTGTAATAAAGGGATGTTTATTAAGAACATAACATTATAAATATTTACATTATTTTTTTAGAGAATATGGAATGTATTTTCTTCCTATTATTGTTACTTTGTAAATTATTTTTAGAGTATAATTAGTATATTTGGTTAATATTCATATTCAATTAAGAAATATGTTTTGATGAATTAATGGATTTTGGAAATAAATAATATTTTAGTAAAATATTATTATTAAATTAATTTTTTGAATATAAATGTTCATAGAATTCTTATTAAGGCAAATGTAATTTTTATTATGGTTTGAAAATTGTTATGGATAAAAACCGATCATTTTTAATAAAAGTCAGTTTTTATTTCAAAAGTAAAAATTCACATATTTATAAAATTATTCAGATAAAATGAATATCATTTTTGTAATTAAGTTGTTGAAATTATCTAATGTTTAATTTTTCATAATTTCTCATGATAGTCAATTTTTGGCATAAAAATTAAATGCTATATAAATAAACGTTGTGTTTTATGACATAATAATTGCCAAATAGTGATTTAATAAATACTATAAAAGGTATAATCTGAAACATATATATTTTTAATTTAAAATAATTTTGGTTTAAGTTCATTTTATTTATTTTATAATGCCTTAGTGAATCCTTCAATATTTATAATATATTTTAATATTTTAAAATCATTTCATTGATAGTGTGAATCACCTCCACATAAGTAAGGAAAATATTTTATTATATTCATCACATGGCCTTATAAATTAATTTATTCCACTCCCCTTTTGTATAAAACTTGGGGAAGAACCATGGTATGGTTTGTGTTTTTGAATATTTTATTATGTAGTGTTCATAACCAAAATAATAAATAAATTCCCCTCCTTTCCTATATAAACCCACCTAAGATCCCAATTATATTCTCTAAAACTCCTTGAAGCTCATTAACACACATACGTATAATCCCTAGAGTCATCTCAAGGAACCCCCAAGCTCCTAATATTCCTCTCCTAATCATTTGAATTCACACATCCAAGTATGGGATTCTCTCTTTCCTCTTTTTATCAAACACTTCATTTTTGACATGCCTTTTGATTTCCATTTTACTAAGTTGGGATACATTATGAACTATCCACCTTATGGTATATTTTATTTTTTAGATGTTTTAATACCCTTTTAATCTCATTTATCCCTCTTATGAACCCTTATATACAACCATTACTATGCTGAAATTCTATAAGGGATCCTCAATGTCCTCTCTTTTCATCATTTCAAGAACCATATTTTAAAAATATCCTACATAATTTCAATTGGTAATGTTTTGGTTAAATTATTATAATTGAATTACTATATAGTTAATATTATTTTACTTATATAACATTTATGATCTCTCATTTTGACTCTTAACTAAGCTGTTACTACGTCTAAATTCCGTATAGAATCTTCCAGCATCCTCTTTTATCAAGAATTATTTTTATGTTATGTATTCTAATTTTATTTTTTCCTACATTGGGATATGTTCATAAATACCCCATTACTCTCCATTTCATGTATAAATTATTATATCCCCTTTCTCTCTCATTAAACCATTTTATGATCTTCTATATGACGTCATTATGCTGTCGAAATTGCACCGTGATTTTCCATGCTAAAATAACTGTGCAGTGAATACCATGACCTTTTATCTATTAAGGGTATTCACCATTATTCAAAAATAAATATTTTATTTTGGGCTTATATGTATTTATTTCACACCCCTTTATCATGTAATAAATGATTACCATGAATGAATCTATGTTATATGATATATGTGGCCCAATAAATCATGAAAATGAAATGATTATGAAGGGTGTGTAATGATTGAACTCTAATGAGTTAGTTAATGTTTAATATCATGATAATAAATGTAGGGATATAGGTTTACCTGCTTTATTTATGGAGTTTTTCCACCATGGGTTCTTGGAAGGTTTATCCTTGATCTATTTATGATTCAGTGTTTTAAGTTGTTTCTATGTATCCCATATTATGGTTATCATGATATATCATGCCTTATTTTTCTTGTTCCTTTTATGGTCCATTGATATTCCTATTTTCTAACATGTATTTTCTTCCTCAAGTTGTTCCTTGTTTATTCCCTTACTGGGCTTTATTGATCACCCCCTTTCTTATGTATGCCCTCTCGTTATCCCATGCAGTGTTACGTATGAAAGAATGTTTTGATTAGCTCAAAGAAGTTTTCAATAAAGATGTTTCTTTTCATGTTTTAAGTTTTTATGTAATATAACTAATTTATAAAATAAAATATACCTCTTGATCTTATGAGTTTTATTAATTGAAATTTTACGTAATAAATAATTTTTTAAAATGAAATAAAGAGAAAGGTTGTTATAGCGCTGACAGAAGTACTATTGCTCCTAGGGAAAACGCCACATTCCAAACTCAATTTTTCCATCAGATTTATGATCTGATATTCCTTTTAGGATATATTCCATTATTTTTGAAAAAAAATGTGCGAAATAAAAAATATATTTAATTTTAAAAAAAAAATTAATTCTGGGCACACCAGGCCTCAGAATTGCGTGTCGTCTTCGTGGCTGGCTTAAATAATATTCCCTGAAAAATTAAAAAGTCTTATAGGTTTAAAATATGGTATCTAATTTACATGTTTAGTTTAAACATAATAATAAATTTTATAATACTAGGTAAACTCATTCTAAATTATTTTTCATTTTCATAACATTATCATTGATGATAATATGATGTATTCCATTATGAGAAGAAGACTAAATGGAAACCATAATTATCACCAAGTCATTAGGATAAAAAATCATATTGAGTAAATTAATAGAGACTAAAATTACTTAGGTTTTTATATATATAATTCCTTTGAAACATTATATGTCACAAACCAGTTCAGGTTAACCCAGAACCAGTCCCTGTGGCCAATCCGCGGCAAGTCCCGAGAGGCGTTCCCAATCCTATTGGGATGGAGACAAGCACCAAGGGAGTAAACTAGAGTGAAAAGGGAATGAGTTCTCCAAAATATAAATTTTAAGGAAACTAGTGGAATGAATGGACATACCAACACACATTTATATAAAAAACGACATCATTTATATAACAAAACTGAAAGTACAACAAAATGATACAACTAAACCAACCATACTTGATGAACAAATAACTCCATGTGACCTCTCTATTCACTCTCTAACACAAAGACCCCATTTCACTCAGGGTGACTAAACCCAAGTTGAAACCTTCACAAGGGCTAAAAATTGAAGAAAACTATGGGCTTGAGTATTAAAACTTAGTAGGTTTGCCCGATATTATATTACCAAATCACATCCATTTAAAATAAAAGGAAAATAAATTTAATGTTTGAAATACAAAAAAAAAAATTAAACAAGGTTCCTTGATTTTGAAGTTATCAGACACCATCTTGCATGTTTTATACCCAAGTATGCTAGAACAATTTCCAAAGATATGAAACTTCAAAATGAAAACAAATTTCAAGGGGAATACTTTAAAGAAAGTACACTATTAAATAAAAGACACATGATACTGAATTTTCCATCCAAATACACCATTTGGAAATAATGAATATCATATAGTCATTGAGCACTAGTCATGGGAATATCCCTAGGCACTAGCTAGTTGTGAGCCCCGGGTACCTCATATCTTGGTGAAAGTAACAATAATGAATATCCATTCTCATTCACAATATAAAATAGTAGTAGAATAATACATAACCTATTGGTCCCCATCATCATAATCATTATAGTTTAGTTAGTGTTTTCATTGTCAAACTTACTACATGAAACAGGGACAAAACCCCTCTGAATCACTAGCATACTAGTTCATGTCTTCCCACCTAGATACTTGGGTTTCCCTCTTTATACTCAATAAAGTTACACATGTTATCAATACCAATTTCACATGAAAATATAATTTCAAAATCAAAAAAACACATAACATCCTGAAAATTTGTTTTGCATTTCTTTCACAGATCATTGAACCAGTTAATATTTTCATAAAGAAATTTTAAGAAGTGTAACGAGGCTTTGCCCATGAAATCCATTCAAAAATGCACTTTTTAGACCCAAAACCAACAAACACAATATAAAACTATATTTTTATCCCCAAAACAATTTAATAAATCAATTTCATGAATATAAAATTATCAATAATGATACAACATGAAATACAGAGGAAACCCATATTTATCAGAAAAATGCCAAAAGGGACTTTAAACATTCATCATAAAAACAAAATTTATCAAAATAACCAATTAAAAAATTAATAAATAGGTGTAAACACACCATTTTCATAAAAATATCATTTTCTTAAACCCCTTAAAAATTCAGGTCACACATTCAAAACCCACCCATTTTCATAAAGATGCGAGACTTGCCTTCCATTGGCAACGCATGCCCAAGAACCTTAAAAACTCATAATCATTACATTATAAAACCCAAAAACATATTCGAAACCACATAAGGATCCCAAATAAATTGATCCACATGCTTTAAAAAAATTTCATAAACCAAACCAATCATTTTTATAACATCTTGAACACACAAGAGCCAACCAGGCACTTTCCAGAAAACAAGGCATGAAACATTTAATAAAACAAACTCTATTAAACATTAAAAAGGTTAGAAAGAAAAATTTTAATGCCAAAAATTTATTTATATAGTTAAATAAGGTCATAAACATCATAAACAATATGAAAAAACCATCGGAACATTTATTTAAAAAACCAGTGTGCATGTTTATTTGAAACAACTCTATTTTACAAAAAACAAGGAATAAATTACCATTTTTCACACAAAAAATATTATAAAATGGTTGAACAATAATAATAAACATGTATATAAGGTTATAATAGCAATAAAAATTTTAAACATAAATAATAATGGTTTGTTCTTAGGAGAACTTACCTCAAAACCATGGCCGAATGGAAACGCACAACCGAAATCACCCGCTACGGGTCTATAAAACCTAAACCTTTGAATAACAGCCCTAAACCAACATAAAAACCATCAAAAATAATTCCAAAACATAACTTGAGGTCTTTAATAAATTGGGTAGAATAAATAACCATGCAATAATTGAAAAAGGTTGAGGAAGGAGGAGAAAGGAGAAGGAAGCTCGCCATAAAAACTAGAAAACTCTCTATCTTCCCTTTGATCTAAACCCATATAGGAGAGGGAATGGATTGGATATTCTTGGAGAGGATTATAAGGTTTTTAAGAACTAGGGAAAGAATATTTGTGGGAAAAAGAGTACTTATTGAATTATTTATGAATGAGACAAATTACCTTTGAAAAATCTAGACAATTTGATAAATATTCAGATGGTTTTCCCTAACCCTCAACTAAGATGAGATTCAAAGAGGAAAAAATGGAAAATGTGGGTGAAACTAGGGTTCTTGGTCTCAAGTGGGATATGGACTCTCTGAAAATT
The DNA here is from genome assembly GCA_963277665.1 of Viscum album. Classification (NCBI taxonomy): domain Eukaryota; kingdom Viridiplantae; phylum Streptophyta; class Magnoliopsida; order Santalales; family Viscaceae; genus Viscum; species Viscum album. The sequence continues at coordinate 1,777,777,120 of OY728131.1, read as the reverse complement.
ATTAAAAAAAATATATAAAGTATAAAAAATTACTTTCTTAAAACTGGAAATGGGCTCACGAACTGGCTCAATACCTGAATAAATAACCCAAATTCACCATGGTTATGAATTATTAAAGGGTCCAAAAGGATATAGTGATTTTAATATTTCAATTGATACCAAGTGGGAAGTGTAATGGGTGAGAAATGTTTAATGAAAGGAGTTATAAAAGAAACAAAATTTGTTTTTAAATATTAAAATGGGCTCATGGTTTGGCCCAAATCATGAAGTACCCACACTTTCTCCAAAAACTCCCAAACAAGAAATGAGGTACCAAAAGTAAGATGATTACAAATATATGTAACTTCAAAACTAAACATTAATATCTCCCAAAACACAATAAAAAGTATCATGATTTCCAATGAACAAGATCAAAACAAAGACATAAAAAATCGAGTGTGATAATTCTGCCAACCATTAATGCCTTTCGCCCCAGGAAAGCCTTAACACATTCCTGATAAAAGATAAACACCTAAGGATTTCTTATCAACAAGATTCGAACTCTCAAGAAAAGAAAATATCCTCCACCATTAATGAGACTTAATCCTCTAGCTCAAAAAAAAACACCCACTCACAACCACATTCTGAGAATCATTGTAAAGATCAAGACACCACCTCCATAACCAAGCTAAGAACCAAATTTTCGAGCCTTCTTCCAATGAACGCAACAATCTCCCAAACCAAGGAGCACTCACGAAAACCAATGACTCTAGGAAAGTCTGAAATGGAATCCTCACCATTAAGAAATAACTATCACTAGACATGATTTTAGGAGAAAACTCTATGAGACCCTTGGTGATTCTCCCCACTGATAAGAACAAATGATCAATGACCAAATGAGAATTCCACATATAATTGGAACGAGTCTATCTCACATAGGCCCAAAAAAACTCTCCCACAACAACCTACCAACCCATCTTAAGAGGAACACAAAATGAACATTTAAACCCCCCACTCCCGAACAGAGGGGATAAGAACTGGGCCAAAACTCTATGCACAGATCCAAACCCCCACCACTTGGGGCAGGGAGGGAAGGGGACCCAATCATTGGGCCACTAAAACCAAAAAAGAAATAAAGGAACTACTCCACTGCAACAGTAGAGGTACGAGCATAGAAATAATACCCATATTCCTAGGACTCTTGAATGCGTTCCAGCTTAACTCAGAGACCTATGGATAGAGCTCTAATGGATGAAGCATCTCCTACTGCATAGTCAGGATTTGATAATCCCTAATTGAAATCATACCCTTAGTTCCACATGGTGAAACAAAACACTCCCAGTTCGAAACAACAGATCAAGGGACACCATGAATCTCTCTTCATCAAATAACACACTTTTAACCAAACAATGACTTGGATATACACAATACTATTTTATCTCACTCTTAATGAGGTGTAAAATGAAGAATGTACATGGAGAAACACATAAACCTCACAGAGCACAACTACCCCAACTGAAAGGGGATCCATAATGAAAATACACTTTACATTGATCCCTAGAAGTTCTCTATTACAAAAAATGGTCTGAGGAATCATTTGAAGAGGTGGATTTAAAATTTGGAATGAATCCTCAGGTTTATCTCCTATAAATATTTCCATTGGATAACCATCCATGGATTCCTCACAATATCCAAAACTTCTTTAGAAACCCACTGAACATTGCTCCAAAATTGATCCCCCTATGAGATCACATATCAAGACACAACAAGAGTATGACTTCCATATCACAAGTAATAATACCGAATAAAAAAAACTTCTAAGATATAGGAAAAATAGGCCATATAAACATTGGTTTATAATAAACACCATAACTTTTTAGCTTCAAACACATTTGTAAAACAAACCATCTTTGGTGATTTTCGCATTCACCAATGGTGTTTCTTTAAGTCTCACTCATATGCACATTTCTGTGCCACCCTGAGCACCCAACCACCATTCTATATCAGCTATTCATCTATATATCCATAAAACCCTGCATGTGAGTGCCCATGAAAACAGAAAAGGCTAAAATAAAACAATTATCACTCCAAAAATAATCATGTACCTTTAAAAGGCAAATTAAAAACCAAATCAGAATCCATTTTTCACATTTCACAAAAAAATCACACCATCAAGAATTGTATGATTAAAAAATAAATACATTTCAATTAATAAAATTATCAAAAACAACCATTCAATTTCAAATAACCCTATACCCTTTTCAAAAAAATCAGTAAGGTATCTTTTGATAATCCAACAACCACAAAGGAGAAAACCCCTTTCCAAAAAAAAATACCAGCCACACAAAACCAAATCTACAAAACCAATTCATTATATTTAAACACTTTTCAATATCCCCAAACATCCCATTTAAAACAACGTTCAAAATCACTTTAAAATTATTCGTGATTTCTAAAAATCTCATATCAAGAAACCATAAGTTTAGATTTTGGAAATTCAATCTCGTAAAATCATTTACTCCTTATCCCCAAGTTTTCTTTCAAAAAACCCAACATTAAAAAAACTTTCTCATATTAAATTTTGAAAACCCATTTACCACTTTTCAACAACCAAACATTTCTTTAAAATCCATTTTCACAATTCTCACACAAGAATTTTCATAACAAAATTCCAAATGCAAGAAAAGTACAAGAGACCCACAATAAAGAGAACTAGTGTTGGTGGGTGACTTGACCATATGGTTGGAGGCCATATGTTAAAAACAACACCTACACAGAAATCCTTCTTACGAGGATTCCCCAGCTCCACATGGATTTTCAGGCTATATGAGCTCATAGAGGCCATTATTCCAACTCCCCTTATTGTATCCCAATTACCAAAAAAATCCTTAAGAACCAAGGAAACTAATAAAACTAGGCTTACCATGGACACTCAAAGATCGAAACGAGCAAGATTTGATGATGATCTTTCCAAAACATCCCCTCAAGACCTGAAAATCCTACTACATCTACATTAACATCCCCAAATAACAAAGGGATCTCTAAAAAGAATGGCCCGCTAAGAGCCAACCTCATATGATACAATTTAATCAATAACTAGTCCGAGTTTATCCAGGACCGGTTACCTGGGCCGCTCCGCCACAAGTTCTAAGTGGCATTCCTGATCCTCCTGGGATAGAGAAAAGCATCGAGGGTATTAATAAGAGTGAAAAGGGAATGATTTCTCCCAAATATAAACAATATGTAAAATAGTTGAAAGAATGGACAGCCAAAAACACATATATACCAAAAATGTCATCATTTATATGACAAACATGAAAATAGAACCGAACAATACAACTATACTGACCAGACTTGATAAACAAATAACTCCATGTGACCTCTCTGGTCACTCTCTAACTCAATGATCCCATGTCACTCAAGGTGATCAAACCCAAGTTGAAACCTGCACAGGGGATAAAAACAGAAGAGACCTATAGGCGTGAGTATTAAAACTCAGTAGGTTAGCTCGATATTATATTCCCAAATCACTTACACTAAAAATTAAAGAAAAATCAATTTCATGTATTAAATACAATATATAAAATTATTATTTTTTAAATGGTTTCATGTTATGGTAGTTATCAGATAAAATATTGCATGTTTTATATACAAGTATTCTAGAACTATTTCCAAATATATGCAACTTCAAAATAAAAACAATTTTCAAGGGGGATACATTAAAGAAAGAAAATTTTAAAAAAAATACACATGTTACTGAATTTTCCATCCAAACACACCATTTTACGATAGTAAATAGCATATATTGAATGACACTAGTCAAAAGAACACCCCTAGACACTTGTTAGTTGTGAGCACTAGGTACCTCGTATCTCAGTGAAAGTAGCCATAATGAGTATCCATTACCATGCACATGAGACACTATTTGGAGAATAACCCATAACCTAGTGGTACCCAAAAACATCATCATCATATTTTAGTTTGTATTTTCATTGTCAAACGTCTATGTGGAACATGGAAAAAACCCATCGAGATCACTAGCATACTAGTACACTTCCGCCCACTTAGATTCCCAGGTTTCCCTCTTTGTTCTAAATCATGTTACACATATTATCAATAAAAATTTCACATGGAAATTATATTCCAAAATAATACAAACAAATAATACCCTACAAATGTGTTTCACATCTCTTTTACAGATCGATAAACTAGTTAAGATTTTCATATCGCAATTTTATGATTTGCAATGAGGAATTTTCCATGAAATCCATTCCAAAATGCACTTTTTTGACCAAAAACCAACTAATAACATATAAAACCTGATTTTACACCCCAATAACATTTAATAAATCATGAATCATAAAATGAACCCAAATGATACAAAATGAAATATAGAGGAAAACCATCTCTATAAGAAAAATACCAAACGAGCCTTTAATAATTATTCATAAAACAAATTTATAAAAAGTTCCAATTAAACCATTCATAAATATGTGTAAACAAACTATTGGAATCAACATAACATTTAATTAAACCACTTAAAAATTCAATTCACACATTCAAAACCTACCCATTTCTATTAAGATGCCAAACATGCCTTAAATTGACAATACATGCAAAAGTACCTTAAAAACCCACACTCATTTCATCAAAAAAAAAACCAGATTGGAACCCACATAAGAATCCAAAAAAACAATTATCCACAAGATACCAATATTTATCATAAGATAAACCAATCATTTTTATAACACCTTGACCACACAAGAGCCAACCGTGCACTTTCTCAAAAAACGAGGCATGCAACATTTAATAAAACAAAATCTATTTAACATTAAAAAGGTTATAAACCAAAATTTACTAGCCAAAAACTTATTAAATTAGTAAAAATAGATCATAAAGATTACAAAACATATGCTAAAACCATCGAACCATTTATTCAAACAAGCGGTGTGCACGCTTATATGAAACAACTCCATTTTACACAAAACAAGGCATAAATAACCATTTTTCACACCAAATATATCATCAAATGTTTTTAATGAAACAATAAACATGTATATAATGTGATAATATCAATAAAAATATGAAACGTAAATAATAAGGGCATGTTCTTGGGATAACCTACCTCAAAACATTGGCGGAATGGAAACACAGAACCGAAAATCAACTATCGCGGGTTTATAAACACAAAACGTATGAATACTAGCACTAAACGAACATAAACCCATAAAAAATCATACCAAAATAGAACCCTAGTTTTTTAATGACTAGGGGAGAAGAAAGAACCTTGAAATAATAGAAGGAGGGGAATGGAGAAAGAAACTCACCTTGAAAATTAGAAAAATCTTCATCTTTCCTTATATTTACTCCCATATTAGAGATGGAATGGCTTGGAAATTCTTGGAGAGGCCCCTAAGGTCTTCAAGGACTGGGAAAGAATATTTATTGAAAAATGAGTATGAATTGAATGATTTATAAATGAGACAAATTACCTTTGGAAAATCTAGATGAATTGATAAATATTGAAACTTTTTACCCTAATATATGACTAAGATGAGATTCAAGGAGAGAAAATAGAAACGGGGGGTGCGCCTATGGCTCTTGGGCTCGAGTGGGAGGTGTAATACCGAAAATTATGAAAAAATGAATAATATATAAAATAAAAAAATAATTTTATTAAAACTAGAAAGAGGGACATGAGCTATCCCAATACCTGAATAAATAACCCAAATTTACCATTATTATGAATTCCTTGTAACACCCCAATATTCCACGGTACACTTCTCTTTGAATAATGTGATAGTGTGTGTTGTACGCAACATTGAGTTCTAACACACCACAACCGATCAAATTAGCCATTATGAATAGTAATACCTACTTTTTGAAATTATATATATTTTATTTTTTAAAATGGACTTCATTTTTGGATTCGGAATATCGAATTTAGCCTACGGTGAAATTTCGGTACTTTTCAGATAACTTTAATATTTTGATGAATAGTGAAAATTACTAAATTTTAATTAAAAACAACTTTTTTAATCAAAATAATTAGTAGTGATAAATTATAAATTTGAGAGGTTTAAATTATATTTAGAATATAGTTTTACCATTTAATACAATGTTGATCATTGGACATAATTTTACAATTAAACCGGACATAAACAAGTGTCAATCTTTTGATAGTTATTATCTCTTAAAAACACGCTTTTTGTTTTAACAACGGGAATTAATTTTAAATTAATTTCTGCCACTTCTGTGTTTTGAATTTGGAAAAAGGGATTCCATATTTGGAATCAGGATGTTAAAATTGTGTAAATAGGTAACTTTTATTTTTATAAATTTTGAATAATTACTGCGGTAAATATTTTATTTACCATGGTTAAGGGTAAATCCGGTAAATAAGGGTTAAAAAATATTATAATAATAATACTAAATTACCCTTAAACGTGTCCTAGCCTTATTTTTTAATACATGTTCCACCATAGGCTTCTTTGGGTCGATTTTGGGACCCCATGGAGCCACTTGTAGGTGATAGGGACACTTAATTTTAATTATGTTAAAATGAATACAAAAATGACACAAGCATATATCTTTTAGAAATAAAATTTTTACATAGGGTTATATATGTTGTATTTTAGACTATAAATATTCATTAGAAAGCTAAAATGATTTTATACATAATTCTATTTTATTTATAATTTTTAGAGATTACATTGGTTAATTTATTTATGACACAATGATGATGTAGTAATTACCATAATAGTTAAAATTTAAAATAATTGATATTATAAATACCCAAATAAATATAATTTGAGACTTTTAATGAATTAAAATAATTTTCTAGGATAATATGACATATTAGTATTGATTTAATTAACTTTTTTCGAAGTAATAATTCTATTATGAGCTTCACAAAAATCAACTATTGAATAGTGTCAAAATTGACATAAAAGAGTTTCTAAAACAAATATTATATTATTAATTGATATTAAATTCATAAAAATCTAAGGTTCGGCCAAGAGACTTATCTCATAATAGGTGTATCATTAATGGACCACTTGGGGGTCTCTTGGATATATATAGTAAGTTTATTAACCATATAAGATAAAAATACAAAGAGACATTGTAAAAGTGAAACTAATTAACTTAGAGTTAATACTTAAAGATAAGGTTAATATAAGTACCCAAACCTGTCTAAATTCTATTGGTTGAGTGGTTTTCAACCCATACCCACCTTAAAATTTAAATAATCCACTTTGGAGCCATTAGAAACCGAATATGAAATTATTATAAATTAATATTTCTAGCTTTTCCAAAGGTTCCCCTCACCCCTCTTATAAAAGGGCACTCCTCCTTCTCATTTCATCACACCTTCAAAGCCTTTTGGATCAGCCAAACTCTACCCAAATACTCTACCAACATCCCTCACTACAACCTAGAGGACTTAGTTCGATCATACAGCCAACCTAAGGAGCCCTTTTGATCAAATCAAAAAGAGAAACCCGAAGAAGAGGTAATGATTTCACCACCCTTTTCCAAGTTCCTTTATTCTTCCACTTCTTCTTTATTTGTTATTACCATTCTAAAATAATAAATACAGTATCTTATATATACTGTGATGTTATTATAAATATGGTACAACCATATTCAGTATTATATCCACCCTTTGAATAACATGTCACTATACGTGTGTACGTACGGCTTACTGTCTCCACGTCGTGGTGTAATTGTTATTCAATATATTATTATTTGGATGGGTATAATAATGGTGTGGAACTCATGTAAATAATAAATATATCATGTTAATGATTATGTATATATGATATAACATCCATTTATATATTATTTTAATATCAAAAAAATGATATTGTCGCTCGTGTGTACGTACGGACTACCGTCTCCACGAACGCGATGAGATTCATTCTCCATCGTATTCATTCAAGCATAATTATCATTTGATGATTTATAAATGATGTTTAAGGACTTGATATAATTCTGTATATGAATAATATACAACCTATCCGTGACAAACATGGCTTATGTAACAAAACATATAAAAGAAAACAAGTAAGTTAACACCCGAAACAACGATAATACTAAGATATTATTAACAAATCAATGTTAAAAGATCATATATGATATCATATGAATGTATATGATTCTTGTATAATTTAATAACAATTATTTCACCATTATACAGGAGGTTAACCTACCCCAACCAAAAAAAAGTACAAGTTAAGGGTTATTTCACAATCTCTTCATTATCCGAGGTTGTTTATACGTAATAATCTATTGGGATCTCTTTATCATCCACATCCATGTTTCTTAAAAATGTATTTCAAAACATTTTTACTATTTAAAAGAATATGGTTTAAAGTCATTTATACCCTTGTTTTATTTTTTATAAGAGTTTTATAAAGGAATCTTTCCATCGTTTTCCAAACAAGGTGCTTTTTAACTTTTTCGACAGAATTAAGGTAAGAATGTTTTTTTAACTTATACGGCGGGTGCAGTTATTTTCCGCCGTTATAAAATCGTTGAAGATTCCCTTACAAGATTATAAGACCATTTTCAAAGAAAATGTTTTATTTTATAAATATATGACTCTAAAATGATTTCAAAATATAAAGAGATGTTTCTCTAAAAAGAGTTTTATTTCATCTATGTCAACATCCTTTGATAGATTTTATGATTATTTGAAGTTGATTTATTATGATACAAAACTTTTATATTTTATTGAAGTTTTTTTGATATGTTTTACTGTGGATGTGTTATTTTTATACCATTCATGGTTTATGGATGAAGTATTTACATTTCGTATGCTAGTTTTAATACGAATGATTATGTTATGTTTAAACCTTTTTATATGGGAATGCATTGGACTTAATATGTGATGGGTAGAGCCCGATATAGCTCTTCGATACATCGGTAGGTATCATGAGATAAACTAGTGTCTTGGCATAAGTCCTTGACAAAATATTATTTGTAGTCTTGGCATGAGGCCTTGGCTATGTGGTTATGATAGTCTGGCATTATGCATTCCATCATTATGAAAGTGGTTATTGATATTGCATGTGATTATTCGATTAGTAGAATATCCATGTGAATAAGTAAATGGAATTATTTCATTTTACTTTTTCCATACTATGTTGAAGTTCAAGTTTAAAAGGCATTTGTTTTAGTTATACATTGCCTTAAATGTTTATGCTTATTTTTGAAAGTTTCCGCTATATTGTTATCCTTACTAGGCATTTGAGCTCACCCCTTTTCTATGTTTTATTTTTCTCAGGCTGTGAAGAAGTAAGTTATGAATGACCTACAAGGATAGTATGTGGGGATATGAGTGTGGAATATGGAGACAATGTTGTTTTAGTAGTTTTTCACTTTATGATGGAATAATTTATGAATATATCTAGTGTTTCCAAGGCTGCTAAACCAATCAGTCTTTTGGGATTTGATCTTTCTTGTGATCATGCCAATGTAATTTAATAATGCACCGACTCTGGGTAACTGGGGTCGGGGCGTTACAGTTGGTATCAGAGGAATTTTAGTACAAACCTTGGAAGCTAGATTTAGATAAAATCTGATTAGAGAACATAGATTTAAGATGGACTTTGAGGATTAGTATAGAAGAACATCCTAGAATTTTTGTATTGTAGAGATTTTGTGAGTTTTCTGAGAAATACATCCCTGTCTGGATACGAGCAGGTAAAGGCGGCTCTGGCACAGATGTACCTAGGGGTAAAACCCGAAAACACCACTTTGAGCTAGACTCGAACGAGAACTGGTGCACGACAACGGGCCTTGCTTCACTCTTGGTTACGACACTCCCGGGGGATATGCTTAGGATAACTCTCATTTTCCTTATAAATAATTATGAAGGGTTTATGAGTATATAATTCCTCAAAGAAAACATTCTAATGATTATGGATTATATCCATAAATAGTTCAAATTATGTTAAGTGTTTTATAAGTATGGGATTATGTATTTTTATTCATAAACTGATCTAGTTTATTCCATTGTTTAAAATGGCGCCCAGTAGAAGGAATGAGAACTCCAGCAATGCACATGATCCAAAGAGAAAGAAGGATCATATCTTTCATGTTCTTAACACAGAATTTATAAGAGAAATAGTCTCCCATGTATTATCATCATATGAAGAAATAATATCATGTGTTGATAAGATAAGTAAAGAGTTTACTAAGTTCTATGGATTTTAAGGGAAGTAAGAGAAGAAAAGTATGGAAGAGAGAAAGATGGATAAAGGGAAGAGGGAAAAGAAGAATTTTCCCATATGTGATAACTGTGGGAAGAAACACCCTGGAACTTGACTCAAAGGAATGGGAGTTTGTTATAACTGTGGAGGAAAAGGGCACAAAGTACGTGACTGCAAGGGTAAGAAAATGGTTTCAAATGTACAATGATTCATTTGCAAGGAGTTTGGACACTATGCGAACCTATGTCCCAGTCATCAGACTATACCGCGAATGATGCTATTGGATAATAATCAAGTTATGATTCTACCATAGATGAAGAGGAATGATTAGAGTTCTTATGTTGATTATGTCATTTGAGTGTTGTATCAACAATGTACTTGTTATAATAATTATGGAGTATATAAGGATTGTACTACAGCACTATTTCATTAAGGACTTGAGATTGTGTGGAACAAATAAAAGTGACTCAATAGCAGGATAAATTTTTGGAAAATATATGGTTGAGAGAATGATAAACCATAATATAGTTCTGATACTGAGGTAGTGATTTTGGAATAATACATGATTGATTTGGATAAATTATATTGGATATTCTTGACTACCTTGAAACTGATTAATGATTTGTATATTCCATCATTGTTGGGGTTTAAAACATTTTCGGATTGAAAGAGTATATCTATTATTCTTTAAGGAATGAGGGATCATGAATGTAATCAATAAGGTTTTATGGTAATTCAGGATGTTGCAGTGTTTTAAAAGAATACATGATGAAGGTGTTCACATGTTATTACGCGGAAAAATGGATCTTTATTGTGTTACCTTCCTTATAAATTTTGGACTGAAGTATTTTGGATAGTTCTAGTTTGGATTATTTTGGATTGCAATAAATAGACAACCCGGAGGTTGGGCGGCAACCCATCACGTCCGGCAAGGCTGCAAGACTTGAACCCACAACTGAAGGGCGAAAAGGGTGTATCACCTACCACTGACCCACATGACGTCCTGGATGAAATAATGTCGTTTTTTAAATGGTTCTGCTAGATGAATTATAAATTCATTTTTTAACCCTATACGAATAGTATAAATAGAATATTATTTTTATGTTCTATTATCTTTTAGAGTGAAAGATGAGTCTATGGTAGAAATTAGTTAAAGGATGACACTCTACTTGTTAAGAATATATTTTTATTTTTCTCTTATTCTATGAAGAAATTAATTGTTACAATTTATTTAAGGAATCCTAGAACTAAAAATTTGTTATCCTAATACCCTATGATTTGTTGAACCGATGGTATTTCAAATCATCATAGATTGATGAATTTAAGGACCTCAATTTTACACTTGTTTGTGATTGATGACCTCAATCACTATCTATAAATATTTATGTTTTCCCTCCAATTATATATCTCTAATTGCCACCAATGTTCTCCTAATTGAGATCATAATTTGGTGGTGACCCTTTCATTTCTCTTTTCCTCATATTAAGACTAAATTTTAGTAACCCAATTTCCGATGTTGGTTTTCCCACAAAGATATTTTCTATTTTCAACCTTTTATTTTCGAAGAACAATTTCAAATTGCGAGGAAGCAATTTATTGAAGGAGGGGTGAATGTAACACCCCAAGATTCCACGGTACGCTTCTCTTTGAATAATGTGATAGCGTGTGTTGTACGCAACATCGAGTTCTAACACACCACAACCGATCAAACTAGCCATTATGAATAGTAAAACCTACTTTTTGAAATTATATATATTTTATTTTTTTTAAAATAGACTTCATTTTTGGATTTGGAATATCGAATTTATCCTAAGGTGAAATTTTTCTACATTTCGGATAACTTTAATATTTTGATGAATAGTCAAAATTACTAAATTTTAATTAAAAACAACTTTTTTAATCAAAATAATTAGTAGTGATAAATTATAAATTTGAGAGGTTTAAATTATATTTAGAATATATTTTTACCATTTAATTCAATGTTGATCATTGGACATAATTTTACAATTAAACCGGACATAAACAAGTGTCAATCTTTTGATAGTTATTATCTCTTAAAAACAGGCTTTTTGTTTTAACAACGGGAATTAATTTTAAATTAATTTCTGCCACTTCTGTGTTTTGAATTTGGAAAAATGGATTCCATATTTGGAATCAGGATGTTCAAATTGTGTAAATAGGTAATTTTTATTTTTAGACATTTTGAATAATTACTGCGGTAAATATTTTATTTACCATGGTTAAGGGTAAATCCGGTAAATAAAGGTTAAAAATTAATATTATAATAATACTAAATTACCCTAAAACGTGTCCTAGTCTTATTTTTTGATACATGTTCGACCTTAGGCATCTTTGGGTCGATTTTGGGACCCCATGGAGCCACTTTTAGGTGATAGGGACACTTAATTTTAATTAAGTTAAAATGAATACAAAAATGACACAAGCATATATATTTTAGAAAATTTTTTTTTACATAGGGTTATATTTGATGTATTTTAGACTATAAATATTCATTAGAAATATAAAAGGATTTCCTACATAATGATATTTTATTTATAATTTTTAGAGATTACATAAGTTAATTTATTTATGACACAATGATGATGTAGTAATTACCATAATAGTGAAAATTTAAAATAATTGATATTATAAATACCCAAATAAATATAATTTTAGACTTTTAATGAATTAAAATAATTTTCTAGGATAATATGACATATTATTATTGATTTAATTAACTTTTTTCGAAGTAATCATTCTGTTATGAGTTTCACAAAAATCAACTATTGGATAGTGTCAAAATTGACATAAAAGAGTTTTTAAAACAAATATTTTATTATTAATTGATATTAAATTCTTAAAAATCTAAGGTTCGTCCAAGAGACTTATATCATAATAGGTGTATCATTAATGGACCAATTGGGGGTATCTTGGATGTATATAGTAAGTTTATTAACCACATAATATAAAAATACAAAGAGACATTGTAAAAGTGAAACGAATTAACTTAGAGTTAATACTTAAAGATAAGGTTAATATAAGTACCCAAACCTGTCTAAATTCTATTGGTTGAGTGTTTTTCGACCCATACCCACCTTAAAATTTAAATAATTCACTTTGGAGCCATTTAAAATCGAATATGAATTTATTATAAATTAATATTTCTAGTTTTTCCAAAGGTGCCCCTCACCACTCTTATAAAAGGGCACTCCTCCTTCTCATTTCCTCACACCATCAAAGCCTTTTGGTTTGGCCGAACTCTGCCCAAATACTCTCCCAACATCCCTAAATACAACCTAGGGGCCTTAGTTTGATCAGAAAGCCAACCTAAGGAGCCCTTTTTATCAAATCAAAAGGAAGAACCTGAAGAAGAGGTAATGATTTCACCACCTTTTTCAAAGTTCCTTTCTTCTTCCACTTCTTCTTTCTTTGTTATTTCCATTATAAAATAATAACTCCAGTATCTTATATATACTATGATGTTATTATAAATATGGTACAACCATATTCAGTATTCTATCCTCCCTTTGAATAACATGTCACCATACGTGCGTACGTACGACTTACCGTCTCCACGTCGTGGTGTAATTGTTATTCCATATATTATTATTTGGATAGGTATAATAATTATGTGTTACTCATGTAAATAATAAATATAACATGTTAATGATGCTTTATATATGATATACCATCCATTTATATATTATTTTAATATCAAAATAATGATATTGTCGCTCGTGCGTACGTACGGACTACCGTCTCCACGAACGCGATGAGATTCATTCTCCATCGTATCCATTCAAGAATAATTATCATTTTATGATTTAAAAATAATGTTTAAGGACTTGATATCATTCTGTATATGAATAATATACAACCTATCCATGAAAAACATGGCTTATGTAACAAAACATATAAAATAAAACGAGTAAGTTAACACCGGAAACAATGATAATACTAAGATATAATTAACAAATCAATGTTAAAAGATCATATATGATATCTTATGAATGTATATGATTCTTGTATAATTTAATAAAAATTATTTCACCATTATACATTAGGTTAACCTACCCCAACCAAGGAAAAGAACAAGGTAAGGGTTATTTCACAATCTCTTCATTATCCGAGGTTGTTTACACGTAATAATCTATTGGGATCTCTTTATCATCCACATCATGTTTCTTAAAAATGTATTTCAATTTTTTTTTAATATTTAAAAGAATATGGGTTAAAGTCATTTATACCCTTGTTTGAATTTTTATATGAGTTTTATAAAGGAATCTTTCCGTCATTTTCCAAACAAGGTGCTTTTTAACCTTTTCGACAGAATTAAGGTAAGAATGTTTTTTTAACTTATACGGCGGGTACTGTTATTTTCTGCCGTTATAAAATCATCCAAGCTTCCCTTACAAGATTATAAGAATATTTTCAAAGAAAATGTTTTATTTTATAAATATATGACTCTTAAATGATTTCAAAATAGAAATATATATTTCTCTAAAGAGAGTTTTATTTCATCTATGTCAACATCCTTTGATGGATTTTACGCTTATTTGAAGTTGATTTATTATGATACAAAACTTCTATATTGTATTGAAGGTTTTGTGATATGTTTGACTATGGATGTATTATTTTTATACCATTCATGGTTTATGTATGAATTATTTACATTTCTTATGCTAGTTTTAATACGAATTTTTATGTTATGTTTAAACCTTTTCATATGGGAATGCATTGGACTTAATATGTGACGGGTGGAGCCCGCTATAGCTCCTCGATGCATCGGTAGGTCTAATGAGACAAACTAGTGTCTTGGCACAGGGCCTTGACAAAATCTTATTTGTAGTCTTGGCACGAGGCCTTGGATATGTGGTTATGATAGTATGGCATTATGCATTCCATCATTATGAAAGTGGTTATTGATATTGCATGTGATTATTCGATTAGTAGAATATCCATGTGAATAAGTAAATGTCATTATTTAATTTTACTTTTGCCATACTATGTTGAAGTTCAAGTTTAAAAGGATTTTGTTTTAGTTATACATTGCCTTAAATGTTTATGATTATTTTTGAAAGTTTCCTCTATATTGTTATCCTTACTGGGAATTTGAGCTCACCCCTTTTATATGTTTTATTTTTCGCAGGATGTGAAGAAGTAAGTTATGAATGACCTGCAATGATAGTATGTGGGGATATGAGTGTGGAATATGGAGACTATGTTGTTGTAGTAGTTTTTCACTTTATGATGTAATACTTTATGAATATATCTAGTGTTTCCAAGGATACTAAACCAATAAGTCTTTCGAGATTTGATCTTTCTTGTGATCATGGAAATGTAATGTAATAATGCACCGACTCTGGGTAACTGGGGTCGGGGCATTACATTCCTAATGGGTGCAAAAGGATATGTTGGTTTGAATATATCAAGGCAGACCATGTGATAAGTAGAATGGTTAAAATGATAAAAACAAAGGATTTATAAAAGGTTTTTTTAAATCTGGAAATGGGATCATGGTTTGGTCAAAATCATGAAGTAACCACACTTTCTCCAATAACTCCAAACAAGAAATTGGGCACCCAAATTAGGATGATTATACATATATGGAACTTCAAAACTAAACATTCATCTCATCCAAAAAACAATAAAAAGGATCCATATTTCCAATGAACCAGATAAAAAAAGACATTGAAAACTTGGTGTGACATTATGTGAATCTATCTATGACTTTCAAAAGCATCTAGATACACTTGTTGAACTACTTTAACTATTGGATACTCATGAAGGGTTTACTTACACACATGGAATTTCTATCAGATAAGAAATTTTACTTATGTTGCATGTATTAAGATATTTTTATATAAATATTAACATTTTCAAGGATTGATCAAAAAGTAAAGTTGGATTATAATGTTGTTATTTATTTACTATAGAATATTTTATCAGATGATTATCATGTATTACATTTTTTTGTCAAGTAATTTTATTTAAAGTACTCTCGCTAAAATGATAAACTTGTTCAGAGTTACCTTTAGTGAACCAATACCCATATTTCATCATGAGTTAAAATAGTATAAGCATGTAAAGAATACAATATTATATCTTATAGAAAACTACGATTAATAATATCATATATGATTCATGGATAATTGAGTGGATAAATCTTTATCAAAATCCATCATGTGGATTTTCTCAATTATATTCTTCTGTTAAGAATAAGGAACCTACCCTTTAGGTTTTCCTAATTAATTTCTTTTTAGAAAATGTAATCCATGGCTACTAAATAGTTAGGGTCACCTGTACTGAATGATCAAGGGCTTGACAAGTTGAAATTTGAATGGAATCTGACTCTTTTTATTTTTAAGGGTATTTAATCTCACCATCTTATCTCATGTATTTTTTCAAATGTTTGGGGTTGATTCTCCATTTTTATTGAAATAAAGCACCATTTCTTTGTGGGTAGAGGAGACCCATTACATGGATTGTTGGCCCAGTGGGCATAAAATCTCATTACATGGCCTTAAAGGCCCAAATTTTTGGCCTAAAGGCCCATTCTATGAATAGTACCCTGCTGCTACAATAGCTGCTATAGTACTACTACCACTACAGTTCCTCCCTGCCACTTCTATAGCTCCTTCCAGTGCTACAACCCCTCCACCACTACAGTGACGCTATAATACTACTACAGTACAACTATATTACCATCTTATCTCATGTCATTATCTTTGCATGTATGCATGATTCATGTGATTTCATTTGGTATCATAATCCTTCCACCAAACCAATATGTAAAACGTTATTGATGATATTATTTACACAATGCATAACTTATATTACTAACCCATGTTAAAATGCACCTATATGTATAAATATCCAAATGCATCCCATACAAAAGGTACACGAAACCCTTTAATTTAATGTCTTATCGTTATATTAAATTAATATTCTCTACATAAATAAGCTTGGAGTTGTAGTTAGTCAACCTATACCTTTCTAGAATAAGGCATAACCCTCTAGGAAAATTGGAAGTCCATCCCAAATTTCCTGTACCCAGGAATAATTTACTCAAGATAGATCTCAATCCTATCATTATTCTAATGCCTAATATGTAAAAATCACAATCTATTATATAATTTAAGCTCATATCTTAATGCAATCATAAGTTAAGGAATAATAAAATTAAATCCATTTTCATTCTGAGCATGTAACTCCTTATATGCATGTATGATAACATAAAAGAAATTTTAAAATGTTTAAACTAAAGCATACATATATCCATCATATAAAAAATTAATATCTTTGAATAAATAAAATAATAACTTATAAACAATAAACAATTCAAAAATATAAACATGAGGTAAATATTTATGAATAATTCATAAATAATGAATAAATAAATATTTTATAATTTATATATACTTATAGAAATCCCATAATTTTGAATATAAATTATTTATATTTATTTCTAAATATAAACACTTTAATATTACTCATTATATGAAATTAAATTTATATATATGTCACTATATGAAATACAAACATTTAATATTTCAATTTCAATTATCTAAATAATTTACACAATCTATACATCATATATTTAATATTTTTTTAAACCATTATCAAATCAATAATCAACACCCCTTTTAATATGTTTTAATTAATTTTCTCAAATAAAGCCTTTAATTTAAGATATTTAAATTAATAATTATAAACTATTTATAATATTAAATATAAACTTTATTCATATTTAACCAAATTTTAGAATTTGTAAGAATTTTATAAATTACTCATATAATTTCAATATTAACACTTTATATCTAAACTATACTTCACGATATATAATATTCACCAATTTAATAAACAACATATACAAATTAAATCTGTAACTTTTTCATCCCACAAAATATTTATTATTTTATTTTTCATCTCTTATACATTCTTTACAATCTATAAGTATTAACTTATCTATTATAACAATCTATATGTAATATTCAAATTATTTAAACAGTTTATGAATAATAATATTCAAAAGTAATAAAAATAATTTTTTATCCAAACATGAGATGTTAATATGAAAATATCATATTTTATTTAGAGATGAATATCTCTTATTTAGATTTCATAACATTTATCATTTATATAAAATTTATAAACTATAATAAAATAATAAAAATATTAATTTTATTAATTTTTGGATTATATCATATTTTATGATAGATAAAAGGAAATTATCAATCATAAGTTGTAATAAGAAAAGAAAAACCCTTATGTATCAATATTCTCTATCTTGAAAAAGGTACTGACCCTTATGTATGGAGTAACCCATATGTAAGAGATTTTATCACGCTAATGTAGACCCTTATGTAATAAGTATCCCATACCCTAGTGATTTTTTACTTATATAACAATGTCAAATATCTTATGTATGGGGCATGTAGACTCTTATTCATGGGTAAATTCATTCTTAAACATCCTATCCTATTTGAAGACATGCACTCTATTATGATTATGAAATGATGCTCTATTTGCACTTATAGATTTAGGTTGTAGCCTATGATATCACCTATATAATATCTTAAGACATTGAATAAAACTATGAGATCTCTCTGTATTGTACCTTACGATACACGTAACAACCCGCTAATTTCAGGGTAGTTAACTTCTAGGGTTAGTTTCAATTTTTGACCTGGAGTAGGTTTCCTTCCATGAATTGGGACTTATATCAAGAATATTATTATTTAATCATCACATAGAGATGATTTTGTATAATTAATGAGGTACAAGTGGGTGTTTTGGTACTTGGGTAAGTGGCGGAGAAAGGTCTAGGTGGCTGTGTAGTTGAAATTTCAGCTGCATGTAGGCACCATGATGCATCACAGGATGTTTCAACATTGTTTCCAATAGCCGAGAAGGAAATAATTCGACATAGAGGGCTCACCATTGTGGTTTTTAGGTGAGTGTGTTTATGAGTCATGAATAATCAGCTACACCATATCCATAAAGGTCACCTCGCAATGCGAACTAGTGGGATCCCATGTTGTAACTTGAATCCCACAATTTAGAGGAACCCCATAAGTGGAGGCCTTATGGAATAACCCTAAAGAGACACATATTATAGAAGGTAAGGGGGTTGTGGGGTTAGCCTTACCTTTTAGGGTTTGGTTGTGTTTTAACTTGGAGGCTACACTGCAGTGTGTCATAGTGGTGGAAGGTCCTTATCATAGCCCTAAAGGGATACACCATTGATGTCTCTCAGATACTAGGTATTGGGATACCCTAAGGATGGTTGAATATTATAGATTTGTTTTACACTAAAATTGGGTTCTCGATGATGGGATTGCATCGTGGACCATGTTTCCATGCCATAAATATTCTCCACATAGTTTTTTATGTGATGGTGGACTTGTAATTTATTATTCACCCCTTCGATTTAGGACTCAAGGTCAATGCTGGTAGGGAATTAAACTGGATTACCCCTTTTCGCATCCCCTTTAATCCCCCCTTATGAGGGTATATTTCAATGTAATTTTGATGGTGATTATAGGTGAGTTATTTTGTTCTTCCTCTATTTTCCCATTCACAGATGCTTGATTTTGGTTAAATTTTATCTTGGGTTTTGGTGTAAATTTCACCAGATCATGGAGGAATCAGGAAAGTATAATGTGGATTTTTCTTATAATGGTTAGAGGTCGTCCTATATGGTTGATTTTACTTCATCAAAAGCAATTTTAGCATAGTGATGATGTGTGGTGAGTTATTAAGAAATAATTACTATTAAAATAAATTTGAATGATTAATTATAAAGTTTTATAATTAATTAATTATGTTGTTTGATGTGAGATATGTTCTCAGTGGTGTGGAAGACCTTTGACAAGTCTAAGTGGAGCTTGAAGTGGGTTAACTGTTTTTTGAAGTAGTTGGATCCTATAATGAAAACTCATATGGATTTTTATTTACAAATATATATTAATGTATAATCACATAGGTCTGAGTATAATAAAAATGGAACAGGAGAACTTTGGGTAAAAGATATTGGATGGAACTGGGCCTTCTATTCTTGGAGTACGTTCTGTTTAGCACTTAAGTAATTTTAAATCACCTAAATACTATGTTTCAAAGGGGAGAGTGTGTTTCTATAAATGACATTAAGTCTTGGGTAGGACTTGAGGTACAAGTGGTGATGAAAGATATACTTGGTTTGGCTCATAGGGTCATAGGGAACTCATGAAGGTCTTGTGGCCAAATGATGACAAGATAGACAACAATACATATTGTGTGTGGCTAGGAACTCCTTCCCATAGTTAGAGGAGAGTCTGGTCACACATGAAAGGGGTATGAATCTTATGGGGATTGTCTTATGTGTTGGATAGGGTTTTTAATCTAGATGATGGATTGAGAGGTCTCCATTAGGATATTTTAAACAAGATCTAGGTATTGGTCTTGGGAATTTATTAGGGACATTTCAATGGGATTCCAAGGGGGTTTTGATGGGAATTGAACCCTTTTATGTTAATGTATGTGTTAGTTAGAGGCCAAAAATGGATAGATCATCATTAGGTGAAAGATGCAAGAAAGTTATTGTGATGAGATAAGGGTATAGGTCCTAAGTGACTAGTTCTTGAGTGAGAAGAAGTTAGTATGGTGTGATAGGATGTGGGTCTTGTGTGTTACTTTTTGTGTGTTATTGTATGTGTATTTGATAGGTGATAGAACTATGTGGGGGGGGGGGATCCAATACATGGAACCTCCATGAGTGATATGGAACTATTTGGATTTTTGTGGGTGAGATGGAGTCCTATTGTGCACGAATTGGAACTTTCCCTTGAGTGAGAAGGCTTGGATCATAATAATGGACCTTTCATGGAGTATTGGGTTATTGTAGTGAACCTTTCCTTGAGTAATATTGGTTTGTGATATTGGGTTTCCCTGAGTGAGAGGGTTGGGTCCTGATGTGATGTGAGGCAAGGAACATGGAACCTACCTTGAGGGATAAGGTAGTGGGTTAGGATTTGTATGTGAGACCATACCATGTTCCATCAGGTAGCCGGACAAGGTCTTAGATGAATAGTACCATGATTTGTTGGGTATGGTATGGGGCATGGGTTTGATATCACTTGGTGATTTAATGATAAAATTCAGATATGAAATTAAAGTAGGTATAGTTAGGCACTATGGTATCCTAGTTAGAACATAATTCCCTAACATGTATGTGTACCTCATCAAGTGTCGTTGTTGGTTAGTTTTCACATGAAGAATATGTGATTTTTTATTTATTTGTTTCCTTTTCTCATGAATACACATATATCTGATGTCATATATTAGGGGTTCTTGTTGAGACCCTATAGAGTTATATGCTCACAACCTGCATGGGAACTCCAGTTCACGTGCAGAGCTTATGTTTGTTTTTTGGGCCAGAGCACAGAACATGTAATATATCGATCTAGAGAATATGGATGTGAATTTGAGATTGATATGGTTCCTAGGGATGGAAATGGGGTTGGTGTTTGTATTTTTTTATTTTTTATTTGTATATGGGTTTATCTTAAAGGGCAATGAATACATGTTTATATGATTGTGTATGTATATTGTATTTCATTTGTTATAGCTTTGGGTTTTATTTATTGTGGATAATTTGATTATGTGATATATTTCTTGGTTATTTTTATACAATTTTATTACTCTTATTTTATGGAATAATATCTACACTATATTAATTATAACCTCACTAATAGTTAATTTCCTTTGGCATATGAAGAGGAGTTCTAAGGGCCACATATCCTCCATACCTAGATGAGTGTTATGGTTTAAGGAATAAAAATTGGTATCAAATATTTTTTTGTCTTAATATTTGGGGATATGGTATATAGGTTGTATAAGAATGTTTCATAGTTTGTGATAAATGTTATATTATTTCATCGAAAACACCTTTCTAGTTAGAGGTAATGGCTTCTTGGAGTATAGTATTTCAATATTTATTTTTTATTTTTATGATTGATACATTTATTAAACGTGATTTGTTTAAAAAAGGTTTTGATTTAAGATTTTGTCTCTTGGTACATTTTCAATAGTCCCATATACATGAATCATATTTTTTATATAGCATTAATATTACTTAAGTGTTCTTGTGTGTAGTTGTTTTACTGATGAGAGGTTCAACAGTTTAATTTTACCATAATAACTTATATGGAATTTTTCAATACAACTTGTTGTTGTAATTATACTATGTTGGACTTTGATTTCATGAAGGAACAGTTTTTTAGAGGTAGTTCATATGAATCTTATGGAGAAAAATTCTCCATTAGTGTCTATATAGTCCATTCAGGTTAGTGATGTATAATTACTTCAAGTGGGTTTGTATAGAAATCATATGTTTGTGGGATGATCTGATGATAAGCATGGGTTGAAGGTATCAGGCATGTACCAAAAGCCTTAAAAGTTGAATTTTAAAGGTTTTCACTGATTAATGTGAGGACCACATCCACATTGGTTAATTGTTTCCCAATTTAAGATGAGGATATTGTGTGAAGAATATTAAGAACAAAAAGAAACCCATAACATACATGGTTTAGATTGGAAGTTGCGAATGAAATCAGCTCATCGTTATTGATCAATACTCAAAGAATCCAAATTTAAATTTCTATTGATCATTCAAACACACTTCAAAAATCTTCATGAGTGCTGATCATCAAATTTGAGTGCTATTTCAGAGTTCTGACATCATCTTCGACAATCTGATGATCACCACATCACCATTATTGCGCTGCTTGAGAGAGAGCTCGATCCAAGCTCCTAGATCCAGATCCTCTCTCGAGAATGAAAGAGACATGAGTAAAGAGATAGGGGATGTGAATAGTACATAGTGAAATCCTATCATCCTCTATTTATAGAGTGTTAAGAAAATATCTGGAATTTCCTCTCTGGTCCCTGAATAATTAACACACTATATAAAAAACAATTTGATTACTAAAAGCAGTCATAAATATTATTAGTTTTTATTATCACTTTCCTATAATATAATAAATATATTATGTGATAATAATTAATCCATTAACTCGGATTGAACTTCCCACAAATATTAAATGAAACATTAATATTTTAAACTAATTTTCATTTTATTAATATTTCCATGTATTTAATTTAAAATGTGATAATAAATTTAATAAATAAATTATTTGTCAATTATTCTCAACTTGAATAAAATGAATATATATATTACCATGGTGATCGAATCTACTTGGAAATAAACCTAGACCCCAGTGGTGGGTCCCACCCTATCCAAAACTACTATTCAAAAGAATAGGGTGGATTCTTGAATACTCTATTGTGTGTGACCCTCTAGGACATTATCTCGATATCATTGAATATTATTCATAGACAAAGAGTGGGATATATCAACCCATCATTTTCCCTAAAGAGAAAAGGATTTTAACAGCAACAACTACTGTCCTATGAACACACACTTTGTAATATAATATCTTTGTCTTTAATATCTCATAATTAAGTACACAAACCCATGTAATATCTATTTTCATGATTTATTATTTTTTGATCTAATTAGCTAGATTTACCTTGGACAAATATGGCCATGGATTTATCAAGGTACTACCATCCAGATCAACATGGCTTGAGATATATAACTTCCTTAACCTGGATGAAATAAATCCTTTATTTACGATTCAACCAATGTCATGCCACCAATGACACACACAATAAAAACTACCTAGCCATGATTTCATCATTATGGTTTTCACCTTGAATCAAAGTACGTGATCAGATAGCACACATTGGAAATGATCACAATTCATGAGAATATTACACATGTATGTAGATAGGAACAACCGATGACACCCAAAACAAGTGGTGTTTCTATAGGAGGGCTTGTACCTATGATTCCACTACTTGAGATCACCAAGTTCTAACTTCATCAAAAGAAGTATCAATGCTTTTGAGCCCCCAGAACCTGATAGTCAAATAACTAATGTGTCCAGTCAGTAAGATGTATCTAGACCCTATGAAATTTGATTACGATTAATGTCATTATATACTAAGGTTCTCATTAAAGAGTAGGATATGAAATAACCATTATGATATAACAATTAATATATGGAAATTACCATTATATAGTTGATACATAAATATCTACACTATAATAGTAAGGCAACATCATGTATAATTAACTGTACACATGATATGGTAATCAAAGGTACTACATAGTTGGATCTATTGAACCAACTATTAAAACACTCCCACTTTCACTAGAGCCACTGGGTAACAAAAATTGTTAGCTCTTATATAACCAAAATAATGTTTCTTCAGAGTCATGACTTTAGCTGCTCGGCCTTCCACAATTCTTCCGTGTGACTATTCTGTTATTTTCAACATCATCTCATTTATTAAAACTTTTCAAGTGATTGAATACCTAAGTAAACCACTTTTTACACTATCAAAACTTTATAGATTTCCTATTAAGAATATCATAATTTTCATTATGATAATTCTTTTCTTACTAGGTGCGATTCCAAGAACTGGAAAAAATCGTTGCATTCAAATGATTCTTAGCTACCTTAGAAGCTAAAACATACTCAAGAATTAATTGGCATTGGTACCACTAGATTATATGATCTTGTCTTGCTCATCCCCTTAGCCCAACTGTGATATTAGATCACATTGATCTATGGAAGAATAGTCTGTGTACCGTAAAAACTAGTATCCTTTTATTTTCCACTTAGCAGGTACATATCTTTTGTAGATGGCAAAGTAAAATCAGATAGACCTGATTGCTTACTTTACAGTTCTCATAGATATACCAAAAATCTACCTAATATAATGTATATCATGGAAATATCAGTTTTTTATATATCATGGAATGCATTATTAATACATTTATTAAGCATATGGATTAACTCTTACCGCGATACTCTCCTATCATGTATTGAACATGTAAATATGGAGAGATTATTCCATGTTACATTGAAAAAAAATCATCTCTTTAATTGTTCCAGATTTTATTTTTAAATACCATGTCACTATATGTATGATTGACTAGGTCCAAAAACCTTTATATTAACGTTAGTAGATCTTTTTCTCTAGAAATTAGGTTACTAAATTAAGTCAATCACTGAAGAAAAAAATTCAACATGATTATAACTATAAGATCAATATATTTCCCCTATGTTTTTGAACATATTTTTCATGGAAACCATTGTTACTCCCAACAACCTCAGGTAGACATGTGGCAACAATTAATTCCAAATTAATAATTTGTGATCTTGTGGCTTACTTTAATCATAAAATGGATTTTAGTAACTTTCCACCTCTATTTCAATTTTGTGATGTGACCATTCTTTCTGGTTGCTTCATATAAACACCTTCTAGGATTGGTGGTCATGACATGTAATGATCAATATAATGATCATAGATATTAGCTTTGACAAGTAAAATTTTAATGGATTTAGGAATAATGACTTGGTATAACCAATCAAGCCTTCTTGGTACCACACTTATATAATCCAAGTATCAAATCACATGAATACCCACCGCAATATTCAAAATAATAATCCCCTTTTTATTATGATACATGGAATCCATTATCAAATTTTAACCAGTCTTGTCAATCTCATCTAATTTTCATACACTACATACTTGTAGGAAATATTATTTGTAATGAATAATAGATCACCAACTGGGGTAAATAAAAAACCATCAATATGGTTTTATCCTTCAAACACAGTATGTGTCTCTGGAACACACTCTATTCCACATGAACTTATGGAACTAGTTCTTTTTCCAAAAACCTATTCATATCTAGCATTGATAGAAACCAAGTCAATCTAGCTCCCACTATCTCTAAAGAGTTGTTCACCCTTTTATATAAATGCTTCCCATTACTTGATTGCAACTATCTATCTTTGGGATTTATATAATATCCTAAGAAACTATTATGACAATTACAATAGATGCACATTGTGTTTTTACTTGATGTGAGTTTGTTTATACCCTACAAAAATCTTGACATCTAAAAACATGTTTTTATGAATTAATGGATTGACATCATATTATAACTCATATGATATACATTTTTTATTATAGATGGCATATGGTTGTGGGATATTGGTGTTATTTTCAGAGGGAGTCATGAAATATAATTGATGTTTCTGCAAGTTGAAACATTAATACTTCTTACATGATAAAGATGATGTGTAAAATATTAATTTAAGAATTTATCCACGCTACATTTGGTTGATCAGTATTAATAAGTAAGGCTTTATAATTGATCCTCCTTATTAACATCAATGCCATGATGTATATAAGGTAATGTGCATTTTGGAAATACTTCATTCTACATTTAGTTGATCAATGTTAACATGTAAGAGTTAATCATTGATATTATTTATTAACATTAATGTTTTGATGTATATAAGGTAATGTTCATTTATGAAATACTCCATGAAATATTATCATGATAAATGATTTCTTGGTCAAGATATTCTTAGACATGCCAGGTTGAAGAAACTCAGATATTTTGACCATTCTTATACTTCACTTTACCATTATTTATTAATTAAAGTAATCTTATGAAGTATATATATACCTACATATTATTATATGAATTTTTTACACTTACTTGTTGAAATAACTCCAAAAGCCTTATGTCATACAATTATTTCTAAAGGTTTCTTTTCCTAAACTAAAGACGTCGATAATACCTAGGTTTTTATCTTTACCGAGACCAAATACCAATCCTGATGTATCCTTTAAATGCTCTTTTAGTCTTACTTAAAAATAATTATCTTTCCACAATTGGGTATAAAGGTGTTACATTTTATATTCGTCACTTATTTCCTATTATTATAGTATTACTGAAATATTGGTTTGGTTTTAAATACCACAGTCAACATTAATTCCTGAAGCTAAAATAATGCATCCTTACATCCGAGGACACATGAGATCGATGTTTTGGTTATACTAAATAATATTTATACCTGAATATTTCACTTAGATATAATGAATTCGTGTACTTGTCACCACTGGCTTAGGTATCACCCTTTCTCAGCCACTTAAATAATACACCTGACTTCGAGTAATAGTTCTATACTTACCTGGTTACGGCATATCAATACACATATATAATAATCATATTGTATTGAATACCCAAGAATTAAACTATAAATGTTACATTTATATTGATGAATATATCTAAAGAAGAAGTGTATACTTTCTTATTCCATTCAATTGATATCCTTTAAACTTAGATAGTTTTGATTTATGATATGACAAGAAAATAATCTCTGTTAATACCTATTCCTTTGAAAGACATTGCAAATATGCTTCCGGTATTACTTTCCATTGGACTTTTTTCATTGTATTTCAATTTTTTATCCATAAGTATTTAATATTAACCCATATTTAATATTATTATCTACTTGGTGATCATTACATAATTATGTAATGAAGAATTTACTCAATACTGTTCATTTTGTAATGAAAAATGAGACCTGAGTACATGGGTAAAATTGATATAAGAAAGGGATCCATTGAAATTATGTGATCCATCTTTCAGTTTACACACATTGGTGTAACCATAGCCTTATTCATATCTATGATTCTCTTTATCCTTGCAAACTACTCAGAGATGCGACTTCAAGTTATATCCTCGATGTCATGATGTAGCGACCGCAACGAACAACATAAATTGATTAAAGAATTTTTTTATAACCATAATATCTTTTATATATGAGTCTCCTGTAATCAATGTCTCACTATTGCTTCTAGAGGTGATTTAATAGAAATTGGGGACACTGACACTTTGAGTTTCCTATACCATAGTACTGTGTGCAAGTGCCCGTACTATTCTTGGATACTCATGTTGATGTGAAATTTTACTTTGTCTAATTTTTAAGATTATCGCAAT
The DNA here is from genome assembly GCA_963277665.1 of Viscum album. Classification (NCBI taxonomy): domain Eukaryota; kingdom Viridiplantae; phylum Streptophyta; class Magnoliopsida; order Santalales; family Viscaceae; genus Viscum; species Viscum album. Next base: position 1,777,749,010 of record OY728131.1, on the reverse strand, counting down.
ATTAAATGCTGTATAACTTTCCATTTTTATACAAAAGTAAATTTTAGAAAATTAGAAATTTTATCACGATTACCATTTTTGAAATTTCTATTAATTAATTAAAGGTCTCCCACTATTTTATCAAATTATAGGAAACCTCTATGCTATAACCTGAATACTATATCGCCTGAGTATTCTAGTGGCAAGGATCCTCAAACGACCCCTCATATTCTATAATCTATGGCTACACCAATTCTCTGAGGGTTAAATGTAGGATATTGGTTGGCCAACCACATTAAATTGTGGTTCCTTGATATGTTGAGTGAATCCCTAGTTTCTAAAATCATTACTTAATTTACTGGATGATTTCCTCTAAAATAATTGAAATTTAGATATAGATAATCATTACTATAAATTTAGTTTATTCAACCCACCACTCTAATAAGAACTCCCTAGTAGTAAGATGCACCCTTAACTATGACATGAACGACACCCCAAAGACTAGTTTTGTCCAAATTCGAATGATGGAAGATGGGAATACTTAATATTTATTTAAGGGTTTTTGTGTTTTAGTGTGATAAAATAAATAATTTTCTATTTTCTAGGAATGTTTAATGTGATCACACTCACAATTGACTATGAAATAGAGAGAAAATATTCATCGCATCACTTGATCATTTCATTTGTGCATGCTTGTTTATTATTTCTATGTGATCGCACCTAAACTACACACTCAAAAAAATAATAAACAATGAAAAATAAAATGATAACCTGATCAGGATCTTATTCTAATGGTTAATCCATTGAGAAAATAATGGATCAACCTAGACCCTAAGGGATATACCTTGAGTCGCATTGATTGGGACTCAAATTGTACCACCTGCCCATCAAATGTATAAGCTCATGTTTGGTGCATTGCCATAACCTGGATTAAAATGTGTCACTTCTCATTTAGTCATAATACAACAGTACTTGCTTGCAGACGAGGGGAACTGGGGAATATAAATACAACTCTGAATTGGACATTCCGAACCTTATAAATTTAATGACACTAAGACGATATGAAGATAGACTTTTAATTTAATATAATAATTACTATTAACCATTGAAATAATTAAATAAATTAAATAAATAAACATGCACTGGACATGGAATGGTTGGTCCATGTCCCATGATCCTTTAGATACACATTAATATCACATATACGAAATAAATGCAGAAACTGAAAAAAATTCATTAAGAATTCTCCAAGGGCATATTGATTGAATTAAAATTCACAGATATTTTAATTAGAAAAACTTCATCATTTGGTCCCATTAATTAATTTAATTTAAAAAAAAATAAATCAATTGATTAATTTAATTATCACCAAATTTAATTAATTAATATGAAAAAAAATTAAACCACAAATTAATATTTAACTAATTTAATTTTCACTTGAAATTAAATTAATTATTTTAATTAATTTTTTAATAAATTAAAATTAATCGTCCCCAAAAACCCTGAGTATAGCCTGTGCGGGTTGGAATAAACCCATACAAGGATGAATTGGAAAGGTAGGTCCTCCAAAACCCATTAGGTTAGCCTATTTTGGGGCAACACTATTGTGTGAAGATGCAAAACAAGATGATTTTGGAGTTGAGATTTTTGAGCCTGAGGTCGGATCCAACAACAAGCGACCAAGATCTAGCTATCACTGGTATTATGGGGTGTCACGTGTTGCATAGGAGGTGAGGTCTTATGGGGATTGGCCAGGTATCTATGGTGGTGTTCTAAATAGAGGAGACCAATGAGGCTTGTGGTGAAGGGGTGTCGAGCCTCTGGTTCCGTTGAGGTGAGCCCCACCACCAAGGAGATGGGTTCACCTAACGATGACTGGTCGACCTGGTATTGCATAACAACTGTCTAGTAGAGATTTGGCAGAGCTTCAGGAGGTGCTAAGTGTGTGTCTATTGGAGGTCCAGATCTGGATGTTGGGTGACTCTCGTGCTGGTCGACCTGGTCTTACGTGACTGGTGGGGAGGGCCATAGGGGATCCGGTGAGGCACAACTTGGGGGGATCTCGACGGCAAGTTATGATGATCGGAGGGGGTTGTACATACCCCCATATTTTTGAAAAATTACTTTTTTTAATTAAAAAACAAAAATTCTTTCCATTTTTTACAAAAGGTACCCACTAGAATTTTATATATTTTGATATATAAAAAATCTAAACCATAATAATTTGGGTTATAAACATAATATCACTATTATATTAAAATTAATAAAATAAAAATTCCACTAATTCTGGAATCATAAATCACTGACATGATTTCACTATTCTAGCCTTCGGATATCCGGTCGGTGAACTGGTTCAAATGTGTAAGCTCATGCAACTAATGTGGGTACAAAATGAATGATACAAATACTTACAAATTTGACTGGTTTAAATCCAATTTCAAACTTTGGATGATTTTAGATTGATCATCCGATAATGGATTAAAAAATTGTAATTGGTGTTGGGACCAACACGACGCCCACTTTTAAATTTAAAAAAAAATTAAATTTTTATTATCTTAAATTCGACATGTGTACCTCTGATACCAATTTAAGGTACTAGGCATGAATTGGAAGAATCAAAAATGGGATTTTATAAAATTTCACCAACAAATGACACAAAATCGTCGACGTCATAAAATAGCTACCTCGGTTTTAGCTGAGAATCTCTTGTGAAGAATATTAAACACAAAAATAAAACTACAAAATAAATTTTTTATATTTTAAGCTACACACAATGTCTACTCATCATTAGTGATCACTACTTGAAGATTCTGAATTCAAATTACTCTAGATTGTCCCCACGCACATCAACAATATGTGGGAGTTCTGATTGTTCAAATCCAGGTACTATCACGAAATTCTAACGACTCCGTCAACGCTATGATGATCCGCAAATTTCCATGATTGAAATTCTTGAGAGAGAGAGAGCTCAATATGATCTCTTGGATGAAGATCTTCTCTCTATAGAATGTAGGATAAAGGAGTATAGATAGAGGTTTTTAATAGTACATGGCGAATGTAGAGACTCAATATTGACATACATGGAGAATACATTTGTTTTTCAGAATACATAATACATGACACAAATAGACGCCCAAAAATTGAATTAGTTTAGTGTATTTGGAAACACAAAACATAATATTCTAACATTGTGAAAGATCTTCAACATCTCCCATAAATATCGTCCCCTTTTGTTTTCCTACCTAAAACCTTTCTTTATATCCTGGGGAAAATCACAGAAAGGGTGAGCTCAAATGCTTAATAATAGTAAACATGGAGATCATAAAACGAACCCTAAACATTTCAATATAAAAACACGAACATCAATTTTAAACAATAAAAATCTTGAGTCATGAAATAAAACATGTAATCACTTATGGCATAGATCATAAAGGGACGTTAACCATGATAGGATATCATTGTCATAAAACATGTAATTATGGAAAACTAATAAGCACATAAAATGATTTTTATAGTAGACAAGGCATTGCTGCCAAGACCATCATAGTGGAAAAATTCTATTACTAAAATGGGTTTACTTTCCATTACAACTATGTATTACTATACCAGATTTACTTTCCATTCCAGTCATGTCCATCTCATGAGATATAAATCTTTACCCAATGCATTGGAGGGAGATATTGGTCCCACCCATCTCACAATGAAATCATTCTTAAATGCTCCACAAAACATAAATAATTTATCATATCATGACCCATGAAATATAATGGGTTTCTTAAATATCATTCTATAAAAAAAATCCATATAAAAGATCATTTCATCATTAAGAAAATAAAATCAAAGTAACAAAAGGGGTAAAAACATAACCCTATTTAAGAGCTTCATCTTAGATAGAAAATAATTTTGATAAAACACTTGAACTTAGTTCTTGTGGAAAATATCGTTTATTATTCAAAAACGTTTTATTTTCTATAAATAACATATAAGTTAAAAAACATTATCCTCGTACTTTTACCGGAAAATTCAAAAAGTACATCATATGGTAAACAAAAGAAAGATTCCTTCCACATAATGTAGTAAAAGTAAAAACGGGTAAAAATGAATTTAATTATACATATAAGAATTCTAAAGAATTTATGAAAACTTTTTTAGAAAACATGGACATGCATGTTAAATATATCCCTAGTAAATACTAATGAATAAACAATATCAGATAAAAACGAGATTGAAAATGTTATCCCTTACCTTAGGTCAGATATGCTACATATGTATCCAAAACTCCTGTATAATGATTTAAATAATGTTACTGATTTATTCTAGAATCATAATAATTTTTATGATAACATTTATGATCATATTTTCATCTGTTTCTTAACAACATTTCATTGTTACTCTTTATTCAGGTATTAACTGCTTTATGTTCTAATGCATGTTTTTTTAGATATGTTCTTATTCCTATTTTTAGGTTATAGTCATATAATATAAAGAATGGTATTACTATAATACATATCATATTTATTCATTCAATTCAATTATATAACCATAAATTAATGAAGATTATGTAAATGAATCGCATTGCATCATAGAGACGGTAGGTGGTACATATGCACGAGCGATGATATCGTTCCCATAATTGTTGAAAAGTATGGATATAGAGGGTGTATAATACCTAATAATAGGTCTAGTTTTATAATAATCATATGTAGTTATTATTTATACCATTATACTTATCCAAGTAAGGTGGTGGTGAAAAACAGATTACACCATAGCGTGTAGACGATAAGCCATACATACGCACGTGTGGTGATTTCATTTTTCGTAGGATGGATAGAAGGTTAAATAGGGTTGTTTTATATTTATAATAACATATAATTATATGAGTGATACTTATGTTATTATTTAATAATGAAAAAACTAATTAAGAGGAAGTATAAGAAGAATTTAATTTAAAAGAATCGGTATAATAGACAACCTCTTCCTCAATTTCCCCCTTTAGATTTCCACTTAGTGCAATAGAGTTGGTCTTTGGGGAAGAACAGAACCTATAAAATGTAAATAGGGAAGTTTATATGAGTATTGGGCAGGGGTTGGCTGAACTTTAAGGCTTAAAATAGTGTGAATAGGAGAGGGAGGAGGTTCCCTTTTATAAGAGAGAAGATGAGAGCTTCAGGAAAATCTCAAATATATTAATTTATAATAAAATAAAACCCTACCCAAAAACCACAAAAGTGTCTTAAATTCAAATATGAGATTAGATAGGGTTGTAATATCATAAAAAAATAAAAATTGGACAACTTATTTTGTCAATTTAATCCTTATCCTTTTAATTGACACTTAGTTATTCTATTATTTTTTAATTTGGGTAATAACAGTCTTAATATTTAATAGTAATGAATATTTACTTATGTGGTAATAATTGACCATAAATGGATAATTTATGAAATTTTAGACCTTATAATTATCAGTATGTAATTTTTAAATATTTATATTATTTTTAAATAATTTAATAAAATGTTATGTTTATAAAATGCCAATAGTGTCAATATTGACACTATTCATTTATTAGACTTTAAATAAAATTCAAATAGAAGATAAATTAGAACAAAAATATGAAACACACTAATAAAATGACATAATAAGTTATAAAATTAGTATATCACATTAATTAATTCATATCATATTTATTTTAATATTTTTAAAACCATTTATTTGATATTTCTGTGAATAAAATAATTTCTACATCACTATTGTGTCAGCATTAATGATAACAAAATAATCTCTAAAAATTATAAATAAATTCACATGATGTATATAATTTAATTATATTTTTAGTGAATATTTAATTTAGATGTTTTATTATTCTTATTACTAAATTAAAATTTTTACAGTTATAAGATATAATTGAGTGACATGTTGTCACTTTCCTTGGTTTTAATAATATTAACAACATTGTCATGGAAAAAATTCCATAAAATGAATCTACTCCAACCCTTAGGTGATATGGGTCGACTAGTATTCATAAAATATAATTTTTGTAGGTTTATGAATAATTTTATAATCTTATTCTTACTTTAATTATCTGATTTATCTTTAACTATTGTAATTAAAATAATTACCAAAGTCAGTATTCATAATGAAAAAAAATCAAAGTATCCCATTAACATAATTTATACCTTCTGATTCCAAATATTTAATCCATTTTTAAAAATTCAAAAAATAGATGTTTCAGTAATGAATTTAAAATTAATCTTGCTGTCGAAAAAATGGGTTTTTGTTTTATAGTTAAAACATTGAAAAAGATTGAAATGTTTTTACATATGAATTCAATGTAAAATTAATAAAAATTAATTACATTATATTAAAAAATAAATTCAATATTTTATTTATACATTAAAATCATTCAAAAATATATTTTAACCATATAAATAATTTTGATGAAAAAAGTTGTTACCAATTAAAATTTAGCGTATTTTCACTATTCATCCAAATATGAAAGTTATCAGAGAAATATGAAACATTCATCCAAGTAAAATTTAATATACCACTTAAAAAGAAGAATTTTATTTTGTAAAATTTAATGTATAAATTTCTCAAAAACTATATTTAAATTGGGTGCGCCAGCAAAAGGCGTTAAAACTGCATTTTTTTAAAAATAATTCTTTTATCCGAAATTTTTATTTTTTTCACATATTGTGTTCTAGATAATGTGTAGGATGAATAAAAATTATATTAAATAAAAAATTTGGTTATTAATATTCATAATGTCAAGTTTATATCCCATTGAATAATAATATTTTAATAATATATCATTGTTTAGTAAAAATCGGTATCACATACAATGCAAGCTATCGAGGAAGGTTTCTCTTGCGTGTAACGCAAGCCAAGTCAGTATTGTATGTAGTGTAAGATTCATTTGGTGTTGTGTATAACATAATCCAAACATAGTTAATTTAAACATTAAAAAAAATCTATACTCAGTATTGTGTGAAATGAATTCTATTAGAAAACATGAAATTATGTCCAACACAATCCAAGAATATTGTTGCATATACTGCCAGTTAACATGGTGTTGCATATAGCACAAGATAATATTGGTGTAGTTTATAACACAAGACATAAATGAAATTAAAAATAATCTATCTCATAAAGTGTTGGGGTGTTATATTCTACCCCCTTAAAATGAATTCCTCCTTCGAAATTCGTTGGGGTTATAATTGATTTTATACTTGAAATTTTTTTCATGGAAACCCACATCATAAAAAGGGATACTAAGACATCATTTAAAAAAGGAAATTTAGAAATGTAACGGTTACCCAAAGTAACTCATCAATGGGTTTCCACATAGGAAAACATAGGTGGGAAGTGAACACATAAATATGGAAGAGAAATCTATCCATCACGTTCTGATTGCAAGTGATTTAAGGTTTGGAGAAAGTTAAATACCAGAAATCCATAAATCTGCAATGATTTAAGGGACCATCTGATTCCTTAGATAAGAGGCTACTAGGATCACATTTTTGGGTTTCAAGATTATTTACCTAAAGTTGAAGAATTTTTGCATAAATAGAAATACTTACTTGATTTTAGTGTAATATCACCATTGGTTTTTCCCTGAACAATGTACACTTTGTGTTTGATTTAAAGAAATGAAGTTTAATTTTTCATTCTTGAAGTGTTGGCAGATCATAAGATAGAATGATAGGTTATTCCATCTGTCTCAACAAATCAATTAGAACAGGTTATTAAAAATGCATAAGTCTACCTATAGTGAGATAATACATTAATCTATCAAACATAAACCAAAATATAAATTATTCTATCCATAAATGGATAACTATACAATCCATCCAAAAACATTAGAAGGAGGTGAAATAAATTTATTTAACATTTTTCTCCCATATCTCATTTGGCAGTTCATGGTTGTCCCATTCTAAAAATATGAATACCTTAATCATGTATTCTCTTGAAATATGATAATAACATGAATTCTAATATAATCTTAGTGAAAACATGAATTATATCTAAACTAACACTTTCCACAAACCAAATATACCAAAAATTCTATATATTAAAACCATGATATCACTTTGTCTTTTTATCATTAATGAGCTCATTAATACTATCAAACCTATTATTTTCTCCTAATCCCTTCTATATGGGCATATCATCTGCTTTCTAAAAAAAATTTAATCACTTATCATGGTTACCGGTACCATATAATTATGGAAAACCATAATAGACGAATACATAGATATTCTAAAATTCCATAATATTATAAATGAGATTCCACAACACTATTTTGAAATCCCATTAGATAAACACTTAATCATTCCACCACTTCATTGTCAAACTCACAATCGCTAATAATGATCGCATGTGACTTCCCTTTGTATTTTTCATTAAGAGGCTATTAATGCGGATAATCCAAAACTCTTGGATTAGGCCATTGGTTAGCATAATGCGCCATTTCCTTGCACTTATAGCATTAAAGTGTTGGTGATGAGTTCTCTATAGTCTTTTCTCCAGTCACATCATTGGAAAACTTTTTCCTATTACTTTGTCACTCAACTACATGATGAACTTATTTTTTACAATTGATATATTTTCAAGTCTATTTAAGATAATCTCCCCAAGCTTATTTCCACACTTTGAGCACAAGGAAACATTTATCTTTTTTTTCACCATTGTTTTGAGATTTTCCATTGAACTCCACCATTCGTTTCTTGTCAAAACCATGAGATGAATATGTAACACCAAATTCTAGTTCAACCTTAATATCACAATGCACAATCTCTACCTACCCATTGAAGTCACTTATAGCTAATGACCTTGGAAGACCTGGTTTTAAGACACTGAATAATCAATCAACATTACTTTCACATTGGATGATAAATCCAGAAGCATGCCATGTAAGTCTTTAAAGATTCTCCTCATATGTACCAATAGATTCATCACCCTTTTGAACAAAATCAAGGAACTAATTTTCCATATTGGTTAAAATAATACAAGAGATGTACTTATTGAAAAATAAGTTCTTGAACTCATCCCATTCCATGGATTCAATTTCATGTTGCTTACTAATATTATTAATTAGAGTTAACCACTGGTCTACTCCACCATCTAAATGATAGACAACCAAAATAACCTTTTCATGTTATGAACAAAGAAAGATGGAAAATATCTTTTCAATGGTACTGATCTGTTGTTCAACAACTAGTGGATTAGAATACCCACTAAAAGAAGGTGGACGTTGCCTCATGAAGGACTTGATAGAATGTTGTTCCCTTCTCTGCTCATTTGGCAGTTCATAATTATTTATAGATTGTTTAAGTATAAAAATAAGATTTTTCATTCCATATCCCATAACATTTGTTTGTTCATAAGGACTATCATTTTTTCCCAGTGCATTGATCATTAACACGGTTCCTTCGGGTTACATCCATCGTCTAAAACCCAAAAAGAATAGTGTGAGAGGCAAAATGAATACTAGGAAAACAACATATTCAAGGGGGAGTAATTTCAATATATAACATCTTAGGATTAATAATAGGTTATTCATGATCATTACCATAATTCTTGGATTGTATCCTACACTTATACATAACCTTAGGGACATCCCTTGACATTCCATAGAAAGATCTCAAGGGATCTCATTAATGTTTTTTCATCCTAGATTCCAATGGTTATCTAAAACTTCACTTTGATATTTTTAAGACCTAATATTGATGTACATGTACATTACATTAATTTTGGGTAATACTTAAAACATTACATAATAATACGCCCAAAAATCGTATTAGTTTAGTGCCGTTGGAAACTCAGAACACAATCTTCTAACTTTGTGAAATATCTTCAAAATCTCCCATAATGATATTCCCCTTTATTTTACTACCTAAAACCTTTATTTATATCCTAGGGAAAAGAAAAAATAGAATGAGTGAGCTCAAATTTTCAGTAAGGGTAAAAATGGAGATCATAAAACAAACAATAAACATTTGAACATGAAAACATGAACATAGATTTTAAACAATGAAAATCATGAGTCATGAAATAATTCTTTAAAAAATATAAGGAAAATGTCATAAAGGGACATTATACATGATAGGATATCATTTTCATAAAACATATAATTATGGAAAACTAATAAGTACATAAAAGGACTTCCATAGTAGCACAATCATTTTTCCCAAGACCATCATAGTGGACAATGTCCATTACTGTACTGGGTTTACTTGTTGTTCTAGCTATGTATTACTGAACCAGATTTACTTACTATTCCAATCATGCTTATCTTATGAGATATAAATCTTTTCCTAATGAATTATAGGGAGATATAATTCCCACCCATCTCATAAAGAAATCATTATTACATGCGCCACAAAACATAAATCATTCATCATAGCATTACCCAAGTAATAAAATGGGCTTCTTAAATATCATTCCATCATAACATAATCCATATAAAAGACAATTTCATTATTAATAGAATAAAATAATAGAAGTAATTAGAGTAGAAACATAACCCTATTTAATATCTTTATCTTAGATGGAAAATAATTTGGATAAAACACTTGAACTTAGTTCTTGAGGAAAAAATCCTTTCTTTTTCAAAAAAGTTTTCTTCTCTCAAAATTCCATGAAATTTTAAATGAAACAAATTTATTTTAAAATAAACATTAAATAGTTCATAGGAATCATTTTTTTAAATAAGGCGGTGTGAAACAATAAAAATCCATTCATGCAGTATAAGTGAAAAAAACTTTATCCTCGTACTTTTTTCTAGAAAAGTCAAAAAGTACATCGTATGGTATACAAAAGAATGATTCCTTCCATATAACATAGTAAAAGTAAAAAGGGGTAAAAATGAATTTAAATATACATATAATAATTTTAAATAATTATGAAAAAATTTCTGGAAAACATGGACATGGATGATAAATATATCTAAAGTAAATGCTTACGCATAAACGATCTTGGATAAAAACAAGATTGAAAAAGTTATCCCAAACCTTAGGTTTGATATATTCATCTGTATCCAGAACTCCTGTATAATGATTTAAATAATGTTACTGATTTATTCCAGAATCATAATAATTTTTATGATAACATTTATGATCATATTTTCATATGTTTGTTAGCAACATTTCATTGTTACTCGTTATTCAGGCATTAATTACTTTATGTTCTTATGCATGTTTTTTCAGATATGTTCTTATTAATATTTTTAGGTTATATTTATATCATTTAAAACGTGGTATTAGTATAAAATATATCATTTTCATTCATTCAATTCATTTATATAATCATATTTTAATGAATATTATGTAGAATGAATCGCATCACATCGTGGAGACGGTAGGACATACGTACGCACGAGCGATGATATTGTTCCCATAATTGTTGAATGATATTGACATGAAGGGTGCATAATTACTCATAGTTAGTATAATTATATAATAATAAAATCTAGTTATTTTTTCCACCATTTTACCCATCCAATTAAGGTGGGGGTGAAAAACTGATTACACCACAGTGTGGAGACTGTTAGTCGTACATTCATACACGCGGTGATTTTATTTTTCATAGGATCAATATATGGTGACATATTAGTATATGAGTGATACTTATGTTATTACTTTATAATGAAACAACTAAATAAGAGTATGTAGAAGAATAATGAAATTTAAAATAATTGGTAGAAGAGATTACCTCTTCCTCGTTGTGAATTCTTTAAATTTACTCTTAGTGCACTAGAGTTAGTCTTTTGGGAAGACCATAACCCCTATAATGTATCTAGGGAATTTTAGAAGAGGAATGGGTAGGGGTTGGCCGATATTGTAGGATTAATATGGAGTGGAGATGGAGGAGGAGACATTTTATAAGAGATAAAAGGGGCACATTAGGAAACTCTCAAAAATATTAATTTATAATAAGATCAAAACTTACCCAAAAAACCACCAAAGTGTCCCAAATTCATATATGAGATGAGTTAGGGTTGTATTATAATCAACCAATAAATTTTGGACAACTTATTTTTTTCAATTTAAACCTTATCCTTTTAATCAACACTTAGTTATTATATTAATTTTTAATTTTGGTAAAAATATTTTAAATATTTAATGGCAGTGAATATTTACTTATATGGTGTTAATTCACAATAAATGGATAATTTATGATATTTTGGACCTCATAGTTATCAATTTTTAATTTTTAAATATTTTTATGATTTTTAAATCATTTAATAAAATGTTATGTGTATAAAATGTTAATAGTTCCAATTTTGAAACTATTCATTTATTAGACTTTAAATAAAATTCACAGAGAATATAAATTAGAAAAAAAAATTAAATACACTCCAAACATGTCATAGTAACCTATAAAATTCGTTGAGAACATTCATTATATCATATGATATTTATTTTAATATTTCTAAAACCATTTATTTGATATTTCTGTGAATAAGATAATTTCTACATCACTATTATGTCATCGTTAATGATAATTAAATAATGTATAAAAAATCTAAATAAATTTAAATTTTTTAGATAATTTAATTATATTTGTAGTGAAATTTTAATTTCAAAGTTTTATGATGTTTATCACTAAATTAAAATTATTACAATTATAAGATATAACCGAGTGACATGTTGTCACTTTGGTTTTAATAATAATTACATCATTATCATGGAAAAAATTCCATTAAATGAATCTATTCTGACCCTTAGGTGATATGGGTCGACTTTTATTTATCCAACAGAATTTTTTCAGGTGTTAGAGTAATTTTATAATCTTATTTTTAACCTTAATTACATGATTTATCTTTAACTATGGTAATAAAAATAATTACCAAATTTACTATTCATAATGCCTAAAAAATAAAAGTATCCCATTAAAATAATTTAGATCATATGATTAAAAATATGAAATACATTTTTAAAAATTTAAAACATAATACTTGTAGTAAATAGTTTAAAATTAATCCAACTGTAGAAAAAATCTTATTTTTGTTTAAAAGTAATAACATTGCAAAAGTTTGAAATGTTTTTACATATGAATTCAATTTAAAATTAATGAAAATGACTTAAATTGTATTAAAAAATAAAAATATATTCTATTTATACTTTATAACCATTAAATAATATATTTTATCCATATAAATTATTTGAATGAAAAAAGTTGTTTCCAATTAAAATTTAGCATGTTTTCACTATTAATCAAAAAATGAAAGTTATCAGAAAAATATCAAAAATTCATCCAAAGTGAAATTTTATATCCCACATCAAAATAGGAAGTTTATTTTGTAAAATTTAACTTATAAACATGTCAAAAACTAGATTTAAAATGGGTGTGCTATCAAAAGGTGGTAAAACAACATTTTTTGAAAAATAATTCTTTTATCTGAAAAATTGATTTTTTTCATATTATGTTCTATAAAAAGTGTATAATGAATTTAAATGTTATAAAATTAAAAATATGGTTAATAATATTCATAAAGTCTAGTATATATCCCATTAAATAATAATATTTTAATAATCTATCGTTGTTAGTGAAAATCAGTATCGCGTACAATACAAGGTATCGAGGAAAGTTTCTCTTTCATGCAATGGAAGCCAAGTAAGTGTTGCATGTGGTGTAATATTTATTTGGTGATGTGTATAACATAATTAAAACTCTTTCATTTATACATTGAAAAAAAATCTATACTCAGTGTTGCGTGAAGTGGACTCTATCAAAAGAACTTGAAATTGTGTGCATCACAAGCCAAGAATATTGTTACATATACTGAAAGATAATATGGTGTTACTTATAGCGCACGTTAATCTTGGTGCAGCGTACAACACAATAAATAAAATAAATTAAAAAGAATATATCTCATAAAATTTTGGGGTGTTACAATGAACTCCTCTCCTCCTCTATTTATAGAGTGTTAAGAAAATATCCTGAATTTCCTCCCCAACCCCTAAATAATTAACACAGTATATAAATTATATTTTGACTACTAAATTATGTCATAAATATTATTCATTAATATTATCGCTTTATTATAATATAGTAAATATATTATGTGATAATAATTGATCCATTAACATATCTAAAACTTTCTACAAATATCAAATGAACAGCGAACATGTTAAAATAATATTCATTCAATTAATATTCCCTTGTATTTACTTTAAAATTTGTAAATACATTTAATTAATAAATTAAATGTCAATTATTTTTAACTTGAATAATATGAACTTATTTATTACTAAAGTGATCGTATATACTTGATAAAACCTAGACCCCAATGGTGGGGCCCACTATGTCCAAACCTCATAATCAAAAGAATAGAGAAGATTCTTGAATACACTATTTTGTGTGACCCTCTATGCCCTTATCTTGATAGAAGTGAATATTATTCACAAACCCAGAGTGGGATCTAGAAACCCATTTTAACCCTATGAGATAAGGATTTTCACACCAATGACTACCATCATATGAACATGCACTATGAAATATAATATCTTTGTCTTTAATATCTTATAAATAAGGACTCTCACCCATGTCATCACGCTTTTCATTATTTATTATTTATTGCTCTAACTTGATGGATTTACCTTTGACAACAATGACCATAGATTTATCAAGGTACTACCATCCTGATCAACATTACCAGAGATATATAAATTCCTTAACCTTGAATTTACAAATCCTTTATTAACCATTAAACTAATTTCATTCCACTAATGACACACCCAATACAAACTACCTAACAACGATTTCATCATCAGGAGTTTTACCTTGAATCAATGCTTGTGATCAAATATCACATATTTGAAATGATCTCATGTCTGGAGACCATTACACATGTTCATTTATATGAACAACCAATGAAACCCAAAATATGTGGTGTTCTTATTGGATGGTATTTCCTCATTATCTCCCTACTAGAAATCACCAAGTGGTAACTTCATGAGAAGAAGTCTCAATGATTATGATACCAACCCCTAAAACTAAAACATCTACTGTGTCCCACCAATAAAAAGCATATAGACCATATGAACCTTGTTTAATATTAATTTCATAGTATCTTGAGGTTTTCATTATAACATCAGATATGGTATAACCTTTTTGACATGAAAATTAATCTATGGAAATTACCATTAAATGGTGAATGTAGAAACATCTACACTATAATGGTAAGACTACATCATGTATAACTAACTATATCCAGGATATGGTAATCAAAAGTACTTCATTTTTTGGTCTAGGGTACACACTATTACAACATGGGTTTCTAGGGGGATGAGGGTTTGGGTACTTATAGTTTCAAAAACAACCTATATGGTGTTTTACCATATATATTATTGGTGTTACTCAACTTAACCAAACATGATAGTTGCGTGATAACCCTAAGTGTGTTTAGGAAATACATGTAAAATTCAATACGTGTTGTATTGAGATTATGTGACTGGGTAATATTAGTGGTATTATGGGACATATAGTTATAGATGTTCTTTTGGTGGTGGTATGGTAGCATGGGGAGTGTTATTGTAGTTTTGGGATGATTCCCATGTGGTGGGTAGTCGTGTGGCATGGATTTTAATGAGTGAGAGTTCTTAGGACCATGAGAATGAAAGTGTTAAGGATTATTTGGGTTGGAAACCACTTGGACTATGTTAGATTTTTTGAAAAGAGTTTTATAATTGAATCAAGGTAATTTTTTGAAAACATGGGGAGATTTTTGTATTCCTCTAATCAATTGAATTGTTGAAAATGTTATAAAAGTTTCTTTTTGGATTTTTTTAATTGATGAAGCTTGATCGATATATAAGTTAGATTTATTTACAAGGAGACAAGGTTATAAAGTGAATTATGGAACTTGGCATAGAATAATAATGATCATATACAATAAAGAGTTAATATGAAAACCCTTAAATATGTACATGTGATGAACCATGAAGGTCGAAAGTTACAAGAAAGAGGATTAGAAGTAGTTCAGTTCAAATATATTATAGTGGATAATTTTAAAAAATATTCCTAAGTAACCACATATGGGATTTCCCACATATGTGATTTCATTTAAGGAAAACTGGATATGTAGTGGTTCTATGCAATGGAATTCCGAATACTTAATAAAATTTTACAATATAATGAATTACATGTATACAGATGACTATGTAAAGAAATTATACTACATATGGTAGTTCATGTATCCAAATATGGGGAAATAAGAAAATATAGCTATATAAAGAATTTTACGTATGAAAATCTTTGAATTTAGTCAATTCAGCTATGTGATGTATAATGTTCTTGAATCTGAGATGTACATAGATATGGATTGACATGTAGAAAATTCTACAACAACTGTAAAAATACTATAGACAATGAAAGGCTTATTCATGGATGATTTTAACATCATGGAACTTCATATGGGATCAATGATTGAAGCCAAGAATGAAGAATTAATTTTCGGGTGAGATATAGTGAATTAATGGAAGATATATTCACACTACAATGGAGTGTTTTGAACTATAAATGAAGTGGGAGCCCGTGACCGCATAGAATCATATATTGTATTAGGTTTCCCATATTTTCTAAAGATGTATATTTTTATTAGATCATGGGTATCATGGATATATGAAGTTATCCACACAACATTCCAAGGAAAATTCAAAATAGTGATGTGGAGGTTGCAGCAAACAAAATACATTTGCGTATTTTAATACACTATTTACTAGGAACATAGAAATTTGAAAATATATTTTAAAGAAGGGGATTAACAATGTGGTTCTTATTGATGGTCTTCTGATGTTTACATTTTATGAAAATATAAAATAACATCGCATAGAAATTTTTGTGCTATAAATCGAGAATGAAATAATGATATCATGTAAATTTCCATTGGATGTCAGTATCCAGGTAAGCTGGGATCAATGAATTAGAAGAGAGAACTGAATGGTCAATGAAACCTTCATGAAAATAGAATAATTATAATCTATTAATATTCATCAATAGATCTGAAGGAAGAATAATAATTTAACAGTGTTGTTTTTACAGAAAATTTTTTTCACATCCAAGGAGAAGAAAAATTTCACCATCTTAAAGATCCATTTTTTCATGGAAGAGATTGAGTTTCTAAGTTATAGAAAGATAATGAAGGAATCATTGTAGTGTGGTGAAGAAAATAAGTTCTATATTTATTCTATAAAAAATAATTGGATATAAATAGGGAGTTTATCATAGGCTTGTGAAGGAACAACAAGTATATTCAACATCACATTCATTCACATATGATGATGAAACCTGATGTAAGTGTTTTGGTATGAAGGGACCTATATGTCTATAAAATGTGTGGGGGTTTCTCCCTAGAATAATGATCAATGGAGGAATATAAGTATAGTGATCTTGTGTAATATCATACCCTATAGTAGTGTAAGAATGAGGTGGAATGGTAATGATCCTCAAGTGGAAGTGAGTGTACCAAAACCTTTTTAATGATACTATCCCATACATGAGTAAACTATCCCAAATTATACCATTGATAAATTCTTTTGGTGTATTTTTGTACCCAACACATTCTTGTTTCATACTCTATAGAGTATCCCAGTGTAGGTAATCCAAATAAAAATCACAACGTTCTATTTTTTTATACATTCATAATAAAGAGTAGAAATGGTAAATAAATCTAAAGAATATCCAGTAAATCCTATTCACGTAAATACTTAATTGAATAAAAAAAGAAAAGAATAGAATAATAGGTGACCCTAATAATAGTGCGGTAATGATCAATAGGGTAGTGATGAGTTTTTAGGAGATAATGTTCAATTTAAAAGTAATTACCATACCTTAATTCACCCCCCAGGGTATTCTCACTTAAGTCCCTTAAGAGACCAAAATGTGGTATCAAAAAATAGTTTTGTTTTTCCTGATCTGACATAATCTTATTTTATTTATTTATTTGATTTTTTCTTCCATTAAAAGTTATTATTGTTATGGTAAAGGGAGAAAGTTATAGGAGGATTTAGATCTCCAAATAAATTCCATGGTGTTGGAGAACATTTGGTGTCATAGTTATTCGGGTGAAGGAGACCAATAATATACAATATGAAGGTATAAATAGTTTAAATTGTGAATATTTTACCAATATAATGATATTTTAGTAAATTATTAAGTGGATGGAATGAAAAATAATGTTGGGACTACAGATGATGTGGATATCCTAATAAGGATAAAGGTGGAATATTTATACCTTTTAGAAGAATTATATCAGTAGATAAATAAAACATGAAGTTTAATGTAGAAAAAATGTCTCAAATAATTTATTCTATGATGCAAAATATCACGATTGGAAGGTTAAAAATCATTATCAGAAGACTAGTTGAAGTGGATACTGATATAAAGGAGAATAATGACTCAAAATATGATATATTAAAAGTAACGTCTTCCAACGTGTAGTTTCTCAAGGATAATTCTTTTGAGAAGTTCTATAACTCGAAGGAATTCCCAACTTTAAAGGCCAAGAGAGTTTATTTGGCTACACACATGGTAGATATGGTCAGGGAGAAAATAAGTTTGTACTAATAGAATGTGATCCTTAAATACTCTATTTCGTAGATGAAATATAAAATAAAGGGGTGAAGTTTCATGTTGTATAATCTCTCACAAGGATCATAAGAAGTGATTTTTAGTGGAATATACTCAAGTAAAATCCTAATTCTTATCTTGAATTGAATAGTAAGATAATATAAAAATTTAAAGTTGAATTATTACATAACCAAAAATCAATTAATTTCTTGGGGCGAGTTGATGAGTGAAATTAATAATGAAGTATACGTTCCCAAGAAGAGGGAAAATTTTGGATATTCTAGAAATTGTTTCAATAAATCCCCCATAAGAGTTAAGAGAAATGGATTAGCACTCCAAGAAGAAATGGAAACTTGTGATACTTTTAGGGGATGCATGGAAAGATATTTATTTTATGTTTTGAAAAAAAGAATTACATATCCCATTGTAAATTTTATGTTAAGTATATGAAATCAATCTCTCTTTCATAATATAATATGTATGATTATTATCCAAATATGTCGAATCATAAAAGCTATGTCTTGAGTAAAAATTACAAGAGGAGTTCAATTATGATAAAAGTGGGAAACATCCATACACTAATGGAAAGATTTATTCTTATCAAGAATAGATTTTAGGGGATGGTTGATGAGGAATTACATGAGGAAATCATATTATATAAATAACAACCTATTGGAAGTAAATAATTTTTACCTAGAGGAAAAAACAAGAAGAATATTTAGATGTAAATAAATTGAAAATGGATTTTCTGATAGTAATAAAATAGAAGGATCCACCTAGAAATTAATATTAGATTTCACTCATGGGAATCAAGGATGAGAGGAAATATACATTCCAAATTTGTCTCAAATAAACCTATAAAAAGTACAAGAATAAGACAAGTGGATGTATTCCTCAATAGAGAAAGAAAAATGATGATTAAAGTTGTGGTAATGAATCAAAAGTGGAAAAGTTCTCAAGTGATTTTTCTCATACAATTGAGAAGAAGCCTAATCCATGGAAGAAGAAACTCAGCATTGAGGATGACTGAGAGATGTTTAGGGGGATGAAGTGATGAAATTCCTTGTCCAAATTCTGAAAAATAGAGAAGTAAAGGTGGAAATTAATGAATTAGTTAAAACTAATTAGTTCCAATCTTCTACTCGAGGAGGTTTTAGGTACCCCACTCACCATAAAATTAAATTTTTCTAACTTGGAGTATGTGGTGTAGTCATATAGGGGAGAAACTATCCACGTGGTTGGTTTGATATAAAAGCACATGAAATGGATGGAAGAGAAAAATCAACCCATAATTGAAATGTCCATGAAAAAGGGTACGTTAGGAAGTTTTTCCATCCCATGATTGGTATCAATCCTACGATTGGTATCAATCCCAAAAAAATTTGTCAAGGATGAATCTAATTCATATTGAAGTTTTAAGTATGAGTTTTCATTCATTTTTTTCACCTGGAAGTTTAATACTTGTGGAAAAATTTAAATCTAGATTTAAAAATCCATTCATGGAGTTTAGAAATTTTTGTAAGGAAAAGATGCTTATGTGAAGCTAAAACATGAATAAAATACTTATGTGAGACCAAAACCTGTATGAGTTAAAATTTGAGGATAAACCAGTAATATCAAGCCTTGATATAAGTGGTAATATAACACTAAAGTGGGGAAAACAATAAAAAACATTTGGGTTTTAATTAATATTTTTTTGTTCTTACATTTGGTATGATCTGCATAATGAGTAGAAGATACCCATTATTTTTGAACTATATATGTTTTTTGTAAAAAGTGAACCCCCCAAATAGGACAATGTTAATTAACTTCAGAAGATAAAATCTCATGGGAAGATATTGAAGTATATTAATGGTTTTAAGCCTCATTTTCATAAGTATAATGAATATGAAGTGATGAAAAGTCTTTTACTACATGTGGTATCAATGTTTTATTTTTAAAAAGTGTTATAATTTTTTTTGAAGTGTTATGTCTCAAAATAAATGTGTTTTAAATTATACACTAATTTTTTAGTGTGAAAGAGTGATGGTGATCATAGGTTTTTGGTTTTGGGAAAGTGAAAGATGGAGTGGTAAGAATTTTATTATAATCATGAGCAACATGAAATTTTCTTCTTATATATAATAAATTTTTTTCTTTAATTGAGTGTATTCTCAGTGGTCTTATAGAATATTTATAATTTCCAAAATTCCAAGTTGTAAATTCACTAAATTATTTTCATGGGGAAATGAAAATATGTGGGAAATGGAAATTATGGAATTGGTCAATCCAACCAAAAAGATATAAAAAATGGTACACTGAGCCAAATGATAAAGTGAATCGATAAGAAAGGAAATAGGAAGAGTTCTAGAAGCCTCCCCATCCCCATTAGAATAAAAATAATCCCATGAGGAACCCCTTTTGGACAAAGGGTAGTTTATTTTTATTTGATTTTATGTCCACATATTGAGGGGATAAAGAGTTTGAGTAAGCCCATTCCGTGATAAAGAGTGGGAGTAATATCTATTTGTCTAAATATATAAAATATTATTCCCATTTAAATATTTATTTTGAGCTTAAAATGGAGAACACATTATGTAGGGGGAATACATGAGATGACCTGAATGGAGAGACATGTAAAGAACAAATTATTGGATTGAATCTATTCATTTGTATATCATTGAAAAAGGGGAAGATAATGTATCATGGAGAGTCTTGTAAACAAAATATAAATTATTATAATTTTGGATACCCTTTGTGTTCATTTTTTTACATGGGGTGTGGAATTAGATCAATAGAATTTATTAAAGTCATTATGAGATTATTGGATACCCCTAGTCATTAGAATTTTCTATAAGGTGGTCGAGACACTATTTTGATTTTTTGACAGATAGAGATCGATAGATATAAATGTTATATTTTTTTTGATAAAGATAAAAGGAGGTAGAATTGAAGTTTGTATATTTTTATGGTAGAATAATGATCATATTCATGAATGTGTTCGTAAAAAACCTTTAGAGAAGTTTATGGGACGATCTGTGAAGGCCAGAAGTTATGGGAAAGAAGTTTGGAAGTAATTCGGTTCAAATATATAAGAGAAGAGAATTTTCAAAAATCTACCTAAGTACCCACATATATGATTTACCATGTACACAATTTTAGAAAAGGACTACATATGAAAAATTATATATGCATAAGTTCTACATTAGTGAATTTTGGTTAGAGGGGAAAACTTGTCTATATAACGAATCCCATTAAAGAAAATATTGACGTAATGAAATTATTATAAGTGGGGAAGTTCACATATATAAATCCAGAGACATAAGAATATATGTATACATGAATAATATCATATATGTGAATCTACTGATGTATGAAACTATACCAATGAAGGAATATGTATGATAATTCAGCCATGTATGTGAATTTCGATCGATATATGGGATTTTCCAGTAATGTAAATGATTTTCTATACAATTTTCTAGAGATGTTAAATAATTATGAAGATAATATAGATGATGAAATGCATGTTTTTAAATGAACTAAGCATCATGAAAATTGATATGAGATCCCTGATCTGAGCTGATAATGAAGATGAAATTTTTATGTAAGATGGAGTTAATTAATGGAAGATATATTCATGTTGCAGTAGACTGTTTCTCATTTAAAATGACGAGGGATTCTACTACCGTGAAGCTACTGGGAATGTTTGTATCTTCAATCATTTTAAACATATGTATATTTTTTTAATATCCTAGATATCTTGGAGATCTAAGGTTATCCATGAATAGGAAAAGGTAAAGGTAAATAGTTTTATTGAGGTTTAATCATTCAAAAGACCTACATTTATTCAAATAAAGTCTTTTAATATCTTTTCAAAATAATTAAAAGATATTTCAAGATAATGGGAGTTCTAGTGTGGTTCTACTCAAAGGTACTATTGAGTTTCTATTTTAAGAAATAGGAAAATCACTTCACATTTACATTTTTTTTCATCAAAATTGAGAAATAAAAAAATGGGATGCTGAACGAATTTCTACTAGATATCTATATCCAGAGAAGTAGAACTTAGTAAAGTATAAGAGATATTTTAATGGATAGTAAAACATCCTTGATAAGAGAAAAGTATATGTTTATAAATATTCTTTAAGATATCTAAAGTTAGAATATGAATTTCATGATGTTGTTCTTGAATAAAAAATTTCCTCATATCGAAGGAGAAGAGAACACGAACCATCCTAAAGATCTAGTTTTTTCTAAAATAGAAAGATTTTTTATATCATAGAAAGATTAATAATAACGAACTATTGTAGTACAATGATGTAGAAAAGTTCTAGGTTTATTCTAAAAAAAAGAAGGGGTTGTGAATAGGGAGTTCATAGTAGGCCTATGAAGGAGCATCATGAACATTCAATAGTGCATCTATTAACAAATAAGGATGAAGCACAATAGAATTTTTTATATCAGGAGTGAACTAAAAGTTTATAAAATTCATTTTTTCCCAGAGTAGTGAGAAAATGAAGAATAAAGAGTATTGATATCACGTGAAGTCTAATCTCAGAGTACTATGTGAAGGAGGAGGAAAGCCAGTGATCCGTGGGTGGTAATGAACCAACCCAAAACCATATAAATTAATTGATCATAAGAAAGAGTGACCTATCTTGATCCTTACCTTTGGTTAGTGTGGTTAGTGGATTTTGGTGTATGACACATCATCATAAAATGATCCTTAAAGTATCATAGTGTGGTTGAACCAAGTAAAAAATAATCATGTGATATTTATTTTATGCATTCACAAAACATTTAAAAAGGGTAAATAAATATAAATAACATTCAATAGAGGTTTTTCAGGTAAATAAATAACTAGTACATTATAGAAAGTAAGAGAAGAATAAGTGTCCCAAATAACAGTGAGGTTAAGATCAATATGAAAGTGAGATATTTTTATGTGAGAGTATTCAATATGATAGGAATCACCATACCCGAATTCAACCATCCCCCACCTCCCAGGGTATTATCACATAAGTATCTTGAGGGGGCTAACAATTTGTTTAGATGAGGTTGACCCATTATAGTAGTTGGGTCAGTGGTTTAGTGATGTGAGCCTGGGTTCAGTGGTAAGTGACTCATTAGATAATTAGTCGGCGTGTTTGATTAGGCTGAATGGGAGAATGAAATCATTGGGTTTGTGTGATATTGAGTAATATATCAGAAACAAACATGTGAAAGAGTTCTATATATAACACTCTACACGAGGATACGAGTGAGTTTGGTATGTATTTTTTAAGTAATGTCTCAGTGTGTGTGGGCATGTGAGGGTTTTTTTACATGTGGTTCCATGTTTTGTTGTGAATTAGTAAAAAAGATGTGTGTGGGATATTTTATAATTTTTTAGGTTATGGACAAACCAAATTTGTGTTTTTTATATATCACTATGATGATATTCAAGCATCCATGGTGTCCTAGTTTTTTAATCCTTATCACAGGTTGACAATATGGGTGAATGTGGCATAGAAGTAGGGGCTCACGTGTGGTATTGGGACCCATTTTAGTTGGCGATCATGGATAAAAGTAATTAAATCCATATGGTGGGGAGTTAAACATTTACAATTAGAGTGATAATCATTGTAAGTGTATTTTTTAATGGTGAGACTGATGTTCTTGGTGAGCTGATAATTTGAAGATATTGGTGTTTGGTGTTGATGCTTAGGAATGAGAAGGTTAGTTGTGTCCAATCATTGCAATTAGTTATAGAATAAGTGTAGAACATGAGTATGGGTATTTTAGTTAGTATGTCATGATAAAAATGCTTATTTTATGGGGGAATTGTATCTTTTGTAGGTACACAACCCTCATGTTCAAGGTTCATAGGTATGGTGAGGTTGATCAATGTATGGTTGATGTGGAAAAAAAATTCCACAAAAAAACAAATATGATTATATCTAGTTCATAAGTAAAGAGTAGATTTGGTATTTGGATTTAGTTTCGGGTGGATGTGGTGAGTTGTCATCAATCTTAGGGTGGATTTTGTGTTATACGAGAGTGAGTCAGATCAGTTATACACAAGTTATTGGTTTGAAAGCATGGAAGGGGGAGCATTTAGATTGTTATATTACAATGTAATGATTCCAGTATTGAAGTTCATACTATGATGTGAGTGGTTTATGTATCTCATGGTGCCTATGAGAGTTATTGAATCATGATAGGTGATAACAAATGAATGCGTGTGGCCAAATTTGTTTTCTAGAAAGTTGAAAACAGGTGGTCTGACTGGTGTTTTTGTGTGAAGATGGATGTAGTGATGTAGAAATTACCTCAAAAATTTCATTGGACCACAAGAATAAATTTTTTTGGATGATTATTATGGTTTGGAGAACCATGGATCAGAATCGACCACTTTTTAGGTGTAGCCTTTTTAGGAGCATCATGATCCTTGAGATGAATTGGATGAAGAAAGTGTGATGTATTAGGATATATGGGTATGGTTAAGATTAACCTTAGAAACTTTGTATTTGATGTTACGTGTTAAAAGAATGTTTAGAGTTTTAGAGAACAACGTGGTGAGTATTTGATGAATAGATAACTGGGGTGGGTCAGGAATAATCGTTTGAGGACTATTGCGACTTCATGAGGATGAGAAACATTAGAGTGGGTAGTTTTTAATGAACAAAAAATTTCAAGGGCAGAAAATTTAAGGGTGATCTTGAATTTGTCTAATCATAAATAAGATTTTTTTTCATTGAAATAGGGCTCATATTTGGAATTTTAACATATAAAAATCTCAAAGTGATGTCTCTAGATGGGTAAAGAGACATGAGTTGGTGTTTGGGTACTCAAGTAAGTGGTGGAGAAAGGATGGAATGGCTATGTATATCAAAATTTAAATTTTAGGAAAGCACCATGAAACACCATGTAGTGTTGCAGCATTGTGGATCATAGATGAGGAGTCCATGACATAGTATAGTTGGATATTATATGGTGCTTCTATGTGAAAGTGTGTGTATGAGTAAGTGGGGAATCAATTACATCATATCGATAAAGGCCACACTCAAGCGCATCCTAGTGGGAATCTATGTAACAAATACGACACAATGAAGTTGATAAATCCCATAGTTGGAGGGCTTATGACATGTATTTGAATGTCAATTTAATAGAGGTGGGAACGGGGATATAGGGTCTGCCCTGCCTTCTAAGGGCCAGATGTGCTGTACATTAGAGGCCACCCCATAGCATGATTTGGAAGAGGAATCTCCACCATGCATCCTCGAAGGATTGTGTGGCATATATCTCTAGAAGGATGAGTATCAAGCTTATATGAGGAGAATTGTGTCATGTGTATCTTCTCTGCACCATAACTAGGTACCTAGTGAGGGGCTTGCATCATGGTCCAAATGCGACGTCGTAGAAATTCCTCTATCTAGTTTTTTTAAGTGGTAGTAGAATATTAATTTACCATTAATCCCCCATTTAATTTAGGTTATATGATAAATTTGGGGATGGACATTTGACAAGATCCCCCCCTTTTCTCTTTCACTTAAATCACCATTTTAGGGGTGATTTTTATAGTGGTCTTGCGTCGATTATAGGTGTTTTCTAACTCTTTTTTGGTTCCACTTTTTATCCCCTTGATTTGGATTGATTTTAGCTAGGGTTTCAAAATAGATTTCACCATATCATGGTAGAATAAATGGAAGATATTGGATATTTTTACTCACATTTCTAATGGAAGTCCCAGAGGGTTGATCACATGACATTATAAGTAGTTTTTCATAGTGATGATGTGAAATGAGTCTTCAGATGAAAAATACTCTTAATTTAAGTTGAGTAATTTATTATTAATAATTTAAATTAATTAATTGTGTCATTTAGACTCATATATGTTCTCATAAGTGTGGATGATATTGGAAGAGGCTTGGCAGATCTCAATGAGGGATTAACTCCATGTTCATGGTAAGTGATATGTATGATATAAACTCTTAATCTTTTTTTTACAAGAATGTATGCCTATGGAATAACAATTTTATTCCTGTATATTTGGATATAAAATTCATTGTTTATTATTATTAATTGGTTAATATTGACACATTTTTTTATGTTGAATACTTGGATAATGATATCTTTTGAAAATAATATTAATGGTGAAGATTTCAAGATGAAAATGATATCATGTGGCATACCATTGGCGAAGAACCAACCCCATGTATTTAAAGTGAATAAATGAGCTAAAATAGCACTAAAACATCTATGAAACACTAATTATGTCTTAAATAGGTAATTTATAATTTAGAAATGAAATATTTTTATGGAGTGGAAGTTTACATCGAAAAAACATTACTGTGACACTCCTTTGAATGTTTCGAGACATAAATTCAAGCCATAAAATTTTTTTTTGGGTGCTATCAAAAAACATTTTATTTCATACAACCAATATTTATGATGTAAAATAGGTGAATGATACAAAAAACACGTTTTTTTGATGTAATTTAATCCATAGTGTTCTTTGAAGGCCCAAGAAGACACGAGAATTAATGGGAATGACATTTGACGCATATATGGAAGCCATTTATGACACCCCATGGGTGAAACCTATTCCTAAAAATATAATACCAGGGATATTAGAAAAGGGATCGATCAATGAGGGGAAGATCTGGATGATGAACTGCTGGTACTCTATTTTCTATATTATTTTTTTATATTCTTCTCTTATAAATTTATGATGCCTTCCTCTACCTAAATCAACATGATTTCCCTATCCATAGAGAGGTATTTTTTGTGATTTATTGGGAAAACTATAGGATGGGAAAATTAAAATGATTAATTTTCTGTGTTTAATTAATCAAAACCCCTTTCATTATTCTTCCAAATGATTTCAATTCATATTTATGTTTCCAATATGAAATGAAATTACATTAGGGTAAGATTCTATAAATTTTATTTTCCTTGGTCAATGATCTATATTTCCCTCTATCCAATTCTCATTTATATACTATAGAATTTATTGGGGTTGGGTGGTGAGTGATCAATGATCCCCAGAACATGTGAAGAATTGTGGATAGAACTACTGTTAATTATGAATAACAATACCTGATTGGGGATTATACTAATTAATCCAGAGCAACCACTATAATGTCAAACGCATAAGAAGAAGGCTAGACCAACTTGAGACATCATTGAGAAATATACTTACCATTGGAATCTATCCAAGGTAGATAAAGGAATTAATAGATGAATCTCTCAGTTATCAACTAATATAAGAAGATTTAGTAAAAATTGGAAACCAATATATCATTACAATATGTCTATCTAATCCTGACCCAATCACCATATCAATAAACTCTCTTAAATACGTCAATTTAATCTACTTTCAAAATTAATTATTCATGAAACAAAATTAAAATCAATTTTTCAAAATCAATTCAAAAAGAGATGAATATGTTTTTTGTTTTCTCTTTTTCTAGAGACAACTTAGGTTTGACTACTTTAAAATACCTAGGAAAATAAATGTTTTTCCACACCCCATAAAAAATCATGATTCTAACTTAGTTTCGTAGATGGGGAGGCTTTTTTAGAATAAAATACAAAAACAAAAAATAATAATAATTACCTTGAATAAAATGAATTTCAAATGACCATTTAATTTATTTTGGTCTAAAAATTGAATAAAAAACAACCAAGTTATGAAACATTAACTTACAAGTGGGTTTTGAGTAAATAATACTTCGTGATTCAATAAACACTCTCAATGTTCACTCTAAACCTGGGTAAATGTCTGTTAATCCCAACTAAACCCATAGAGATATTCATGCAGGCAAAATTTTCAATTCTCAAATGAACTTGTTATTCCTACTACAAGAAATGATTTCAAATTGTGGGTCAATATGATTCTAGTACTACCAAAATTTCTTGTTATTAAAAGAGAAAATGAAAATAGGTAAATCCATGAATTTGGTTATGTCTATTCGAGATGTTGGCTGAGGGGAGAACCTAAAGAACAATTCAAGTATGGGGAATTACCCTTTTCAATTGAGGGAGTAGTAAAGGAATGGTAATAAAACCAACAACTATGAGAATTCAATGATTGGTAAGACCATAGAAGATACTTCATGTATATATTTTTCTACACATCAAGAAGCTTGGTGATAAGAATGAACATGTATTCTATTTTACAATTAAATAGAGAGACACACTATTAGTACTGGGAGTGGTTCAAGAAACATTGTGCTACTTTTGCGCACCAATCCATGGTGGAATTTCACATCTTTATTTTCCTCTAACAAGTTCTACTCGATAATTATCTCAACATTCTTGATGCCTCATATAAGAGATCCCTAATGGAAAAATCACATGAAAAATATATAGGATTAATTGAAAATACTTCTTAGAACTCACAACAATTCAGCTCTATTGGTATAGACACAAGAGACATACATGAGATATAAACTTACTATTCTTCAACTTTATTTATAACCAAAGTAAAAAAACTAACTAGTTAAGAATGAGAACATGCTTCAACCAAGTTAGTGGACAATAGGGCCCACCTCAGGTATGTGGTTTATGTGCTTTGACTACCTATTTTACTAACTAGTGTCCAAAATATCAGGGGATAGAAAGTTATGCTACAACATTTCAGCCTAGTAAATTCCTACAAAATCAGCTACATCAACCCAAAGGACAACCAGGATATAGAAACAAATAGAACCAGGTGATGTATTTCTATCCAAACCAGTACCTCAATAAACCTCCCTTACAACAGTAGCTTTACAAGAGCCCGCCACCATTTCAACGACTGTATAAACAAACCTAATAGAAAAATCATGTAAACCACCACTTTTCCAATAAAATACATATGATTAGCCTGCAAATAGTTCATCATAAACTAAATAGAAATATACGAGGTCTAAATTCGGGGTAATAGAAGATAATATGGATAACCTAACACATTATTTCTAAAAAATTATGGATTTTCTGATGAAGAATATAGGAAAAGTATGATAAAAAACAATCCCAAATCATAAGTAAAGAATAAAAATGATTATAAAAAAATCATAAAGATCTCAAGCAATATAGAAAAAGAAATCCTGAAAATTTAGATTATAATTATGAAAATTAATTAGAAAAGAATAAGTAGCATGAAAAAACAAGGATAAGGTTTAGGAAATAGAGACCAGAAACACCATTTCAAAAATAGTACTGGGAAAAGAAGGACAACTAGGAACCCTTATCTCATAGGTTAACTTACTCAAAAAAGGTAAAAGAGGAGATACTACAACATGATATTGACGAGACCTTTCAAAAAGTTTACATCAACATCCCACAATTAGAATAAATCTGGTAAATACCGAAATATGAAAAAAAAATTCTAAATGAACTATGCTCAAATAGAAGAATAATTGATGTAAATGAAAAAAATATCTAAGGAGAAGTGTCTAAGACCTCATCACACCACCAATTCGCCAAATATGACAAGATCCAAGGACATTATCTATTTTCAATACTATTGGATACTTAAATTTTAGTGATCCATTATATGATATGGAATATTCTTTAAATATCATTCCTCAAATCATGTATACATATTTGAATATTATATATTTAAATCTCACCAGAGTGGTGGTCTATCTCAAAAATAGATCCACTATTTTTCCAAAAGGTGTTTTGGAAGACGACCTTGTAAAATTAAAAGATATAATATTCGTGGTCAAATTCTACATGATGAACATGAAATAAGATAGGATTTCATCACACTCACCCTTCATTGTAGAGAGTCTAATCTTGAAGAAAACAAAAACCATCATCAATATACATGACGGAACACTCACAATGGATATTTAAAAAATATTTTTCACTTCTAAATTCTTGATGCAACGATCCATTCATCAAGAAATCATTCACTCTATGAAATATCCCATGAGGATGTTATAGAACCAATTTAATATTTAGGTATTATTTTGGAATTTTTATCCTTTATAGATCAATTTTTATTTTAATCAAGTAGTATCAAAAAATCCAAATGATTCAGTTTCTAGTTATAAGATGATGTAACATCTGACATCTTTGAGTATTTACTAAATGATGATAAAATAGATATGATTTCTCATAATCATGGTATTCAATCCATAGAAGTATGAAACCTCAATTCAATATCATTAATTGAACAACCCCATGTATGGGGTTTAAAACAATTTCCAATGATTTAAAGTATCTCTTTCACATGGATGGAAAATGATTATAGATCATCATTACGAATAACCTATACCATTCATATGATAAAACTCTAACTGAAATTCCCAAAAGAAATGTTCAAGTGATAGAATAGAGTTTAGGTGATATCCTGGAGATCAACCCCAAAGTCTTCTCTCATATAATCTTTTTAAAAGGGGATTCATGAATAGTTATATAACCCCAAATAATACATAATCCCAAAATCATGGAGGTTGTTAATAAAGAGGTAGAAATTTTTTTAGTAGATGATATGATTGATCCAATTTTTGAATAATAGTTGTTCATCCCAATCCATGTTGTAAAGAATAAAACTAGTCTAACTATTGAAAAGAATGAGAAAAATGAACTAATACCCATGAGAGTGACAAATAGTTGGAGGGTGTGTATAGATTTACAAAAGATAAATCATGCTACTCAAAAATACCACTTTTCTATCCCATTCATCAACAAAATTCAAAAAACAATTGTAGGTAAGACTCATTGTTTGTTTTAGATAGTTTTTCAAGATACTTTCTGGTACAAATTTTAATAAACGTCTAAGATAAGACGACCATCACATTTCCTTTTTTCACATTCACCAGAAAGATAATTTTTATTGAGCTATGAAATGACCTAGGTACATTTCAATAGTGTATGGTAAGTATTTCATTAGATCATATTAAAACCTTAATAGAGGTATTTCTTGAAGAATTCACTATTTTAGGTAAATATTTAAATTATTGTTTAGGAAATTAGAATGAGTAATGAAATTGTGAATTAAGAAAAATTTAATTCTAAACATGGAAATTTTCATTTCATGGTTGAAAAAGGAATAGTGTTGGGGAACATAAGTTCAGAAAAAGCAATTGAGGTAGATAAGTCAAAAGTTTAAGTAAAAAAATCATTCTCATATCCAACTTGTTGAAACATGTCAGATCATTTTTAGTACATATATATTTTTTATATAATATTTACTAAATATTTCAGTACGATTTATCAATCTATTTCAAGATTAATATTAAAATAAGTAGAGTTTAATGTTAATCATGAGTTCAAAGAAGTGTTTAATTAATTAAAGAAAGGGATAATCAAACCACAAATAAGGAAGCCACCTAATTGGGAATATACTATCAAGCAACTCAATAATTAATCGAACATAGTTTTAGGAGACACCTTCTCATAAATAATTGAAAAAGACACAATTTATAGACTATGAATCAATAAAAACAGATTCCACCCAGCTCAATTACACAACCAATGAGAAGTAGTTTTTTATACTTATTTTTCCACTAGATAAATTCAAATCTTAGATACTTATAACTAATGTTGTTATTTCTTCTTATCATGTAGTAATTAGGTACTCAATTATAAAATATAATTCTAATAAAAAGATGTTAATATGGATACTACTTTTAGAATAGTTATAATTGGAAATTAAAGATAAAAATGGAATTGAAAATCTTGTGGTGGTTTATCAAAATCAATTACCCAACACTACTAAAAAAGGAATTCCAAATCAGGACCCACTCAATGGTCAACTACCTAGAGAAAAACATCGAATCATAGAAGGAAAAGTACTATGGTACACTAAAATTGTAAATTATTTTTTTCAAAAATCAGTTTCCATATACTCTAATCTCTCATCAGTAGAATAAACTTAAATCCGACTCTGTATTATTTTATTTCAAATGACCCATTCCTATAGAAGATATGCACTGATCAAGTAATTAGAATATTTTTACCTGAAAGTGAAATTGAATCAACTTTTAAATTTTTTCATACATTTTCTTTTGGATGTATTTTTGGATCCTAAAGGATAGCTAAGAAGTTCTTATAATATGAAATTTATTATCCTACCTTATTTAAAGATGAAATTGTTTTTATAGAAATGTGAAAAATGTTAATTTTTATAAATATCTCAAAAATATTACAAATGCCAAAAAAATTATGTTCTATGAAATTTATGATGTTTTAGGAATAGATTTCGTGGGATTATTTCCAATTTTATTTGGTAATTCTTATATTTTGTTATATTTAAATTATATATCAAAATGGGTAGAAGAAAAATGCGTCATGACTAATGATGAAAAACATTTAATATATTTTTTAGGACTAATATAATCTGTAGGTCTGGTGTATCACAAGCCCTCATTAGTGATCAAGGGACCCACTTTTTCAACAAAAAAAGAGGCATTAGTAATAAGATTTGAGGTTCTTCATAAGAATTCAACCCCATGACATCCACATACCAATGGCCAAGCAGATTATTTCAACAGAAAAATCACATGCATTCTAGAAAAGACAGTCATTACCAACTAGAAAGACTGTATAAAAAAGTTGGATATTAACATATGGTCCTATAGAAATACCTATAAGACACTCATTAGAACAGAACCATACTGATTGATTTATGATATGACTGTCTGGTAAACTTCATTCTCAGTGAGAAGGAAAAATAAAAATTATATATATATACCCTTTGGATGTTGTATATATTATAAAATAAGGAAAATAAAACCCATTAACTATAAATGGTAATAGTATGAATAAGTTCCAAGGGAAAATACCTCACAAGCCAATTGATTAGATTTTCCTCCTTGAAGATGATTATTAATGAAGATTTACCATGTTATTCCTCACCATTACATTTGGTTAAATATGGAAATATAAGTTTAAATATAATTAAATTATTAATAAATTTGAGCTAATTGTGTAAAAGTTATAAATTGATTGAGGCAGAATGAATCTTATAGTCTATTATTTCTATAAAAATTCATTTTGAGTTGAGACAATGACATTAAAACAAAGTGCTTCTGGGTGGTAAACATTTTTTTCCTTAATACACCCTTATATTGATAATTATTTTACAATAAGTGAATTGTAATTAAATATAACTTGTTGTTATTATTATTTCCAATTCCATGTTGAGGATGATGAGTGGAAATAAGTGAAATTAAAGAAGCTGTATGAAATTCTCATTAAAAGAATGGAATTCACATCATGAATGGACAATTCATGTCATGAAATCTATAGAAAAGAATAAAATTAAAAGGATCCCCACAACATGGTTGAAGATTCATGAAAATGGTTATTAAATTTTACATTCAATATCTTTTGAACTCCCTATAATTTAAAAATCTATTTTTGTGCTTTAAAATAAAATTGCATGCCCACAGTTAGCCTTCTTTCATTACGTGACTGGTCTAGGAGACATGAATTTCTTTGTAATTTCTTGACTCTATGTTTTATATTTAAAATTTAATGATATTTAATGATTATAATGGGTAATTTACTAATTATAATAAATCTTAAGATGTTAATTTTTCTGAATTTTGAAATAGAATAATTTTTTGATTTGGTTAAATTAAATTTCCCTATCATTTTTATAATTTATATTTTAAAATTTATGTATTTTTTTATTAATATATTACATAATTCTATATCCATTGCCTGAGATTATTACTATACCCAATACTTTCTATTTAATCTTGAGAATAATTTTTGATTAATCTTGGGGTAACCGCATTTAGGAACTTATATTGGAACTTTTGGAAGCTATGATGGTATAAAATACCATTTAATATTATTGGGGATTTTTTCTATTTATTTTACCATTATCCTTGGACCCACCATGACATAAATCCTTATTTATTCTATAAAATAACAAAATGGACGCTCTATGAATATGCCACATTATAATCCATTGATATCCATTCCCGCCCTACTCTTCTTATATTTCATGATATTCTAAAAGTGATGTGTGGGGTGAAGGAAGTCTTTGATGAAGGTATGTATTATGTTATAAGGAAAAAATGTGGGGGGTGATATTTTTAGGTATTTGGATAGGATAATGTTAAATTCATTATACTTCTATCGCTTTCCCTTATTCAAATGAATAAACCAAACGAAAGAAATGTGTTGTGTTTTGGAAAATACAAAATCACTATTACTAGATCAATGATTTTTTCATATGGTGTTAGGTGTTGGATATGAGATTTATTCCAACCATAACACAAGAAGAATTAAAAAAATATTGAAAATTTAAAAAGGGTGAAATTATTTTATCATACTTTGATCATGACCTTAATTTGAGTTCTAGGATGTGAGTGTTTTTATTTTACAGGACATATTTTTAGTGTTATTTCATTTTGATATCATGGAGTATTTTTTATAGATAAAACCTTATTTTTAAGCCTTAATGTTTTGAATATCAATCTCTACAAACCATAAGCCTCAAATTCATCAGAACCTTATTTGAAAAGTCCTCATGATTTTAGGAAAATTTATTCTTTAAAAAGTGGATAATGTAGATCCTTTAATATACAATAGAAAAGGATAATATACTCATGATATGATCAAAAATATTCTTGATTTTTTATCATCATGGAAGATACAAAAGAATCTATTTTGAGGTAAATCGTGACTTGGAATGCTTGATAATATTGAATTATGACATATGCAAGAATGAGAGGAAAATAACCACCATTTCTCAATGAAAAAAAGTAAAATACATCAGTTGATTATTCTCTTGGAATAGTGTGAAGTTAAATTAATGTTTTATGTGGAACATGAAAGGTTAATCCCCCATTGATAATCATTTAGTTTAATTACTTTTGAATTTTAATTTTGATAACATGTTGTTACATTTTAATTTACGTTGGGATTATATTATTGAAGAATGTAAGGCTATATGTGTGGGGGAAATTAAAGAACCATTTTATGCAGGTATAATTTGATATAAAAAGATTTATTATGTTTATTAATTGGTTAATCTTATTAAATTTTATTATCTATATATTTTATGGAAGTACACAATGATTAATCGAAAATGATCTTCACGGTGAAGAATTCAGAATAAAAATGATGTCCCTTGACATACCATAGTTGAAGGACCAACCCTAACTCTTAATAGAGGATAAAATACAAAAAATATACTAGAACTTACTAGAATTTTTTTTATTTCAAATAGTGAATTGTTGATATCAAAATGAAGTATTTTCATGGGGTGGTAGTTTCCAGTGTAAAAAATATTACTATGACGCTCCATAAAAATACTCAAGATGTAAATACAAGACATGAAAAGTCTTTTGTTGTTGTTTAATTAATCATTTTTCATCATAAAAACAATATTTATGAAAATAAATAGTTATATGGAACTGAAAACATGCAATTTTGACAAAATTTAATATGATACATTTTTAAGGCCTGGGAAGCTGCAAGATAAAGTAGGAATGAATTTTAAAGAATTTATGGTTTCCATTATGACACCTATATGGTGAGAACTATGCCTATAAATTTAAGTCCTAATGGATTAGAAAATGGATTGATTAATGAGGGGAATATATGGATAATGAACTACTGCTACATTATTTTCCTTGATTTATTTTTTTTGTTCTATTTTCTTCCAATAATGTGATTCCTTCCATATAATGAATCAATTTGATTACCCAATCCATGGAGGTGGTATTTTAATATTAATTATGGGACAAGGTGGACTTATTTCTATGTTAATGTTTTTTCACATAATTAAAAAATAACTGTTTATTTCTTCTACCATCTAATTTCAATTATTTATTTTGTTTTTAATACTGAATGCAATTATTTAAGGGTTAGATTATATGAATTTAAATTTCATTTTTTAGTGATCCATATCTCTCTCCATTTAATTCTTATATGTATACTACAGAATATATTAGGTTTGGGTGGTCACTGCTCGATGATATCTAGTAGGTGTGAGGAATTATGGCTATAACTATTTCTAATTAAGAAATAAAAAAACCCAATTGGGGATTTCCCTAATTGTTCAAGATTACATGTTTCCACACCACACATGTAGGAAGGAGGTTTAGCCAAAATGATACCTCAATTAGTAATATCCTCACCATCACTAGCTGGATAATGGGGAGAGATAAATCAATAGAGGATTTTATCTCTTATCAATCATAAGAAAGGGAATTGGTAAGACTTGGAATCCCAGATATCATATCACTAGGTCTATCCAATGTCGACTTAATACCCATCTCATCCAACTATTTTAAATCAATTAATTTAATCTTCTTTCATGATTCTCAATTTATCATACAAAATAAAATTCACTTTTTTCGAATCAATTCAAAAAGTGATAAATTAGTTTTGTGTGTGATTATCTTATAAAGACTACCTAGGGTTGACAACTTTACAATACCTAGGAAAATAATTATTTTCCTATTCTCCATGAAAAGTAATGTGTCATTATTTATAATTACATGGGTCTATGTATGATAATTAGGGATTGGGGGTGGTCTGGGTAGAGGATATAGGTTGGAATTGTGATTGAAAATCTTTGAATAAGTTATTTATAGCACTTAGATAATTTGAGATTTTTTACAGACTATGATTCCATGGGATAAGGGTGTCAATTGAGCTTACATGATGAATTGGGTGAGCCTTATAGTATAAGTGGTGATGAGAGGTGTCCTTAGTTGGGTTCCTAAAGATAATTGGTAAAAATGAATGTATTTAGTCTATATAATTATGATAAAGATGGTCCTACATTCTGAAAGTGGACAATAATATCATCTCATGGGTAGAGGAGAGTCTTAGAATAAACATAGTGAGGCCATTCCTTCAAAATATTTAATGTGTTTCATATAGGGGTTTTCTATTAGGTGATGGGTTCAAAGGTATCCCACAGACTATGAGGTAATCATGGGAAAATGTGTGTTAATTACAGTGTTGAGACAAATTTCTACACAATGAGTGACTAACACTTAGGTGGAGAGTTGGTGAGTATGTGTGATGAGATGAAACCCATGTGTGTTTCCGTATGTGCATGTTTTCATGTGATTATATTAATAAATAAACCTAGTGGGGGATAGGGATCCCAATACCTAGCCATACCATTAGTGAGATGGTGCTAGCTAGACTGTCAGGGGTGAGACAAAGTACTTATATGGATGAATTGGGACCTTTAAATGAGTGGGATAGAATAGTTCCAGGTAATGGACCTTTCCTTGAATAGGCATGAGTCCTGGTAGTGGAACATTCCATGAGTTGGATTGGGTCTAGGTAGTATAACATACTTTTAGTAGGCTTGGTTCATGACATTAGAACACTCCAAGTGAGAGTGTTGAGTTGTGATATGTCATGAGTAATTTATGATGGACCTTATCTTGAGTGATGAGGTAGTGGGTTAGGATTAGGATGTGAGACTTTACTATGTTCCTTCCTTTAGTATGTTGAGGTCAATGACGAAGCATACCTTGATAATTTGGTTTTTGGAAGGTACATGGGTTTGGAATCATGAGGTGAGGAAATGATATAATTCTAGCATGAATCTTATGTAGTTATGGTTAGTATCCATGGTTTCTAGTTCAGCACATGCTGTGTTAAAGAGCATTCACACCTCATCGGATTTATGGTGACCTAGTTAGCACACAACAACTAAAAAATCATGTTTATTTATTTTTTTCCTTTCCTTGTGCATATATACACATATTATGGTCTATATTAGGGGTGATTGGTGAGACCCTATTGAGTTATATGCTCAAACCATTCTTGATAACTTTAGTGTGCATGCAGACCTTATGTCAGCTTTCAAGTCAAATAACTTGACATGAATTGAATTGGGTTGGAGCATCTCAACCGGTATTGGAGATTGGGATGAGGCTTGGGTATGAATTTAATATTGGCATGGATTTTTTTATTTTTTATATTGGGTCAACCTAGTGAGTGATTAAGTAATGTTTGTATGAATGTGTGTCTGTATACTATTCTTTTATGATGAATATTTGAGTTATTTTTCTATTTTTGTATAATTATGATTTTAAGGAATAATATTTCCATTATTTGAATTATACCCTCACTACTATTCACCCGCGTCTTGCATACGTGGAGGCGCACTTGAGGCCATGTTTCCCTTTTATACATCATGGACTAAGATAATCATTCTCTAGATGAAATTAGTAAAATAATTCATTTATCAATTAATGAATGTTTCTTTGATACAACATTTTGGTTTTTTTGGATCATCACAAGATTAAATATGTGGAAGAAAACCATTAAAGTGATCAATAAATCATCAATAAATCAACTCATATACTTAATGACATAAAATAAAATTTATATACTAGTAATGTTGAATGAACCATATCTGTTGAACTTGTAGAATTTTTCATGGCGGAGATCACTTATTGATAGCCTATGGATAGTCACCTCCAAAGTGATGACACCATCAACATGAATCCAAGATCATAATGAGAGGACACATTCACACTAAAGGTGAACTAGAATATTCTTTTCAAAGATTAATGGATAACAAGGCTGAAGAGAGCTTCAGATATGGATTAATAATATAACATGTGAAAACCCACACAAAGAAACAACAAGATCATATCCTTTATATTGGATTAATTCATTCAATAAAGGGAGTTTAACATCAGTTTCCTTTCCATAGTAGTTGAAATACATTAAAACAATTTAATCTAATTATATTTTCATAATTTTTAAATGTTTCAATGATTATATCATGTATGTATAACCATAAATTAATCGACTCATTGATTCATAACCAATGATATACCATGTGGAATATATGGAAGTGTCCATGAACATGATATCCCATATTCTTATCTTAGATTACATTGTGATAGATGTGGACTATGTACTATGATAAGGGAATCTTCATGCTATATTTCAAATGATGATTATTTTTGTGCTTTTATAACACTTGTGGAATCACCATACGTAAATGTAGTTCATTAAAAGTATGATGCTTACTTTCCCATCAAGCTCTATTTATTTGTTCTATGATAGTGTAATTTTTTTCCATCATCAATATGGGGTGAATGTTTTAAGTGAAGTTATAAATTTAAATGAATATAATTTTGAACATTTTTGTTATATCATAAAATTTTATTCAATGATTAGATTAATAAAATAAAATAATAAATTTTCATGTGTTGTGGTGTTATGGATTTTAGCATGGTACAAATTATTGTAATAGAGATAATGAGAATATTTGGTATTATTTTTTTGATCATGTTTAATTATGATGTTATTTTAATCCTAATATTAGTTTAGTGATATGAATAAGAGGTAAAAATCATTAGATTTGATGAAAATATTTTAGATCTTGGTTTTGTTTCAAGTATTGTAGAATATAAGTGTGTGGGCCAACAAACTATTTTTTATGACGGATGAATGATTTCCTTGGTTTAGTGATATGGGAACATGTAGGTGTAGATGTGTCACCTAGGAGAGAGAATTATATATGAGGGTATAGTGAAATTATTTTTATGTTTTTCTATTAGAACCAAAAGTATACAGTGTGGCATTCTTCATCAATAACTATGAAAATGTTCTTTTTGTTTTGAATAAAAGTTTTCAACCAGAACATGTGAACATGAAATAAGAACTATTCAATGAATACTTCGTTGATGTGATATTTTTTATTAAATTTTTTGAAAATGTGTATACATGGATGAACTAGTAGAAAAATGAAAAGAGGGATCTTGATAACTCTATATATCATGTTAATTGATTTGGAAGTAATGTGTAGTGGTTTGATGAAGATTAAGGATGATATGAGAAGGATGAGGTTGTAATAGGAGGTGTTGTAATAGTATATAAAGGCATTATAAAAAGGTGGGATACATGTTTATAGTTTTGATTTTGGAAATACCATGGTTACCTTATGATAACATGTGTCGCACCATGACATCACATCGTATGGTTCATGGGATCACTTCATAAGGTCAATACATTCCATTATATTGATTTTTCATGTTTTTATTGGATATGGATGAATTTATTACCACTATATATTTGGAAGATGTTCACACTAAGATCTTATATATCACATTGTGAATGAAGTTGGAATAAAAAAAATGGAAAGTTACCTTCCGTTTCATAACATTAATGAAAATTCTCATATATTTCATTAGGATAAACTATAAAATAAATTACTTCAC
This sequence comes from Viscum album, assembly GCA_963277665.1. NCBI lineage: Eukaryota > Viridiplantae > Streptophyta > Magnoliopsida > Santalales > Viscaceae > Viscum > Viscum album. Next base: position 1,777,708,331 of record OY728131.1, on the reverse strand, counting down.
CATATTTGGAAAATTGTTGGCCACATCATCCTTACATATATCGCACTATGATGAACTTCCTAAGTGTAAAAGAAAAGTTTTAGAATTTTCATCCACACCATGATATAATACGTCACACTACAAAAAAACCTTGTATGGATAACATGGTAAACGTTATGAGGATTATAATCATCATGAAAAAATGTAAAGAAACTAAAATGGGGAAGTGTATTTCAGTGATTCTATAATAGAGATGATCACACTGTGGACAATAGATCCACACCAAAAAGGGTGACTATTAAAATTCTTGTGATTTTTTATGTTTAGATGTCTCTACACTGTGAATAATGGTTACACCCAAAATTTCTAGGAGATATATCATTTCATACTTTGAAATAGTAAACTATTCCCTAATGGGTATGAGAGTGGTAAATATTGGAAAAAACTTATCACAATACCCGAATAATTAAAAATAAATATATTTAGATATTTTAGTGATTTTTTGGATATGATTGTTTACTAGCTATTATTCCAGGAAGAAGGATGAAACATCATGAAATGGTTTGAGTTCAGGAGACCACACCATGAAAGTAAATTTCATTCCATGAAGGTTGTTTTTCCAAAAATATTTTATAATTTTCATAGGATATTAAAATAATGAAGGACACTATGAAATTTCTGGGATTAACCCAGTTTGATTGCATGATCTTAACCACATTGAATTGTGTGGTACACCTGGAATGATCTTTTTAGATTGTATAAAGGATAATTAATAGATACCCACATTTTAATTGTTTATTTTATAAATTCATATAACTAATATTAGTAATTATAGATAATTTTTCTGAATAAAAACAGTGAAATATAAAATTTTAAGCGAAGAACTGATATAGATGTACTTATCACATGAACATATATGGATTATAATAATAATGAGAAGGAGAATTACATTTTTACATCTGATATAGTTTGAGATTTTTTTATTACGGGATAAGAATAATAATATCACTACAATATAATTTGCATAGATATTTAAGTAAAAATGATGATTACATTTCTAGAATTATCTCCATAGGGAAGAAGGATTTGTTGTTGCTACTATGATTTTTAAGAATATAGAGGCTTATGTATCATATTGTGGAGTTTTATTCATATAGAATTTAATATGGAGAAAAAAGGTGGATTTTAATAAATCATCAATTTGTAAGAAGAATAGGAAAGGTGAATCAACAACTTATGTTGAACATAGGATGACCCTCATGTCTATAAACTATTTATGAAGACCCATAAGTCTATAAACTATCCAAAACTTATCATAATGTAGTTTGATATTATACAATAATATATAGTTCCCCTAGATTAGTAGTATTTTTTTATGAAACCTTATATCCATCAAAAGTGACTATAGTGGATTATGTTATGCTGACACAATTCTATGTTTATTATCCGTGGATTATCCCTTCATGGAAAAACATGAAAAATATCTATATTCTACATTATTTAAATTATAAAATAATGTTTATTATTCGGTGTATTCACTATAAGTGAGAAAAATAGATTTAACATGTTCCTAGTAATATCGAAACATGATTAATATGACTAAAATGAAACAAAGATAAAAAATGTTTTACTCAATATACACCTAGATTCATTCACCTCTTAGGGTGTATTGAATTCCAAAAATTGGTATCACATACAAAATTTTATCACATGAAGTTCAATCTAAAAATCTAATTTTGGTTTTTTATATATGGAATTATTGATGAAACCTCCATTTTTCTGAGGAACTAACTATTAAAGTTGGAAGAAATAAATTATTATGTTTCATCAATATTGTGGAAAGGAGTTTATAAAATACATTCTTTGAGATGATTAACTAATTTAAGAGAGTGAAAGAATGGGTGATATAAGGATAGATTAGATCTTAACAAGATCAGTGGACAATAAATTTTAAATAAAAACTACCCAGTATGATACTATGTTCGAAATTTGGAAAACACTAAATTTTTTTATGGAAAAGTAGTGGAGGATGTAATGAATACCTCAATATAATATTAGAAAACTAGTAAAAACTACTTATGTAAAAAATTCATAAAGAAGAATTATATAAACATGACTACTTAGAGGATGGAATATCCTATTAATGTGTATAAATCATGTTTTATTATTATACCTGATTCTAAAACTACTTTGAAAGATAATTATAAATACAAAAACTCATAATAAACTCTGGAGATATCCAAAAAAATATATTCCAATGATGGAATGACCAAATAAATATGTTGTCAATCTAGAGGTTGTGAATGAAATAATAATGAAAAAACCAATAACTATATCAAAAGTTTGATCAATAGGAAATTATTCATCAAGTGGAACTAAGAATCCTATATTATTTATTTATTTAAAAAAGAGGTTGATGATAGTTGATGAGTCCATTAATATGGATGAAATGAAAATGGGTTAAAAGATGAATGGAAAATGAAACCAATATAAAAAAATTAAAAAATAGATAGGGAAAAAATGACCATAGAGAAAGAATTAAAATAAATAATTCTTCCTGTCAATAAACAACATTAATACAAGAGAAGACATGGATTTGAAAAAAACTCAACGATGTGGGAAATAAAACTGTAGTTAAACAAAAAATATGAGAACATTTTGGAGATTGAATCAAATTTAAAATCTTCATTGGGAAAATTGTAGATGTAGATGCCCTTTATGAAATCCTAAACTAGTGGAAAAAAAGGAAATTGAAATTAGTAATTAGAACACAAGAAAAAGTGATAAAACAATTCTTGAAACAAAGGATTTTAGAAGAAGGTATCAAGAAAGAGCTACTAGTATGGTAGAATGGGGAACTCCATTATAGTGTGTCTAAAATCCCAATGTATTAAAGGAATAATAAGAAATGTTTCATAAACATTTAAATTTAGAAATGACTACATAATATATATTTTTAATGGGATATGGTTTATATGTTCGAAATTTGGATATATAGAAATAAATTACACATATAAGGAAACAAAAAGGGTTATAATTATATCCAAAATTCCTATAACATAAAAGGAGTGTGTTTAAACTGGAATAAAATCAGTTGATTTGGGGAAATCATGTACAATTTTGGAGGAATTTTATAGAGTTTAATAGATGGTTCATCAAGCACTAATGATGATGCAGTCATAATAGTCATTATGAAGAGAAAGAAATAAAACATATAAAATAAAGAATAATGTTTCTTCAGTTGTGAGGAAAGTGATGTAAAATGAAAAAGAAAGAATTTCTATGGATAAATACCTATGTTTGGATTGATTTCATGGAAATTAAATAGTTAAAAATCTAGAAATTCCTTAGTGGTTTCACAAACCAGTCCCCTAGGTATGAAGTGAATGATAGTAAAATATACCCCCTATAGGGGAGGAAGCATGTGGAAGGTTTTAAAAAAATGCATTAATGGTGGAACTTTTACTAGTGGTATTAATCCCACTATAAATATGGTTCCCAAACTATGGAAGAAAAGATAGCATAGAGATATAATCCAAAATGAAATTTTTAAAAGTGGTACATCAAAAATAACTACTAGAAATATTTTCATGAAAGGTGAAATAAAAGTGTTATTTTATAATTCCCAACCACGATCCTCAACTCAAGGATGCTGAAGGTACCCCTCTCCCCATGTGATAAATGATTTTAATATTTTTTGGAAGTTGTGTAGGCTTAAGGGAGAGATATTATCTATGATGTATATTTATTCAAAGTAGATGGATGGATAGTGTGTTTGTGATGAAGGAATAATTCATGTGATTATCCAGGAAGAACACAGGTTCTAGAGTTTAAATAAGATGTTTATAAGTCTATATTTATTTATGTTAAAATAATATTCATGGAAGAAGAGAGGTAATATTATTTGTAATTCTTAATTTGTATCAGGATTAGAAATGGTTTCAAAGTTGAACCTGAATCAACTCTAAGTGGTGCTAATAAAACACTCTAATGTTAAAATCTGAAACTAGATGTTTTATACTAAAATGATAAAGTACATATAGTACCAAGCCTAACTTGGAGTAAAATAGGTGCCAAATTCAAATATGATTTTTCAAAATTATACAAAATGGTTTTTGGAATTTCATTAATGGTATCAAAACTATCAAGTCATAAAAATTATAGAATAAGAATATGATATCTTTAGAGGGTAAGTAACACCATTTATGTTTTTATGTTTACATTTTATTGTACTAACCATGTGGTATTAGATAATAATTTTTTAGGATTCAAAGAAGTTGATGGCTGAAAATATACTTAACCAAAATTAGTTACATATAATAGAAAATTATCTCAAAATATGGTGTCAAGAGATGAAGTCATTCAAGGGGATGGTGGTTAGTGCTCAAAAGCTTCATATTTGTATCTTAAAAGGAAGTTTACCTTTGGAGAAATGGAGATCATGAACATAAAGTGAATGTAATTGATCTAAAATTTGGTATTATTGACACACATTATTATTTATCAATTATCTAATAAATGGCTGATATAGGTGTGATTGAGATCACATGATATTCTAGAGATTTTATAAATGTCAAGTTGATAGTTTTTATTAAAAAAAGGTTAGTGACATGGATAACTTGATACATTTTTCTTAAACTACTATTTTATACAGAAAAATCAAGATCAAAGAGCTTAAATTATTTTTCAATGGATGAGAACTAGGTGGTGAATTCACTCACTATATATCATTAAAATAGAATGAAGGTGTGAAGGATAAACTTTCTTAAATATTGAAGTATTCTAGATTAGGGAATATATTATATAACAATTAGTAGATAGATACAAAAGTTTAAAACTCTAAAAGACATAGAAGACATCCTAATATCTTTTAAGGTAAATTTTTAAATATTTGATATATCCAAGTATGGTGGATGTTATCTTAAGATATCAAACATGTTAAGAAGGATTTCATGAAAATGGGGATGAATAATTTCTCCTTTCATATATTTCTCCAGTCAATAATGATTATATATCTCATTGAAGACTCATGTAGAGATATTTGAAAATATAATTCAATATAATTTTTGATAAAGGGGAAGTAAAATTTGTTTGGGTCACCCATATAAAATTTTAGAGGTACAGGGGAAAAAACCTAAAGGAAAATATAGATAACCCAAAGGGGGGGGGGGTATGAAAAGTTAAATATAGATGTGAAGAACCTATGAATTCTTATTATCCAAGGTATGGTAAAAGATGTTGAAATACCATTTTCATTTTTATTTAGGGTGGTTCAAGGAATAAAAAATCCTTATCCATAGAGTCATTTGATATATTTGATGGATGATGGATTTTTGATATTATTAACAAAAAAATCAAAAGGGGAGATGTTAGAACCAATGGTATTTGGTGTTGGATTTGTTCTCAATCCTTGAGACCAAAAGGGTTTGGTGTTGGAATTTCATTTTTCAATTGGGTCTTGTGATGAAGAACTTAAGAATTTGTAAATGAATAATTTTGTTTTGTTATAATTTTTATTAATGATTTGGAGAAGGGGTTCACTTGGGTGTATTATTAGAGATATGCAAGTATGAAACTTGATAACTCTTTATATCAAGGTTATGTATTTAGAAGTAATATTTATTTGTTTGATGAAGATTAAGACTAATATGAGATGGTTGATGTTACTGGAGGAGGATTTTACATAGGAGTTGATTTAATTTGGAAGAGGAGGGATATAAGTAAATAGTTCTAATTGTGGAAAGAGAATGATCACATCCTTATGAAATGTCTCACACCCCAAAAAAACGTTATAAGGTTCATGGGAGAACTTCCTAACTTTCATACACACCAAAACATTTATTTCATGCACCATGAGAATACATGGATGAATTTAGAGCCTCTAGATATTTAGAGTATATTTATACTGCAAGATCATATGTCATGAAACAAATGAAGTTAAACTAAAAATATATTCAATGTACCTTGAGTTTCCCAAGGTTAAAAAAATAATTATAAGGTTCATTCTGATAAAATTTAAGATATCTTACATTTCTGTATTTGTAAAATTGTGGTTCATTTTTTGATTATGTATGTTGTACCATGAAGTACTTCATAAGAGTAAATGACTCACTTTAGAAGATTAATATACACAGGGAGAAAAAATGTTTTATTATGAATGAATTTTGTAAAGATAAATTGGGAAACTTCATAAGGTTCATAAAAATCATGAAAAAATGTTCTTCAATGGAGATAGAGAAGTTTATTTTAGTGATTTTGGAATGATGATATTTGTGCCATTGAGAAGAGGGCCACGTCATGAAGGGGGACTTGGTAAACTATAGTTGTTTTGGAAGTTTGTTGGACTCTACACCATGAAGAATGATTTCACCACAACCTATTAAGATAAATTAGGGTCACACTATGATCTATTACACTACACCACAATAAGTCTAGAATTTGGAAATGTCATAATAGTCATGTCACGATACATGAAGCATTAAAAAGGAACAATTTTGGATATTTTATTTCACATTGTGGATCTAATTGTTGAATAATTATTGTTCCATGGAGAATAATGTCACATTATGGAATGGATATATTTGAGTACACCACACCATGAAAATTACACATCGTACCATAAATAGATGTTTCCAAAATATCTGTTAGATTCAATAGAAAATTAAAATAAGTAAGTTTGACATGGAATTTTAGGGGTTTTATAAGTTTGAATGCATGATATTGAATACAATGGATTATGTGGGACACTTAGTAGAATCTTATTAGAGTAGATAAGGTTAAATTAATATTTACCACTAGTTTAATGGTTGAATTTGGGAATTCTAAATAAATTCCATTAGTAGTTCTAATAAGTGATCTAATAAGAGGATATTGAAATATATGTTTTCATAGAAGAACATAAAGAGAGATATTTATCATCTTTCATATCTGGATTTTTATATGGATGTGGAAAATTTTATTTATACATGTGACGTAGTTTGAGAGTGAAGTCACAAATAAAAACTATAAGAAAATCACTAGAAAATTTGATTGATAGAGAAATAAAAAGATGAGATAATTTTGGTTCTAAAATTATCTTCAATTAGACAATGGAGTTGTTTCCATTGATATTTTTTGGAAGAAAGATACATAAACCTATAATATTGAGGATTTTATTTCATCAAACATTGAATATGGTGGATCCCAACATGGTGTAATTCATTAGAGCATCACTTTGGAATTACAAGATAAAAGGTGTATCAAAAACATATTATGAACAAAGATAGAAATTTTTTCATATAAACTATTAAAGAATAACCACAAGTATATAAACTATATAGAAATTTTCTTAAATCATTATTATATTTTAGAAGAAGAAGGAGTTCCCCTAGATAGATAGTGTTCACTTATAAAACCAAGTATCCACTGAAAGTGAGTATAGTGGATTCTGATACACAATAAAAATGTTGTGTGTATTCTGATTAGATTATCCCTTACTGGTACCAAATGCAATGAAAGTGATGTTTCGGTGAATAACCCGAAAGGCTTTTGTCATATTAAATGGATAATTTACCAATTATTCATGAAATAAATTTCATGTCCAACAAAATTTTTCCATCAAATATTGTAATAGAAATATCAGAACATGGACATGATATCTTTCATGATAAATTTATATTTTTTTCAATTAGTTATTTTGAGAAAATTCCTCATCATAAGTGATGTTTTTGATCTTACAAACCCCATTTAAGATTACCAATGTTTCACTTATAGGATCAAATTGTATGATACCTCTACTGGTGATCCAAACATGATCGTTTAATCTCTGAACAAAACTGATGAATTACAAAGTTCTATCATGCTAGGTTGATCACCATTTTTTTCATCTAGATCGATTCAATACCATTTAGTCATGAAGTAATTATTTATGTTATTGATAAAATGAGAGGAAGATAAATCTAAATAGAAGTCTATTGTGGGTAATGATTATCAATTCTTCATTAACCATATACAATAGACATAGAAATATAGTTATATAGTTTAGTTTTAGAGTTAAAATATTATTTAATTGCAAATAGGACTTAAATAATATAATAAACTTAATCTTACCTCATGCCAAATAATAATTATAATATTTTTATTTTTATATATTTTTTCTAACTGGCGCAATAATAAATATTATTTCAGTGGATTGTAAATTAATATTTATAATCGAATATAATTTTGGTCCACTCATTATACTCTCCTTGTCTCAAATATCCAAATAAAATTTAATTAAATATTTATTCATAAATAAATATTTTATTCAAATCTTGGAAAATAAATATTTATTAAACATTAACTAAATAAAATAATGGTTTTATTCAAAATCTGATGAATAAATATTTATTAAATATTTGTGAGAAATAAAAAAAATAAAATTATTCCTGAGTATTAAGAATAATATGTTTTCCAATAATTAAATTAAAATTGAATTTAATTGATATAAAAAATAACATTTTTTTGTAACTATCTAGACTTCTTTATCATTGGCATTAGGTTGGTTTTCCTGAAGTCTAAGATTTCTATTCAGTAATGATTCAAGTGACCCAAGAGAAAAAAATTAATGTGACAACTTCAATAACCACACATGAACACTTAATATGTAAAATAATCACTTATTGATAATATCTCATCAAGAAGGTTTCACATCCATGTCATCAACCTATATATTTGATACATTTTTCATTGAATATCTGAAAAAACTCATCATTACACCATGTCTATGGAATTTCATGTGACATAACCATTTCAATGAAATATCTGAGATATCATATTCTAATAAATTTGTCAGGGAATAATACTTCCTCTACATATTAATTAATAACAGATCACTCATGATGCACCCAATGTATCCAATGTCACTATGAATTGTATCATTAAGGTTTATGAAATAAATCTAAGTTATTGTATCATAAAATTAATTAATAATAATCTTAAAGTCTAAGAACCATTATAGAGGCGCATAGATAGGAATATTCAATGACACTAAAACATTTAGAATTCATATGGATGGTTTTGTTCTCATAATATCACATATTAGAGATTACCAAGTGAGAACTTTATAAGAATATGTCTCATATTCTTATGATTAATAGCACATAATATTCATAATATATGTTTCACAAAATAGTTTCTTATCAAACTATAAACTATATTTAAGAATATAATCATGGAATTTTAAGGCTCTCCTTATAGAGGGAAACTACAATGATCTTATCAATGTGATAGATATGCTAGAAAATTATTACATTAAAGTCATGTTGAATAATGAAGGATGTGTAATAAGATGTTTTGTTGATATTTAATTATTTTAATTAAAATTAAAAAAAAGTATTACTAATTTGTTCTAGAACACCAATTCCAAAATACACCAACTTGGACTTATGCCAACTCTCTAGGACTTTTAGACTTATGTAACTCCCATGATGATCATATTTCTAATGAGTTATGGCATTAGTCAAGGGGATGACCATGTTGTATTCTATGGATATTATTCTCACCATGACTTCACCACTTTTAGAAAAATCTCTCATGAGATGATAATTCTAAAAAATTTTCTTCTTCTGCTAATGTGACCTTGGCTTCATAATGAGGGTAGACGTTGTAGTATTGTCACAATAGAGTGTGATGGGATCTTCAATAATAGGTACCAAATAAAGATCATTGATGAATTTTCATATCCACAATTCTTATTTAACAGTCTTAGAAGTTTCAATATGCTTGGAATCTACTACAAAATATTTTAGAATTTATTTTTTCAATCTATTACAGCTCAAAGCACCACCATTGAGAGTGAAAAAGTTTCCTAACTACAATTTTAGATATTTTTGATCATTTTGGAAATTTTCATCTTCATATCCTATATTGACGAGTTTCTTATCTTCTATATAGAACAAAAAAATGTCCTTAATATGCCTTAGATACTTAAGGATAGACTTGAATACCAATAAATTTTGGTCACCTGAGGTAGCTGGATATCTCCCTATGATAAGGTATAGTTGTCATCTGGCCTAGTACATAACATAGAAAACATGTCTGACCCAATCACATACATGTATGGAATCATTTCCATTATTTTTCTATCTTAATGTGTTTAAGGACACATTTTCATAGAATTATGAATTATATGTGACATTAGTAATAATCCCCTCTTATATTTTTTTCATACTTAATCACTTCATTATCTTTTCAATATATGTACCATGACTTAGATCGACCAACCTCAAGGATCTATCGTGATGGATCTTTATCCCAATAATATATATCACTTCACCTATGTCTTTCATGGAGAAGTAATTATTGAACCAGTCTATAACTAATTTTTAGACCAGTATTTCATTTCCAATATGTAGTATGTCATCAGCATATACTATTATGAAAACAATATCACCCCCATTATAATATATATAGACATAATTACAATATATATTTTTCATGAATCCAAATTCCAGTATGGTTTCATCAAACTAAATGTTCCATAACCTAGATGATTAATTTAATCCATAAAATTATCTTCAAAAGTTTCATACCTTTTTGAAATCCTTTGGTGTCAAAAAATCATTAGGTTGTTTCGTATAGACATATTCCTAAAGGTTACCCTTAAAGAAGGCTATTTTGAAATACACTTTCCAAATATCATTCTCAGGGTATTTTGTAATGGTAACTAGAAATATGATATATTTTAGCATTGAGAATCGTGAAAAGGTTTCTTCCTATTCTATGCGTTGATGTTTTTAACCAATTTTCAACCATTCATGCATTATATGTACTGATTTTTCCCTCAATTACAAGTTTCTTCTTGAATAACCATTTAAAAACAATGAGATTTATATCCACTAGATGATCTACCTTAATTGAAACTTGGTTTTGGTACATGGAATCCATTTCAAAATCCATATCTTCTTTCTACTTGGCAACATTTATTCCACTTATTTCTTCTTTGTAGGTCACATGATCATTATTATCTATTAAAAATTAGTCTCCATCCTTGGTGACTATAAAACCATACCATTATGGTTCTCTAACCTCTCTTGTATTCATATTTTTTATTTTTCTGTATGGAACTTATTCTTCAACAAGGATTTAGAGAATTTGTTCAGATTCAAACTCTTGTATATGTTTAGCATGTACTTCTGTGAATTATATTTCACTCCCACTACCTATTTTAAATATATGATCCTTCACAAATAATGTGGATAATATTTGAAAAAAAAATTATCTAAAGGTTGTATGGGTATTATCCACTTATTTACTTAGTATATCCTATAAAGACCCACTTTGTTCCTTATGGTGATAGATTGTTACCTAAAATTTCATTTAATAATTCTCTATATCACCGTACATGTAAGTACAAAAACACTTGTTCCTTTTCACTCCAAAGTTGGTATGAAATACCATCTTCTAGTTAATTACAGTAATTTTAGTATGTATGTTCAATTTGTAATGCTTATCCTCAAAAGGATAATGGAATACTCACATGACTCATCATTGATCTCATCATGTCTAAGGGGGTGTGGTTCCTCCTTTTTCTGACACCATTACACTGAAGTGTATAAGTAGTAGTGGGTTGATATATAATCTCAAAATCTCATTAATAATAACTGATGTCTTGATTTTGATATTTTCAACCACATTATAGGTACAATTTATTAATATTTTTACCTTGTTGGTTCTCAAATTAATTTTTTATTCCATTAACATATCAAAGTAATCTGACTTGTATATCATTAAGTTGAAAAATTCATATCCACTTAAATCATCAGTAAAAGTTATGAAATATGAGTACTAACCCCTTTCTTCAAATAGAAATGGTCCACACAAAAGTTTATAAACAAATTCAATAATCTCTTTTCTCCTTTAACCTTTTCTACTAAATGGAGATTTTGTCATTTTTCAGCGTAAACTTGTGTGAAATACACCAAGTGTTTTAAGTTAAAAAGAATATAAATATCTATCTTGGTGTAATTTATTCAATCATTTTTCTTTTACATAACATATCTAGTGATTCCATACATGGGTGTGGTTTAAGTCATGTGAACTGGTTTTGTTATCAATTAATCTTACTTGGTTCATGTAATACAACACAAAAAGACCGTTATTTAAACATGTCTTACTATAAAAAATATTATTCTTATAAAATAAGAAACATTTATTCCCAAATTTAAAAATAAATTCATCAGCATCAAGTCTCCTTATAGAAATAATTTTTTGGAAACAAATGTAATAAAATAACAATATTTTAAACCTAGATCATTCCTATTGGAAAGGTAAGGTGGTAGTCACCAATGTCCAAAATATCAATCCTGGATCTGTTATCTGCTCATTGATCTTCCTCCCCTCATAAAATATTCATGAATCAACTTGGTTCAAATATTTTATTATATATATTAGCACCACATACTCTATCTAATACCCAATTTGTAGAAATATACATATTAAAATTGATAAAAAAACACACTTGATGCTCCCCCTTTCATATATGTTTCAGTGTATTTTTTCTTAAAGTACCCCCTTGTTCTACATGAGATATAGATAGAATCCTAATAACTTAAATTACCATTGATCTTTCTCTTATTGGAAAGGCATTGTGAAAAAGATTTGGGATTAGAGCTCTTCACTTGGATTTTCCTTTTGATTACTATAATGATGAAAGGCTTTTTCACACTATGTATCATTATAAATGTGGTGAAATAATGTGATATGATCTAGAAGATACCTCTATATAATTTTGATACTAAAATTAGAAATAAATTTGAATAATATTTTAGAAAGTGTTGAAAAAATTACATTGGTTCATATTCATTTATGAAATTTAAACCCTATAACCTCTAGGTGATAAACAAGGAAAATGAACTTTACTATGGGTGACTGAGTTGGTGTACATTATCCAAGATTAATTTGATAGAGTGTCTTGATATCTCAAACTTTTCCTATCTAACTCTCCTCTAATATTGGTCACAAAGATAATAGAGCACGCTATAGCCATCCATGCCTTCATGTGACTTCATGAGTTCATTGGACATGGGTGGAAGTATTAAATTCCGAACATTGACTATATTGATACTGTGTTTATCATAGATAGTGAACCCATCATCACTCAACTTATTTTTAGGTAGACTAGGATATAAGTTTTCTAGCACATAATATTTCTATTCATGATGCTACACAACCTGTAGGTGTATGAACCATTCCTAAAAGTTACTACCACTAAGGATATGGTCTTTCTCAAATATTAACTGAAAGGATAATGTGGATGAAAAAAATTCCAATATAATATAATTATATAAGAGTAGATTATTAGTTCTTCACATGCTTAAATTTTATATGAGAAGTACTGAATTTATTTTTATTAATTCTCCCACTATTTTATTAAGTCTCAACGGACCTCATCATTGAGCTCAAAATGTCACATCACTCATGAAATTATAGTGGAAAGGATCTATATTTTTTTCTTATAATTCCAACATAAGCCATTAGAATGACAAGAATGTATCTAGGAAGGTATTCATTCCAAATACAAACTAGCAGCTCCTTGACCCATTGAGTGGACTCCCCAATCCATACATCTTAAATGGGATTTCTTATAAACTTTTCATTATATTTTTATTAGATATAAATATGATTTTAAACCCAATATAGAATTTGTTAATTTGACCCACTATCATAGTTATGAAATCACAATAACTAAAGGTTCCCATGATGTCGTCCAAAATAGATCTTTAACTGATGTTTCATTTTAATTCATATGATGGAAGGCTTAATGAATTAACATTAACTTGAGGTATTTTTTTTTTATGAATATATATATATATTCATCATTTATATGTCTTCATAATTTCTAGTGGAATTTACTTAAGTGATTAACCATGTTTTGATAAAATATTTAGGCGTAATCCTTTTATTTAAATTCAATATTATCATATTATTCTATTTATTAATGTGAAAGTGGACTTTCATCCATTAAAAAAATAATACAAAATATATAAATAAATTAATGAATGAATTAGGCATCATGATCTTTTTAAATATTTACTTATTTAGAAAAAAATAAATAAACCTATGACCAATGGGAAAACTCATTATTCTAGTATTGGCATGAGTTGCAACATTTATCCTTTCATCCTGTGTATCACCTGGGTTGGAATTTCCTTGGTTATGTGTTAAACTACCAGCATATTCCTTAGGATACTTTTTTTATTACATGTATTTATAACTCACAAACAAGTGAGGGGAACAAAAGGATTGGTAAATATGAATTTCATAAATCAGCTTGGATGTCAAAGCTCTACATAATGAAATATATATGGATGAATCAAAAAACATCATATATAATTTAATATTATATAATTTAAAAATTATGAAAAAAATTAAATTAAATTAAAAAAACATACACAGGTCTTGGACAAGATCTTGATCTTTCATACACATGAAACAAATACACAAAAGTACAATGGATTTCATTCACTTATATTCGTTATTTATAATTAATATAAACACACTTGTATTAATTAATTAATTAATTAATTTCCCTTTATATTAATTATTATATGAAACCTATTGGTGATACATATCTTGAATGCATTCATGGAAAATTAAATATTTGACAAATAATTATAGACAATTACATTAAATTAATTGACCATTTATTAATTAATTATATACAATATTTCATATTCAAACACATCTGATGTCAAAAATTTAATTACGTTTTAATGCTAAAATTAATAAATTTATTGAAATTTAATTATTTATTTTAATCGGAGACTACAAATCATGTTCATCGATTGTCATGTACCCTAGATAAATTCCTAGGGTTTCATCTTATAACTTAGCTATACCACATATAATTTACCAAACAACTATATGTCATGTTTTCCTCTTCTCATGTGTCCTCAAAATGAGTTAATGGAAATTTTTATGTTCTCTGGAACTAATCAAATAACATGTACACTGACTACACATTTTTCACGTGTCCTCATAAGGCACTGATTAAGTTGCCATGTACATTGGATGTTGTAAATAATGGGTTACATGATGTGTACACTACTTATACATCATGATTACCATTAATTATACAAGTTATCAATATCATGTGAATAAAACATATATATATTTACCAAATTATTAGCACAGATTTATCCTCTAAACCATGTAATCTAAGTGATATGTATGACAGCTACATGTTATATAATCTGACAAAATGTGTTCTCAGTTGTCCTAGTCTATATATAACATGAAAAAAATGCACCACATGTTATAGATTATCAGTGTGTTGTTCTCGTGACACATCCAAGTGTAGTGAACTTGGGTATATGGTGTGTATTGTGGCTACATGCTATATAACCAAATCAACGGTCCAAAAATTTCCCCTCCCTTTGATGGAATCTCTGATTATTCTTCATATGTTCTCAGGATTTAAGAAAATATTAATATTGAATGACAAGTATTAAAATATTAAAATCATGTTAATTGAACATCATATTAAAGAATGAATAAATGAGAAATGAATTTCATAACCACTATTGCACATATAAATAAATAATCAAATAAATAATTATATATTAAAACAAGATCACTTTTATACCACATGAATGATTTGACCATCATAGAAGTTCCTTTTCAGGTGAATAACCAAAACAATTTTTGTAGGATTCAATGTCAGTTTCCAATTATCTGACAAAAATTTCATGACAAACGAATTTTTTTCTTTGAATGTTGAAATAGAAATCCTAGGACCCTAGAAGTATATTTTTCACATTAAACTTAGAATTAATTACAATTTTATCTTTTGAAATAATACCTCATATTAGGTTTTTTTCATTGATGTTATTTATCATCCAAAATATATTTTGGATTATTGTCATTGTACATGTATGATCAAAGTATAGAATCTTTCTAGCAATGATCCACATGTGCTCCTTTGATCTTCATATAACACCAATGGATATTAAGGTGCTAGCACAATGGATTAATCATCCTGTGTTATTTTTTATGATCACTTAAAGATCCTTAAGGATTAAAAGATTTTTTTCTCAATCTTGAGAAGATGAGAGGAAGTTGAATCTAGAGATAAGTCTATTTTTTCTCAACAATTCTAAATTATCTATTAACCCCATAGAATTGACACAACAATCTATTTATAGAGATTAAGTTTAGGTTAAAATATTATTTCATTAGAAAATGACCCTTAAATAATATAATACAACCTATCACATCCTTTCCCATATAATAATAATATTAATAATAATATTGTTATTATAATTATTCTATGGTTTGTGATTACTGACACAATAATAAATATTATTTTATTGGCATGGTAATTAATATTTATCCCTGGACATGATCCTGGTCTGCTCATCCTCCCCATATTTGTGAAATACATGAATAGATATTTTATTAAATATTTTTTTGATAAATATGTATTCTATTCACACTTTAGTGAATAAATATATATTAAATATTCAACAAATAATATTAATATTATAGTCAAAGTTGGGTGAATAAATATTTATTAAATATTTACCATCAATAAAACCAAAATCAAATTATTCCTTATTTTTGAGAATAATATTTATTCTAATAATTAAATTTAAATAGGATTTAATTGAGATCAAATGAAAAACCTTATAGGTGACTCTCTAGGATTATTTCCCTTTAGAATTAGGCGGGTGTGTATAAATTCCATGATTACTATCTAATAACAGATTATGGAATCCAATAGAAGGAAGTTAATATCACAACATCAACAACCACAAATGAACGTTTACTACTCAATGTAAACCCTTTTCCACAATACCTCATCAAGTAGGTTTCACATCTATCTCATCGACCGATATGTTTGATATGTCTTTCATTTACTATCTTAAATACACATGTCATTATACCATGGTCATGTAATTTAATGTGATGGTTCCATTTTAATCAAAGGGTCGAGATATCATGTTGCATAAAGATAGAAGGGAAAAATATTTCCTTGATATATTAATTAATAAAACATCACTAATCACACACCTAGATTTTCCAACTTCATTATGAAATGAATCATCATGGTTTAGGAATTTCATCTAAGGTAATGAGTTATAGCATGAATTAATAATAATTTTAAATTCTAACGTCCATTACAAAAACTCTAAGAGAATAATATATGATGACACAAAAACATGTGGAATTTATATAGGTGTTTCTATTAACATAATCTATCATCTTAGAGATTAACAAGTTATAAATTCATGAGAATAAGTCTCTTCTTATTACTATTACTCACACCTAATGGTCAATATTCTAAATGTCTCGTTCTAGTATTCCATCCAACCATTAATTTTTTTAAATACAATTATGGAATATCATGTTCATCATCATAGAGAAAAACTTTTATGACCTTATCAATGCCAAAAATACTCTATGAAATTATTACATTAAATTCATATAAAATAATGGACAATATCTAATATGATGTTTTATGAATATTTCATTATTATAATAAACATGTAATCCAAAGTAAAAAAAAATTTATATAACACAAACTCCAATAGACCTTTGTGTTAATCCAAGTAAAATCCAGGTGTTCTATGTGATTTAATTTTAGTATTCAAGTTTATTATTTTGTGTGATCATTGAAAGAGAGAATGATAAAATGAATGTCTTCCAACAAACATAAGAACACGATTTGTACGGATAAAAGGGTCTAAAGAATAGAAAAATATTTTACATGGAATACATCCTGATTCACCCCCTCTCATAGTGTCTCAGGTTCGTATATTTTCCCTTTCTTATTGATGAGATTTATTATCGAGGCAATGTTCATGTACTAATAAAAATTTGGACTATTTCACCCCTTGAAAAGGATAACCCGTAGAGGCGATCGATGGCCCTAAAAAAGGGGTCAATATATCATCCCCACATTCCCTCCCCCTCATGACCCTCACCTCAACTCTACCCCTCTCTATCACTACCACGCCCAGAGCCATTTCTTCGCATCCACCCTCCACCCCCTTGAGGACATCCCTCCTCCTCACCCAAACCCCTCCCCATTCTCGAACAAGAGTCTCCACCACCCATCCTGTAACGACCCGAATTTTTGAATAAATCTTGTTTCCTAATCTTGTGTGTTATTTTATTTCATACTCAACAAAACTTTTTCATTTAATAAAATGAGTATAATTAAAATGAGACTGTTGGGTTTTGACTATTATATGACTGTTAGTCAGTATGACTGTTGGAAACTGAATGTTTCAACTATTGTCCTTAAATACAAGTGATCTTGGTTAATTAATATAGAAAGAAGATTCGATGTCCTCATCCAGTAGTCTTGTCCCGATCGAATCCCACATAACAGAACTTGGGAAGGAGGTAGCACCACGGGGCTTTTCTCTGGACCAAACCCAAGCCGAACTTTATCGTGTGAAGCTAGAACGGAATCACCTTCAAGAGAAGTTCAAACCGATATAAATCACTATTTTTGCGATGTTGGCCGAGCCGCCCTCAGATTCTCTCACCTAAGCACACCTTACACTTAGGTCATATGTTGAGGTTATACGGGACTATGTAAGGAGAGCATAGATACGTTGTGTAATCTTTTGTTATAAATAAAATTGTGTTTTCTTCTTATGGTGAAGTTTGTGAGTTTTCAAATGTTCGAATGAATATAGGATGTATTTTATTTATGTATTTTGAAAAAAGGATTTTTTAAAATATTTATGTAAACCTTAAATAATTAATGATGTGTAATGATTTTCAAAAAATGGTCTTCTACAAATGTGTTCAGTAAGAAATTTAGAGTCTAATAAGAACAACTTAATTTTTGATGAATAGTAAATTATGAATAGTGATTTTATGCTTAGGATTAGTATTGTGACCGAATGGATTATTAATCTCACTTAAAAAATGTATTAATATAATTAAGGCACCTTGATTAAGTAGTGTGATTCAATAAAATAGGTAAATAACTGTTTCATTAATTATTAGTCAAGTATTAGTTTTTTTTCGGGTGAATAGGGTTATTTTAATTAAAAAATACATTAAAAAAATTTAGAAAATTATTTTTATAAAATGGACCTTATTTTTGAACTTAGAGCATCGATATTATGTTAAGGTAATTTTTGAGGATTTTGCTGAGAAAAATAAATTTTCGGTAAATAGTGATTTTATTTAAAAATTAAATTAAAATATTTAGAAAAATATTTATATAAAATTGAGTTTATTTTTGAATTCAGGGCATTGATATTATGTTAATAGAAAGTTTTGGGAGTTTTCTGAAAAATTTGAATTTTCAGTGAATAGTAAAAATACAGTTTTAGGGTTTCTGTATGTTTAATGACATCATAACTGTGTCATGATGATGTCATGAGATATTTTAAGGTTTGGCCGACCAAAGGTGATTAATTATTGTATGGGGGGCCCATGTGGCCTAAATCCATGGGAAATACCATGGGAGAGCCCATGGTTTTGAGAAAACCACTTGTGAGGTGTCCCTTGAAATTATTAAAGTATCACCTCCCCTTCCCTATAAATTCCCACCCTTTCCCCATTTAGTTTTCATTCCCAACTCTCCCCCAATAATGATATATTCTCATTACCTCCCAAATATTCCTCCCAAGGTTCCCCCAAGCCCTCAAGGTCCCAACCTTCGATTTTTAAGAGTTATGTTTTAAGGTAAGGGATCTTACCTCCCTCTTTCTTTTCAAGTAATCTCTTTTATGTGAATTCTTTTATTCCCCGTGATCTTATTTTGGAAGATGTTATTTTATATTCCTCTTACTTCCCTTTTCATATTCATATTATGAGAGACCCCCTCTTTCTCTGATCAATTCTATTTAAGAATGTTTATGTGGCTTCGTTAGGCTGTCGAATTTTTAAGGGATTCTTTCACCTTTCTCATTTTTCAAAGTTCTACTATCATGTCAAGTATTTCATGTTACTTTTTATTATGTTGGGGTATGATATCTATATATATCATAATGATATTCTATGTTAATATGATGAGATACACTATTTTATCTCTTCAATTCATTTTGTTGAAGTTTAAGTGACGCTGTTAGGCTGCAGAATTTTCATAAGAGAAATCTTATTTTTGTCTTCCCTCCATGTTTTTCATTTCATATGGTATGTATTTCAAATATCATTACCATGTTATTATATCCATTATATTCTGTCCCTCTACTGTTCTTTGGATCATTTATGTGTGGGTGACGTATGTCCCCTCTCTTTTCAATGTTTTCTAAAACCCCGAAGCATAGCCGTTATGCTGCAGAATTTCCATCTCAAATGTCTCTCTCTTTTTCTCAAATTATTTTATTTTATTAAGTTAATACTAAAAGCTCTTCCTTCTAAAAGGGTTTCCACATATATACCAAAATGTTCTATCTTAAAATCTGGGATTTACATACATGAGACCCACTTTCCTTTTTTGTGGGTTTAAAGTGACAAAAAGATCATGTCTTTAAAGCAGTTTTTAAAACGTTATGATTATGAAATGAAACCCATTTATTTTATGCTATATGGGTTGTTTATGAAATGATTGATGATGATATATTTAGATCACATGATAATAAAGACAAATTAAGGGTGTGCCCTGATAGCACTCTAATGCATTGGGTAAAGACTAAATCTCTAGAGATGACCATTTTTAACGACGCCTTGGTGAATAACCTTGGTAATTTTTAATGACACCTTGGTGATGAACCTTGGTAAAACGGAAATGATTTTCTATGTTAAATGTTGTAGCCGTATCATAAAGTTATGAAATACGTTATTTTTATTATGATATGCCTCATGATTTCTTTCTCATGCCTTAATGTTCTTTTCATGACTTTATTGATTTATCTCAAGTTCACATGTTAAATGTTTCCCTTGTTTCCCTTACTGGGCCTTCTTCTCAACCTTTTATTGATGTATGTCCCCAGGCTATGAGATGCAGTAATGAACCTAGGATGAACATAAGTAGAAGCCTTTAAAGTGTTTAATTAGAGTGATTTATGTTTTCATGTATTAAGTTCCTGGTTTCCAAGACACTAAACCTTAAAGATCACTGGTTTTGTATTTTGTAATGAAAGTTAATATTATAAAAATGCAGGGTGCCATAGTTGGTATCAAAGGATGGATTAGTTATTTGTGGAAATTAGGATATGAAAACTTTACGAATAACCCTATAGAATAGTTTAAATATATGAAATCTTCTTAGTATTTTGGTGAGTATTGAGTAAGTGGTTTATCAAGAAAATACATCCATTTCTGGATACGAGTAGGTAGAGGTGGCTCTGGCACAGATGTACATAGGGGTAAAACCTGAAAACACCGCTTTGAGCTAGACTCAAACGGGAACTAGTACACGACAACGGGCCTTGCTGCACTCTTGGTTACGACACTCCCGGGGGATATGCTTTGGTAAATTCATAAGCTTAGTATGAACCATTATTAAAGGGACAAAGGTAAAATAAAATAAAGACTCACATAAGAATATATGATCATGGATAACCTAGATTAGAACATAGGGGATCACAAGCTAGGGTATAATTTTCTGCTACAAGTTTATCCTTCTAGGATTAAAGTTTCCGTTTCATGATTATTGGCTAAGTATTTAAGCCCCCTAATTATACTTTCTATTCCTAGTTAATGGCAGGAAATGGAAGAACATGTCCCAACAACCAATGTGATAGGAAATGTGATGATCGCCCTATTAATGTGACAGAGATGACGAGAGATCAAGTTGAACATATTATGATTATGCCAAACCAGCTATCAAAAATCACAATTAATAATTGGTACCTATTAGAATGCCCAAATTAATCATGGAAGAAGAAGATAAAGTCTCAAGGAGGTTAATCTAATAAAGTTGATAAGGGAAAGAAGACCCATTCCCCTATATGCAAAAAGTGTGGAAAGGGGAACCAAGGAGAATGTCACAAAGGAACCAGGAGATGTTTTAAGTTTGTGGTAATAGGGAATAAGGTAGCCAATTGCTTCAAAAAATGGATAATGTGATGAATATAGACAAGGTTTGATCTAATGTACCTTATACTTTTCAATGTTGTAAATGTGGAGAATTTGGACATTATCCAAGGAAATTCTCTCTTGGAAGGGATGAGAAGCATGATGAGCATCAATAATCTTCAAGGACAAGAGAACAATGCAAGTCCTATGCTGAGATGGATCATGATGACTGAAGTACATGTAACATCTTCGCAATAATTTTCTATGTCATATTGTATTTTAGTTCGTGATCTATGAGCATATATTTAATGTTTTCAAAGAACATAAAGTCACTACCTTAGAAGATTTTATATCATTGAGGATAAAATCTATTGTTATGTACCACATGTTGATGTTGTGAAGCTGTTCTTCTTGAAGAAGAAAAAAGGATTATTAGGGGATTAAAATATGATTATTATTTTGGAAGACGTTCACTATTTTGGGAACCCTATATGATCGAGGTAAATAGATTACTACGATATTTTATTTGAGGAATAAAGGATGACTTATATTTTTAAGAATCGATAAATTTAAGGTGAACTTATGGTAATATAGGTTACTTATTGAAATGGTTAACCTATCTTGGGGAAAATATGTTTAGGTTAGCTACTTTTGTTATAAGATGTCAGGAGTGGTTGATGTTGTTTGGAGATGAACGATAATGTTTATCTTGGAAGACTATGTTATCAAATCCTTTTTATATTTGGGTTTCAATCTTAGTTTGGTTTATTTTGAGAAATTTTAAGGATAGTTATTTATGGAATGGTCTATGATGAACTTTGGGTAGTACCATGGAACATTGAAGATTTAAAGCAGTTTCCCTTCCTATGGGGTTCATTCTTTTTGAAGAGTTGTTTTATCTTACCCTTTCTGTTTTTGGGATAAATGTTTAAAGAGAGATAGTTTGTATTTTCTAGATTACGTGATTCTCTAGAAGATTATTCTTGTGCTTTTGAAGAGACCAAGGGTTATTGAATGATCATCGTTTTGAGAAAAGATTTGTTTTGGTAGAAACTTATTAAGGGATGAAACTCTACTTGAAGGTAAATATATTTCCTTGTGTTTTTATTCTATGTAGTAAATGAATTACTCAAAACTATGAAAAGGAACGTAAAACAAAAACTTTATCTCTTAACATTTCCTACTGGGAAATCAAATACCATTTAACCCATCATATGTTTGTGATTTTCTTGTTGTTAACTTTCTCCTAATCATGTTTTCTATCACTCTCCCTCAGAACATGACACTTTGTTTTCTCCTCCATGTCCATGTTTTCCAACATGGAATCCTAGTATGGGTTAACTCGGGTGACCTTTGTACTTCCTTTTCTTTCTTTTAAAGTAATAGTGTTACAGACTCTTTTTCTGATGTGGGAATTTCAATGAAATTTCCAATCCCTATTTTTAAAAATTGCGAGGATGCAATATCTTAAGGGGGGAAGATTGTAATGACCCGAAATTTTGAATAAATATTGTTTCCTAATTTTGTGTGTTATTTTATTTCATACTCAACAAAACTTTTTCATTTAATAAAATGAGTATAATTAAAATAATACTGTTGGGTTGTGACTATTATATGACCGTTATTCAGTATGACCATTGGAAACTAAATGTTGCAACTATTGTCTCTAAATACAAGTGATCTTGGTTAATTAATATAGAAAGAAGATATGATGGCCTCATCCAGTAGTCTTGGGCCGATCCAAGCCCACCTAACAGAACTTGGGAAGGAGGAAGCACCACTGGGATTTGCTCTGGACCAAACCCAATCCGAACTTCATCATGTGAAGCTAGAACAGAATCACCTTCGTGAGAAGTTCAAACTGATAGAAATCACTACTTGTGCGATGTTGGCCGAGCCGCCCTCATATTTTCTCACCTTAGCACACCTTACACTTAGGTCCTACGCTGGGGTTATAAGGGGCTATGTAAGGAGACCATAGCTACGTTCTGTAATCCTATGTTATAAATAAAATTGTGTTTTCTTCTTATGGTGAAGTTTGTGAGTTTTCAAATGTTCGAATGAATATAGGATGTATTTTATTGATGTATTTTGAAAAAAAGGATTGTTTAAAATAATTATGTAAACCTTAAATAATTAATGTTGTGTAATGATTTTCAAAAAATGGTCTTCTGCAAATGTGTTCAGTAATAAATTTAGAGTCTAATAAGATCAACTCATGTTTTGATGATTAGTAAATTATGAATAGTGATTTTATGCTTAGGATTAGTAATGTGACCAATTGGATTAGTAATCTCACTTAAAGAAAGTATTAATATAATTTAGGCACCTTGATTAAGTAGTGTGATTCAATAAAATAGGTAAATAACTATTTCATTAATTATTAGTCACGTATTAGTTTTTTTCGGGTGAATAGTGTTTTTTAAATTAAAATTATTTAGAAAATTATTTTTATAAAATGGAATTTATTTTTGAACTTAGAGTGTCGATATTATGTTAAGGTATTTTTTGGGGATTTTTCTGAGAAAAATAAATTTTCAGTGAATAGTGTATTATTTAAAAATTAAATTAAAAACATTTAGAAAATTATTTTTATAAAATGGAGTTTATCTTTGAATTCAGAGCATTGATATTATGTTAAGATAAATTTTTTGGGAGTTTTCTGAAAAAGTTGAATTTTCAGTGAATACTAAAAATACAGTTTTTGGGTTTCGGTTTGTTTAATGACATCATAACTGTGTCATGATGAAGTCATGAGATATTTTAAGGGTTGGCAGACCAAAGGTGATGAATTATTGTATGGGGGCCCCATGTGGCCTGACTCCATGGGAAATACCATGGGAGAGCCCATGGTTTTGAGAAAACCACTTGTGAGGTGTCCCTTGAAATTATTAAAGTATCACCTCCCCTTCCCTATAAATACCCACCCTTTCCTCCATAAGTTTTCATTCCCAACTCTCCCCCAACGATGCTCTGGTCTCATGACCTCCCAAAGATTCCTCCCAAGGTTCCCCCAAGCCCTCAAGGTCCCAACCTTCAAGTTTTAAGAGTTACGTTTTAAGGTAAGGGATCACACCTCCCTATTTCTTTTCAAGTAATCTATTTTATGTCATTTATTTTATGCTCCATGCTCTTATGTTAAAGGATGTTCTTTTATATTCATCTTAATTCCCTTTTTATATTCATATTATGAGAGACCCCCTCTTTCTCTCATCAATTCATTTTAAGAATGTTTAAGTGGCGTCGTTAGGCTGCCGAATTTTTAAGGGATTCTTTCACCTTTCTCATTTTTCAAAGTTCTACTTTCATGTAAAGTCTTTCAAGTTCCTTTTTATTATTTTGGGGTATGATATCTATATCTATCATACTGATCTTATATGTTCATATTATTAGAGACCCTATTTGATCTCTTCAATTTATTTTGTTGAAGTTTAAGTGACGCCGTTAAGCTTGCGAATTTTCATAAGAGAAATCTTATTTTTGTCTTCCCTCCTTATTTTTCATTTCATATGGTATTTATTTCAAATATCATTACCATGTTCTTATATACATAATATTCTATCCCTATACTTCTCTTTGTATCATTTATCAGTGGGTGACCTATGTCCCCTCTCTTTTCAATGTTTTCTAAAACCCCGAAGCATAGCTGTTATGCTGCAGAATTTCCGTCTCAATTGTCTCTCTGTTTTTCTCAAATTATTTTATTTTATTAAGTGAATACTCAAAGATCTTCCTTCTAAAGGGGTATTCACATATATACCAAAATTTTCTATTTTAAATTCTGGGATTTATATACATGAGACCCACTTTCCTTTTATGTGGGTTTAAAGTGGCATAAAGATCATGTCTTTAAAGAAGTTTTTAAAACGTTATGATTATGAAATGAAACCCATTTCTTTTATGCTATATGGGTTGTTTATGAAATGATTGATGATGATATTTGTGGCTCACATGATAATAAAGACAAATTAAGGTTGCACCCTGATAGCGCTTCAATGCATTGGGTAAAGACTTAATCTCTAGAGATGACCATTTTTAACGATGCCTTGGTGAATAACCTTGGTAATTTTTAATGACACCTTGGGGATGGAAGTTGGTGAAACGGAAATGATTGTCTATGTTAAATGTTGTAGCCACATCTTCATGTTATGAAATAAATTATTATTATTATTATATGCCTCATGATTTCTTTCTCATGCCTTAAAGTTCTTTTCACAACTTTATTGATTTATCTCAAGTTCACATGTTAAATGTTTCCCTTGTTTCCCTTACTGGGCCTTCTGCTCACCCTTTCTTTGATGTATGTCCGCTGGTTATGAGATGCAGTAATTAACCTAGGATGAACATAAGGAGAATCCTTTCAAGTGTTTAAGAAGAGTGTTTTATGTTTTCATGTATTATGTTCCTGGATTCCAAGACACTAATCCTTAAAGATCCTCGGTTTTGTATTTTGTAATGAAAGTTAATGTTATAAAAAGGTAGGGTGCCATACATCCACCCTTCAAACACACATCAATTCACTTGTAGATTTCTCTTCTGCAACCAGAACCACCACCACCACCACTCATCCACCCTCACTACCCCCATTCCCCTATCCCACAATGTACCCCATATGGGGCACCTCTTCCACCCATCCTCCTTCCCTCTCCTTTACCTTACCTTCACTGTAGCACTATCGACACCATTTCCACCATTTCCTTTGATCTTGGTAATTTCCACTACTCCCTCTCTATAAATTTTAGTTACTTCACATCCTTCCCAGATTCATTGCACTATTTTAGGCAAGTCATGTGAATTTTTTATAGATTATCTTGGATAATCATTTCATATGTAATTTAATACCAATTTTAATTAATTATTCTAAATTAAATTCATATAGTTTTTGTTAATTATTTTTTTGTATTATGTTAGTGAGGGAAACAAAAAATTTCAAGGCATTTTTTTATTAAAAAGATATTTTTTATAATAATGTCACTTTGAAAAATTTTATCACTTAATTCATTTTTGGATGTTTTGACCATTATTAGAATTATATATTTTACTTAAATAATTTTTTAGTTATTTGTTAATTACATTTTTATATGATCATTTGGATATGTATGAATATTATGCCTAATAGATAATATATATACCATGTGAATATTTCATATTTTGGTATATAATGTGCTATGATTTAATCCATTTTTATTATTATGGTTTTTATAAATTAATTAATGCAATCCATGTGGGGAAAAGATATATTTTTATTTTTTAAGAGACATTTAATATTCATTACATTAATTAAATACAAAAAATTTCTAGATATGTATGTATATATATATATATATTAATAAATTAGTATATCAGTTACACACATTAATGGATAATTAATTAAAATGTTTTTTTGTTTTTTAAATTTATCCATTAAATTTTCAATGAAATTAAAGTCGAAGAATGATAAATGTAATTTATAGATTTTCATTAATACATTGATAAGATACAAATAATTTAATGTATCAATTAAATGAATCAATTTTACACATTAATGTATTAATGGTTAACCCATATATGGATTGATTCATTAATGCTTCATAAAATGCTCATTTTTTAAAATTAAATATTGGATTTGATTTGAATGGAAGTTAGTGGATTGAATCATCTATTTTAGTCGATGAATGTTCTATTATATTACCTTGAGTAGTTATTTAAACTATTTCACCCTAAAGTTATATATTATTTTCAATAACACTTTTAATAAAAATATTAATACTCTATTTTTCCTTCTCTTATGAGTTTTGATTAGCTAGTTTTTGAAGAAAAATAATCATCAATTTGACATAAACAAGTGGTAAATTATTTTGATGTTTACTATTTTCAATTTATTAACATATTATAATATTATATCTTGGATACTTGATTAATTATGGATGATCATTAAATATTATTTTCTATCATAATTCACTTAATTCCAATTAGTAATCTATTGTTTACATGTTATGATAATTTATTTATATATCATGAAAAGGTAAATTAAAATTAGTGGCCCTTCATTTTTTCTTGGTCCATATAATGGATGATATTTTTTTCATAAAGTTATATTAGTTTATATACTAATACTTTTTTTAAAATTTAATTAAAATTGTTTCAATAACTCTAGATAAGGATTGATAATTTTTCCATACATGGATGTTTAAAAAATTAAGAAATGGATTAATAATGAAGTAGTAGGACAATGAAGATGATGCCTTGAATTTCTTATTTTCTCAAGGGATAGATTTTATGGGGTTTAAGGTTTGGGTTGTGAGGATTGATTGATTGAGCTAGACCTAATGAATTCCCTACCATAATATATTTATTTTTAGTTCTTCTATTATTAAAAAAATACTAATTTTGATGACTTATTAAAATATTATAATCAAGACGGAATGTTGTCATTATATTTACTTTTCCTTTTACTAGATAATATGACTTCCTAATCTATTAAAAATTTTAATAAATAATTATATATTTTAAAAAAAATCTTAGTTGAGTTTAATTTTATATATTCATTTCATCAATATTTTCTTTGTATTAAAAATAATTGTTTTATCCAGTGATTTTTTATAAACAAATCTTCTTGAAATATTTAGTCATGTATAAAAGAAGAATTTAAAAAATAAATTATATAAATAATTAAATATAAACTAAAATATGATGATATTGTCATGGATGAATTATTTTCTTATTTGGGGTTTTTATGAATTAAAGTCTTCATGAAATTTGTTATTCTATATTTTAAATATATTTTTTGATCCAAAATTATAAAAATTCTTGTAATATGAAGTCTTGTTTTACTATTACTGATTGTTGTAAAGATTTCAATATGGACAAAATTTGTATTAGTATTATAAATAGTAAGTATAGAGAATATTTGAGTGAAATATGAAGTTTATTAATATCAAAAGAGGATTTAAAAGTTACTATATTAGTTTTCCATATAGAAAATGTACAAACAGATATCAATTCATATGAGATACTATGAGGAATCACCTATTTTTGAATGGGTTTCAGATAAATAACATGATTTTGACTCATTATGGGGAAGAATATATTCATTTTAATCACACATAAACATTCAAGATTGATGTTGATGCAAAGAAGACTAATCTGATTAATTAAATACTTACTGAAATGGTACATGGGATGGGTTATGAAGGCATTTCCATTTGAAATGTTGAGACTAGTGAGATCAATCAATGCTTTGTAATAGATCATAATTCATTGAGATTTTATGAAATACTTGATGAGGAAAAAACAAAATTATATTATGGGTGTACAACTTATAGAAAATTCTCATTTATCATGGATTGTTTGCACTTGAATACTTTGAATTAGTGTTCTAATACAGAAGATGTTGTCAGTGGAATTGAAACAATTACTTCTTACTGAGGTTAAAATTCCAAAGTTGTACTACTATTCTCATAATTTGACAGATAACATAGGTTTTACATATAAGACCATAAATGACTATGAAATCAAATGATTTTTTTATGAAAGAAAAATATCCATTTGGATAATTGTATAGTATGTGACTCTTCTAGGTAGAAAGATAAAAGGGGAAATCATACACATTAAATTCATACTGAGAAATAGGGGAAACCAATTTCCATAAGGAAAATGTGTTACTTTCCACTGAATTATTTTTTAAAAAGATTATTTATTTCATCTAATGTTACTAAAGTAATTAGATGGAATGTGGGAATAAATAAGGAAAGTGATATGATATCACAATTGGAAGACTCTATTATATGGTGGGATTTTAATTATATACACCGTGACTTTTTTAAATATATTTTTAATGTCCTATTGGGGTTGGAATTAGACATTTCAAATCTATTTAGGTCTATAGTTGATGCAAATCTGAGCACATGTCCCATGGTGTTGGTTATATATAATCTTCCTCCATGGATCTGTACAAAACAACAATTTCTATTACTTTCAAATCTTATTGATGGACTTATATGTCCAGGAGATAAGTATTATGTTTACCTTCAACCATTGGTTAATTAGTTGAATGAATTTTTGGGCTATGGTGTGATAAAGTATGAATTTGAAATGGATGAAATTTTTAAACTGTAGGCTTCTTTGTTGTGGATAATCAATGACTTCCCAACTTACATAAATTTAACAGTTTGGAGAATGGAAGGAGAATTGTATTTCCCATTATTCAATAAAATTAAAAATATACATGGATTAAACAATGTAAAAAATGGGAATACATGTGTTATAGAAATCCCCCCATATAACATATCTAGAAAGGATAGAGTGTCATTTGAGGGTTCTATTGAATTCAACCCAACACCAAATATCCTAAAAGGAGTAGAAATATTATTAAATATTGGGGAAAAAATATCCATACTATTTATGAATCTTAGGATTTTGTAACCCATCTGTTAACTAATATTTGTGGTGCAGGTATAAAGTCCAGTTACAATTAGATGTTGAAAATAATTGTTTTAACCCCCCTTAATAGAAAACCAACATGTTAAGGCATAATGTGGATGTCATGCACATTGAAAAAGAATGTTTGTGATAATATATTGTGAACAATTTTTGGTGTTACTAGAAAATAGAAGGACTATGACAACGTAAGATGTGATTTATAAGAAATGGGTTTAAGGAAAAAATTTCATTTATAGTTGGGTGACAGAAAAAAAGAATACATGACTTATGCACTATATACGATGAGTTAAAATAGAGACATTTATTTCCATTTTGAATATTCTCATGATGTTTTATCTCTACTATTCTAATATTTCCATGATTTTGAATGTGATGAGATGGACATTACATGGGTTAAAAAGTAATGGAAATCATATACTAATTTAGTAGTTGATTTTAATCACAAATCCTGATTTTTTATCACCAAATTTTGTTCAACCATTTATTGAGATGAGTTATTTTTTAGACATCATTGTTTAAGAAATAAGTAAAGGGGTGATTTAAAAAAATTATGAAAAGAGTTGTACTTATGATATGTCATATAGAGAAACTATTTCCAACCTCATTTTTTTTATTTTATGGTTCAATTGATAGTTCACCTAACTAATGATGTAATGGCTACTTGACCAGTGAAATTTTGATGGATATATCCTATTTAGTGATATATAAATATATTTAAATGGTTTATATGTAATAGATATCATATAAAGGAATCAACAGAAAATGGTTATTTAATTGACGAGGGAACTAATTTTTGTTCAGAATATCTTATGGATGTTAAAAAAAATTAGATAACCCCTCTTAGATTCATGATGGTCCAGTTGGAGAAGGAACTATATTTGATAATAACAACATCGAGTGGGTACAATCTCATCGATATATCATTTCAACACTCCATTATTTGCACCATTATTGCAGTAAGTGTAATATCAGTTTTAATTTTTAACTTTTACATGTTTTTCTTGAATATATAAGTTCACCATTTAGACATGGCATTATCATTTAATGAAAATGAATTAATGAGATTAAATAAGATATGTCTCATGTGAGTGATTATCAAATTCAAAAGTCTCATTATGATCCCTTTTATGATTGGTTCTAGGATTTTGTATGTATAAGTTTATTATAATTATGATTAAAGAATAATACTGATTTATTTTGGTATAAATGTTTATTGAATTCTATGAAATATATAGGTACACAACCCAAAAGAGTTAAGTGACCCCACACTAACTAAAGAATTTAACCAACTAGTTGAGGGTCTATATATAACAGGTCATCATTACAAATATTTAGATCCTAATGGATTATGGTTTCCTGTTAACTATTTCAATAATAAACAAGAAACACAAAAGAATGGCATTGGTTTTCATTTTTTGATTCCTTTTATTACTATTATTAATTGAATGACATTATTAAATAATTATATGTGCATGAGTTAAAATACAAATTGTTATAGTGTAATTGGGTTGATTCACTTTGTGGAAGTAAAGTTGATAAATATAATTTTACATTGGTGAATTTTAATAGTATGTTATATGTAGATGAACGAGTTAGTGATGAACCTTTTATTTTAGCATCATAATCAAAACAATTTTTCTTCATTTCCATTCTATCTGATCCAAATTAGAAAGTTTCTTAGAAAATTTCAAGGCCGTGAGTGTTTTTAATTAAACAATATGGGCCTAATTCTATTGCCTTTATTATGAAACAACTTGATCAACAAATCATAGTTCAATGTAAATAATATATTCATTGGGTTAGAGAGACATTTTATGGAGAAAAAAAAAATCAATTTTCATGTTTATTTAAAGGTATGATTTTTTTTCATACACTTTGATCTAAAACACTTTTTAATATTTTTTAACATTTCATGAATCGTTTAACTAATTTTTAAATTTATTATCTCTATCATTGATATATACATGCATGAAAAATGGCATTAATTAGAGTAAAAATAGTTAAAATAATTTTTTTCCTAAAAGTATAAAAAATGTTCTTATAATATTTATATAATAAAACAAATATATGTAAAAATGATAAGAAAATATTAGAAAAAATATGTCAATTGTATCCCCACAAAATTATGAGACTACTTTACATCAAGTAATTTATTTCAATTAAAAGTTTCACTAAGAATTTATTTCAAAAAAATATACAAGGATTGGGTCATAAAATTGTAACTAGAATGAATTGTTTGAATCCTAATGTTACATGAAAAAAATTTAAAATTTTTCCATTCAAGCCTCTCATAGAACTTCCCAATTTCCCCTATAAAATGATTCATCACTACCCCAATATCTAGATTCATTCATTTTATTATCAAACCCTAATGTTAAGTATTCCCCATCCTTAAAATGTCCTTTAATAATAAGTAACACTTTAGACATTCATATATATATTTTTATTAATCCATTTATTATTTATAAAAATTATTCATGTAACATGTATATAAAAATCTACAACTAAACCATTCCAAATAGAAAACATCTATTGAGATTAATTTTGGTAACTAGGTCATGGAATCTATACATGATAACCAGCTCTTAGATTTATATTAATGCTTATTCGTGGAAATAATTTTCCATACACACACGCATGGTAATTATTTTTCAAATAAAAAAAAATTATGTTCCAAATTTATCCTTTTACTCAAATTAAAATTAATTTATCTAATTAGTTGTTTAGAATGAATCATTTAAGTTAAAATCATCCAAAACCCCAAATTAACTCTAGTTTGATTTTATTAACATAGTTTATCCAAGATAAATTTTGATTCAATTAAATAATATTTAACTAAATTTTCTAATCATGTGTTGAGAATAAGAGACTCAACTAAATTTCCATGTGAGATTGTCTCTTGGAGTTTGATAGAAAAGGTTATCTCAAATATTTTATTTATTCTCAAAACCATATACAAACACTCCTCCATAGTTATTTTTTATTAAACGTTTTTTTATTATTTCGAAATCAACTAATTATTTTTCTATCAAATCTGTGAAGAATTTTTTATCTTATAATTTTTTTCCTAGATTATTATTTCAACCTAAAGGTGGTCTTATATATTACACTCCATTATGTGCTTTTGAAAAAGAAACTTTTCTTCTTTCTTAATTCCTTTATAAAAGCGATCAATCCATTTATCAATTCACTGAAATTTACCTTGAGCTCACTAGATGTGGATTTGAGTTATTTGAATGGATACATATATTCTTTCATCATTCCATGATAATTTAGATCGAATATAATGAAAATTTCTCCAAAATAATTACATTTTTATAGAGATAATGGATTTTTACTGCACATAAATTTCAATTTAAAACAAAAATTAATATTAATTTTTGGCATTTTTCTTAAAATCCCAAAATTATAGCTTGATTTAATTTTATTTTATTCCCTTGTTTTATTAAAACCAATCTTTACAACTACTTTTTAACCCCAATTATCCCTATATATAGGCCATTTTCTTCATATATTTATGTAATTTTAAACTAAAAAACTCATACAAGTTTATAAGGTTTTAGTAGAACAATAACTTGTAATGACTAGACCATATCCACAAGGATAGGTTATTGAAATGATCTTGGATTAAAACTAGAGAAGATAAGAAGTACTGGTTCATAATTCCATAGCCATACCCTTCAAGAAATGGTATTGAAATTATAATACAATCAAGGACATGGGAGAATATATAAACAGAAATCCCAATGGGGAGTTAAACCAATGTTATATTTAATATTTTATTTAGTTTTGATTTCATTTTTATTATAATATTAACCATACCATTTCTTATTTTTCATATAAAATGGTTAGTTTTTTGTGAACCTAATACAAGTAATCTAGTTGATATTATCCATATGAATATAAAATTAATATAATTTATCTTTCCCTCTTATATATATATTTACTATTTTACATTTAATATTACATATTCTACTGACGTGAAATAATGAAACAACACAAATCGGGTGTGAGGGATTTGATTATCTTCACTGTTAGTTTTAAATTTCCTTATTTTTTAGTTAGTAAGTCATTTCTTTTTTAACATTTAATTTAATTTGTATTAACCACCACATTGTAAAAAATTCTACTCCCACTTTATCATTGAGTATAACCAAATATTTAATGTATTTTAATTGTTTTTCTAACACCATTTTGATATAATATTTCATTAACTTGACTATTTTAAATGGTCAAATGTACTTTTTTTCCAAAAAAAATTAACAAACACTAAAATCCCTAATCTTCCATTCAAAAAATACATTGATCATAGATATTTTCTAAGATTTTGTCTACTAATCTCTCTATAACCCTCACCATAAAATATATTAACTAGTAATAAATTAATTATATTATTAAGAACAAGATCTTGAATCTCATATTTCCATATTTAAATTAATAATAATCAATTAATTAGTTCCCTTTTACCCCCACAAGAGTTCATTTTATAAAATACTAAAAAATGAAAAAATATAGAGTAAAAATTTTATTTTCTATAATCAAACTCAACCCCTTATTATTCTATTATATATAAATCCTCCACACAATGGATAGATAGATTAATTTTCTTGAACGGAGAGTGAGTAAAAAATGAATGGGATGAATGAGAAATGAAGAAAAATGGGTTGGATAGAATAAAAAACATTTTGGTCACTAAACTTTAGACCTAAAGTATCTCCTTTAGATTTCTCAACAATCCAATATTGATCCATGATAATTTTATTCTTTCACCTGATCAATTTAATGTGACACACTCCCTTTATAACTCTATATTATTCTACTAGGTTCTTTACATCCTAATTATTGATAGAGAACAAGTGTGAGTCAACCTCCACCTTTTATTTATCTCACTCTCGATCTTCATATTTTACATCTGTCAGTCCCATATAATAACCTTATCATAATTAAGGGAAGTATTTATATATATATATATTGTTTCTATTATCATGATATCAACATGTAATTCAGTTTAAATTAGTGGCTATTGTTTAACTTGAGTAGTCCCCTTGGAATGAACTTTATATTTTTTAATAATCTTATACTTATAGAAGTTTTATGTATCTATTTAAGATATATGAAATCATATTTTATTTTAATTCATGTAAATTCCTCTTCTCCAGTATATGATAGTGATTATATTTAAATGTTTGTAGTGGAAAGAGAAAAACAACACCTTTTATTTTCAGGTGTTGAGAAACTCAGGCTTTATGAATTTCTCATTGTTGATGAATCAAATGAATGTATATTGGATCATTATAATTTCATTGGAATTTCAAGGTTATGTAACAATGAAATATTATTTCTTTTCCTAGAAATTTGTTTTGATACAAACAATCCTTTATATTTGATGAAATATGTGTGAAATAAATAAAAAATTACATGAGTCATTTATTGTTCAAAATATATCGCATTGTAATAGGATATGAATCCTTTCCTTACAAATGATTTCTCTAAATACAGACATGTCGGGGGAATATGAACTAGATCCACATCATTCTACAGATCCATATGTTCTTACAGTTCGAGGTATATATAAATATAAACGTGTTTTTATTTTTTATTAATCATTAAATATATATTTTCACATTTGTATAATTATGTATAAAATTATTTTCAATAATATTTGGAATTACTACTTATTACTCTTGTAGGAGAGGCCATGGTCATTATATTTCACTATGGAATTTTGACACACCCCTTGGCGTATCATTTGATGAGGCGTACCATATAATGTGATTGACAAACTCAACATTTATTCTCCATTTGGGTCATATCATATGAGACCCACACATATTTTCATTAAATAACTATAATTGGGATTCATTCCCCCATTATACATTTGATTGAATATGGATGGATGTTTAGGTAAGAGAATCATTTTAGTTTATTAGATATTCTTACAAAATACATAAATTTGGGATAATATATGTCTTGAAAAGAATAATATAAGAGTGTGAACCCAATTATTATCATCCATTGTGCATGGTAAAATCCATAAAATGTTGATATATTATATTAGTTGAGTCAATAGGTAGAAGTAGGTTCCAAAATGGGTACCCAATACATTCTAGATAGAGTCCTGCGAGGCTTTATCCCATCTTAGTGGTGCGAGTTAGATTTATATTGGTTTATTGATAATTCAATGATGAGTTTATTTTTTTTGTTAATATATTTCTATGAATTTTTATCATTTTCATGGTTTTAAAATTGAATTAATTTAATGTGGGTGGTGGAAGTATGTCTTTCAGAGAATAATGTGTTGCAGGGACCATCTCATGGGATTGGTACTCATAGCATGTCCAATATTTGACATTATGTATTTATTATTCAATTTACTAATTTATTATATAATATTTTTTTGTTCTATATTTATATCATTTTGGTATTCTATTATGGGAGGAAGGTGCACTAATTGGTAAAATGTCGGTGTGGATGATGAATCTTGATCGAAATGATCCATAGGTTTCATATCTTATAGTAAGTTATTTTAACTATTATTAATAATAATATACATCTATATATATTTATATTTATATATTACACAAGTTCAATTTTATGTTTGGTTAGCACAATTTCCAAAGGACCAATGATAATATTCCATGTAAAGGGATGGGATATTTCATTGCATTATTTTCCATTATGGATATGGCTAAAAATTAACATATGTGATAGGGATTACTCATTTTATAGTGTCATAGACTAAGGATATGGTTCCTATTATTTCGAAGATGAATTAGAAGGTGAAATATTTGGAGGCACTGATGTGTGCTTCTGAGGAGCTAAATGCGTACATGTTAGCTGAGGTAAGAGCACTGCAGTAGTGTATAGATCGGGGTGATGGTGTAAGGGATTCTATTATGTAGTTAAATAATATTTTTTTATTATATTCATTATTATTATATTTATAAATTTTAATTGTTGCAGGACCCTACTTCACCAGATGCATGTAGCAACCATAGTCAAACATGACACAACAAATTCAGGTGTTGTGTTTTGTTTTATATTTTTGGTTTATTTTTCAAATTGACAGTCTAATTTTTTTTAGTAAGGTCACAAAAAATATTTAAATTTTCATTAAAAGGAAATTTTACCATTTACAGATTCAAAACCAACTAAATAAATTAATACTGATGAGAAACCATAAGAAACTAGAACAATTATATTAGATAGAATTTTTCTATGTATTTTGTAAACCTAAATTGACATAACAGTAGAACTAAATATATCTAAAGGATCAACATGATATAATTTAAAAAAAAGAAAAAGTAATTGATTCTTGGTGGAAGGATATTATTTCTAAAAATGTTTTAGAGTATTTTCAATAAATCATAGTGCAGAATATCAAATTATTCCTGAAAAAAATATGTTTTAAAATCTATCTCGGCTTTGGGAATTGTTATGATTGAGATAAAATTCAATGATTAATTTTATTCCATTTATGGTATATTTGGATTTATACCTTTACCATCCAAATTAATCAGAATAGGAATCAAATCATTTTTGTTTCTAATGTTAAAAGAATGTATATTAAAATGATTTTTATAATACATGAAAACATGATCCATTGTATCATATATTTTTTATAATATCTCTAGAAAAAATATAAAATAAGGGATTGGATTTCAAATTAACGAAGTTTCTAATATATTATTTAAAAAAAGTGCTCCAATCATCTTTCTTTTGAGAAATTTGGTTATAGAAGTCCAAGTATGAACAAAAGTGGCGTTTCCCCTCAAATTTGTAGTTAAGTGACAAATGACATAAAATGGGTAAATACTAAGAAAAAACACTTCGACTAAAATGAAATCATTAGAGAAATATAACAACGCCATTTTTATCTATAGGAATCAATGTTGCATCCATCAAATGCTCGTATCATCCTATATGATGGATAACATTGTCTAGTGATTTTAAAATGACATATCTCCTATTACTGGGTCAAAAATAATATAATTATTTTTTTTATGTGAAAATATAAAATAAAACTCCTTGAATCGTATCTGATCTATTTTAATCAACTACACATCAACCTAATCCCAGGATTGGTTGGTATAATTAAATGTTCATTTTCACATTTATTATCATTTTTATAATAATGGAAAAATAAGGTGTGTAATGGTGAAAACTAACCAAATGGGATTTTATTAACATGAAATCATAGTATAATGATCATTAATTCATGTAAAATATGTAGGAATAATGAGAAAATTGGACAACTACCATAATTTCTCAGTATGATTAAAACTAGTGTTTGTCCCTCAGATTTTAATTTAAGTGACAAATCACTAAAAAGGGGTCAATACCAGGAAAATGTACATAGATTTATATGAAATCAAGGTAGAATGATCACTAATTTTTTTTTTCAATCTGTTTTAATCATCAATGCATCCATCATATTCTTGTGCTCCCCAGTATGATGTAAAACGACAAATAACATTGTCTAGTGTTATTAAAAGGATATTTCTACCACCAGGGGGTAGAAAAATGAGAAATGGACTTCTAATTGACATGAAAATATAGGATAAAATTTCTCAAATCATCTTTGATCTATTAAAATAAACTAAATATTAATTTGATCCTTGTATTTTTTGTTATAATTAAATGTTAATTTTTACATTTATTTTCATTTTTGTAATAATGGGAAAATTTAGTGTATAAGGGTCACAAAAAAACCAAAAAAGATCTAATTGACATGAAATATTAGGAAAATAATCTTCAAGTAATTTAATGTTTATAAGAAGCATCAACACCTAGATCGAATACCTTAATTTCTTAGTATGACTGAAAGTAGTGTTTGTCCCAAAGATTTGGAGTTAAGAGAAAAACCACATAAAAGGGTCCAATATCACGAAAACACACTTGGATTGACACGGAATCATGAGAAAATTATTACCGAGTTATTTTTTATCTTTATAAATTAAAACTGCATCCATTTTATTCTTGTTCCACCTAGTATGATAAAAAATTGTGGATAACATTATCTAGTTTTATCGAAATGACATATCTTTCATCTAGGGGTCAAAATGAGCAAACGAAATCTAGTTAACGTGAAAATCTTGGAGAACCATCCTCAAGTCATATGTTATCTATTGGAATCAACTATAAATTAATATAATCCATGTATTGGTCTATACAATTAAAATTTCATTTTCTCATATATTATCATATTTGAAATAATGTGGAATTCTTGTGTGTAGGGGTCAAATATTACAAAAAGAGATATAATTGAAATTTAATATTAAGAAAATGATCTCTAATTCATTTAAAATCAATATTAAGCATCTTCACATTGATCAGATTCATGAGTTTTTTGTATTATTAAAAGTTCCATGTGTCCCTCATATTTGGAGTTAAGTGAAAAATCATATAAACTGGTTCAATAAAAATCCAACACACTTGGATTGACATGAAATCATTGGAGAATTATATTTGAGACATTTTTATTCTATTTTAATCAACTATTCATCAATCAAATGCATGTTTCACCCAATATAATGTAAATGTGTCATAATGTTTTATAGAGTTATTAAAATGTCATATCACCCATCAGGGGGTCAAAAATGAGAAAAAACTCTAAATGAAAATATAATATTGGATAACATTCCTTGAATCAAATGTGATCTATTGGAGTCAACCACATATCAATCAAATACCTAGATTGGTTGGAAAAAATTAAAAGATCATTTTCACATTTATTTTAGTTTTTGTAATAATGGGAAAATACATGTGTAGAGGTCCAAACTAAACCAACGATCTATGATTGACATTAAATATTCAGAAAAAAATATTTAACTTATTTAAAAATTGTAGGAAGAATCGACACATGGATCTGATACCTAAATTTACTGGTATACTTGAAAGTGTCATTTTTCTTTATGATTTTGAGTTATGTACAAAATCATATAAAAGTGGAAAATACTAAGAAAATTCACATGGATTGACATGAAATCTTGATATAATGATCATTGGGACTTTTTTGGTTTGTATGAATCAATGTTGAATCCATAAGATTCCCACATCACCCGGTATGATGGAAAATGATAGAAAATTTTTTCTAGTGTTATTAAAATGACATATCTCCCCTCATGGGGGTCAAAAAATGAGAAAATGATTTATATTTGATGTAAAAAACAAGGAGAACATTACTAGAATAGTATTTGATATATTGTAATCAACCAAACATCAATTTGATCCCTTTATTTATTGGTGCAATTAAAAATTCATTTTCACATTTTATATCAATTTTGTAGTATTGGTCATGTTATGTGTGTATTGGTCAAAAAAGACAAAAAAAACTATAATTGACATGAAATATTAGGAAAACTATATTTATTTCATTTATAATCTGTAGTAAGCATCACCATGTGGATAGTATTTCATAATTGCTCGGTATGATCGAAACTGGTGCTTTTCCCTAAGATTTAGAGTTAAGTAACGAATCACATAAAATGGAAAAATACATGAAAATTCTCCTGGAATAATATTATATCATGGGAGAATTATCACTGAGTGGTTTTTGATCTGTAGGAATCAACTATTCATCCATTGGATGCTCACATCGCCTGGAATAAGGGAAAATTATAGATAACGTTGTTGAGTGTTATTAAAATGACATATCTCCCTTCATGGGGTTAAAATGAGAAAAAGTGTCCTGATTGAAATTAAAATCCAGGAGAACATTCCCCAAATCATATATGATCTATTTTAATCAACCTCATGTCATTATGATTCATGTATTGGTTGATATTGTTAATTGTTCATTTTTAAATTTATTATCATTTATCCAATAATGGTAAAATCATGCGTGTAGGGGTCAAAACTGACCAAATGAGATCCAATTGAAATGAAATATTAGGATAATCATATTTGTGTCATTTAATATCTATAGAAATTATTGACTTATTAATATGATACCTGAATTTCATGGCATGATCGAATGTGGAGTTTTTCCCTCATATTTAATGTTATGTGACAAAACATGTAAAATGGTCCAATACTAAGACAAGAAACTTGTATTGACATGAAATAATATGAGAATGACCACTAGACCATTTCTAATATATAATAATCAATGCTACACCAATCAGATGGTCATGTTTCCATGTATGATGGAAAATGACAAATAACATTGTCTAGTGTTATTAAAATGACATATATCCAGTCAGGGGTTCAAAATGAGAAAAAGAATTTTGGTTGGTGTGAAAATATATATGAATATTCCATCAACCATATGTGACCTGTTAAAATAAACCACATTTCAATTCGAACCCTGGATTGGTCGGTACAACTAAAAGTTCATTTTCACATTTATTATCATTTTTGCAATGAAGTGAAAATCATGTGTATATGGATTAAAACTGACCAAACTAGCTCTAATTTATGTATAATATTTGGAAAATGATATTTTAATTCATTAAAAATCTATAGGAAGCATCTACATGTAGATCAGACATCTGAATTTCTCAGTGTGATCAAAACTGATGTTTGTCCCTTAAATTTGGAGTTAGGTGGAAAATCACTTAAGAGGAGTCAATATCAAGAAAACACACTTGGTTTTACATGAAATAATAGGATAATGATCATCAGTCCATTTTTTAAATGTAAGAATTAGTTCCAGACCCATCAAATTCTTCCATCGCCTAGAATAATGGAAAATTACAGGTAATTTTATCTTATTATTAAAATGACATATCTCTCTTCAGGGGGTCAAAAAATGAGATTTATTTGATTGATATGAAAATATAGGAGAAAATTAATCAAATCATATATGATCTATTAGAATCAACAAGACATCAATATGATGAACGGATTGATCTGTATCTCATATACTTGGTTTTCAACATTTAATAGTCATTACTTAATTGATATATACTGTAAACAGAAATCTCAAATTAGCTTTGCATCATTTAATTATTTATGATGTTTTCTGTATATGACACTATAAAAATAGTATTTATTTTTATTATATTTATATATTTACTGTATAAATTTTATTATTCTTAAATATAATAATTTTGTATTTTCTTTGTTAAATAGTTTTTTGTATCTTATCAGTGGGTTGATTGAGAAAGAAGATCAAAATGATCTATAGTTGGTTGGGTCACTGGTTTTATCCACATGGCTATCTTCTTTTTATAGTTTTTGTTTTTTGGGATGATTTTTGTTTTGATTATTTGGATTCTATATAAATAT
This sequence comes from Viscum album, assembly GCA_963277665.1. Classification (NCBI taxonomy): domain Eukaryota; kingdom Viridiplantae; phylum Streptophyta; class Magnoliopsida; order Santalales; family Viscaceae; genus Viscum; species Viscum album. Next base: position 1,777,665,752 of record OY728131.1, on the reverse strand, counting down.
AGCTTCTTTTTTTAAAAATACCTCCAAGTTAGCAACCGCCATAAACCATCACTATTTTTTTTAGGGAGCATTAGAGACTGCCTATGGTTGTCTCTATATATTTATATACTATGACTGATTTAGGAAGTTACTAATTTTATTCCTTGAAATCGCCAATTCAGTCATATAAGGACTTCTTATAGAGTTTATCATTGGCAGTCGATAATTACTTTTAGCAACGAGCCAACTATGACTGCCAAAAGCAGTCATATGGAAATCGATAATAGTTAGATTTTTTAGTATGGATTAGGTGATTGAATGAATTTGAAACAAGGGCCTACATTTGTTTTTTGGGAATTTCCCTCTTGAAATACGCATCACGCCTTTGGAAAATGCATCTTTTATTGAGATTTATAAATATAAAAACAACTTTAATCCTTTTAAAGTTATGTAATAACGTTTCCATGGTTCATGTGTTCAAGTTCTAAAGGTTGTAAAGATGAAAGTGGGATTTTACATGATGTAAGGTTTTTAATGTGTATCTATTGTAATGGCCTTCCGATTTTAATTATGGAGTGTGTGAATTTTATAGTGAATTTTGGTAATTTTATACCTAAGGGGTAAAATATTAATTGAAAATATTAAATGAACATAGAAAAATTCATTGATATTATTAATATTGTAATGAGGTGTTTAGCCAAGGATGAATTCCTAACTTGCATCATCAGTGTTTTTGAGTTGTTATATAACAAAAAATTTAAATAAATAATTATTTAAAAGGTTCTCTATGTGTGTGTGTTTAAATTAAAAGACAATTATTTTAATTACCCTAAAAAAAGATTCAGAAAATTTTCATTTACTATATTATTTAATTAATTTAAATTAATAATTATTTAATTAATCAATTTATGTGTTGATGGGGGCCACACCGACCACCCAAATAAGAATGAAAAGAACATGAAAATAATGATCATACATGAAATATAAAAGGATACTTTTTGTAATGCCCAACCCTATAATGTTGGTGCCAGTGCATTAATTTTTTACATTAGAATAAATAAACGACTCAAATCCCAAAGGGCTAACCAGTTTTGTAGTTTTAGAAACCTGATATGTACATGATAAACATTTTACATTGGGAAAAGAACATAAAACATAATACATAAAAAATGATAATAAACTAAATCGTTGAAAATTCATTCAAATATCTCTTCTTCAGCCAGGGGAATGGAATCAAAATAAGGCTGTGCCCAATTTCTTAGTAATGGTTAAGTACAACAGAACCTATCATGAATCAATGATAATAAATCAACCTGGAAATGTATATAACTTAGAAAAAATTCTGTTCAAACAATTATATGATTCACAAACAATATAGAAAGGTAAAAAATTGAAAAACATTCTATTTAATCAATAGTCTAAAAATGAAACATATCCTTAGATTTTGGCACACTGAAAATCCACTATAAAATAACTAAAATGAATTCTAAATCATGGAAATTCGTTATTATCAGAAGTCATGTATGTGGAACATGAACCAATATACCATCAATATATATTCTAAATATAGTTTAAAATACTGTGATTTCATCAAATGATTAATCCAATGAGACTACTGATGCATCAAGTGACTATCTATTACTAGGTCCCACATGTGTTTTTTCTATCCAAATCATTCATCATATCATGAATAATAAATTTAAAAGAATATTTTTAAATAAATATGTCCCATAAAACTATGAAATATTTGAATCATAAGCCCCATAACAGTAAATAATTATCAAATGAAACATTGAATAACATATAGATAAATAGATTCTTGATATTATATATCAAAGGGGTAGTACACCATATAAATATAATAATTAGTGAATAAGGAACATATCACAGAAATAAAAGTGAGATAAGAAAAACCCTAACCTTGATGTTTCCCATAATTGAACCTGCACTAACCTTATATATAATGGTATAAATAATGATAATAATTCATAATATAACCATATTCATATTTATTGTATAATATAGAATCCTATTATATTATATTATCACTCTTTTGTTAATAATATTTTGTTATTACCCCTGTTTTAGGTGTTACCTACTTCTTTTTCCTATTCATGTTTCATCATACAAGTCTTGATTATTGTGCATAGGGTATAGTTACATCATTTAAAAAATTATTTTAAGTTCATAGATATCATATTTATTAATCATATACATTTTTATAATCATTATTAAATGTTTAACATGGAAAATGAATCACATCGCATCGTGGAGATGGTTGGTCGGACGCACACACGAGCGACGATATCATTCTATTAATTGTGAACGGGTAAGAATGTGGACGATATATTAGTTTTTATAAAATCTATATAATGTAATAATTATAATATATATCAATTATTTCCATTATAATACCAATCCAAGTAAAGTGGTGATGAAAAATAGATTACACCATGGTGTGGAGATAGTAAGTTGTACATACGCACACACAATATTTTCATTTTTAGTGGGATGGATAAAAGGTGTAATATGATTGTAACATAATAATAAATAAATCTCAGAGTAAATATGACATTGGATTTATTACTTTATCCTAGAAACAACACATGGGTAAGATTTGGAAGAAGAAATAAAATTGAATGAGTTGATAAAGATTATTACCTATTCTTTGGGAAACATGCATCAATATATTCTAATTTTATATAATGTAAGTCATTTAAAAGGGAAAACACCCCAAAATAAATAAATAAATATGTTTATAATAGAAATGGTCAGGGTTTTGTAGTGATATATGGCTTTGGATGGTGTTATGATGTGACAGAGGAGGTGCCCTTTTATAATTGAGGTGATGGGTACTTTCAAAAATCCTAAAAATATTAAAATGTAACAAGGCTATTATAGAGCCAATGAATTCTAAATTTTTATAAATTAATAATAGAAGACATATTAGAGAATATATTATCATAATTTTAATTATTTAATTTTTTTATTTTTATGTAATTTAATAAAATATTACTTCTATGTAATATAATTACACTCAAATTTGATATTATTCCTCTAATTTGACTTCGAATACATCAAGGAAAAGTAGGAATTCATATAAAATGATTTAAAACATATCTAATCTATCCAAAATATATGTTAAATTAATTATATATATGAACTCATCCTAAATATATCACGAGTAATACTTTTATAATTAATTATTTAATTTTTCTGTTAATTAAATAAATATTGTATTAGCATTGCAGAAGCATTTAAGGTAATTATATAATTTATAAAAATAATAAATAAATTTATATAATAATACTAGTTTCATCAGTATAAAAATAGATAATTAGGTTAGTTCATATTTTTTTCACAATATGGACACATAAATGATATTAATTACAAAATAGAGTGACATTTTGTAACTATCATTGATTTAAATAATATATAAGTTATTTTCATAGTATTGTTTACATTAAACAAATAAAATTATATATTAAGGTGATATTGGTTGAATAATATTCATTGAATAAATGTTTTACAAGTTTAGGTCATATTATTACCCTTATCTTTTGGCTTTAACCCTTACTTAATCCCTTTAACTGTTAGTGTGACAACATGTGTTTTTATTCATTAAGGGTTAATATAGTTACTCTAAAATGAAAAACTAACCATAAATGGATAATTAATTACATATTTAACCTTATACCAACAATTTTACCTAATTATAGGTTTTTATTAATTTTATATCATTTAATAAAATAGTATTTATTTTAAAATATTATTAATGTCATTTTTGAAACTATTCATTACCTAATTTTTTTAAAATATTATAACAACATCATATTTCTGAAAAGAACCTTTAATACATCTCAAATATGTCTAGGTAATCTATAAAATTTGTGGGCGACATTAATCATCTGAAATTATATTTATTTTAGTATTTTTAATATCATTTATTTGTTATTTCCATCAGTTAATCAATTATTACATCATCATTGTTTAAGCCTTTAAAAGAAATATTCTTTTCCAAAAAAGTAAAAATAAATTATCATAGACAATATAATTTTTTTTATTTCAAATTACAATTTATAGTCAAATATGTATTCTGAATAACCATATATAAAAATATAATACTTGAAAAAAACATGAGTATTACATATTGGACCTTCGTTAGAAAAAAACTCTAGAAAAGGAATCATAGTGAAACTAAGAGGCCATAAAATCGTTCGAAGTATAATTTTTGTGTAAAATCACTCATCAAATAAAACTATTTTAAGGTCTATTTTAATTTCATAATATTTCTAACATTATTTTTATTATAAATTACTCAATTTTCATTTAACTGTGTTAAAAAAATTAAAAATGTTACTATTTATAATGTAAAAAAATAAAATTAATCTGTTTAATTAATTTGGACCCATTGACATAAAATATGAAATCCATTTTAAAAAATTAAATACATAAAATTTTCAGTAATTTTATTAAAATTAATAAAATTGATAGAACAAGAAAACAATATTTTTAAGTGAAATTGTTCATAAGATTAAAATATTTTTATATCCAAATTCAATATGAAATTGATTCCAATGACATAAATTAGACTAAATTATAAAAATTGATCTAATTATACTTTAAAATCTACAAAATTTATTATTTTACAATATAAATCATTTAGAAGGAATACTTTTTTCAATTAATATTCATTATTTTTTAATATTCACCAAAATAAGAAACTTATCCCAAAAATACCAAATATTCAATAAAAGTAAAATTTTATATTATTAATTCAAATAATAAGTTTAATTTGTCAATATAATTTAGAAAAGTGTCAAGAAAAATACATTTAAAACAAGTGCACCAACAAAATGTGGAAAAACTGTCTAGAAAAATATAGCATTTTAATTCATAAAATTAGAATTATTCTTATTTTATGACTCTAAGATTATTTGGATGAATGTAAAAAAATTATTTAATATATAATATATAAGTTTAATAATTTGGTCAATACTATTTAATTCCTATAATTTGAAAACTATGTTATAATAATATTTCATTTCTTTATTTAAGCAGAGTGTTGCATGCAAAATAAAATTTCAAAATGATTAAAAATAAAAAGATACATAGCATAAAATATTGGGTTGTTATATTCCCTCCTCTAATAAATTGAGTCTTCCTAATTTAAAATTTCATTTAATAATAATATGTTCATACTAGAAAATTCATTTTTAGGAAACTCGCATTGGAAATAGGATTAATAAAACATCCTCTTGATAAGAGGGAAAGGGAAATGCGAAGGTTACCCAAAAATATGATTTCAAATAGAAGAACATTAGATAAAATAAGAAAAAAATGACATTGAAGGGATATTTAACTATAATGTTATGATGGAGAGTGATAGAGAACATGGTCATTAAAAATTTGACCATAAAAAAATGTGTAGATTTTTGATCGGTTAAAAGGCCATTGATTTACAAGAATGAAAAGTCAACAGATAATGTTTTTTCTTAAAAAATATTTTTCCAAGTGTTGATGGATTATTTTAATATATTGATAAGAACTTACTGGATTTATTTTCATTGTTCTTCTATCTTTTTTCACTTGAACCCTTACACCTATAAATGAATGTTTAAGATGAATTTTTCTTTCATGAAGCACTTTTATGAATAATTAGACCCACAAGTCATTCATTTAAGAATTTAAATGTTTACAATAACTAAAATGATTATCACATGTTATTTAATATGATAAATCATACTTTAACCTCAAAAAATAATATCCATTGTTCAACATGATCCATTACATAAGCAATTAGCTTAAAGATCACTGAAAATAACTTTGTTTAGATTAAAATTCCAAAAATTTTGAAGGATGGTCACTAAATTAACAAAATCAACTTAACATTAGATTATCTAAAAAATCTAATGTAGATCTTATTGTCACATAAAAAATATTTGATCATCGTAAAAGCATAATTAAAACATTCTTTCTTCCAAATACATAAATAATATTTACTGCAGTACAATCCTTATATATCTCATGATACTTATAACTAGAGAACCATTGATGAAATAATTCTTGAATCCAAATACTCAAGAACTTTAATAATTATACATTCTTATTAAACCATTAAATATTTTTCATCATATTATTCCTTAATAACTACTTCCTTTAATTTTTATTTTTTAGTCTCTTCATCATCAAAAATATAACCATTACTTGTATAACCTTTCTAATTCTAATTATTTACCAAAACCCAAATCGCAATGTAAGAAATAGTAATCATAGTGATATAGTCATAAAGAATAATTTATGGGATGTCTAAATCAGTAAACTTTATCAATCTAATAATCCTTAGTAATAACCTAGGTTATCCATGGTATTACAAAATATATAGGACGATATCTTATACATAGACTAATCATCAAATTTTTTCATATATTTATGTTTTATAATGCATGATTTCCTAAATATTGTTCCAAAGGGTTTTACTAAACTTGATCTTATAAAAACTGTGACACCCTCACCCTAGATTCCTAGAGCTGGTGCATTACTTTATTACATTGGAATAGATAAAAAAATTAAATGCCAAAGGACCAAATAGTTTAGCAGTTTTTTGAAACTAGATACATACATGATAATCATTTTACATAGGTAATATAAGATAAAACATAATACACAAAATTCTAATAAAATGAATCATTAAAAACTCTTTCAAATATATCTTATTCATAACTTAGGGAAGGGAAACAAAATAAGAGTAAGCTAAATTATCTGGTAAGGGTTAATTACAATGGAATTTATCATTAATCAATAATAATAAATCAACATAGAAAGGTAAATAACTGAGAGCACATGTCATTCAAATAATTGGATAAGACATAAACATATTGAAATGTAAATATCTAAAAAACATTCCATTTAATCAATAATATAAAAATCAAGTGCATCTATATATTTTTTCATAGTGAAAATCCTATATATAATAAGTGAAAAGAATTCTGAATGAAGGAAATTCTTTAATATTATATGCCATGTATATAGATCATGAACCACTATAACATCAAGATATATTCCCAATATAGTTTAAAATACTCTAATTTATCCAACTAATTTGTCCCATGCTACTACTTATTCTTTTATGGGATATATATAACTAATAACCACCCATGTATTCCTATCCAAATCATTCCTCATATTACAAACAATCAATTTAAAAAGTTATTTTAAAATCAAAGTGTCACATACCACATTGAAATATTTGAATCATAAGAGACGTAAAAGTAAATAATAATAAAATAAAGCATTAAATCCCTTAAGATGAATATATTCATGATATGATATATCAGTGTGTAAGAACTCTATATAAAAGAAATAAGTGATGAATAAGCCATATCTCACAGAAATAAATGTGGGATGAGAAAAAACCTTAAAATGTGGTTTCCATTAATTGAATGTGTTTTAACCTACTGTATAATTGTTTAATGAATTTTAATAATTTATTATAGAACCATATTCATATTTATGATATAATTTATTAACCTATTATTTTATATTTCCACATAATTATTAATAATATTTCGTTATTACAGTTGTTTCGGGTGTTAACTGCTTCATTTTACTATACACATTTCATTGTGTAAGTTCGGATTATTTTTCATAGGATATAGTTCGACAATCTATATAATGATATTAAGTTTATATATATCATATTTATAAATTATAAACATTTTTAAAATCATTCCTGAATGGTTAACATGGAAACTGAATCATACCATGTCATGGAGATGATAGGTTGTACGTACGCATGAGCGACAATATCATTCCCTTAATGGTGAAAAGGTAATAAATTAGATGAAATATTAATTTTTTTAGAATATAAATAATTTCATAATTATCACATATATATATATATTATTTTATACACTATACCCATCCATGTAATGTGGTGATGAGAAACAGATTACACCGTGAAGTCGAGACGACATGTCGTATTTACGCACGTGCGATGCTTTCATTTTTTATAGGATGGATAAAAGTTGGAATATGGTTTCTCCATAATCATAATAAATTCTCCGAATAAATATTATACTATAGTTATTAATTTATCATGTAACTAACATATGTATAATAAGTAGAAGAAGAAGAAATCATGAAAGAGTTGGTAAAGACGATTACCTATTCTTCATTAGAATTTCTTTAATCCCATCAAAAGTTATCTAGGGTAAGTATTTTTGATGTAACATAGCCTAAAAAACATAAATAAAGATTCTAAGAAGAATGTTTTTTATGGTTTGGTAGAGATAGATGGTTCAAATTGGTGTTAGGAGGTGAGGGAGAAGGTGCACTTTTATAATTGATATGAGGGGAACTTTCAGAAATCCTCAAAATATTAGACTATAATAACACTATTATAGATATAAGTACTTCCAAATAAACTATAAATGAATATTTAAATACATTTTATACCATTTATTATCTGGTTTTTGATTATTTAACATTTTAATGATTTTTAAATAGTTTAATAAAATATTAATTCAATAAGACATCATTAGTTTCAAATTTGATACTACTCGTTAAATTGACATCAAATTTATCAAGATAGGAGAAAATTATAATATAATGATTTACAACATCTATAATACATCATATAGATCTATAAAACTAATTATAATCATTAAATCATCACAAATATATCAAAATTAAAACTTTTAAAATTAAATATTTTATTTTTATGTTAATTAAATAAATATTGTATTAACATTGCAGAACTATTTAATGTAGTTAAATAAATTCTAAATATTAAAAATAAATTTCTAAAATTAAATTATTTTTTTTAATCAAAATAGACATTTAGTTTCATCCATATCTTTATTTTTTTCACTATGTGGACACTTAAATGGTAGTAAATACAAAGAGAGTGACATTTTGTAACTATCCTTGATTTAAAAGAAAATATAAGTTATTTTCATATAATAGTATCCATTAAGTAACTTAAATTATATATTAATAGGATAAGGGATGAATCCTCTTCATAAAATAATATTTTGGCAATTTTGGGTCATAATATTGTCATTACCTTTTGACTTTAACCTTTATTTAATCCCTTTAACTCTTACTATGACAACATATATTTTTATTTTTTAAGGGTTAATACAATTACTCTAAAATCAAAAAAAGAAAAATAAATAGAATATTTATGACCTATTTAACCCTATCCCAATAATTTGCCTAAATTTTATTATTTATGATTTTTATTTCATTTAATTAAATATTATTTACTTTAAAATATAATTAATTTCAATTTTGATAATATTCATTACTTGACTTTTTTAAAATACCATAACAACATGATATCTTCGAAAAAACCCGTTAATACATCATTAATATATATATGGAATCTATAAAATTTATGGGTCACATTAATTATCTCAAATTATATTTATTTTAATATTTTTAATATCTTTTATATGTTATTTCCTTTAATTAAACAATTAATGCGTCATCATTATGTAAGCCTTTTTGGTAATAATTTTTCATAAAAATAAAAAATAAATTACCATGATTAAGATAAAATATTGTATTTAAAATTAATATTTATAGTCAATTATATATTCTAAATAACCACATATGAAAAATGTGTTACTTATTAAAAACATGTGTATGACATATTAGACTTTCCTTAGAATAAAATACTAAAAAATGTTAAAGTCATCCAAGTGGCTCCAAGAGGCCATAAAGTCATCTCAAATATGATTTTAGTTGAGAATCACTCATCCAATAAAATTAGGACAAGTGTTAGGTAGATTTGATAATATATATTATATTATGTTTACCCTTAATTACTCGATTTTCCCTTAACTGTGTTAATATAAAAAATCACTAAACATACTATTTATAATGGTAAAAAATTAAACGAACCTATATAAAAAATTTATACCCCTTTATTCCAATTAAGGAATCAATTTTTAAAAATTAAAAACACATAAGTTGTTTTACACAATTTAAAAATAATCTCATTGATTGAAAGAGAAAACTAATTTTTTTTAAGTTAAAACATTCAATAGATTGAAAAAATTTTATATCCAAATTAAATGTGAAATTAATTATAATGACCTCAATTAGATTAAATGATAAAAAAATTTATAATTATACTCTAAAACTAATACAAAATAATATTTAACGTTATAAATTATATGGACCAAAATGCTTTTTCCAATTAAAGTTCTATATTTTTTCACTATTCAGCACAACATAACACATATCCCAAAAAACCAAAAATTAAATAAAAGTAAATTTTCATATTAATATTTGAAATAAGATGTTTATTTTATCAAATATTATTTTTAATAGTGTCAAACACTATATTTAAAACAAGTGTCTCATCAAAATGATATAAATCTTCCTTTAGAAAAAATACATCCTTTTAATGCATAAAATTAGATTTATCATTATATTATGGCTATAAAATCGTTTTTATGAATGTAAAAACTTTTGATTAAATATATAATATATAGATTTCATAATTTTTTGAATTATATTTATTCCCTCCAATTTAATTTCTAGCTTATAATAATAGTTCTATGTTCATTTAAGATAGGAATTGTGTGTGACATAAGCTTTCAAAAATATTAACTTTAAAAATATACAAACCATAAAATATTAGGGTGATAAATTTAGTGATGTTAGATTTAGGGTAGAAGAAATGGATTACGGCTGATGCAGATCAAAGGAGGCCATTAGTAATCATCTAGGTGAGATAATTACATCATACACCACACCAGTGATATATAGATTTTTATCAAGGAATTTTAGATCCAACAGAGTTTGAGAGCAGTTCCAGCTAGAATAGATTGGGTGAGGTGGAATGAATATTCTCCCTAGTTAGTCATCATGCCAGCATGTTCTACTAAAGATGATGAAGTGGGGCCTATATTTCTAAGGTGCTAGTATTTTCCATTGAATGGATTAATATTGTCCAATGTTTTGACCTGAACCTAACCACCGGGCTTTCCATTATATTACATCAAAATAAGTTAATTGTACCCTAATAATTGAAATAGATATTAAAAAAAAATTAACATCTCCATCAAAAATAAAGAAAATGGGGTTAAATTTGGTTCCTACTGAATGAATGCAAAAAGGGTTTTTTTGGGCAGGAGGGCGGTGACCCTCACATTTCTTTAAAAACATGAAATAAGAACCCTCACTATTTTATTCATAATATTTCTTGATGTGAGAAACAAATGGACCGGTAAGATGAGTGTGAATTTATTTTTCATTTTTTAGTTATGAGACGTTGTAATATGCTACAAATACATTTCATTGACCAATAAAATGTCATACAGTATTTAATGTGGGTGTTTTTAGGGAAGTTTTTAAAAAATGAATTGTTTATGATTACTATAATAATCTTAAACTCAAGGACATTCTACCATAAAATTATCTACAAATTCCCACTATGATTTTACACTGGTAGAATCCTCTAGTAATATAGATTGTAAATTTCAAATTGGAATTCCAGGATGGCAACTCTTTTAGAAATTCACACTGGAAATTCATAGTTGGATTTTCCAGTGGAATTTTTTAATAGTTTCTGAAGAAGTGGTCTTTGATTTAAAATTGATTTAAAGTGAAAATTACATATTTCCTTTCCACTATAAATTTCCAAATGGATTTCCAATATGACATCTCTATTGGATATTCACACAATAAATTCAGAGTTGGGATTCCCATATGATATTTTCAAAAGATTATGAAGAAGTTATTTGTGATATTTAATTGATTTAATTTGGAAATCTAATCTTTAATTTTGATGGTATGGTATAAAACTAATTCAATGATGAAATTTCCACTATTAGGTTCTAGTGGTAATTTTCTATGTAAATTATAACAAACAATTTCTCAATTATTCAAAAGAAATCACCCCATCTAATCGAATTTATAAAAAAACTTTGAAATGAAAGTTTTTTCCCCTATATTTAATAAGATGTAATGAATGGGATCAAGGTAAATTTTGGACAATGAACATGATTATGAACACATATTTTCAATAGAATTGAATATTGTGAAATATTCATCTAACTCTTATTTGAGGGATCATAACAATGATGACATTACTAAAGGAAATTTCAATACATAAATTTTCATATATAGATATGCAATTCTAGATTTACAAGAAAAAACCCCAACCAATAGCATTAATAAACAAATCACTACATGGATACCATATATTGAAAATGTTTTTAAATTATAGTATGAAGCCTATTCATTTTATTTTTCTTATTAAGGAATTGTTTCTTTTTGTGTATAGAGCCAGTATGTTAACAAAAATAAAAATATAAAAGTTTAGTAACATTAAAATTGTATACATTTAGCCATGAAGGAAGCGGAAGATAAAAAAAGTGATGTTAATGTCAAAAATCCATAGGCTGAAACAAGGAATAATTGTCTAGTACAAATTATAGTTTTATAAATTTCCATTAAGAAATATGAATGTTGGAAACTAGTTAATGATCATAACAACTATTTGAATTATATATAAACTATGCATTTGATGGGGTCGCAATGACACTTCATTGAATCACATGGTTAGGGGTTGGATATAAATGATAAAGTTGGCCGTAAGTCTGGTGAATCATTTTTTACTTGTAACAGTCATTGCAGGTGAGCCTGAGAGTCTGGGATATACATGAGTAGACCAAGATTATTTGTTTGTGCTCCAAAAGACATAAAAATTTTAATCTATTTGATGATGAAGGTATATTAAAATTCCTATATAATAAATCAAGGGACATCACATTATTATTGTACTCAATGAAAATTTACATGTGCGGTCAAATTAGAAACACATTTTAGGTTTATCCCAAGATGAAGTTGTATTATGAGAACTTTGGAGATGTTTTCTTGTCTGATACTAACTTCAACACAAACAAAGAGTGTAATAATTTGAGAGTGTTTTTAGGCATAAACCATCATAAAGAGATTTTATTTTTTAGTACAGTATTGTTGTATAATGAGGCAATAGACTCATTTAGTTGGTTGTTTAGTATATTTTTTTGATTTGAATGTTGGGATAAATCCTGAGATGATTTTTAAAAATAAAGATGTCGCTTTTCCTAATTCCATTTCTTTATCCCCAACTAAAACAAGACATTCCCTATACACTTGGAAATGAATACAAAATTCCATCAAACACTTAGGACCTATAATGACTTATTAGATGAATTTTTAGAGAAATTAAAAAAAATGCATGTATGGGGTTGATGACACTTCACAATTTGAGGCTATATGGAAAACAAATCCAAGAATACCAAGGTGATAAAAATTCAAAATAGTTATAAGATTTATACAACATGATGGGAAAATTGGATCAGTGTTTCATGAATATGTGTTGACATTAGGAATTCCAAGCACACAATTGAGTGAGAGTTTCAATTTAGTATTATAGGATTTCTTGAACAGCAAGCTAATTGTCTTGGAATTATTCCATTAGTTTTACCAGTTTTTAGATAAGATACGATATTGGTAAATGAATCCTTATTTTTATAGAAGGTAAAAACTTCCTAGAAATCATTTTCTATATCATTATATCAAGGTTCAAGCTACTCATTTGTACACATAGAAATTGTTTGATCTTTTTTAGCATAAACACCAACTATGTGGTGTTTGTTTATTTATGTTTTCGAATGAAATATTCTCCCAAAAAATAATGTTTTCAGATTTAAATATTTATAAAATGAGTTTTTAGTTGGATTTTACAAAGAATCACATGTGATAATTGGTTGCACCGACATGAAATTTGAGAGTTACAAGTATTTCTGTTGTCATGCACTAAAAATATTAGAGAGTTTGGATGTGTATTGTAACACCCCATGGTTTTAAAAATAAATTTAATGAAATGTATGAAACACTGAGTCACTTCATAATGGAACTTTTTTAAGGATATAGTTATAAACTCGACTCTAAACATAATTTTTCTTCTTCTATGATTTGAATTTCAAAAAATAGACATTTACGGTTGTGATCAGTATGTTATTTTGGGTCTGATAGAACTAACTTGTTTTTGGTGAATAGTAACATACCATAATTAATAGTAATACAAATAGTAATATGACCCTTATGAATAGTAAATCTATTTATTTTTTATTTTCTTAATGTTATAAGATAATGAGATCTTGATTAATTTATCAAGGTGATATAAAAGCATTCATAGTTTTAAATTGATATTTTATGAGAAATTAAAATTTATTTTAAATTAAATTAATCATATATATATATAATTATTTTAAAAAAAATGAGTTAATTTTTAATTATACACATCAAAAAAAATTGGTGAATTTTTGGGATTTATAAAAAATACTTGAATTTTTGTTGAATAATGATGTACGATTATTAACAAAATATGATAAATAAATTAATTTATACATCATGATTGAGTCATGGTTGATGTAAATGGACATTGGTTCATACTCACATGAACTTATTACTATTTTGGGTAACATTAATCAAAATTGTTCGTAGTATTTATCAAAAATAGTAAATCAATGAATAAAATAACGTAAAACCCCTTAGCTCCTCAAATATAAATACCACACTCATCCACTCTCTTAAGTCTCTCTTCAATTATATTATATTTTAAGTGGATTTTCTATTAAAATATTATTTTAATATTCGGTTTTACAAAAATTCAAAAGAATTGTTTTTATGCAATTATTCATGTATTATAATTATGTTATGGGTCTTTGGAATTGTTTATGATTAATGTTGGGATGTATATCTCCCTAAAATTTCTTGAAAATGTGTATTATGGAGGTCGACCATATGGTTATTCTAAGTGTAACTGTGATGGTTACACAATAAGGTAGTCATGAGGGTTACGTTGTAAGGTAGTCATGAGTGTTACAAATTATAAGGTAGCCAAGAGGGTTACAAAATTATTTAATTAATATCCCAAGATAACTTTATGGTCCTATTTATGTTCTTTAGGTTTTGTGTAAATATTGGGGAAATCTCATGTTTCATAAAGTAAGTATATACGGGTGACAAGTATGTCTTTTTTTAAAATGATTTCATATGTTTACAAGTATTTATGGACTAGTGTTTGCTTTCCATCCTTTTATATACCTTACTGATATTTTTTTATGATCATCCCATGTTTAATATTATTTTCACAAGATCTATGTATGTGTAAGACAAAGATGGAATCCAAGATAAATGTTATGAAGATTTTGCATAGAAAACACGTTTTATTTGAAAAGTGTTATATTTTGGAAGAAATAGATATTGTTTTTGTGGTATCTACTTGTATAAAGGTAACACACCAAACATTTTATGGTATATTTCTCTTAAATAAATTCTATTCATCATTGTGTTCCTTTGAAACAACACTAGGTTATTTGGGAGATAGTCAAAACCTTGCCATTAAATATAAATTTTCCACATCTATGTTTTGAATTTCGAAAAATGGTCATCTAGAGTTGTGATCAGTAAGTCATTTGGAGTCTGATAGAACAAAAATGATTTTTGGTGAATAGTAATATCTCCTTATAAATAGTAATATTAATTGTAATATGACCCTTATGAATAGTAAATAATAATATTATTTTATTTTCTTAAGGAAATAAGATAATGAGATCTTAATTAGTATTTCAATGAGAAATAATACTAGTTCCACCTTTAAGATTGTTATATTTCAAAATAACTATGACCTTATTTAAAAATTAAATTAATAATATTTATAAAACTAATTTTGAAAAATGGAGTTTGTTTTTGAATTCTACACGTCAAAAAATGGTTACGGTAAATTTTTGGGATTTTTCTGAAATTCTAGAATTTTTGATGATTAGTGAAATATGATAAAATACTGTATATACAAATTATCAGTTAAATACAATATTTATGACATAATAAGTGATGTAAGGCCACATAGTTCGAACTCACATGAACTTATTACTATTAAGGGTCACATGAAACAATACTATTGGTTGTCATGAAGGAAATAATAAAATAATGAATTAAATATTCAAAATTTACCCCTCTCCTCCACTATAAAACCCCATCACCACTCCCTCTTCTCTTCACTTCTCTAAGCCTTGAAGATCCTCAAATTTATGTTCAAATAACCTTCCCTAGTCACTACCCATGACCAGAATGCTCTTGGTCTTTCCAAAAGATGAAAATCCCCTCCATTATGGAGGTTTTCGAGGAAGTAATTTCAAGAGGTAAAACACCTTTCTTTTTTTTACTTTAATTTGAATTTATCTTCATTTATTATCCTATCCTCACCTCCTCTATCCAAATTCTCATGATAACTCCATTATAATCTATATAATAGATTTATATCATGTTAATGGAAGAACCATTATCAATATTCTTACTCACTCCATTTTATTTGTATAAACGAAATCAACGTCCATGAGGTTCCAATTTATATCCTTCGTGGATGACAAAGTTTCGTTCTTCAATCGAACCTTAATTACTGGTCATGAAACCATATTTATGGTGAACCAGGTCATAATATATGTATTTTATCTTGATTAATGTTCTGGAATCTTTACACATACATAATACGGAATAATAATACAAAACAAGTTTATTTAGCACAAAACTGCCAAGCCAAATTCAAGCGTTTATTTTTAACTCATCGAATGAGTCATCCTCATGTTATATAACCAAAATCATTATAAGATCATTTATATCTATTTAATGTCACTAATAATGTATATTAACAATTCTGGATGTTTAACCATATTTCAAACCAGCTTCCATTCATGCATATAATAAACAAATCATGAAACCAAGTAAAAAAATGTTTCCAAAATAATATAATTGAATCTCTTAAACCCATCAAAAAAGACCATTAATGAACTTAATAAGGTTTTAACATATCAATTAAATGTTTATTAGGTTCCATAATTGTTAATTAATGAATCAAAATTTTGTTATTCAGTATGTTAAGAAAAATCAAGAACACCTTCGAGCATAAGGTAAGGGATTGCTTAACTCAATTTTCGTTCTTTGAGTTAAACATCTATTTCATTGGTTACATTGTTCCAAGAATATGTGTGAATGACCTATTATTGATTTTTAATTTATAACCACTTATATTTTTTGGATTTTTATTTGTCACACATAAATATTTCATTGATTCATTGTCACTCTAACGACACAATCTTTGTAAGAGATCCTCTCTCTCACTTTTGTTCAAGAATCTCCCCTATGTTGTGCTCTTTTATTTTTAATACCCAATGATGGGGTATGTTTTCTCACCTGAACCCTACTTCCCTTATGATATATAAATAATGGGATAACCTTTTACCTCTCATTATTACCTCTGAAGAAATATCCATAATCTCATATCATGGATATGTTTTTTGTCTAAACCATATACCATTTTACATAGGGTGTTTATTTGTATTGTTATTTTAATTATGGAAATATTGATGAATCCATATACTCTACTCTATATGGATACTGAAAAGGCATATTTATATTGTATTGAATCAATTTATAAAGAATTATGTGGACTTGTAGTGGTGGGTGGGGCCCGTTATAGCCCCTCGATGCATCGGTAGGTCTCATGAGACAAATCAGTTGGTGATAAACCCTTCGAGTTTGTTTCCAAAAAATAATACGGGTTTCTACCCATTGAACTATACCGTTTTTATAGTATAATGGTTTCATGTGATAGATATATGACATCTAATTAATAAGCATCTGCTTTATTCATTATCAGTAAATATTATTATCCATGGGGTTTTCACTATGACAAAATCTATGGATGCAATTTCATTTTCAGTTTATTAATGGCATTAGTTATTCATTTATTCACTATGTCATATTGATTATGTCAGATCGATTGTGATTAACTTATTATTGTACCCATGATTCCGCTATTTGTAACCCTTACTGAGCATTTGAGCTCACCCCTTTCATTGTTTACTTTAAATAGGTGTCAAAGAGGAGATCCTTTATTGAGTTCTTGTGGATGAAGTTTTTAGTTTCGTTATGTATTGTATTTTTTAAACTTTTCTAATGTAATTTGAGTAACATATATGTATCTAGTATCTTCAAGACTACTAAACTGATCATTCCTTTGATATTTTTATTCCTTCTAACCATTCCAATATCACAAGTAATGCACCGTCTCTAGCCTAGAGGGGTCGGGGTGTTACAGTTGGTATGAGAGAAAGTTTAGTAGGAAACATGGGAACTATATTTAGAAAATGTATATTAGGGAAGAATCTTAAAGATAAGCCTTTGAGGATAAAAATAGAATATTGTCCTGGTGTTTTGGTAAGGAATAGATTATGTGGATATTTTATGCAATGTATCCTTGTCTTGATACGATTAGATAAAGGCAGCTCTAGAACAGATGTATCTAGTGGTAAAACCCGAAAACACCGCTTTGAGCTAGACTCGAACGGGAACTAGAACATGACAATGGGCCATTCTACACTCCTGGTTACGAAACTCCTAGGTTATATGCTTAGGATAATTCAATTTTTCTTTACAATCCATTATGAGTGAGTTTAATGTAAATTTTTCTCAGAGGATTTGGTTTGGATAACTCTGGATACACGAACTGAACAATGAAAAACTTACTTAAACAATACTAAGAGCGATGTTTTATTATTTTTCAAATGGAAAATGAAAGTACTTGACTTTTTCCTCTTCCAAAAGAAGTATTAGAGACCATAGTGGGAAAATCATGTGTATAAAACTATGAGGCTTCTTCAAATATTCATTTATCATGAAAAACCCTCTATTGAGTATCCAACTCTCCTCAGGTACTCCAACTTCACCATGGAGCAGGTTTCATCTATTACCTCATGATGAGTGCACAATTCCAATTCTATGTACGAAAAGGGAAGAGGGTATATTTAAATGTTTTACCCTAGACAATAATTTCTTTTCTCTTGAGGACTTTGAGGATGTTGCATAAGGGGGCGACCTCCGGGAAATATATCAATGTCATATTTTGACCTACAAACTCCGTGGTCGAGTTGTGGACTTTGAAACCCTTGAGAATGAGACTACCCGTTTTCATTATCGGTGTCACGTTTATATTGATGTTTCTCAAATTGATACTAGACATGCTTCTCTCAATATGAATTCTAGATGTCCACACGCAGTTGACCCTAGTTGCACACGTTGCATTTGGACCAAGGAGATAGTGGAATTTGGAATCTCTTTCGGGATCCGTTTGTCTGAACACCGGGGAAATCCCCAACATCGGTGGAATCTATGAGGAGTCATCTTAGAGGATTTCAGGAATTCCATACTATTTTTTTGTAAAAGGGATAAATATATTGTGTAATTTCTTGAGTTTTATAAATCATGTCAAAATGAATGATGTTGTATTCTCTGTTTTGATATGTTTTTATATAAAAGAATAACTTTGTTTAAAATGGATTTTCCATACTAAAAGTTGATTTACTAAAACATTTCAGATAGAATATATGAGTCAAAAAACCAATATTTTATCACTACCTATCGAGTTGTTAAAGAAAAAAATTGTCAAGACATGCTCTAAAGAAAACCAGCCCTATGCCAACTTATGTATGACTTGTAAACTACTCCATCGGGTATCGAATCATCCAAACATTCTCCATATTTACCAATGAAGAAATTTGGTCTATTACTGTAATGCATATGCACAATTTTCTACTTATAGGAAAAGAGGGAAGTATCATGAAGCTATTTTTATTTGTTTCACTTTGGATGATAACTAGCCAGCTATGGGTAAATTTCTAGAAGCTTCTTTGGATAGTGACCATCGAGTGACCTACCTATTTCAGATCATGAGTTTTAGTATGTACGAAGAACTTTACGACATCAATATCTTCAAGAATGACGTGGTGCATGGGAAATATAGGGATTTAGTCCACACTGAAGTTTCTAACCTCCACACTTTTCATACCTCTCTATGGAAGGTTGAGTGCTTTAGGCACAGATTCAATCCTAGCTGTCTGAATTGTGTATGGGCTACGGAAATCGAGCGGCTGAATACTACCTTAGGAATCCACCTGAGGTAGTCAGCACCCCAGCATCGGTGGTGTTCCCAGTAAAGGGACTTTGGGGGTGACGTGTGTCTAGTGTTGCATATGGTTCTCAGAGATTAAAAGCTTTGAATTAGTTTTGGGGATTCATGTATTGGGGGACTGGGGAAACCATTATCTCTGTTTTACATTTTGAAAAAGTGTTTATATAAGAATATAAATTGTTGTCTCTTATTTTTGTTATCCTTTCCTCAGTTATAATTTTTAATGAGTATCACTAAATGAACTATTATAATAAATTTTCAGATGGAAGGACAAACCCATATGTTATCTCTTCTTGTGGGGGTACTGGAGATTATTATGATCAAAACCTATGATGAAGAGTACCTACCTCTCGCAAACTTGCGAAAAAACTGTAGACAACTATATGAAGTGACAAATAGTCCAGAAAATCTCCGCACTTGTCAAGTGAATTCTTCCATTTACTACCTCATAGCCACAACACAATTGGCCAAGTATAGGTGAAGAGGAAAATACCACAAATGGATTTTACTATGTTTCACCCTAGGCCGGAACTACACGGACAGGTTATGTATTCAAGAGGCTACTTTGGAGGGAAACCTTTGTGCATCCTACATGTACCAACTCCTTAGTTTTATACTCTACTACAACATCTAGGACTTAGATGTTCTCAATCGAGACATAGGTCGGTGAGTTCTTCGTGTGTTAGTCAATTTGGACATTTCCAAACATTCTACCGTTCGAGCCTCCCTCTAGAGGCCCGAGTGTTCGATGCAAGAGTTCAACCCCTTCTATCCGAGGTGTGTCTGGGTCAGAGAACTAGAGGATTTGAGCATCAGTTTGGGTTTTCTACTAAATGCACCCAAGGATCCTCTATGATAGGAGATGTGGTAAGAACATCAGAGAGCTTTCTTTTGTTGTTATGAAATGAATTGCGAGGATGCAATTCTTCGAAAGAGGGAATAATGTAACACCCCAAACATTTTATGCTATGTTTCTCTTAAATAAATTCTATTCATCATCGTGTTCCTTTGAAAAAACACTAAGTTATTTATGATATTATCAAAACCTAGCCATTATGTATAAATTTTCCACTTCTATGTTTTGTATTTTGAAAAATTGTCATCTAGAGTTGTGATTAGTAAGTCATTTGGAGTCTGATAGAACAAACTTGATTTTTGTTGAATAGTAACATACATTTATAAATAGTAATATTAATAGTAATATGACCCTTATGAATAGTAAATAATAATATTATTTTATTTTCTTAAGGAAATAATATAATGAGATCTTAATTAGTTTTTCAATGAAAAATAAAACTAATTGCACCATTAAGATTGTTATTTTTTGAATTAAATATGTCCTTTTTTAAAAATTAAATTAATAATATTTAGAAAATTAATTTTTAAAAATTGATCTCATTTTTGAATTCTACATGTCGAAAAATAGTTAAGGTAATTTTTTGGCATTTTTCTGAAATTCTAGAATTTTTGATGAATAGTGAAATACGATAAAATACCATATATACAAATTATCAGTTAAATACACTATTTATGACATCATAAGTGATTTAAGGACACTTGGTTTGAACTCACATGTACTTATTACTATTAAGGGTCACATGAAACAATACTCTTGGTTGTCTTGAGGGAAATAATAAAATAATGAATTAAATATTCAAAATTTACCCCTCTTCTCAACTACAAAACACCTCACCACTCCCTCTTCTCTTCACACTTCATAGCCTTGAAACTCCTCAAAGTTCTTCCCAAATACCCTTCCCTAGTCACTCCCCCCAACTAGGAAGCTCTTGGTCTTTCCAAAAGACCAAAATCCTATCCCTTAAGGAGGTTCTCGAGAAAGTTATTTCAAGAGGTAAAACACATTTCATTATCTTTTAGTTTCATTTGAATTTATCTTCATTTGTTATCCAGTCCCCACATAATCTGTCCAAATGATCATGATAACTCTATTATCATCTATATACTAGATTTATATAATGTGAATAGAAGAACCATCATCAATATTCTTATTCCCTCCCTTTTATTTTTATAAACGAAATCAACGTCCACGAGGTTCCAATTTACAACCTTCATGGACGACAAAGTTTCGTTCTTCAATCGTTCCTTCATTACTGGTCATGAAACCATATTTATGTTTGAACAAAGTCATAATATATGTATTTTATCTTGATTAATGTTCTATAATCTTAACACATACATAATATGGAAAAATAATACAAAACAAGTTTATTGAGCACAAAATTACCAAGCCAAATTCAAGCGTTTATTTTTTACTCATCGAATGAGTCATCCTCATGGTATATAACCAGAATAATTATAAGATCATTTATATCTTTTTAATTTCACTAATAATGTATATTTACAACTCTGTATGTTTAACCATATTTCAATCCAACTTCCATTCATGAATACAATAAACAAATCAAGAAACCAAGGAATAAAATGCTTCCAAAATAATATAATTAAATCTCTTAAACCCATCAAAAAAGACCATTAATGACCATAATAAGGTTATACCATATCAATTACATGTTTATTAGGTTTTGGAATTTTTAATTAATGAATCTAAATATGATTATTCAGGTCATTAAGAACAACCAAGAACACCTTCGAGCATAAGTTAAGGGATTGCTTAACTCAATTTTAGTTCTTTGAGTCAAACATCTATATCATTGGTTACATTGTTCCAAGAATATTTGTGAATGACCTATGATTGTTTTATACTGTATATCCACTTATATTTTGGGGATTTTTATTTGTAACACATAAATATTTCATTGATTTATCGTCAGTCTAATGACACAATCTTTGTAAGGGATCCTCTCTCTCACTTTTTTTCAAGAATCTTCCCTATGTTGTGCTCTTCATTTTTTAATAACTAATGATGGGGTATGTTTTATCACCTAAACCATACTTCCCTTATGATATATAAATAATGGGATAAACTTTTACCTCTCATTAATCCCTCACAAGGACACTCGTTTCCATGCCGAAATGTTTGTAAGGGGTTTCTCATCTCACTTTCATTTCTGTGTGATTTTCATTGTTCGCCACTTATTTATTGTATATGGTATATGTGTACTGCCATTTTATATATCGTTATAATATTCTCTTTAGATTTATTTTATTAAATTATTCATTTGAGGGTTATTAAGTTCTAGTTATATGATTGGACCGATTACATTGTGGTAAGAGGCTTCGTCTCAATTACTACTTTGTTGTGACTAACTTTGTGTGGTGCACCAAATAACCCTTATGTGGTGTACCTACTGCCCATTTGAGATCAATTTTAATTTGAAATTATATTTATATTATGTATATCCATAATCTCATATAATGGATATGTTTTTTTCTAAACCGTAAACCATTTTACATACGGTGCTTATTTGGAAAGTTATTTTAATTCGGGAAATATTGATGAATCTGTATAGTCAACTCTATAAAAATATTGAAAAGGAATATTGCTCTTGAATTGAATAAATGTATAAAGAATGATTTGGACATGCAGTGGTGGGTGGGGCTCGCTATATCCACTCGATGCATCGGTAGGTCTAATGAGGCAAATCAGTTGGTGACCAACCCTTCGAGTTTCTTTCCAAAAAATCAGACGGGTTTCTACCCATATAACTAAAACGTTTTTACGGTATTATGGTTTCATGTGCTAGATACATAACATCCAATTAATAATCATACTCTTTATTCATTATCAGTTATTATTGTTATCCACGAGGTTCTCAATATGACAAAATATATGGATGCAATTTCATTTTTAGTTTATTAATGGCATTAGTTATTAGTTTATTCACTATTCCATATTGATTATGTCAGATTGATTTTGATTCAATTATTATTGTACTCATGATTCCACTATTTGTAACCATTACTGAGCATTTGTGCTCACCCCTTTCATAGTTTACTTTTAACCGGTGACAAATAGGAGATTGTTTATTTAGTTCTTGTGGATGCTGTTTTTAGTTTCACTATATATTGTATTTTGTAAACTTTTCCAATGTAATTTGAGTAACATCTATGTATCTAGTTTCTTCAAGACTACTAAACTGATCGTTCCTTTTGGATTTTCATTCCTTATAACCATGCCAATATCACAAGTAATGCACCGGCTCCAGCCTAGAGGGGTCGGGGTGTTACAATAAATGTGGAATGTTATGTATGTATTATATCTCAATTCATTAAAACTATAAACATGAAAAGATCTTAAATTTGAAAGGACATGTGTTCTTGACTAAACTTAAAGACTTTGTAATGTAATAAGGTCTAGTCATTATAGTTGGTATTAGAGGATGGTTTAGATAAATTTAGGGGTTAGGATGATGTTAAAAGATTACCAAAAATTATTTCTTCCTATATGTTTAATTTTAAATGTTATAGAATTTAAATATTACCATGATGCTTCAACTAAGATATGCTTGTTCAGAATGGTCTTTTTCATAAGAAACAGGGAAATTGAAGTGGAAAGGCAGTGAAATAATGAATTCCTTATGAATTTTTATCCAGGAATGGTAGTGATTAGAACTGAGAAGATTGTGATAGTAATGGATTAGATTGAATAAGAAATTATAGGCTGTGGAATACATGCAAGAAAACAACTAGAGATACCACAAAAGAACATGATGATAGTGGAACATTTCATGAGGCAATTCCCTCCTTCTTTTAGGGGATCTTCTAACCTAGTAGTGGATGAATTATGTATTAAAGATCTTGAAATTATATTTGATGTTACGGGATGTTTAGATAATCAAATGGTTTGTAATTAAATTTATAGTTTTGAAGGTGAAGCTGATCAGTAGTGGTCAATGGTTAAGAATATCAAGGATGAAGAGGATATTCTAGCCATAGCGTGGGATGGATTTAAAAGTATTTGCATTGAAATTTTTTTCTTAAGGTGGTAAGACATAGGATGGAGGATAAATTCCTTGATCAGAAGAAAATATAGGATGATTCAATGGCTGTGTAAGAATAAAACTTCACCAGACTAGTGAGGCAGACTCCAAATCTAATTCTCTCTCATGATAGTGAAATCAACCATTTTTACTCAGGATTGAAGCCAAGATATTGATGGGAATTGGATTCCTGTGACTTCAAAAGTTATGAGAAACTTTTTCTGATGTGATGAGGGGGTAGAAATGGAGTTTTTTGATGATCATGTGCACTTTCAAAACATAAGGAAGAAGAGGTCCATATGGAAAGTGATGTGTATAAATTAATCAATGAACGTTGATGGTAAAAAATTTCAGTTTCATATTTGCGAAAAGTGTTGCAAGAAGAACCCTGGGGAATTCCTTACTAAAACTAAAAAGTGTTTTTAATGAATTGTGTTTAGAAATATGGCCCAAGATTGTTTTAAAAAAGATCCTAATATTAATCTTGATAACAAACTGTAAAGTGTTTTAAATGTGGTGGGATGGGTCATTATTCAAATTCCTACCCAAAGAGAGATCTGAATTATTCAATGAAGCTAGACTATAAGAAGAAAGGTGTAGTGAGATCTTTTGCAACTATTTTAGTAGATGTCGTTCCATCCAATGAAGATAAATTAAGTACCTTGTTTTTTTACTCATATTTTTCAAAAGTTTTGTTTGATAGAGGGTCTACACATTCCTTTATTTCTGAGAAATTTTCTAGTAAATTGGTGATATCACCTCAAAAAATGATACATGAACTTATTGTTAAAACTCAAGGGGAATATATTATAGAAAATTAGAATCATCAAAATATTTTTGTTTTTTCTATATGGAAAGACTCTACCTGAAAACCTTGTTGTTTTTCCTTAGTAGAGTTTGACGTTATTTAGGGTATGGATTGGATTTCTGTTTATCCCCTTAAGATTGAGTGTAGAGCTAAAGAAGTTTTTTTTTCAGAATTTTATTCTATTTGTAGACAAAAATAAACCCATACAATTGATAACATATAAATAATTTGAGAAATGGTTGAAATATGGAAATGAAAACTTATCCTGATCATATTATGCAAAATATGGGAATTGTTTCCGATTAATGCCGTTCAAGTGGTAAATGAATATCTTGATGTTTTTTCTAATGAGTTACCCTGCATTACACCTGATTGGGAAGTTGAATTCACAATTGACTTAGTTATTGATGATAAGCCAATTTCAAAATCCCTTTATCGAATGAATCACATGGAACTTATTGAATTGAAAAATCAATTGCAAGAGTTTATTGATAAAGGCTTCATTCATCCTAGTACTTCACCACGGGGTGCTCATTTTTTTGTTGAGTAGAAAGATATAATGTTATATAAGACTTTTCATTTATTATATATCCTTGAATAACATCACAATTAAAAAAATTTAGCCATTTCCTCATATCTATGACTTGTTTAATCATCTCTAGGAAGCACAATATTTTATAAAGGTTGACCTGAGGTCTGGGTACCATCATTTGAACTTAAAGGATGAAGACATCCCAAATACGGTGGTCCATTCTAGATATGGGAATTATGATTATTTTTTTGTTGTTTGGGTTAAATAATAAACCTACTATATTTTTGGATCTTATGAATATAATATTTCATGATTTATTGGATAAGTGTGTAGTTGTGTTTATTGATGACATTAGGGAATTTTCTAAAATTAAAGCTGATCATGAAAAACATCTAAGGGTTGCTTTTAAAACCATAAATGAAAGTAAACTATATAGAAAATTTAGAAAGTGTGATTTTTTTTGCAACGTATTGCATTACATGGGAATATTATAAATAATGATAGAATAAAAGTTGATCCTGCCAAAAAAAGTAGTTGAAAAATGACCAAGACCTACTAATGTTACATAAATTCGTAGTCTTCTTAGATTAGAAGGTTATTATCAAAAGTTTGTTAAAAACAATTCATGTTTATCCTGACTTCTAACTAAGTTAAAACGAAAATGGGTTAAATTTATTTGGATAAAAAATGTGAGGTTTGTTTTCATGAACCGAAGAAGTGATTGGTGAATGCTCCAGTTTTGGATCTGCCTTCCAGAAATGGTACCTTTTTCATCTTCAGTAATTCTTCATTGAAAGGACTTAGTTATGTTATGATGCAGAATGATCAGGTAATTTAT
Source organism: Viscum album (assembly GCA_963277665.1). Lineage (NCBI taxonomy): Eukaryota > Viridiplantae > Streptophyta > Magnoliopsida > Santalales > Viscaceae > Viscum > Viscum album. The sequence continues at coordinate 1,777,638,659 of OY728131.1, read as the reverse complement.
TATTTTTCAAGACAACTAAAACCTCACGAGATAAATTACCAAACACATGATTTTGAATTTGCAGATGTGGGTTTTCTTTGAAAAATTAGAGGAATCATTTATAAAGAGCCAAATGTGGTATATATTCTAATAGTAAAATTTTTAATTATATATTCACTCATAAGAAATTAAACATGAGGTAGAGAATATGGATTATAATAATACAGGATTATGATTACATGATCAATTACCATCATGGAAATGAAAAAAAAGTGGCAGATTCCTTGAGTCGAAACCATCTTGCATCATTAACCATGATACATTTGGAACATGATCCCTTCAATAAAGATTTGATGAATTTTGTCTTAGAAGATGTTCGTGCAGGAAATACCCCTATTTAGTTTCAGGTTTCAATGCAGTCATCATTATCAGACAGAATTTAGAATTTTTAGAAGGAGGATCATGAGCTATAGAAAAAAGGAATAATTGGTCAAAATGGGTATGTTTCTAGAATTTATCCTTGAAAAATATTGAGTTTTACGATTTTGAAAAAGATTGTGTGTGTCTTGTGATTCTCATCCAAAGAATTAATTCTGTTTGAAGCTCATAGTTCTCTATTTCAAGTTCATCCTGGTAGCACAATGATGTATAGAGTCCTTCAGGAGTATTATTGGTGGGATGAAATGAATACTGATACTGCAGAATTTACTTTGAAATGTTTGACATGTCAACAGGTTAAATAATAGAGGAACATACTGAAGGGGACGCTTCATCCTTTACCATTTATAGAGTGGAAATAGTAAAATATATACATAGACTTCACTATAGGATTACCAAAGACTTCTCAAGGTAATAATAAAATCTGGGATATTTTTGACTTATTGACTAAATCTATATATTTCCTTCCTATTAGATATTTAATATCATTGGTTCATTTTTATCGACTGTACCTCAAAGTTATTGTTAGGTTATATGGAGTGACTCTTTACATTATATGTGACCAGGATCCCAGGTTCACTTCAAATTTTTGGAAGGGCCTTCAGAAGTTGTTGGGCACATAATTAAATTTTAGTACATTTTTTCATCCTCAATCAGATGGTTAGTTAGAACGAATGATTCAGACTTTGGAGGATATGCTTCGAGCTTGTTCAATGGAATACGAGGGATGTTGGGATCAAAATATTTATTTTTTTGAATTTTCTCATAATAATAATTTTCATTCCATTATACAAATGAAACCTTTTAAGGAATTATATAGGAAATGGTGTCGAACTCCAACATGTTGGGATAAAGTTAGGGAAAGGAAGTTGATGGGTCTTGGATTAGTTGAGGATGTGGATGAGAAAGTGAAGATCATTCGGCAACACATGAGGAAAACTAAGACTAGGTAGAAATGTTATGTATAAAATAAGAGGAAAGACTTTTATTTTGAGGTAGGTGGTCCTGATTTTCTTAGAATCTCTCCATGGGAATGTGTTATGAGTTTTGGTGAGGAAGGAAAACTAAGTCCATTGTTCATTAGACCTTATGAAATCCAAGAGAAAGGTGAACCAGTCACCTACCGAGTATCTTTGACTATAATTTTATCTTAGGTAAACAATGTTTTTCTTGTTTCTATATTGAGGATGTATGTGTTAGATTGATCTCATGTCTTGAGCCTAGAAGTAGTTCAATTGTAATATAACCTATCTTATAAAGAGTAACATGTTCAGATTCTTGATCAAAGAGAAAAAATATTGAAGAATAATTTAATCCACCAGGTAAAGGATTGCGGAGAAACCACATGGTTGAATAAGAAAAATGGGAATATGAAAATTCTATGAGGGAAAGATACCCTCACTTGTTTAATATGTAAATAAAAAATTCCGACGAAGCAATCATCAAAAGGCAGGGAGAATGTAACACCCCAAGGTTTTACAAAAAATTTTAATAAAATGAATGAAACACTAAGTCTCTTAATAATTGCACTTTTTTAAGGTGATAGTTATAAACTAGCTATTAAACAAAAATTTCCTCTTCTATGATTTGAATTTTGAAAAATGGACATTTACGGTTATGACCAGTAAGGTATTTGGGGTCTGATAGATCAACTTATTTTTTTGGTGAATAGTAACATATCCTTATGAATAGTAATATGAACCTTATGAATAGTAAATATTATTATTTTTTATTCACTTATGGTTATAAGATAATGAGATGTTGATTATTTTCTCAAGGTTATATAAAATCGGTTATAGTTTTAAAATTGTTATTTTTTGAGTTAATTATGATTTTATTTAAAATTTAATTATTCATATTTAAAAAGATTATTTTGAGAAAATGGCACCCATTTTTGAATTATACCTATCAAAAAAATGGTTAGGGTGGTTTTTTGGGATTTTTATGACATACTTGAATTTTGGGTGAATAGTGAAATACGGTAATTAACATAATATGATAAATAAATGAATTTATGCATCATGATTGAGTCAAGGAAGATGTAAATGGCCATTAGTTTGAAATAACATGAATGTATTACTGTTTTTTGTCACATTAATCAAGACTATTCATAGTAGTTATCAAAATATTAAACTAATCATTAAAATAATGTAAAACCCCTCCTCTCCTCCACTATAAACACCATCTTCAACCCCTCTTCCTCTTACACCACCCAAGCATTGAGCCATGTATATGTTTATCCAAACACTCTTCCCAAGGATATTACCCATGTCAAAGATATACTGGTATCACCAAAAGGTCAAAACAGAAGGCCTTAAAGAGGATCTCAAGGAGTTGAGATGAAGAGGTAAAAATCCTCTTTTATTTTCATGTGATTTCTTTTCAATTAATTTCTTATCTAATAATATCTTGTCCTTTCCTTATCCATGGTCATGAAAGATCCATAATATTATATATTATTATTTCTAGATTTTTATGGAAAAATTAATCTATTTACTTCTTCTCCTCCCCCTCTTATTCTAAAAATAAGAACACCGTCTGCGATGTGCCGAATTACCTAAATCGTGGACAATGTCTTTTCAATTTCTTTTACTTCCTTTAAATATATTTGTAAAAAAATTAATTTTTGAATCTGATTTTAATTTTTATGATATTAACTATGTTATGTTATGGAATTATCTTATATGTATAATATTAATGCTTTATGATGAAACAAGTTCTCGATTATCAACGAACTGCCAAAATGATCTAAACAGATATCACAAAAGATTTATCTAATGATTCATCCTCAAAACATATAAAAAATGATTTATGGAATAATTTAATATTATATAAACATATGAATAAAATTTCATCCAACTTCTAAAAATTCATTTCCATACGATAAGAAAATAAAATACAAACCGGCCATGGAAATCATGTAAAGAATGCACCCGAAATAATGGAAAGAACATAATACTCATAATTAAAGGGTGAAATGTTGTTATGAAATGATCATAAAATGTGTTATAATAAAGAATATGTTTTTTTAAGATATTAATAAAACTTTTTGAACCATTATACTAGAGTTTTAAACATATTTTAAGTAATATGAATCCGAGGTATAAGAATTATTAACCCAATTTCCATTCTTTGGGTTAACCTTCAACATCATTATTTATGTGGTATTAAAATGGCTTGTGTGAAAATTTTTAATTATATTATGTTTGATTATTTTTATTTATAGACTATATACATATTCCATCAACTCCTTTAAGTCTTTCTTCAATTATATGATATTTTTATGGGGATTTTCTTTTAAAATCCTTTTTTAAAATTTTGTTTTACAAAATTCAAAAGTAATGTTTTTATGAAATTATTCATTTATTAGGATCGTTTTATAGATCTTTGTAATTGTTTATTTTTAAGTTTGGGTCCTATATCTCCATCAAACACATTTGGTTTATGTATGTAGGAGGTCTGCTGTATGGTAACTCTAAGTGTAACTGTGATGGTTACACAATAAGGTAGCCATGAGAGTTACATTGTAAGGTAGCTATACGGGTTACAAATTATATGGTATCTAAGAGGGTTACAAGATTATGTAATTAATTCCCCAAGAAACCTTCATGGTTCTTTTTATGTTCTTTATGTTTTGTGTAAATCTCTTGGAAATTTTATTTTTCACAATGTAAGTATATATGGGTGAAAAGTATATCTTTTTTGAAAATGATTTCATATGTTTACAAGTATTCATTAATTAATACTTTCTTTAATTCTTTTTATAACCCTTACTAATCTTTTTATTCTAAAACCTTGTTTTTAAATGATTTTAAGAAGTTATAAGGATGTGTATGATAAATAATGAAGAAAATTTATATGTTCTAAATATTTTTTAATGAAAACAAGTTTTATTTTAAAAAATTATTAATCAATAATTATTAATCAGTAATTATTAATCAATAATGATTAATCAATAATCAATAATAAATAACTAATAATTAGAAATATATAATATATAATATATAATATATAGCATATAATATATAACATATAATATATAAGACATAATATAAAAAACATAATATATAATACCTAATATATAATACTTAATATATAATATATTATATATATTATCTATTATCTATTATATATTACCTATTATATATTATTTATTATATAATACATAATACATATTACATAATATATAATACCTAATATATAGAAAATAATATACAATAGATAATAATATATAATACCTAATATATAAAAAATAATATACAATAGATAAAATATAATAGATAATAGATAAAAGATAATAGATAAAATATAATATATAAAAGATAAAAGATAATATATAATATATAATATATAATATATAATATATAATACGTAACATATAATATATATAAGTAATTTATAAATAATAAATTAATAAAAAAATAATTTAATATATGATAACTAATAAAAAAATTAATAATAAATTAATAAATAATAGATAAATAATTAAATATATAAATAATAAGTAATAAGTAATAAATAATAAATAATAAATAATAAATAATAAATAATAGATAGAAAATAATAAATAATAAATAATAAATAATAAATAATAAATAAAAAATAATAACTAATAATTAATAATTGATTATTAAGAATAAATAATAATGAAATAATAATTTATATTTAAAAATTTTAAAATAAATAAAAATTAATTAATAATTAATTAATTAATTAATAATTAATATTTATTTAATATTTAATATTTCATAAATGAATAAATAAAAAATAAATGAATAATAAACTAATAATAAATTAATATTTAGTAAATTAAAAATAAATTAATAAATATTAAATATTAAATAGTAAATAATAAATAAGAAAGAATAAATAATAAAGAATAAATAAATAAATAAATAAATAAATAAATAAATAGATAAATAAATAATTAATAACTAATAAATAATAATAATTAATAATTAATAAATGATAATTATTAAATTATTAATTATTAATTAATAATTAATATTTTAATTTTAATTTTTAATATGCAATATGAAATATTTAATATTTAATAAATAATGAATAATAAATTAATATTTAATTAATAAATAATACATAAATAATAAATAAATAATAAATAATAAATAAATTTTAAATGAATAATAAACACATAATAAATTAAAATTTAGTAAATTAAAAATAAATATTAAATAATATAGAATAAATAATAAAGAATAAAAAATAAAAAATAAAAAATAAATAAAAAATAATGAATAATAAATAAATAAATACATAAATAAATAAATAGATAAATAAATAATAAATGATAAATAACTAATAGTAATTAATAACTAATAAGTAATAAGTAATAATTAATAATTAATAAATATTAATTAATTAATTAATAGTTGATAATTAATTAATAATTAATGAATAATGAATAATTAAATAAGTAATAAATAATTAATAAATATTGAATAATAAACTAATAATAAATAATTAACAAATAATAAATAAATAAATTATAAATAAATTAACAATTAATGTATGCATAATAACTAAATAATAAATAAATAAATAAATAAATATTAAATATTAGTTAAATAATTAATAATAATTAATTAATAATTAATCAAATAATTAATTAATAAATAAATATTAAATAAATAATTAATTTAAAAAATAATAAAATAAATATATCATACACTGTTAAGAACCACTAAAAACCCTAAAAACACTGAAATGACTATAAAATATGATTCGAGACACATTTTCTCATGCCACAACTTGTAAAATCGATGATTGTGAAGTGAGATTCGATGTGACATGTGGTATAGGTCATACGAACACTTGGATCCAAAGTTATAATAGTTTGAATTTTAAGAATTCGGTGTTTGTAACTAAAACTTCTGTTTTGGAGGCCTTATAGGAGTTTATGGAAAAATAAAAAGAGGTACAATACTCAAAATGTTGGTACCAGACCTAAGAAGAATAGAGATCATCATAAACTTTGATTTGATATCTGGTAGTGCCCAAACAGACACCCGGATTAAAATTTATAGTCGATTGAAGTTCGAGTTCGATTTTTGATTTTTGATTTTTGAATATAATTTTTTCTTTGATTATCACGCGATTTAAATCTCACTTGGTTTTTTCTCATTTAATAAACTTCGATTTGACTGGTTGCGGAGTTGAAATGGATTCTCAGATCAGAAGTTATGGTAATTTGATGACGAAGTCTGTTCTTCTACTTATTGAAGATTTGCTTTCAGTTTAAAAATTATATTAACTAATAATTATAAATATTAATTAATTGACACATTATAAATATTTAAAATTATAAATAATAAACTATATTTTATTATAAATAATAAAAAAATTAATAATTAATAATTAATAAATAAATAATAAATATTTTTTAAAAACATTTATTCATTTTTTTTCTTAATTTTTGCGGTGGTTTTGAAAAAACCGCCTCTATTTCATGGTGGATTTTTTTAAAAAACCACTTTTTAAAAAAGTATCTTTTTTAGAAGATATTTTAAAAAAACTTAAAAATATATTTTTTAAAAAATTAACAGTGGTTTTAAAAACCACCGCTAAAACACAGTTTTCTTGTAGTGATCCGACCCGACCCGTCAGACATGACACGAGCCATCAGATCCGATTTGACCATTCCAAAATCGGCTCGGCCCGTTAGGCAGCTAGATAAACCCATCTCTTTCTAGTACTACCCACTCTATGGGCTGTTTCTCTACACCGCACTAGGTCTGTCCTGACAGCGTGCCTCCCATGATGATGTGGTGTCGAGCCGCGTTGAATGCGGTCGACCCGCCGCAGCGCCTACTTCATGGATTCACCGTTGTGGGATCTTCCAATGTAGCAGCGAGGCACGTTACACATAGCCTCGGTGTACGCAACCTCCCCTCGCCACATCCCATGTTCAATGCCTTGTCCCACTCTCGCCGACCACACTGGCACCGACGCAGCCTCCTACCGTGTTCTACCTCCACTGGCCACACCGCCCCACCGATGACCTCACCCTATCGGCTCACCATTTACCTGGACCGCCCCCTTGGACCCATGTGACCTCACATTAACTAGGAAGAGCTTCCGTTGTAAGCGGTTTCCTCAGTCGAATTTCACCTTGCCTGCTGTCACATCTCTACCGTGTCATTGTGGCTTTGGATCTTTGGTCTCATGTTGTTGCGCTACAAATCGAAGGCAAAACAATCATCCGCTAAAAAAATCGGGAAGAACACAAATAATGAGAAGAACGTCAAGGGTAAAAATGGAGAACCACAAAACACAAAAAGAAAGGATCTTGGTCTTTTTTTGTGTTGGCCTAAATATTTCCTTGTTAGAGGGATCATGAAGAACAAAGCAATCACACCGATCTATCCCCCATTTAAATCCATGCAAGTACAACACCCATCCCACAAGCGATCAAACCACAGATCAACCTATTCATGGGTCAGTCCTCATTCTCTATCAAATTTAAAAATGGGAAATTAAACAAAAAAAACACCCTACCTAGGGGTTTAAATTAGTTGTTGATGAAGGTCGAAGTTGTGTCATCATAATTCATCGATCTGTCGATCCTTGATCCAAGTCCTGATCTATGATCTATCATTTTGGTTGAGAGAAATTACTTATTCAAATATTAGGGGAATCATATGGTTATGGTGAAAACCCTGGATTCCTGGAAAAGTCCAGTATAACGAAAATAGTCACTGCATTGAAATAAAGTATTTCTATTAAATATTTTATTTCGGATACGTCCAAAGACTAATTTCTATAGTTGAACCAATGTTAGGCCTCAAATAAGATAAATAGATATACTGAATGCAATAGTTCCTTCATAAATCTGATCTAGACTCCCATTTAGAAGTTATTTTGTTTCTAATGAAAACTCACCTACACGTTTTATTATAAACTAAACACTTTTCATCAATTTGTTTCAGCTACATCGGGTCTCAAAACCATACGCCGTCTCAGGGCATGGTCGCAGAATTTTCAAAATTAATTAATAAAAATAAAACTACAGAAAATAAAATTCTTTACTCTATATATACATTTATCTATCTCAATTTGATGAAATCGATAAGATTCTTATGTTTAGACACTGACCTCATACCACATTTTATCCTTTATTCATAGATCGTCCAATCATAAAAAAATATTCTTGTTAAAATAAAAACTGAATAAAATAATTTGATATTTTTCTAAAAAATGATTATTACAGTCCATTAAAAATTCACAATACACATCACATGTGGTTGGTTTGATGAAAATTCAAGTATTGGATCGAAAAAATAAAAAATTACGGTACCAAAATTGATTGTGATCAATATCTCATGATTCCTAAGAAAAAAATAAGTAATGGAAAAAAAGAAAAATATATTTATATGATTAGATTGTCGATATTTACCTCTACATTATAGGCATCGATTGGAAATTATAATATGTTATTATTTTTCTCAAACTCTCACATAGTACATCTATTTTCTTATCAAATTATGTCACTTAAAAAGAAATTTGTCCATATAAACTGTATAGGGATTAATGAATCCAAATCACGCTTTGTAGGGTTTTACATTTATATAGTAGTAATATAAACTCTTATAGAATGTATGAATAGTTATTAACTTTAATGAACATGGTATATATTTTTTTGGATAGAAAGATGAAGAAAACATAACATATGTATGTATTCAAAATTGACACTCCCATCCATTCAAACATGACAATCCCATTTATACTCTCGAGACCAACTATTTCAATAATGATAGTTCCAAATATTTCTTCTTCAGATTGAATGTATGAAACATCTGTATCTCTAAATGTGAAATCTGTTTAATGTTTTAATTTTAATATGAGAAACTGGAGGGGATATGGTACACCTAGAAGGTCCTATTTTCCTTGGTCAATTCATTTGATAGTATTGATCTAAACATTCGATTCCCTGTCATTTTATCCATAAGTAATACTATATCTCACATTAGACATTTTGTAACAAATGTTACTGGTTTTTCATATGATTTTTTTAAGCATGTACCTCATCTATCTTTATAAGATTATATATTCATGCTAAAAAAGATTCAATAACAATATTGACCATTGTAACATATGAACCATCACGTACAACAAGTAACACTGTGATCGACTATTGATCTACTTTAATCACCACTCTCGTAGGAGATTTTTGGGATTTATTTTTTTTAGAATTTATCCTAGGATATTATACACCATACCCCTCACAAAACGGTTGTTAATGGGTGTTTATAGATAAAAATAACGTATAAAATTTTTACCCTGCAGAATTTTAGTAATATAAATTAATCATATGTTCTTGGATTCACATTTAGAGGAATGAGTAAAGAAAAAAATTCATTAACTGGGGTAAGGTATGCAGTTGTGGGGAATGAATAGCCTAAAAAATAGTGGGTTCATTTGGATCTTCATATACTGTTATATGTTTAACTATGAAATTTCTTTGATCCTTTCTCATATATTAGTCTTCAAACCTAGAATGGAATCTATATAAAGCACGTTTTCTTTAGGAATGCTCACTATTGATTCTTATGTCTAAACTGTATAAAAACATATGATCATAAATAGATATTTTTATGTAATGATGTTATAAATAATAAGAAATTAATATTATTTCATAATTGCACATATTTTCCATACTAATTTTTAGTTTTCATCAACTAGCTTACCCTCTTTATTTATTTGGGGCCTCCTTTCATAGATCATTACATGAGATGGAAGTGGCTTCAAATTTTGACTCTTCTATCTGCATATAAACAAAGGAGCATAGTTTATTTTATATCTCAGAAAAAATTATTGTATATATAAAATACATACCATTTTCTTCTCTAGTGAAGTATTTTCCATCTTTATTTTCTGATAAGGGTACATTGGTTTTAATTCATATTGTTTATTTCACCACTCCTTTTTTATTTTCATAAATTATGAATTTCATCTCAAATTGGATAAAAAAATAATATGAAATAATTTATTATCTACTATAATGTATCTGAAATGATTTATCATTGTGAAGACTAATGAAATAAATTTATGTTTTCTTCTTTATAATGTGTGTATAAGTAACTGGTTGGTGTTTCATCACTTAACCCTAAACATCCCTAAGATAAAAAATCATAAAATGTATTTTAAAGCATCTATTGAATTTTCTAGAGGCCATTAAGTAAAATTTATTATGAAGATCATCTAAAATAAATGAAATATGAAAGGTATAATTAAAATTAAATAAGCATTTCATTATAATATTTTTTAGTAAAATAGATAAATTGTATCATAACATTACCTTATTATCTTTCCAAAGTGTTTCTTTTGTTATGGGATGGAAATAGTGCAACTAATGTATATTAATTTTCCCGTTCATTCTCATTGTGACCCCAACATAACTGATGAACATTGACGTTTTGGGGTCAACAAGTTTGCTATATTGATTCTATCCGACCTCAAATATTATTCCCTTGATTCTTACCTTGATAATTTTAGTCAAAATAGTGATGAAAGGGTCATAATTTTCCCCTTCTACACTGAAATTCACTTTCATAAAGCCCATTTCATCAACTATCACTGCACTCCTATTGTCAACCCATTTGAAATGGAAGTTTTTCACTTGAAATTTTGTATAATCCAACCCATATACCTACTCGATAAGATATAAATATGGAATATTTAAATAAATTGGATTTATATCCTTAGAACCAGATATGTGAATTTCTTATGCCACAAGAGTAACTTCACTATTTTTCATAGTATTATGGTTATCATGTTCTTTTATATAGAATGTATAACCATTAATTTTAAGAAAATGTAAGATATTAAATTTTCATTTAGTCCCCTAGCAATCCATCAGAGTCCTTCATAAATTGAATTCGTATTTTTAGATAACTCGTTATAAATATGATGTCAGAACCATCCTATAAACTATTGATTATTTTTATTTGACATCCATACTACATCCCTTAATGTATTAAGATCTATAATATTTATTATAGGATTCTATATATCGAAAAACTACTACACTATTATATAAAATGTAAAGGTGATCTTTCTACCACTTTTTATTGGTAATTGTAACAACATCTCTTTCATAAATTCCCTTTTCCCACATGAAGTATACTATGATGAGACTTTGAGAAACCAATGCTATCAACACCTGATAGGTAATCAACACATAACTCAATAGCTTCTTCACCAATATATTATTCTGTACTAAAAACTTATAGTTAACTTCAATTATTAACAAAAACTTTAAAAATCGTTATTTACTATTAAATGGGGTAAAACCTTCTATAATGGACAATACAACATAATTAAACCTCTCTAACCAATTGAACCATCATGTGGGCCATTAAATAAAAGAATGATGCTGAGAATAATATCTCTAATTCACATAATATGTCAGAAACCTCCTTATTCAATATTGTAAAATTCAATAGGTCTATAACTTTACAATATATGGATTTAAAAAAGAAGAATAGTGTTGTTAATGTATGTCATATTTTTTAGGAGGAAGAAAACATAATGCAACATCATCCAATCTTGAATTTAAAAATGGTAGTCATGTAATTTTAGATCCCATAACTTCAAATTAGTCATTGAAATGAAAATTTTGATATTTTATGATTACCCCTCTAGAAATATTACACCCTTAAGGAAAATTCAAATTTGTTTCTAGTATGGAGAGAGTTTAAGCTATGTGAGGAATAAAATTAAACACTTTACCCATAACTAGTTCCAAATATTCCCTTATGCCCATGTCAACCTTGTCCAACCTAACCTTGATGTCATATTTTGTTTTTCCAGAAACATTTAGTAACATGCTAATAATTCTATCAAATACATTTTGTTTTCTATATGAATGAAATCAATTAAATTTTTGATGTTAAAAAATTCTGATACAATAATTCAAAGAAAATTGATATCTTTTTCTACCATAATTTCATATGGTTTTTTTAAATGGTTTTAAAAAAAATAGTGTGAATATGTTTTACTTTATCAAATAGTTTATCACATGGTAGAGAAGATGTTGTTATTCCGTGTTTAGTATTCCCATCTAATGTTGCTATCATAGATCGTTATTTATGTCATTGAGGTAAAAAAATTTGATTTCATAATTATAATATCATTGAGGAATTTTTCATCCAAAATTATTGTGTGAGTACTTCATAAATGGGAAACCAAAAAGATACGTTATTATTATTGTCTAACATATTTCCTCATGAAAGAAAATTATTTATCATCCCATCTAGAATGGCCCTCAATGTTAATTCTTCACTTATTTGAGCATCATACATTTTAAAACTTGTAACCCACCTAAATTTTAAATATTTTATCAATGGATCTAAATATATCAATATCATTACAGAGTTTTTTTGTCCTTATATAATTAGACAACATAATGTATTTGTGATTAATGCATAACCATGGATGATATTTATAATATACCAACATAATTGGCCACATACTATGATTACTACTCTATACACAAAAATGATTTTTTTCATTTTTAGATAAAGTAAGTTGGATGTTTATAAACTCATTTACAAATGCAGAATACTCCTAAAAAATTTTATTCCACTTAGGAGAGTATGGAAGATGATGTAGTTTATAATATTTAATACTTGTATTTTCATGTAATGTCAAATTTATCATGGTTTCTAGAAATCCATATAGACTTGTGAACTATGTAATCATAACAAAGTACCATAATTTTTTTGAAAAACATTATTCAATTTTTTTATCGATTATTAACACACTTTTTACGATTAAATCATAGTCCTTTAGAAAAAATATGACATCATTTGGTCAAACATGTATTTTTATAGAGATCATTTCCATTGAATGTATAATTTTTTAACATCACGTTTTTTATAAGGAATTTCATTTTTTTCTGGTAGAAAATAATTTTGGATACCAAGTAGTTCTATAAGGATTATGTTGGTCCATATTCTATGAGATTTGAATTTATATAACATTAATAAAGCTTTAAATTTTTTGTATTTACTATAACTGGTATACAATGGTTTCTTAGCACAACAATTTAACTTTTTAGATAACATTAGACAATAATGAAGTTTATCTAAAATTTTAATCATTCATAAAATATCTACCATCATTTACATCGATATTCTTCTCAAATGATCCGTAAAACGTAGTATCTTACTAATCGGTGTACACATTCAATTTTTTACTATGTTTAGTCTATTATATATATCTCTAATCTATTCTATAAAAAATAAAATGATTTCACAACTCTTCTAAAATAATTTTTCTATAACAAAAAAACATAAACATGGACAAAGAATATTATAAGTTTTGTATGAATTCTCTATTATGAATTTGATAAACTTTTTAAATCCATATTCATACTCATTTTTCATATGATTGAAATTCACCCATTCTGAATTCATATCCATCCCATTAAATTTATAAAATATTCATTTCTTAGGAAAATATATTAATACAGAAGGTATTCACAAACAAAGGGGAAGGTTATAGATAATTCTAATAATGGGAACCCAACATTTGAATGTCAACATATATGAATATTCACAAGTTATTATTTTACATAATGGTGATATGAAAAGAAATAACCTAGGAAAAAAAAGTGGTTGTTGGTCCAGGTTCTCAATTTGATGTTGTGTGGAAAAAACAGGTGGTAATAAATATTCTGAAAAACCAAATTCATTTATTTTTGGATGGTAGAATTCCCCTAGAAATTCTTATTCATTATTTTCATTTAATTGTGACCTAAATTTATAATTTTTTTTTAAAAAATATACTTCCTCAAAATATAAATGGTCATGTAACCATCTGATTTTGACACAAGGTGAAGTTGTTTAGAATTTAAGGAAATTAGTAGATAAAAATATTATTTATGGCATAAGTAAAGGTGGATTTTGGGTTACTCAATTTTTCTATAGATGAATCTATAATGCATATTATAGGAATACCAAAAAATATATTTATACCATAACTCCCCAATGAACATGATCATATCATAAATAACAAAAATAAAACACATTTTAAAACCATATGACAAATCCACTTAATATGATTCAAAAATAATTTATAAGTTTACTCAAAACTATGAGTTTACATTTAAACAATCATAATATTATTTTTAACTCTAATAAAAATTAATTTAATGTTTATTTTCTAATAATATGACTATTTAATCATTTAATAAATTAACCCCTTTAGATATAGCTTTTAAAAAATTCTTGACTAATCATATTCATTTTCAAAACCAATTTAATAAATCAACTACAAAATCATTTCATAGAAATCACCATTAAAATTTTGATTTTTTTACGAAACTATTTTTCAATATCAAAACCCCAAAAAATAACTTCTCCCTTTTAAAATATTTTCAAAATTATTTGTGAAAAACTGTATTGAGTTCTGAATCTATATAATCAAAATCCATAATTTAATAAAATTATAAAATATACATTCAAATAATACATATAAAATTTCCCAGTAATTAAAAATAATTTTAAATGAATAAATGATGTGAATACTAGGTTAAGGAAGGAAATATGACACCTCATGGATATTCAGGAAGAATAATATCCTTATGGGAAACATCCAAAATATGATAGGAAAATGAATTTTGGTTTATACCTATATTACTATATTAGTTAATGGAATATCAAATTTTCCATGTTGATCTCAATCTAAGAGAGTATAGATCATTTGAAAGAAACTAAAATCTATGCAGACATAGACCTAGTATAGAATAAAATAATCCTCTAAGAGCCTCACCAATATTCAAAGATCACTAATACGATATATACAATGTGAAGTGATTTTTGTGTTTGAAATCATTTATTTAATAAAGAAGAGGGTAAAGGATAAGGATAGTATGACCTCCTATGATATTCTAAATGATGAAATACTATAACAAAGAGTGTAGAACTATGATGTCCTACAGAGGATAAATAGGGAGGGAAACTAATCTTAAGGATATAACATAATACTCAAAGTATCCATGAAATTATCTCCATATAGATTAATAATACTGATTCAATATTTCCATATTTTATTATTAGATTACTGGTGTCTCTCAGGATACATTTCAATGGTAGTATCAGAATTTATGTCTTAATTAATTTTCATCCATTTCACTTACTATGAGTTTGGTTGACTTACATTCTTTCCTTTTCACAAAATATTTCATTCATCTATACTGATGGTGTGGGTTACAATCACAGTTGATGTGTGTGATTGGTAGTGCCCAAAAAGGATTTTTTAATGTTCAATGATCAGTCTGAGATCTAAATGATGATAAATGTCAAGTTCAATAGAATTGAATCAAAGAAGACAGATAACATGAATCATGATAAAACTAGAGAGAGAGGGAGGGTCATCCCATATAATTTAAAATTAATTTAATTTAATAAGAATTACCCTTATGGAATTATTTATTCTTTGAAGGATCTGGTAACTGATCTATGATGCTCTATCATTGTGTTGTAGGAATTAAGTACATGTTCCCTCTAGCGGTGATCTACACGTGTTCCATGAAATTTCAGACATCACAGAAATAATCATAGGGTGATAGAATGGAAGAACCTTAAGCTTGCGTCATCTACCTTCAATCACTATAAGAATTTATTCTAAAGTGTTCTCCTTGATCCAGTGGAGGAATATTTCTCTCACTTTTCAGAGCTATCTTGGAGAAGATATTTCTAAAGGTCCTGAGAGAATTATCCAATTCTGTTGTGTAAAAACCAAACCAAATGAATTTTTCTCATGATAAGATCATAGAACTGGGTTTATATATCACTATGGTTAAAAATAAAATAATTTCAAAAGTGACCTTAATTTTTTATTTAATTTTAGAAAAATACTCATGTCTAATAATAATAATTTTATTATTATTTCTCAACATGCAGTTAATTTATAAATGAAAATTAAATATTATTTAATCAAATAATATTAAATATTTATTATTTTCTCAACATAAAATTTGAACATGGTCTTCCATTCCTCCACAATATTTATCAGGCCTTGAATAATGACTTTTTATTTATTAAATAAACATCACTACATTATTTTCTAATAAATAAATAAATAATATATTCAATAAATAGAGAGTATTTATTTATTAAAAATTCCCCTCACATTATATTCTCTCAAATAACTGGTGATGGTATACATGTGATCAAGTATAAATGAATAATTATTAAACCACATCCAGGAATAAAATTTATCCACATTTTTAAATAATAAATAATAATATATTATTTTGCAACGATTCTGGATACACTTAGTGTGTGACCCTCTAGGCCTCTTTCTCAGTGGATTTAGGTAAAGAAACTTAAAGTCTATGGTTAGAGTCTAGAAAAAAGAAGGTCACTCATAGAGAATGAATTCAATTCCAAAATGACATGTCACCTCATGTAGATGCTTACTATATAATATATTTCCTTTATCACGATATCTCAAATCTTTTAGGTTGCATTCTAGTGCCATCAAACCATGTTCTTGATGTATCCTTTATTGATTTCCCAAAAAATGAACTTTTCTATCAAACACCATGGCCATAGTTTTAATTAGGAAATATAATTTCCATAAATAGGCCTCAGATATCAATTTAAGTTAAAATAGGAGAGAAAAATCCTTTCTCTCATTACTCATTAATGTAATATTACTCATGAGGCAGCCAACATGTCCTACCTCTCCACGTACATATTTCACCATGGTTTTCCCCAATACATAAAAGTACAAGAATCATAATATTCATTAATAACAATATTAAAGTATGAGGATCAATACACATGCCCACAAATAGAAATATCCAATGACACATAGAAATGTGGATTTCCTACTAATGGGTCTCATTCTTATAATATCTTACAGGATATTACCAAGGGAATATACCATGAGAAGGTTACGCAAAGTCATATGAGTCTCCAACCCTAATATCCTATATCATTTGTGTCTCCCAAGTGATTTCAACCAGTTTTAGAACATATATTCGAGAATAATGTAATAAGACTTCTAGGTTCTCATCCTAGTGAGAAACTGTTATAACCTTTTAGCGTGATAGATACTCTTAGAACATTATCACATACTATGTACTGAAAAAGAAAAATAATGATTTGATAATTAGTTTATTAATATTCAAACCAATGAATACATGTTATCATAATGTTCACAAAAGCTGGTTTAAGGGAACCAACTCTAATAGAACCCCACTTTCACAAGAGCCAACTGTTAACAACCTTCAATCCATTATCAATCACATGATACTCATTCTTCTACTAAGATAGGCCTATATTCAATGGGGTTTCCACGTTATCTTCCATGGATACTCTACTTACTAAAAATTCAACCCTATGATGAAAATCTATTAAGAGGTGATACTTTTAGAGTATATGATTTTTCTGTGGGTGTGACCTTGGATATTTTGCAGGAGCCACTACAGTAGTTTTATCACAATACAATGTGATGAGAGAATTACTACTAGGTACCAAATCAAGCACATGGACAATGTTATGAATCCAAATGGATTCCTTGGCTGCATCATAAACCTCTATATATTTGGAATCCGTTGTAGAATTAGAGACAACTTTCTACTTTGAACTCTTTCATCTAATAGATTGTCTTTTGAGATAGAAAACATATCTTTACTATGAATTTGAATCATTATGATCTATCTAAAAACTAGAATTAGTATAACCCGTGATAACCAACTCCTCATATCCTCAATAAACCAATAATATCTCCTTAGTTATTCTTAGGTACTTAAGGATAACCATAAATACAGTTCAATATTGTTCTCCTAGATCTTCTTGATATTTTCTAACCATTATCAATGAATAGGAAACATAATGTATAGTACATAACATGGAATACATGATTGATCCTATCACTAAAGTGCATGGGATCTTACTCAGTATCTCATTCTCCTGTTGTTTTATAGGAAACATTTTCTTAGAAATATTAAAACCATGTGACACTATAATCAATACCCTATTATTTTGTTCCATAATAAATCTCTTTAGTATCTGGTCAATATATGTAATTAGATGCTGTCCATGAAACCTCTTATATCTATCAGAAATGATCCTGATTCGTAGAATGTTGGTTTATTCACCTAAGACTTCCATGGGTAACAATTTGTTTAACATGTCCTTAATAGACTATATGACTAGTATGTCATTTCCAAATAAGTAAAATGTCATTAATATATACTACTAGGATAACATCCATAGTCCCACTAACCCTATAGTAAATAGAAATATCACATTCATTCTTAATGAAACCAAATACTTTTATGGATTCATCGAATCAAATGTTCCATAACCTGGATGCTGGATTTTTTCCATAAATGGATTTATGTGACTTGAAAATACTTTGGGAATAACCTAGAGTCACAAACCCTTCTGGTTGTGTTATATAGACATATTCCTGGAGGTTCCCATTATGGAATGTTATTTTCACATCCATCTTCCAAATCTCATAGTCATGGAAACCTGTTATGTAATGTAAAATTCTAATAGATTTATACCTGGGTACTAGTGAAAAGCATTCAAGATAGTAAATTGATTAATGTTGTTTAAACCTTCTGGACACAATACTTAATTTATATGTATTTAATTTACCGTAATTGTCTAGTTTTCTCTTAAATACCCATTTGTACCCAAGATGATTTACATCAATTGGTGCATCGACCAGAACCCAAAATTGGTTATGATACATGGAATCAATTTCAAAATTCATGGCTTCTTTCCATCTTGAAACTAGTGAGATCTATACTGCTTCTTTGTATAAGAGTGGTTCATCATTGTTAATCAAAAATGTGT
Organism: Viscum album; assembly: GCA_963277665.1. Lineage (NCBI taxonomy): Eukaryota > Viridiplantae > Streptophyta > Magnoliopsida > Santalales > Viscaceae > Viscum > Viscum album. Next base: position 1,777,619,400 of record OY728131.1, on the reverse strand, counting down.
TACTATCTTTAGGGACTAGAAAAACATCTCTCCCTGGTTCTATTATCTCACTTATGCACCTACACAGTACTTGTGTTTCAAGAACGACTTATTCCATGGGGAGTTGTGGAATCCATTACAGATCCAACTCTTGTGTATCATGAGAATCAACTTCATCAGAATCAATATTTCTCCAACTATAATTTTTTGTATTTTCTCTTTATTAATAAAGACATGTTGTCTGAAAATAGTCACTTTATTTTCTAATGGGTTGTATAGGTAGTATCCCATTATTTTCATATGATACAATATAATGACACACATTGTTTCCTGGGGTGATAGTTTGATTCATAAGAAGGCCTCAACAAACACTTCACAACCCCATACAGGTGAATGAAAAAAAGAGGTATATTTCTAATTCATAACTCAAAGGGAATTCTATTTACTGATTTAGTTGGAACTCGGTTTAATGTGTATGAAAGAGTTTGTAATGAATATACCCATATGTATAATGGGAGATCTTATTGACTCATCATCGACCTTACCATGAATAACAAGGTATGATTGCTCTATTCACTAACACCATTTCACTATCGTGTTTAAGGTGGAGTGAGTTGATATAGAATCCCAAACTATCATAGAATGTCGATGAACTATTGGTTATGAAAATTCATCACCTCGATATGATCAAAGATTCTTTATCTAATTACCAAGTTTATTCTCTATTTAATTCTTTAAATCCTTGAATTTATCAAAGGACTCATACTTATACCTCATCATATAGACATAACCATATCTACTCAAGTCATCAGTAAAAGTTATAAAGTAAGAATATCCAACAATTCCTTATACTGGAAATGGTCCACACAAATTAATGTGTACCAATCCCATAAGCTCTATGGACCTTTCAACCTATTGACCAAATGATTATTTTTTCATTTTTTTTTGTAAACAAGCATAACATATATCAAGTGATTTTAACTTTAAAGTGTCTATTTAACTATCTTGATAGATATTTTTCAAAAGTTTCTTGTTTACATGACCTAGATGGTGATTTCAAAGATGGGTGTTACATGAGTCATGTGAACATAATTTTTTTATTAATTTCCAATTCTTTTTTTGTAATTTAATACATAAATGTGAATATTTAATTGTGTCATACCATAACATATGTTTTCATTATAAGAGAAACTAAATTTATTTCCAAAAATGAAAACAAACCCATCTGCATCTAGGCATGGTAAAGAAATTATATTATTTGTAACTATTGGTACCTAATAAAAATATTTCACAACCAGAATCATTCTCATTTGAAATGAAAGGTGGTTGTCATAAATGGTCTGAGAAGCCAACCTTGGTTCATTAGCAGCTCTCAGATCCACCTCTCCTCTGGAAATGTTTTAGAATGAACTTGGTTCCTGCATTTGGATAAATATGTGAGCCCCACGAACTCTATCAAATAAAAAAAGTGTAAATATGGAAATATTACACTCAATAACATGAATAACATTATATTCTGCTAGATTTTGGGTGTAGTTCCTCTTCTTGTGGACTGGATTTCCACATAATAAACTTACTACCTCCTTTTCCTTACCCTACATATAAATCTTTATCTTCTAGAAAGGATAGTTACTAAGAGATTTTGAATCTTTATAAGTCTTGGTCCCCTTTTCCTTCTTTTTACTTTTCTTATTCACCATAATGATGATGGGTTTATCATGATCCATGTACTTATCTACATGAAGAATCAAAGTAACAAGTTTTGAAAGAATATTGTCATTATTTATTATATTATCATTAAATTCCCATATGGTAATTTAATTCCTATGATGTACAAGTGTTCAATGTATCCAATAAGTCTGAATACATGAGGCCCAACAGTCATAGACTATCCAAGATTAGTTGTAAAAAAATAATTGGAGATCTCATACCTCTCTTGTCTCACCTTCTCTTGATAGAGATATTGAAGGTGAGACATCATGCTATATGTATTTATATCCTCATGTTACATCAAAAGATCATTGTATATAGATGATATCATGAAACATTGAACATCTATAGCATCATTCAGATTTTACTCATTGAGAGATAACTCTTCATCACTTTCCTCATTACCTTGTTCTTTAGTAAATGATACATCCCAGATATATAATTTCCTTTCGTGGTGAAGGATCACATGTAGGAACCTTTTCCATTCATTGAATTTTGTGCCGGTGAGAAGGCTTTCCATATCAAGTATGGATAACAATGATATTTTTGATTTCATTTTTAATATTGTTTCTACAAATAAGATAAGAATAATTTTAGTACATTATGTGAAAATTTTAGAAAAAAAAAATAAATATTATATTTATTGTTCTACCACTATTTCATCGAAACCCAATTGACATCACTCTTATTTTCAAAATATCCTTTTACATTGAAATCGTAGTAGAAAGGATCCATATTCCACTACTCATTACCCCAACATTGGTTGGTTAAGAAACATGAATGATTTTAGGAGGGACTTTCAAATTCCATCTACATTAACTGACATAAAATTGATTCGTTGAGTGGACTCCTCGATCCTAAAATCCTTAGTTGGGATTTCCTCATCCTTTGCCTCTCAGTTACACCAAGTTCTACTTTGGTAGCCAGCCCTTGATGCAAACTAAGTTATGTGAACCCATAAATTCAAGTTAAAATTCCCCAATAATTGAAAGAACCCCCAAATTTGGCTATCCATGTACTTTGAACTATGGTATTATTTTAATTGAAGTATTGGAAGGCTGTACCGAAAAAATATTTTATTGAGATATTTTTTCCTTTTATGCATAAATTAAAATATATTATCTTTATTACATTCTTGATAATATTAAGTGGATATAATTATTTGATTAACCATGTCTTAGATAATATTTACGCATAAGCCTGTTTATTTTAGTTCTCTCATTTATGGTTTTTAATTTAATTAATTATGTGATCGCAATAAAACATCCATAATGAAATAACTATAAAACATTATAGAAATAAATTAAAGTGGTATGATAATGATAATTTAATAATAGTTAGTTTATCTAGAAGTTGATAAACTAACCACTGGCCTATGTGAAAAAACCCTGATTCGATTAAGGTTTGTGTTACAGGTTTCCACCACTCCACCTATGTATATCCTTAGATTAGTTTCACATTAGATTCGAACCAGAACTGCCTCCTCAAGCATGGGAGCTCCATCCATTACCTATGCTTTTACTCACATGAAAGTGAGGGAAAATGGTTTACAAAAAATAAATAATTGGAATTTATACCCTATAGAATAATAAAAAATAAGGAAGGCCGGAAAACTATTTAATTTAATGATAAATTAAATGAAACCAATCTCATAAAAAGTTCTGGTCGATGGTCATCATCATCCACATGCTTGCAACAAATTACACATTTAATAAAACTACCACTAAATTCATAATCATTCTTATTTAATATAAATTGTGCTCAAATCAATCAGTTATTATATTTAATTAATAAATTATTTTATCTTAATTCTTATAAGAATTTCCCTAAGATTACCATCCATTATAATTTTATAAAAACTAAATAATTTCATTTAATATTAATTGTGTACATAAATGTACCTTGGAGGAAACACGGTGATTACCCATCCGAATCCACCCAACATGTATTATACACATATATAGTTTTACCTTTTGTATCATATATCGTACATTCATTATCACATTCTTACATGATGTGTATTATCAACTCAATGATTACACGAATTACATGATTTTTCAGTCATGTGTTATGCTTTAATTCACATCGAGTAACAACTATAATACGAATCATACATGATATGAAGATCTGAACATGATGTAGATATTAATTAAACTTATATATATATATATTAAAACCCATCACATTGAATTTTCTATCAACTTAATGACCACACACAATAACATCTTTCATGGTTTACATAATATAATAAATAAATTTTAAAAATGCATAATTTTGTATAAGTAAAAGGCATATAAATCTTTAAATAACTATTTGAGGTAAAAACCTTAGGAATTAGCCTGTAAATCATACCAAAAAAACTGGAGTACACAATGTTTTAATGGGATACACACTATGTGGTCACAGAATTACATGGTCACTGGTCAAGTAGGCTATGTATTGAAATATATGACCTATATTTGGCTCAAAGTGACTATATTCAATGTATGGTGGGTACACGACGTGTAATCTGGCTAACCATACACTAGGATGGCCTAGTCAACACAAAATGTGAGGTAATTACGTCACTATGTGTCATCAATGCATATAAATGAATTAATTATGAACTAATTCCTAATGCATTGAACACAACTACATGACATGTAACTCTAGTTACATAGTGAATACTACTGTTTTATTCAACCAGAATCATTGGCACCTCCGGATGAGTTCCTTGATTTTAGTTAAATCATAAAATGAATCATTTAGATTAGATCTGTGAGAAACAATGGATAAAGAAGTAGATATCAAAATTTGAATTTAATGAATGATTAAAGTTGAATAGAGAAACTGAATTAAAAATGCGTAAATTTCAAATGATCTTTAAATAATTATAAAAATTATGTGACCCCTCTCATACCACTTTTTGATTCTTGGTACAATGGATGTGTGTGATTGGTGGTGGCCAAAATTTCTTTTTTCATGTTCAATGATCAATCCGAGAACTACCTGATGTTAAACGTCATGTTCAATGGAATTGAATCATAGAAGACATGAAACATGAATCACAACAGAACTAGAGGGAGGATAATTAAGTATTGTTTATAATTAATTTAATTAAACAAAAATTACATTGATGTAATTATTTCTTCATTGATGGATCTGGTTGCCAATTGGGGATGTGATGTTGTTGTGTTGTAGGAATCAAGTGTAGATTCCCTCTAGCATGGATCCACACATGTTCCACGAATCTCCAAACATCACTGAAAGAATATCTTGGTGATAGCACGAATAACCCTCTTTCTATAATTATATACCTTTGATCACAAAGAGAATTAATTCCAAAGAGTTATCCTTGATTTGGTGGAGGAATATTTCTCTCTGTTCTGGTGAGTGATCTTAGAGAAGAGAGATCTCAAGGGTTTGAGAGATTTACCCAATTTCGTTTTGCAATAACCAAAATAAATAAACTATTCTCATGAGAAAATAACAAAACTAGGTTTATATATCACTAGCTTTAAAAATAAAATTATATCTCAAGTGACCTTATTGATTTATCAAATCATAGAGAAATCTTGATGTCAAATAATAATAATAATAATATTATTTTTCGACATGCGCTTAATTTTAGAATTAAAATTATGTATTATTTAATCAAATAAAATTCAATATTTATTATTGTGTCATTGGACCATTTAAACATGGTCTTACATTCATCCAAAATATTTATCAGTCCTTGAATAATGACTATATATTTATCAAATAAATATGGAAACATTATTCTCCAATAAATAAATAAATATTATATTCACTAAATAGAAAATAAATATTTATTAAATATTAAAATCTCATTAAAATTTATCAAATAATTAGTGATGAAATATATGCGATCAAAAATATATGAATAATTATTAAACCAAATTTAGGAAAAAATTTTATTCAACTTATTAAATATTAATTAATAATATATAATTTAACTAAGATTCTAGATACACTTAGTGTGTGACCCTCTAGGTGTCTTTCTCGATGAAATTAGGTGACACCGTCTAAAGTCCAAGGATAGTGTATAGAAACACACTAAGGAACCCATAGAGAATGAATTTAATGCTGAAATGACATGTTACCTCATATGGATGCTTAATGTGTAATATAATCCCTTTATCATGATATCTCTAATCAAGGAGGTTGTATGTTGGTGCCATAAACCAAAGTGCTCTATGTCTCTTTCTTTGATTTTCCAGAACATAAAATTTCTTATAAAATACCATGGACATGGATTTATTTAGGATATATCATTTCCATAAAGGGACCTAAGATAGAAATTTACATCAAAATATAAGGGGGAAATCCCTTATCTCATTATTTCTTAATGTAATATTACTCATGACGCACCCAACATATCCTACCTCACCACAAAATTCTGCCTTCATGGTTTAAGTTAATACATAAAAGTACATGACTCCTAATATTAATTATTAATAATATTCATGTTTATTGATCAATACACACATCCGCATATAGGAATATCCAATGACACATTGGAATGTGGATTTACTTCTGGCGGTTGTCATTCTCATAATATCTTATTCGTTATTACCAAGGGATTACACCATGAGAAGGTGACTCAAATTCATATAAGTCTCCTCCCTGGATATTTTGAATCATTTTTTCATATCAAATGATATCATATGACTATAGAATATATATTTTAGAATATTTTTGTAGCACTTCTGAGTTATCATTATAGTGGGGAATTGTTATGACCTTTTAGTGTGATAGCTACTCTTAAGAAATTATAACATACTATGTCATGAATAAGAACAATCATGTTGTGATAATTAGATTATTAATATTTAAAAACAATGAATACATTTTATCATAATGTATAATAAATTTGGTTATAGGCCACCAACTCCAACTAAGGGTGGATGATCATATATGATTTAGTGATAGAGTGAAAGTAGAGGATCACTCAAATAACTAATTAAGTTTTAGATATAGTTTATATAGATTTTTTTGATGAGTGATAACCCACACCTGTGTGGATTGGACAACCCAAACAACATGATCAATCTTTGAGGAAAGTGGAAGCATATCACACTTCTAATAGAGAATATCATGCCACTATATAAGGCATGATAGGAAACCTTATGGGTAGTTGTTAAAGAATTAAGACTCCCATGGGTTATCCTAAGATGTAAATATATAGAATCATGTTGTGGTTTATAACTATACTATCTTAAATAGTAATTTATTTGTTGGTAGGTCATTTGTGATCATTTCCCCTCAAAATGTTACACCCTAATATTCTAAAATAATAACATTGTATTTAATAGTGTATGTGATACACTAAAATAAGATTAGAAAAAATATAACACTCCAATGCATTATGATATATTTATTTTTATATAAATTCAATCATTTCAATAGCTTGTTTTACAAGTAACACTGAGTTTATATGGCATTACACGCAACACCAGTTTTAAACTAAATGTGAAATATTATTAAAATATAATTATTGAATATAATATTTAAAACCCAATCTTTAATTTAGTGTGTATTAAAAGTAATAAATATATTATAGAAAATATGGTTATCTATTTATTAGTAATAAAACAAGAATCATTTATAATAAAAGGAAATGTTTTCTAAAAAACTAAAATTTTTTCTCTAAAAGACGGATTAGTCACGTTATGCCCTTATAATATAAAATTAATTTTTAACACTTTTAGAAACATTTTTTAACAAAATAATTTTTTTTTAAATAATAATATCCAAATTATCTTAGAGTGATTTTTGGGGATTTTTCTAAAAAGTTTTATTAATTAATGAATAGTGAAAAATACTAAATTTTAACTGAAAACTGCCATTTAATAAAAATTATTTATAAATTTAATTCCTATTTCAAATTAATTTTAAATTATAATTATTAAAATTATATATTAATTTATTAAAATTTACTCATTGGAATCATTTTTATATTGAATTTAGTTAAAAAAAATTAAAATATTTTGAACACTTTCCCTTTTAAAACCCCTCTTTCTCATCACATATGTAGGAATAATTTTTGAATTAAACTTTTTCCACTAATATGAATAAAATTTTAATAAATTGATTCCATAACTTTAATCAGAATAATTTATAATTTTTAACAATGTTAACTTAATTTTTTTACAGTAACAAATAGTAAAAACTATAAAAATTGTTTACCATTGTTAAAGTAAAGATAAATTTATAATGGTGTTAAAATAAAATTATAAGGGATACAATAACCAAATAAAATGTCAAAATATTATTGGATGGCCATATCTCCATATTATACTTCCCAATTTAAAATATGTTGCCATTTTTATGTGAATCACTTTAACATTTTGGATTCTTTTGGGAAATTAGAATGTAATTTCCTAGAGGGATCCTTTTCTGCCCTTATAAAAGGGAACTACCTACCTTCACATCTAAACACCTCCCAAGACCATTTTGTGGTTTTCCTAGAAATGGTAATTATTCTAAAAAATATCTTCCATTATCTTTCTTATTTTTTTTACCTTAAATAGTGTTTTAAAACAAAAAATTTAATAACACCAGTTTCTAACATATAATTAGATATTGTAAGGTTTATGTTGTAATAACTATTGATCTATAATTCTATCAAAAGGGTTATGGAATCATCATTCATGTGTACAGAGGACTACTGCCTCGTGAATAGATGTAACTTGTTTTTTCATTAAAACCTCACATGGTTGGATATAATTATGGATTTACTCTATGTATATTATATTTATGATATAATTATACTTATTTCATTTTGAAATAACATATACATTTTTTTGTTCCATTCCATTTAAAATATAATAATGGTGCTCCTCGGTATATTGGACTACCACCTCGCAAAGCGATGTGATTCAATTCTTAATTAAGATTAACATGAAATGTAATAAGTATAAAATTAATGAATATATGTGATATATATGAGTTGATATTGATTATATAAATATAATATATCACCCAATTATTTACCCTTTCACTCATTAAGGGAATGATATCACCACTCATGCGTACGTACGACCTACCATCTTCACAAAGGGATGCAATTCATTTTCCATGTTCAACATTCATAAGTGGTTGTAATAATGTATCTAATGAGTAAATATTTTATTTATAACTTTCGTATAATTAGTTATATTGTATATATATATATTATATTCAAGTTAACTGGAACTTTCTTAACAAAAAGAGCATGTGAAAATAATGAAATTAACACCATAAATAGTTTAAATAATGGAATATTATTAATAAAAAGGTTTTAAAATGTATTAATGGATGATATATGATCTTATAAGTATGAATATAGTTTTGGTATAAAGTAAAAATATAATAAAAACCATTATACAGGAGGGTAAATCATATTAAACCAAAGGAAAGTGTAGTAATAAGGATTTAATCCAAATTTACATTCTATTGAGTGCTATTTGTTATTATGAACCAATTCACATTTATGTGGTGTATATAATGATCCATTGATATATAATATCAAGATACATTAATAATTCCAGACATTTTATGTTTTATTTTAATTATTCTATCAATGGGGTTTTTATTTGAAAATTACCAAGTGGTAAAAGTTATTTTATAATATCACTTTCTTTTGTGATTGTTAACTTTCTCTTGAAATAATCACCTTCTTATCATGATTTTTCATTGTAAATTTCATTTATATTAAATAAGAAATATTATTTTATTATAGATAATATTATTACCTAAACCTTATACCATTTTTAAATACAATTTTTTCTTTTAATTTTATTTGATTGACTGGGGAAATATTGAAATATCCATATACTTTACTTAATACAGATATTTTATGAAAATAAATAATGATTCAAGAATTAAATTTATTATTCAATATATTAGAAATTATTTAGACCAACAATGATGGTTGGGACTCAACATTATATATCCCCTCAATGAATCAGTAAGTCTAATGTGGAAAATCTATAAGGTATCGTTAAATGAGTTTTTACCTGTATTTTAACCAGTATTATGAAATATCTTGATGGTAGAGGAATAATGTGACTAAGACATGAAGTCCAATAAATAATCATTTTCATCCTTAAGAATTCAGTTTTTATTATTATCCTTGATATTTTCACTGTGATATTATATCTAGATTCATTTTATTCTTAATTTATTGATCAAATGGAGAGTTTTTTTAGTTATTTACCTTAGCTTATTGATTATGTCTTATCCAGCTATTAACATGGATTTAGTGATCAGTCATCTACCTTTCTATGTTGATTATGATTATTGATTCAAAATATCTTCTACTGTACTTAATGCCTATTGAGAATTTGTGATCACCATTATTTAATTTTCATTCCTAGGAATAAATGAAGTAGACTATAAAAGATATGAAAGGATATGATAGAGGTAATAATGATATTCTCAAAAGAAAAAACATATGTGGTAATTTTTCTATTAAAATTTAATGTAAGACTCCAATATATATATATGTTTTCCAATACTACTAAACAATTCGGTCATTCAGGGTGTGATGTCATATATCTTAGGCCAATGTCATAAATAAAGAATCTAATTTGGGTCACTAGTGTTGAGGTCACCATAGTTAGTATCATAGGATGATTAGTAGATACATAAGGAACTATATTTAAGAAAAAACATATCATGAATCATAACCATATGATAAACTATGAGGATATGTATAGAAAACCATCCTAATGTTTTGATAAGTTAGAGATTATGTGGTTTTTTACATGAAATACAAACCTTTATGGATACTAAAAGTGGATATAGTTCTGAAACTGATGTACCTAGGCGTAATAACTCTGAAAATGGTGGATTGGGCTTGACCAGATCGTCACTTAGTGCCTAAAATTAGGCCTTAATGCAAACCAGGATGGATATTATCGAGAGATATTATTTAAATTATTAAAATTTTATTTAAAACCCCTTATAAAGTATTTTAATAGATGATGATAATGAATAAACTTCATTAAACCCTACACCAGGAGAGAACCTATGTTGAAATAAAATGGATTATGTATTTGGGTATTGGAATTCAATAATTAAATTGTATAAGTATTTTTACCAATGGTATTTTGTCATAAGAATCATGATATATCTAATGATTGGGTCTAACATGATAAGCACGTGTGTATTCATTAACATAAGAGTTATGGATACCAATATTGACTATATGTTTAATTTATTAAACATCCCATTTAGTTTTTATGTTATTGGAGTCAAAAAAGATTATGGATATTTTGGGAGAAATTTACGACATGTATACATTTTAGTAGAAATTTTATTTAAGGAATAATGAATATAAATTTTATAAACAAAATTTTAAAGGTATTGATAACCTTTAGGTTCAATACGATCCTTAAAAAAATTGAAATAAAAGTCAAATAAGATTATTATACATTGTCAAAAAAGGGTCTTATTAAAAACCTTAGTAAAACTTTTTATTTAATAATTTTTTTTTATTCCAAATATTTCTATCTTACTGTTTTTTGGAATTTTATACAAATTATATTAATATAGTTTTGAAAAAGGAAAACCACATGTTGGGTACAAACCCATCATGTTTGGAAGGGTCATAGGGCTTGAACCCATGACCGAAGTATGATATGGGTTTAGCACCTACCACTGACCTCTGTGATGTCCTGATTAATATGTTATTAATTTTAGTTAAAACGTATTAAAAATAAATATTAATTATTAACTAGTGGTGTTACATTTGAGGTTTATAGATTAATTTATTATGTTGGATATGTTGTGCTAACCATACTAGTTTTGGAAAATAGTTAGAGATAGACAGAAACACTTGTCACTCATTTATGGATCTTATGATTTGTTAAAATTAAATTTTAGTGCTTCGAGCATAAATATTTATTTATTTGATATTAATTTCATGTATTAAGGGATTAATTTAAAATTAACATAATCACAACCAAAGGATGAAATTGTGATTATGAAATAAAAACCTATCAAGTAACAATACTTCCTTATATTCTTAGTTTCTAAAATAATTCCTTAACTTTAGGAAGAGGATATTTGAACAAAAATGATATCCAATTACCTTCATATATTATGAATGATGTGGTCTTTTAAATAACCACATATTTATGGTATTTATACCCCTATAATTTCTGTAATCATTCCCTTGCTTGTGATCAATAACCTCAATCACTCTATATAATTATTTACACTTTTCTCTCATGTTCATATCTTAACATACCACCAAAGTTCTCTGACTTGAAAACATTTTTATGTGTTATCCCATATGAATTTGGTAATTCCCTTTATCTTTTATTAAGAGGATGTTTTATTAACTCTTTTACAATGTGGGTTTTTCAACAATGGTATTTCACAATTTCAAACCCTATATTATTGTGATCAAGTTTAAATAGCGAAGACACAAATTATTTAATGAGGGGTAGAATGTAAAACCCCAAAATTCAAAAAGAATCACATTATATTTGATAGAATATATGACACACAACAAAAATATTAGAATAATATATAACACCCTAATACATTTTTATATATTTAGTTATTAATAAACTAAATCTCATTAATGCTTTGTGTTACACGCAACACTAAGTTTTCCATGTGTTATATGCAACACTGAGTTTAAATGAAATGTGAAATATTATTAAAATATTATTATTTAATATAATAGTTATAACCAAGACATTATTTTTTTCTGTATGAATAATATTAAATAAATTATGAAAAATATGTTTATCTATTGATTATTAAAAAATAAGAATCATTTAGAAGAAATATAACTGTTTTATTGAAATAAAATGTATTTTTTCTAAAAGTTGGATTAGTATCTCTTTAAACAAAAAATTTAAAATAATTTTTCATAATTTTTTAAAACATAATTCAAAAAATAAAATTCAAATTTCAAATCAAAATATAAAAATCATCTTAGGGTGTTTTTCTGGGTTTGTTCTGAAATGTTTCATTTTTTGATGAGTAGTGAATAATATAGAATTTTAATTGAAAACATCCTTTTCACTTATAATAATTATAAAGTAAAATTATTTTATAAAATTTTTTTAAAGTAAAATTAGTTCAATTATATATTAATTAAATAAATAAATTTCCTTGGAATCTTTTTTCATATTTATTTTATATATGTAAATTTTATAAACATTTGACCATTTTTCTATAAAACCAGTTGTCTTGTCGCCTCTACGGAGTTTATTTTAACATAAAGTTTTACCCTAATGTTAATTGAATTTATAAAAACTAATTCCATATTTGGAATAATAATAATTTCTAATTTCTAATAATTTCAAATTAATTTTTTACTAAAATGAATAGGTAAAACAATAAAAATTATTTACCACAATTAAGGTAAACATGGATTTACCATGGGGTTAAACTAAAAGGATAAAAATTAGAATGACCATTTTTTCAAATAAATATTTTTTATAGAAAAATATTCATATTATACTTCCCAATTTTGAATATATGTCCATTTTTAATCTCTTTCAATGTGAATAAAATTAGAATTTTGGATTTTTTTGGAAATTTCCATGTAATTTCCAAGATGGATCCCTTTCCTGACTTATAAAAGTGCACTCCCTACTATAACTTATTCACACCTACCAAGACATTTATATCAACCAAACCCAGAGAAATTATCTCTCAAAAATCCTTCATTACATTCTAGATATAAATTTTCTCCCAAAAATCCTTCCCAAAGATCCTTAAGAGGATATGAAGAAGTGGTTTCACTTAATGAAGGTAATTATCCTAACAAATATCTTTCATTTTCTTTCTTATTTTTTAACATTAAATTATTTATTAAAGAAGAAAATAGAATAAAACAAGTTTATATCATGTAATTAGATATTATAATGTTTATTTTATAATAATTATCCATTTCCACTTCCATCAAATGGGTTACGAAAACAATTTTTGTGTGTATAGTGAACTACCACCTCACAAACTGATTTAATTAGTTTTTCTATTACCACCTAGCATGGTTGGATATAATAATTTATTGAACGCATTTATTTTATATTTATGATAATATTATAGTCATTTAAATTTAATATAACATATAACTTTCTAAATTCCATGACTTTAAAATACGATAACGTCGCTTATGTGTACGGGGGACTGCCGCCTCGCAATGTGATGCGATTTTTTTTCAATTATGATTTACATGGAATGTAATAAGGTTAAAATTAATTAAGATATATGAGATAAAAGAGACTATATTTATTTTATAAATTTAATATTTCACCCACTTCCTTTCTATTTCACTAATTAAGGCAATGATATTGTTGCTCATGCGTACATACACATATAGTCTCCATGAAGTGATACGATTCATTTTCCTTGTTCAACTTCCATAAATGATTATAATAATGTATCTAATGAGTAAATATGATATTTATAACATTAATATAAACATTTATATTATGTTTGTATGTTAAATTATAATTAATGGGAACTTTCATGATAAACCACGCATGAGAAAACAAGGAAATTAAAACCCAAAATATTGAAAATAATGAAATATTATAAAAAATAGTATTAAAATGTAATAAAAGGGTCATATATGATATTAAAAGAATGAATATGGTTTTTTATAAATTAATAACATTATTAAAACAATTATATTGGATTTTAAAATTTTCTAAAACAAAATGAAGCATTAGGTAAGGGATTTCATCCCAATTTACATTCTATTGAGAGAGATTTGTTATTATGCACCAATTAAATTTTATATGGTGTATATAATCCCCATTTGGAATTTAATATCTCGATTAATTCATAATTAATGTTATTTTATGTTTCTATTTGTATTATTTCATTAATGGGGATTTCACTTGAAATTTACCAAGTGGTTAAAGTTATTATACAATCTCACTTTCTTATGAGATTGTTAAATTTCTATTGAAATAAATAATTGTTATGATAATTTTTATTTAGTAATTATATTTATCTTAAATATCCATATTTTTTTATGATGTATGTTATTATTTCCTAAAACTTAAACCATCTTCACATTAACTATTTTTTTTGAATTTTATTTGATTAACCGGGGGAATATTGACAAATACTTATCCTTTGCTCAATCTAGATATTTTATGATAAGGAATATTGACTCATGAATTAAATATACTATTCAAAATATAATTAATACTTTTAATCTAAAGTTATGGGTGGGGAATGACATTATTTATCCCCTCTATACATCAATAGATCTCATGATACAAATCAGTAATCTAGTATAAAATGGATTTTTACCTGTTGTTTAAATCGTGTTATCAAAGTTATTAAAAGTTAAGGTATCATGTGTCTGAGATATGGAAACCAATAATTAAGAATTTATATCATTAAAAATTCAATTTTTATTATCTATGAGACTGACACTATGATATTATCTCTGAATTCATTTCATTATCGGTTTATTCATTAAATGGAATGTGTTTTCAGATATTTACCTTTCCATATTGATTATGCCATATATAGTTATCTAAATGGCTCATGTGTTTAGTTATTTACCATATAATATTGATTATTCTGATTGACTCATGATAGATTTAAATTTAGTTAACCCTTACTGAAAAATTGAGATTTCCCTTATTTTATTTTCAATCATTTCAATCTATGAAGTGTACTATGAAATATATGTAAATATATGATAGAGGGAAAAATATTTTTCTCTAAAAAAATATATTGTAATTTTTGTAATAAAAATTAATTTAAGACTCTTGTATGTATTTAGTTATAAATTATATAGTCCTTTGGGATGATATTCTTTTTACATTATTCCATTGTAATAGAGAAATCATCGACTATCAGTTACTTGGGTTAGGGTTGATACAATATAAGCAAACAACTCTAGAAAATAAGAACATATTGATTTTCAAGCAAGGCTAAGAAACCCATCATTTCATCGCTTTTGATTGATTTTAAATTACTTATTTATTACTTTTCTATAAATAATCACCCAAATAAATGTTTGATTAAATCCTTTCATAGTAGAGAAGTTACATGGTTCTCATCTTGTAAAATTATACATTGATTCATGTTATATTGAAAATAAATCATCAGGATATTTTCAGATCTATTTGTTGGGGATATTTTCTGAGTAAAAATTTTCTTTGGAAATAAAAAATATTTTATATAATAATTTTTTTAAAAAAATTGAAAACATAAAAACATAAAAAAAATCAAATTAATTTCACTTTTTCAAATTTTTATTTTAGTCATTTTTTTTCATATAAGATATAGTTAGAATAAAACACCTTGTTTTATACTATTCACTGTAACAATAAAACTGAGATTATATCTAACCATTCCACTTGAAATTTCAATGTCTAAATTATTTAATCAAAGGGGTTAATAATATCAAAAAAATTGGAGGGAGTGATAAAATTATTTCTAAAAAAATTATTCTCATACTCCACAAAAAATAAATAAATAGAGGGAGAAGGCATGCTACATAAATCACCCGAGGGAGTGGAAGGTCTAGTCATTGTAGTGTTTCTTTGTAACAATATGAGGTCATTCTGGGATGAAGATAGGGAGACGAGGCGGAAAAAAAATATATAAATCAAAAAAAAATATATCGTGGTTTGTACAAGGTATGTTCAAGTAAGGTTATTGACAACACGGATAAACAAAGAGTGGAGGAAAAATAATAACATACCTTAGATTTGAGATTGTTTATGTGATATAAATCCGAGGGGGAGTGGTGGAAAAGATGAACTTTTGTTAGAAATTAAATGGTAGTAGGGAAATCGCTTCTGTTTAGAATCTATTAAAAATATCAGGATGAGTTTTATCATTCCTAAAATAATAATCACTAATAAAATACATCTTTATTAGTACTTTTTTTGGAACTAATAAACATATATATTTATCAATGTTAAAAAATCACTCCTAAATACTTATATAATTAATTTTAATAATATAATTAATATAATTAAAAAATTTAAATATATGTTATTAAAAATAAATAAAAAATATAAATTTATTTAGTTATAAATATATTAAGAGAATTATAATTACAAATTTACAAATATAGTTATATATATATTTACAATTATAATTATATATATTTGTATATAATAGTGAGGACGATGAGAAAAAAGGGAGATGTGCCTAATGAAATAGATGAGAGAATATCTTGGAAAATGAGACTGTTGATGATGAAGGAAGACCATGGAAGCCTACCAGAACATGGAAGAGAGGTCCACATCCTCATAATCATGGTCATGGCTAGGGATTAATTGATAGGGTAGCACGAAACAACATGATTATTCGATCTGAGGTAGAAATCTTGGAAAGGCTTGGCCTTTGATTGTTTTTCTACATCTTTTGTTGCTGTTTGTTCTATTTATTTTTTTACTGTATTTGTGTTTCACCTCATCTTTATTTATATTTTTTACTAATTTAATAAAGGGGATTTGACCATAATTTTATTAAAATAAAATTTAAATCAATATTTATATAAATTTAGACATAGTAAATATATTTATTGTTTAAATATATTTATTATAATTTTATAATATTTTTTATAATAATAGATATATTATTTTATAAATATAGTAAATATAAATTATCAAATATTTTGAATTTAAATATTTTTTTACAAATATTTTTTTAACAATATTAATGAATATATAATCTTAAATACATGAATATTAAAAATTGGTGAAATTTTATAATTAAAAAGTAGAAAACTATTAAAAACTGGATATGTTTTATTAATCATAAAAATAATTAAAAAAACTAGATATATTATTGAAATAATGATAAATAGATACCAAAAATATTTAAACATATTAAATAAATATGCACAAATTAATATTAGAAAACGATTAAATTCCAAAAAAAAATTAAAACATTAAAAATAATAAATAATAGTAATTGAAATAATATTAAAAATAAAAATCTAAATTTAATGATTAAAAATATAAAATATTTTATATTTTATGTTACTAAAATAAATTCAAAAATTAATATTTAATTTTGAATAAATTACATAAATATTAGGTGCGTGTGTTTCTATATAAGATTTCATTAATCACATAAGTATTTGTGTGTATAAAATTAATGTGTATATATATATGTTTGACATATGTTAAATTGAACAATGACATTATATAATATGTAATATCTATTATTGAAATAAATAATAATAAGAATGAATAAATTTAAAAAATGAAGAACTATTTTTAATTATATAGATAAATTTTTTAAAAATATTTATATATGATTAAACGGAAATGAATAGATATTAATTATATAAATTAAAATCTCCTTAAAAACAGTAAAAGTTAATAAACAAACAAGTATACAAAAATATTACATATTTAATTATATATAGATATATAATATTTTTGTAATTTATTAATTTTTAATTAAGAAATTAATAATTATTTATGAAAGATGGTGATGCATGTTGATATATCTCCTAATTAACACAGAGTTTAGTGTCTCCCTATGATGGCGATGGTGATTGTGGATTATTTCTTCAATCCGACAGATGTTTTTATTAGTCATTCAAGGAAGAGTAATGTCGTCTCTACTTTGGGAAGCACACATATTCTGCTTTCAGAAGCATATTGGGCTTTGATGAAGGACTATGATTACTTAATGGTACCATTAGATCAGGTAAATTAAAAGAATTTTCATTTGGTGCATATGAGGATTAACGTCTTTGATGGTTTTCTTCCTGGTATATGAATTTATTCAATGATTGATGGTGCTACTAGTGCTGCAAATAGTTGGGGAGGTTCTGCAGATGTGTCGAAGGCTCTCACTCTTCATAGTTTTCATTTTTTATTGGATTATCAACCAGACTTGATGCCTTCCAACAATACTACAAGGAATGACATGTTGTCTTTTGTGGATGAGAATCTAAAACAATTTCTGGGATCGTATGGAAGGATGAAATAACTGCATTGTTTTGTAGTTATAATCATTGTGAGGATCCACAATCTCGAGGACTGATGCATTGAGGGAACGTATTATATAGGTCTTGGGTTTTAACGGATAAAGCCTTGTTTCACTTGGTATGTGATTCATCCATATAATTTTCCCTATGTAGGAGATGAAATTGAAAGACTGGAGCTTTGGTAACATCTCTCATAAGCCAAGAAACTTACGTTTCCAAGATAAGGATTTTTGGTATGATGTGGCTTAGTTTAGGAATTCGATGACTCAATCTTGGATTAAAGTTACATGCCTCTACTGGTTTTTCTGGTATCTTAATATTTTTTAGGATGATGTCTCTACCGTAGGGACTCTTATCAACATTGATAAGAAGAATTATCATGTATGTTTTGGAAACATTTCCATTATCCTTTATGAGTTTGATATTTTCTATACACTGATTGAAACTGTCAATTTAGCTACTAATGAATTCATGTTTGAATTATCTATTGATTATGAACATGTTCCTGGTTGTTGTGTCAATTTCTATTGCATCAAAAATTTAATGGAAAACTGTTTCAAGGGTCTAAATTGTTCGAGATACAAAAAAATGTCCATATTGTTGAACATTGAAAGTTCAAATATCCAATTCTTAATTCTAGGGAGGGAGATGATTGGAATATTATGCAGAAAAAGATCAAAAAATGAGTGGTGTGGGGTCTGTGGGGGAAAAATCTATGGGAAAAGTAGTTTTTGAGGGGACTGGAGTGTCCAACACCCAGTAGGACCCTAAGAAACCCATCTTTAAGGGTACTAAAAAAATGTTGTTAAAATAAGGAGGGTGAAAACTTATTTCAAGGATATGCTTATAGAAGTGAAAGGAACAGATGATGCAACAACCCTTAATATGACCTTGTTAAGGGATCTTAAAGATGGGGTTCCAACATATGAACCTAGTGAATGTTGAGTAGTTGATACTATCAATGATGCCAGGAAGCCATGAAATTTATTTGAGTTTACATGCCCTATCCTCGACATTTCTCATTTGAATCATAATAATTGTTCTCTTTCTACTATTTCAACTTCAGTTCAAACTAATGCTTACATCATGTGGGAAATGTGAGAGGGATACTTCTCAACCTGGTTTGGAAGCTAGAAGACATGAAAAAGGAGATGTGACTATTATGGAGGTGTTTGTAGATGAATTACATGGTGGTCCACCTTCATAGGATTCTCGTGTTATGATGGGAATCCCTATGGAGGATGATCCAACATTTGTGACTGATGATCAAGATGGATCTTGGTAGACCCCTAAAAATGGAGGAGAGGCAAACATTCGAGAGACCGGTGTGTCCACGAAAAGGAGTAGACACATAAATTCTATGGAAAATTTTGAATAGTATTACCTATATCAATCATATGATATTATGAAAAATTCTTATGACACTGTTTGAATGGCCTAGGTCATGGAGTGTGATGATAAAAAAGAAAAACACTTTATAATTCATCCCAAGGATTATGAGAGGGAAAGGTACCCCCAAGCCATTATGGATGAGAATGTAGTTTGGTTTGAACATTATATTGAATACCCTTTTCTATAATGGAACATAATTTTTGTGTCTATAGGGACTACCTTTTACTCTAGAAACTATTAAATAAAAATATTGAAGATGGATTCCATTCTAATCTGGGAATTGATTTTTGTGATCTCTTGTGGAAATACAAATTTTGCGTCATTCCATAGGATTCTGACTTATCATGCGATGGTGATCTAGGGCTGCCTTAGTTGACAAAAACTTGTTAGATAGGTCGACACCCATATAATAGAGGTTGATATCACAAGAACAAGGTTTTTTGAGGGTGCGACAAGACTTGATCTTGTGTTTTCTTTATTGTGGTCATTTTGATCTTTTTTTGGCCTCACACTCCTTTATATTGTTGCACTTTACTTTCTTTAATATTTTTTTGAGGGTGTGGGTTAGTTTTCCAACTTTCACTTAGACCTCTCCAAGTAATAATTATTTATTATATGTATATTAAATTTAATAAACTATATATATATATATATATAATTTTATAATTAATATACTATTTATGAATATATGTCAATAATATTAATATATATTAATATATTTGTACATAAAAAAGTATATATTATTATATATGAAATAATAATTTAATTATAAAAAATGAATAAATATAAATAAATATAAATAAATATTAAAAAAGATTAAATTTTAACACATATTAAAGAAAAGAACATTAAAAAGAAACATATTCAATATATATCAGGATATTTTCATATATATTTTTACATTTTTATATATATCGATATATATTTTTATATAAAAAATAATAATTTAATTATACAAAAATGAATAAATTTTAAAAAAATTAAAAATGAATAAATTCTAAAAATATTTAAAAAATAAAAATATAAAAGGTAGATTATATATATATATACATATTTAATATGTTCATATATATCCATATATACTTTTAGATATGAAATAATATTTTAATTAGAAAATTTTAATAAATCATCTATTCCACAATTTATATTTTTATATATCATAATATATATTTTTATATACAAATTAGAAATTTAATTATAAAAAATGAATAAATATTAATAATGTATATTTTTTAAAAAATTATTATACAAATTGAAATTTGAAACTAAAAAATGTAATATAGACATATATATGTGTATTAATATTTAATATATATATATATATATATCAATATATATTTTTATATATGAAATGAGAATTGGATTATAAAATATATTAGAAGTTAGCTAGCCCTCAACCTGAAAGGCCAGCCGTTTTAATATCCTAACAAGGAAGGCACACTGAGAAGATGCTGGGAAAAGGCCCGTACAGACCCATCCATGTTGGAAAGATCCCATTTTGGTGTGTGAAGAATTCATTCAAGATCTCATCCCCACGACATGCTTTTGGAGTGGTGATGTGGTGAAATCATATAAAACAAGAAGTTGAATGTCCATGTATGGTCATTATGCTAGAATTATTGTCGAATTTGATCTAAAGTTAACATTGGTTGAGATAGTGTATTTGGTTGCTGGAGAGATTAATTTTGAACTGGGAATTGAAAATGAATTTTTCTAGGCTTTTATTTCATCTTCATGTCAATTGGACATGTTAGATGAAATTTTTTATTAGTATTGATGTTATCTAATTATAAGATGTATAGGAATCGGGCTAAAGACTATAAATTTAATCTGCCCATTTATGATGGAAATATTGTTATAGGGATAGTAGTAAAGAAGGATAGGGGTGGAATGCTTCATAGGCCTGTATGTAGCAGTGGTACACTAGATACGGATAATGGAACATTTTTAAAAAAATATTTTGCTGATGTGGTTTCCTCTAGTTCTAAAAATCATGAAAAAAATAATTCTTCTATTGAAAATGATGTTGGTTGTGATTTGCTACTTTTGAAAGAAAGTAGTGGTGGTCAGACCTTCCTACCAGGTATATAAGACTATCTAGATAAATGTTGTGTTGATGTACAATAGGTGTGAAAAGAGAAAGAGGTTTCCTATGATATAAATAAAATCAAGATGATGTCCATTGAAGAAAAAATTTGTTGGGATGGATATGTTTTTTTCCAAGGATGTCTCAATTCATGATGTTGAATCAGCAACTGCTAATGTGTATGTCCATCAAATAGAAGGTCTAGCTGCACATGATTCTAATAACAGTACAATGATGTTGGATTCTCTTCTTGATATATGTTAACAATCCACTGCATTTAGAATTTATTCGCTTCTAGAAAGGATGCTTCGGTCTATGCCAATACAGGGGTTTTCACAAGGAGTTGCTGCTACTAGCACAGATGAGTTGAAAATATATAAGGAGGATATTAGTGTGTTATTTTCAACCCCATATAAGTGGACTATTATTCATTGTGGTGTAGATGGATATCTCTGGAAAGGTGGCTATGATAAGGAACCAATGGATGATCAATCAATTGATGAAGATATTATACAAGAGATAACTGATCATATGTTAAAGTAGGAGTAGATGATTGCATCAATGGCTTGCAATGGTAAACAGAAAAGGAATTCTGAAATTATTATGGTGATTGAAAATATTTCAGAAACATCTAAAATTTAGTATGATGCCGAAGAAGATTTCTCTCATACTCTATCACCTATTGATGTCTTGGGTCCTGGTTTTTCCTCCATGGGGATGCAGCCCCAGTACTTTGAGTAGAAAAAAATGGATGAGAGAGAACCTATTCTGTCTATAAAATGTAAGGATTCATCCTCTCTATATGCAAGGAGAACACCCCCGATGGATGTGGGTGTTTTGGAACACAATGACCCAGAAGCACATGGAACTTGAAAAGAAAAGGTGATTACTCACAATATTTCGGGAGTCCATGATTATAATAATGAAGGGTAGGAAGGTAGAGAACAGTTGGGTTGTGAGGCATGCTCTAATGATGTTTTCATATAAAACAATGAGTTTTCTGTACTTGATGACACGTCTAATAAGGTGGAGACTCTAAAATATGTTGGGCAAAATGAATCGGAGGACATAAACATTGGGGGATGTTGGAAACCAGTAAAAACATATAGGAGAGTCCATCATCCCAGAGGACAGGGACATGGGAATGGGTGTGGGTGAACTAATCATAATTCCATGCATGATACAGAATTTATTATAGGGGATAAAAGTAGTGAAAATATAGGTATTTGACTATTTTATTATAGAGGGAAATATTTCCAAGTCTCACTCCATCCTTTAATATCTATATTTTTTTTGTTTTTTAATAAAGTGTATTTGTCCCAATATTTTACAAAAAATCATTTTCCAAAATACTTTATTCTATTAAATTATATTTTTTTAATATTTATGTCATTTAATATTATTTATTCATTTCGAATATTAATTTTTTTATACTTTTTATAATTTAATCATTATTTAATATTTCTTTATATATATATATATATTTATAATACATGTAATATTTTCAATATGTTTGTAATTTATGTGAATAATATTTATTCATTTTTATTATAAAGGTGGAGGCAAATTCACTTTTATTAGAAAGTGAAAAAACATAGAAGACATGGGATGGGATTAGTTATGGTTATAATCCCACATCAAAAACCTAATTTTTTCTTATCCTCATACATATTTTAAATTCCTCTTCTTGTATGTAATTCTATTAGATTCTTCCTCATCCAAATCCATGCTCATGACTTCTTGGATAACACCCACCCCTCCCGGATCTCTCTTTTTGTAAATGATCTTCAATATCAGTGCTTTTTGATCTAGATTTATCATCGGATTGAGGCACCACATTCTCCATGTGGGTGTCTTTAGCATCTCTTGGTGTAGCAGTCTTCACATCCATATCTTCTTGTTGTTTATATGAACCCTCCCTGTGTTATTCAATAACTCCAAAAGGTTTTGAGGATGCAACCTGACATTCAATTGTGTAGACGAATTATTTTTTAGAATCAACAGGACGACCTAAATCTCAGGGACTTGCTGCATTAATTTGGAAATAGTCATAAAGGTGAGATATGGTCTTTATAAAAGTGACAATTTGGAAACCTTATTTATCTACTGGGGCCTTAGATGGTGGGTTTTTCTTCCATTACTATTCACTGACAACATGTAACTCTACATTATTGTTTTTTGTATGAGAAAGGTCACTATTATTTTGTTGAACCAAATTGGAACCATAATCCTAATATTCGAGTAAGGAATGGAAATTGTAATAATTATTAGCCACTAAATTCTGCTCATAAATATCTTATTGGGATTCCAAATCACAAGTATGTATTTTTTTCATATAATTATTTTTTCCTTCACATGGGGAGATTTGGAAGGAGTAGACAAATACTTCTTATAAGTAATAGAACATGGAGGGGGTTCTGCCACATTATGAGGGTGTTGAGATCTTCTAAAAATAATGACACGTGCCTGTTATGGGCTGTAAAAAAACAAATATAACCAAATTTAAAATTCATTAAAGTGGTCAACCTAGGTTGCCTCCAAATTGGAGTGCACAAAAATTATGTTTCTCACTTAAATTTAAGAAAGTATAAAAGGTTGTTTTTTTGAAATTGTTTGAGTTGAAAAATAAAGAATTCAATAAAAAGAAGGGTTGAACATTAACGAATGATGTGAGTGATGGGGTCAGGGTATGATCACCTTTTACAATTTCATCATATTCATAACGATCATCTCCCCTCTCTTCCTGTTGAATGACAAATGAAATACTCCTCGAAAGAGTTATTAATCACCTTTGGTTGAAGAAAGAAATAGAAATCACTACTATGTGAATGAAAGTTCATAAACAATTACTAAACAACTAAGGCATGTCCTGATCAGGAATTCTTTCTCCTTATAGCACTTGAAGAAGTCCACTAGTTCTACACACATGCCAACAAATGCTTGCCACTCACCAGCTAACCCAATTTTCCCAATCGAGACAAATTGCACTAGGCGGAGGGAGATTGAAAGTATTTAACCAAAGCTATTAAAAATGAATGCACCAAACCCAAAACATGACATCATTAAGAGAAATAGGGTACAATGATAATATGAGTCATTAAAAATAAAAATAGGGGTTTACATTTAAGCACAAAACTCCGATATTACAAAAGTGAAACTCCCCCTTCCCTGATCACTAAAAAGTTTTACCACTCCATGTGAAGTGTAATAGAGATTAAAGGGGAAGAAGAGAGCATGATGAAACAAAGAAAAGAAAAACATATAAAATATAAATAACATCATGAAGTCAATACTCCATAACAACCATTTATTTCAACTTCTTACACCCCTTTTAATGGAAGTGAACACTCTTATTCATAGGCTTGTAGAGTAGAAAATTTCCCTCCAAAATTACTCTACCAAAAATTGGAGTCCAGTTAGCATAATAAGTGGCCGAATCTCGGGATGGTGTCTTCATAAATATTTTTACTCTATGTATTTTTCATTCTTCCACAAAATATTATTGAATTTAGAAAAGTTTAAAAAATGTTATCCTCGAATTACAAATGACAACCTTTTCTGCCGGAGGCGACTCTTCAACTTCCTCTTTTTGGCCGCATTAAACGGATTCCTTAATGACCAAATTTCTTTATGAAATTAAATTTGAATGTGATGGGAGGAGTCCTATTTCTATTCCAGATGGAATCACATAATTTGGACGCATGTAGCCTGAGATATTCATCATTAATTATGGTGGGGTCTATTCTGACATCCAGGAAACTTTTTCCATTTGATGATTTTTATGGGCCATTTTTTTCCACATTGGACCTTGGTCCAGAATACAAAGTTGAATCCCACATGATTGGAAATCCTAAAAAAAGAATCAATCAATTTTGTTCGAAATTTAAATGATATTCTTGAAATACAAAAGCTCCATAAAGTTGTTAAATTTCAAAAATTTACCAATTTCCACAATTAATCCCATAATTAACCAAAACACTAAATTAATACAAATATGATCGAATTTATTAATTTGAAGGGGATAAATTATTGAAAAACATATGAAAAATAATGAAAATATTATCTTTACCAATTCCACCACACATAACACTTGGACTCCCAGACAAGACAACATCAGAATCAAATCAAAGAAAATTTAAAACACATGCCATTGAGTTCCACCAATTACATAACTAGAAATAAAATATATCATGCCTCATCAAAAAACATTATTCAAAGTTATAAAATCAGGTCATTTAATATTTTTCCTCTTCATTTCTCCTCCCATACACATAAGACACCCACCTCACATAAATTTTCTATCATCTCACAAATATCAATTTTCAACAAAGTTGTTGTCATCCAAACCAATGAAAGAGTCACCATATGTTTGAAAAACTCCAACTTCTCCACTCGATGTGGTTCAAGGACATGTGTTTATCATGAGGAGTTTGTAAGGTTGTTCTATGGATTTTGGTTGGTAGGATTTTTATGTGAAAATTTTGTAGGTCAATTGAGGAGGGCTTGGCTCTTTTTGAAGAAAAATTGAACAATTATAATTTTCACTCATGTGTGGTATCCTACTCACATCCATTGGTAGCAATTATGCTCCATCATCATGAAAATATCAATAATTTTTCAAACATCCCAGCATTTTAGTAGCAAAAATTACAATCTTCTCATAGATGATTTCTCTTGAAAGATTCAAAAAAGTAAAAACATTGTTCCTCCAATAGAAGATCCAGAAAAGGCATAACTCCTCCTTTCATTAAAGCTCCAGAAATGGCACAGATTTCAACAGAATAATTTTTCATCAGATCACACATCTCTTTAGAATTTTATTTTCCACCCAATGTTTCACCAAATGAGGTAGCACAACACAAGACTACTTCCACCACACTTAAGTTCAACTAGATCATGCAATTTAACTTCATGATCAGGTTGGATTGGGAAAATTGGCTTGTAATGTCGCTAAGCTAATATATTTTTCATGGATTCTAAGGGTTACAAGGATTAAATTTACAAAGCATGACAGAATGAAAGGGATTCTCTTAAAATGGAGGCTTTCAAACCAATGAAAATCATTAATCATTTAAAACACATGTACACCAAACCCTCAAGTTTTTAAAGGAATAAATCATATTATTGTTAAAACAAGAATGGACTGGTTTTATCAATAAGTAAGGTGAATGAAAATAATATGACAAAAATGGTTCAAAAGCCGCACCAGAATGAGATTTCAAAGATAATGACCGTGAAATGTGGCATGAGATTCAAAAATATGAGTACTTTTTATGAAATTCCCAAAGATTTAAACTTGAAATAAAATAATTTTTAGCATTCATTTAATCTCAGTTTCATGGAATAAATTGGTTCACTCAATGACATGGGTTTTAAAAATGGAAATGATAATCATTTCATCTCAAAAGTTTCAAAAACACACCAATAAACGAAAAATAAACACACAAAAATTTTAAAGCAGAGAGTTTTATTATTATTTATTGAAAAAAACACAAAAAAATGAAAATCTTAAACTAAAATGGTTCCATCCCCCTCACTTCAATGATGCAGTGTCCTCAATGCATTCAAATGTATGTATCATGTATGTAGAATTTAAAATTAATAAAAACAACAAGAAAGTGTAAAGGAGAGGTACAACATGAATTATTGGTAGTGAAATATTGATTTCAGCTCATAAGTGTTGAAAACTAAAAACCAACAAGAAAAAAAGCAAAGAAAACATAAGAATTTTATTAAATGAAAAAAGGAAATAGGATAAGAGAAGAAGGATAGATCTTGGTTTAATCCCCCATGTGGGTCTAGGGTTTTGACTACCTCCAGATGGGAAATTCTAGTTGGTTATACCTAATCTAATGGTGGGTGAAGTTTCTTTCTCATGAACCAACAAAACTTCTTCTTTAAATCATGCCCTTCATCCTTTTGTTGAGGACACCATGGATATAGTACACCAAATACACCCCTAGGAAAATATAATACAACTTTCTTGGTGAAGGTAGGAAAAATAATGAGTCCTCATCTTTCTTGGTCTCCAATTTAATATCCTCCACTTTATTCTCCAGTGGTTGCTGAAGGTATGCTTCATCATTGGAAAAATCAAAGGGAACATCAGAGTATAATTTTTTTTGAACTAAGTTAAAACATGAAGTTTCAATATCAAATTACTTCCATTGAAAGTAAGCATCTTGTGTCTCTTTTTCCTCAAGAAATTCCAGTTGAATCATATAATGTATACCCTTGAATAAATGATGAACATGTTTGGGGATCTCTAACTGTTCCTCTTTAAGAACATCTTCCTTTTCCTCTACGTTTGTGTAGACAATACACGAGTTTTCCGAATCTGAAAATTTAATGCAATGGGTGGTGATACACAATTCAGACTCAATAAAATTAGAAGATAACGAGTTCACGAAAAGATCATCTCCCTATGTTTTCTCGGCTTTAATTTCTTTATTAGTGGGAAGTGCCTCTTGAAGTAGAGTGGTAGCAGATGGAGGCAGGTAGTCAGAATCCTCAATATTCTCTTCAAATTCCACCATGTTAGTGGTGTATTCCTCAAATGATGTTTAATATTTTACATTATGAGGAAATGTGTAATTAATTAATTCTTCACAATAATTCTAGACGTCATCCAGATATTTTTGATCTTCTATACGTACTTTATAAAGAAAATATTCTTCATTAATCATCCTCAAAAATGTTTGAGAAGAGACAAATGGATATTATTTTAATCCCATCATGGTATCCATAGGTTCTTCAATATTAAGGATTAGCGGGTAATCCACTTCCACTAATGGCTCATGTTTAGGTTTGGGTTTCTCTTGGGATGTCTGAAAATATTCAATTATCCATTCCATTTTTCTCTCGAGGTCTTGTATTTCTTCCCGAAGTCCTTGAAACTAATATTTTGTTTGAATTTCCTATTCTTGTTTCACCTCAAAAATGTTATGACAATATTCAGGAAAATACTCCTCGATTTCAACTAATTACCTAGAAAATCCCTCCAAAACTAAGTATTCAAGGTTTTATGTAAGGTCATGAATGAGATCCTTGAATTCATCCTCCTTGTTGATTCGGATTCGAGATCCCCTGATCTGTTTGGTATAGATTGAAACACTATCCATTGTAGACCAAGGTGAGTCAATAATTGGTTCTTTCACTGTTAGATAATTGTTCCATGAATCAAAGAAAAAATCATTTGAGAACATGATGGAATTTGTTTAAATTTTTTTTTTGAAAAGATTCAAGTATTTACAAATGGACTGTTAGAACAAACTCCTCGGCAATGACGCCAAGTTTTGACACATTCATATCATGGGGTGTGACAAAAACAAATATAACATAAGTTAAAATGCAGTAAATTGGTCAACCTAGGTTGTCTCTAATGAGGGGTTCACAACAATTATGTTTGTCACATAAATTTAAGAAAATAGAAAAGGTTTTTTTACATTGATTATGATAAATAATAGAGCATGTAATTAAAAGAAAGGTTAAAAAAATGGATAAAGAGAGTTATGGGTTCAGGATAGGATAACCTTTTGAAATGTAATCATATTCATAAAGATCATCTTACCTCTCTTCTTATTTAATGAAAAATGAAAGACTCCTCGATCGAGTTATCAATTAACTTTGTTTGAAGAAAGAAATGCAACTCACTCCTATGTGCATGGAAGTTTGTAAACAACTAAGGAAAGTCCTGATTGGGAATTTTTTATCCTTATAACTCTATAAAAAGTCCACTAGTTCCACACACTTTCTAATGATCACTGTACAACCATCACCTAACATAATATGGTTGATGGAGACAAATTTCACTAGGTAGAGGGAGATTAAAAGTCTTTAACCAAAGATATTAAAAATGAATACAGAAAACCCAAAACATGATAGCATTAAGATAATTGGTAAAAATGATCATATAAGTCAATAAAAAGAAAAATAGGGTTTTACATTTATGCACAAAACTTTGACATTACAAAAATGAAACTCCCCCTTCCTCAATCACTCAAAAGTTTTACCCCTCCATGTGAAGGGTAATAGAGTTGAAAGGGGAAGAAGAGAGCATGATGAAACAAAGAAAATAAAAAAAAATAGAAAATATAAATAACTTCAAGAATTCAATCTTCCAACACATTCCTTTATTCACCATCTTCCACCCCTTTGAATGGAAATGAACACTCTAATTTATAGGTTTGTGGAGAATAAAATTTCCCTCCAAAATTACTCTACCAAAAGTTGGTGTCTGTTTAGCATATTAAATGGGAAAATCTTGGAATGGTGTCTTAAAAATTGTTTTTCCTCTGACTTTTTCAGTCTTCCACAAAATCTCTATGAATTTGGACATGTGTAACAAAATTTATCCTTGAATCACTAATGATAAAATTTTCTACCCACGGTGACTCTTCAACGTCATGTTTTTTGATGCATTCAATGGATTCCTTAATGACCTAATTTCTTTATGAATTTTAATTTGAAAGTGATGCAAAGAGTCCTCTTTATATTCCAGCTATAATCACATCATTTAGACACATTTAGCCTGAGATTAGACTCATTAATTATGGTGGGGTCCATTTTATCGGCAAAAAAAATCTTTCTATTTGATGAATTTTTGGCCATTGTGTGTCAGATTGGACATTGGTCTAGAAGAAAAAGTTGAATCCTATGATCTTGGAAATCGTATAAAAATAATAATTAATTCATATGTATCAAAAATGTAAAATATATGCCGGAAATACAGTAGATCCATAAAACTGTTAAATTTCCAAAATTAACCAATTTCCACAATTTAGACCATAATTAACCAAAACACTAAAATTATACAAATAAGCTCAAATTTATTAATTTTAAGGGGTTAAATAGTTGAAAAAATATGAAAAATAATGAAAATTGTATCTCTATCAAATACAATGGCTATCTACTAAAAACTTTCTACTAAATTTGTAGGCCACAATGGTTTTTTCATTACCCTTATGTTTTGAAGAATCAATGGTTTGTTCTTGTAATAGATCCAAATCAACCTACTTTTGAATCAAAATATTGATGATAGATTATTCACTATCATCAGAATAAAGAGAAACATATTTTTCTTGTTACTCTACTACAATATCATCCCAATATTTGATCTCCAATGTCAAGAATGTGCCATAGAAAATTCTCTCACCCACAAACTTGAAAAAATCATTAGAAGAGATATGATTTTACAAGGAATCAGCCATATTTCTATTGTCAAAGGCCAGTCCTTTAATATGAGTTTCATTTCCCTATTCCATCATCCTATGTGGTTGAGGTATTATCATATTAGTAATGTTAGTCTTCCTTTCCAGAGATGAAAGGCTATTGAAAGGATCAAGAGAATAATTCTCTTAACCGTCATTTTCCAGAAGTTCTGAATAAATCAATTTTTTTATTTCTTATTTCCAGAAGCTTCCCCATGTCCCTGAGATCAGAATAATGCCCAATAAAGACCTATTTTGCAGTTAAATAATTCATTAATGGTCATCTTTCATTACATATAGAACTGAGAAACCCATTCATATTTAATCTAAAAATAAAACTCTTGCTAATCAGTAGAGAGGAATACTCTATCAACCATGGTGGAACCTAATTCATCCTTTACCATAAAATGGGCGTAGTGCCAAAATATTTTAAGTTCAATTTCATTAACCATATTAATAATAACTATAATTGGTAAATAAATGTCATATATAATCAACAAATTCCACAAATTCCCTTTCAATTCGTAAACCTTGACCCATAATTGTATAGAAGAATTACTTACTTCCATTGGTTTGAAGTTCCTATCCCAATACCAAATATTAATGATGTATGTTTTCAAGGATACCAATCCAAGAATCCATGCACTCATATTCAAAAATTCATTGGGGAATTGGATGTAAAAAAATTGACAACCCATTGAGAAGCATCTCCAGTTATAAAAACCCCACACGCCTGAAATTTGATCAACCAGGTCTTCAGTTTTCCAAGACATAAAGCCCTTGGGTAAGATGATTTGAGCAATGAGAGAGTTATTTTGGATTTTTAGGCTTTCTGAGACTATGATCGAGTCATCTTTAACATGTGCAATGTTTCCTTTTTGATGAATCAGACCAATGGATGAGTCTTTATAGAGATATAAACAACCTACCATGACCCCATATGAAATTGAAACATCCATATCAGGCCAAAAACAATCATCCCTTCTCCCTTTGAATCTTGGAGCTTTGTGTCTATACAAAACGAAACTCCCCTGAAACATGAATCCTTTTTTTTCATTGAAGAATAACACATAGTCGTTCGATCCCTAATCACCATTGAATGGTATTCTGAGAAGCTATCAGGCAGATCTCATAAATATTAATTTGTTTTCATTAATTATATTTTAACATTTAAAATATGTTTACAATTTTTATAGTTAATTTATTGAAAAGGAATTTGTAATAATTATTTAATTTAAATAATTAATTATAAAACTATAAATAAATATAAACACAGATATATATTTAAAAGTATTTATAAAATCATAAATTAGTTTATAAAAATTAAAATAAATATAAATTTATAATAAATTTATCTAGGGATATAGCCTCTAGTCTATTCATCGAGTGACATTAGCAGACGAACCTTTCAAACCACTAATTACTCTAGTCGTGCACCAGTCATCACTATGGTATTCTGTGGATCAGCATTGCTGCATCGAGGTTAGGGAAAAGCTGCCAACAAGGTCCCCATAGAGGTGTAACCCCCACTATTGTAGAGTGGGCCACCAGAAACACCCTTCATGACAAGTCATAGGAAAAATAATTCCCAATTTTATTTGGATGCAATCAACAAATGGTTGATGTGATCTATCACATAACAACCCCCAGAAAACCCACATAGGGATGCATTCAAGATTTGATTTTGTGGATTCATTCCATGCGGCGCACAGGTGGTGAGGCTACACCAATACCCCATTACCCATAACAACATGTTTTATCCCCCATGTAAGAGGGGTATGGAAACATCTCTAGAGTTGAAGCCTAAGGTTTTGAGATCGAGTCCTCTTATCATCACACATATGCTTTAATTGATGTTGATCTAATTTCCCCATACACCCTAGTGGGAACTAGCCCAAGCCCAATGTTTTCCACTTTGGACCTAGCTGGGGAAATGTGGCATGAAGTTAGTGAGGCTACAACTATACCTCCTTACCCATAAAAACACATTTTCCCCTTGGGGTGGGAGTAGAGTTTCCACGGTGCTGTAGTCAAAGCCCGAGGTTTCGGGTTCGATTCCTCTTAGATTCGTGCCTATGATTTAATTGATGTAGCTCTAATTTCCCTATACTTCCTAGCTATAATTGGCCCAAGCCCAAGTTTTATAACATTGGACCTAGATGGGGATGTTTGGGACATAGGATGTGAGGATAAATCTTTACCTCATTACTGATAACAACACATTTTCTGGATGAGGTTGTCTTAGTTGTACCGTGTAAGGAGGATACTCCATGGAAACAAAACTAGCTCAAGTTTATGTCCCGCCACACTCAAAATTAGATAGGTTCATGTGTATCTAATGTGGTGGGTTGATCCTAGAATAATCATGGTGTGGCACCCACCTACACATCATTATCTATATAACTCATTTTTTTCACCAGGTTTGTCTTAGTGGTACCGTGTATGGCAGCCACTCCCTCGCAATGGAACTGGCCCAAGATTGAGTCCTTCCACACTCGAAATTAGATGGGAGTTTGTGTTGTGAAGCTGGTGGGTTGGTCCCAGGATAAGCATGGTTTGGTTCCCACATGTACCTCATTACACATATAATGAATTTTACCATAGTTGGGGTATAACTTCTTGGTAAAGTACATTGTAATACCAAATCAAGGATGGGGTTCAAAATCCATGGCACCCAGGTATTGTAGCATCACTGTAGTAGGACTGTAGTGGTGGTGTAACTATAGCACTGATGGTACTCTAGTGGTGGTGCGAACTATAGTAGAAACAATAGTGGCATCAGCATTATAGCAAGAACTATAGAAACCTAGGTACTATTGAATCACTATTTACCAGAGGGCTTTTCGGTACAAAATGTTGGCATATGAGCCAAGTAATGGGATTTCATGCCCATTGGGCCTATGACCCATGTAATGGGATCCATGACCACTCAGTCTATGAGCCATGTACTGAATAAATAAAGGCTTGATGGGTAGGCTATCCACTTGGGGGGCTATGGCCTACCATTCTGGCATGTGTGTGTGGTTTGTGTGTGTTTAAATATAATTGTACCCTTAAGAGCCTAATATATATATAATCATATAATTTTATATAAATATATAAATATATTTATAATTATATTCAAATATTTTCAAATATAATTATTTATAATTATATTTGTAAATAAAAACGATAAATATCTAAAAAATTTAAAAATCATAATCATTAAATTTAAATATTATATATATGTATTATATTTATAATTATATATATATATATTTAATTATATAAAACATGTATATGTAACTTTTTGATATAATGAAACATGCATATGTCTCATTTGGAATGGCCTTTGATGAAGATTATGATGTTGCATGGGCCAAAAACCTCACTAT
This sequence comes from Viscum album, assembly GCA_963277665.1. Classification (NCBI taxonomy): domain Eukaryota; kingdom Viridiplantae; phylum Streptophyta; class Magnoliopsida; order Santalales; family Viscaceae; genus Viscum; species Viscum album. The sequence continues at coordinate 1,777,584,714 of OY728131.1, read as the reverse complement.
CAGAACTCTAAAAGACCAGTAATGTGAAAGGCCTATTGAAGGCCTCACTAAAGATGCATAAGACTAGTAATTCTCTCAAATTTAAGTCACTTTATCTTGGATCAATCTCTATGTATTCATTTTCAATGACTATTTGATGGTACAAAAGTTGTTATCAATTAACCATGAAGATGAATTTCGATCAAATTCAAAATGGAGTTTCAGGATATTTCTGGGAAATTTAGGATTTTCACATTTCTAAAGATTTCATCTGAATCTTAATAGGATGAAGAATTTTAACCCCCACAAAGGATTAAGATATGATAGATAGTTCGACATCCAAATGGTAGAAGACAATATCCTTAGAATGTGGGAACAAGAGCGACTTGCATTAATTGACTTCCTATTCTTTATATATCTTTTTGATGTGGGAATTTTTTAATCTTTCTGGACATGTTTTGTTTCCTGTATGTTTTATTTTTATTAATAAATTTGAGTCAGAAATTTGGTTTTTAAATCAATGGGTGACCCTTCTTGGTATAAATATTTTTAAATATATTTATTATATTTATAATTATATATATTTATATATTAATAAATATATATATAATTATATAATTATATATATAATTAAATAAATGTATTTATAGTTATATAAAAATATTTATAAAAATATTTTTTTATAATTATAATTATAATAAATATATCTAAATATGTAAATATATATACATATATATAAATATAAATAATTTTATAAATATATATTACTATATGTAGTTGGGGTGATGTATGAGCGGTAAACCCGATAATCCTACATACAAAAGACTAGTGTTCGAATACTGGCAAGCCCCATGGGAGATTTATGATACATGCGCTGACATAAGTGGTGGTGATACACGCACGATGTAGGTATGGAGTGTGTATACCCATAGACTTATCGATGCAAGTAGGGCCTTTGGACCATCAAAAACAATGGGGCCTTCAGGCCATCCAATGTTGGGATTATGAGAAATTAATATATGAATAAATAGGGATAGATGGGAGGGTTATCCCTTAGAGGGTTGTGACCCACCTTTTCGGCCAATGTGTGTATGGTGTGTATGTGGTTGAATGTAATTCTATCCTGGAGCACCATGTATATATATATATATAATGTTATAAGTATTTTTATAATTATATAAAAATATTTTTAAATATATTTATTTACAACTGTAATTATAAATAAATAAATAAATATAAATATAAATATATAATTATAAAATTATAATAAATTTATTTAAATAATAAACATACTATATATAATTATTTTCATATATATATAAATATATATATATACTCAATACTGCCTGAACCATGAGTTTTAACCCATGGTTTCGAAATTTAATGAAATTAAAAAAACGAAAATGTACAAGGGGAGATAGGGGAATGTAAGTAAGTGAAAAATCACTATGCAATGAAAAATTTATTCATCTATGGGATCATCCACCACCCTACCTCTCATATGATGACCTATCCTCCATGTTTTGGGTTTATTACATATATCATCATCCACATGAGGATCAATATTAACATCTAGTGGGGTTGTATCCTCATGAGGCTGATGATCATGTTCCTTAGCCAAACCGGAGCCCTCTTACACAATTTTCATATCAGAATTTCTATTTGACTTGACAGTCTCAGTTCCTATGGGTTTTCCTCAAATACAAATAACTCCATGAGAATTTTCAAATTCCTCACAAAAAACACCCATTCTATTAAACTTGTTTGAGATGTCAAGCAGACTAAATCATTTTTACAAGAGTTTGGTGGTGCTAGGGAAAAGGAACACTTCATAATATGATATCCCCATTAGTCCCTAGGATGACACGCTCTCCCACACTGACTCTAGTATCACCATCCACTTCTGCACATCATACACCACACCTGCTTCAGATCACCAGTCTTCTACCCCCTTCCACAACTGCCTTACTGCCCCACCATTATCATCTTTATCCAACAATCATTTACGAGCATATACCAACCTGTTGTCTGTCAATAGAATTCATCCATGCACATTGAGGTCACTGTAAACCTCCACCTTACACCTTCATCTACATTGATATTTGATGTTTTAGTCCTCTAAACTATCAATTCCAATTATGTATTCATCCACCATCTAATTACATCTCAAATCATTAGGTTGTTGCCTATGATCATAACCATCCTACACCATCATGGAATTATTCTCATCATCACACATGTGGCAGTTGTCCATCACACACAAGCTAACTACCAAGGTCCAAAGAGACAAATGACAACTAAAAATAAGCCTCTCAAATGTGTCAATGTGGGGTCAACCTTAGGTCATAAATCCTAAGGTCATGAAGGCCCTCATCATTATCTCCACTGGTTCAATCCCCACAATTCCATTGTTGAATATTGACTAGTTTCCTAAATTTAACAAGCCTTTAATGGGCCTTAGCATCACCACTATGATCGGCTAGACTAATACTCAACATTGGATCACCAACCCCCACTTCTATCACCTTTAGCAGATGTCTGTGCCTGCATGTGTGGGGAATCATGTTGAACGATTGTGTCACTTGACACCATCCCCAACAAATAGAACATGTTCCTTCCAAATGATGTAGAGGGTTGGATCTGTACCTCATCCAACCTATATGATGTATTATTAAGGTGGAAATATACCACCGAGGCTAACCCCAAATGGTGTATTCATATAATTATATTCATAAATACATATTTATAATTATTAAAATATTTATTTATAATTATTTATAATGATATTTATTTATAATTATATACATATAATTTTTTAATTATATTAACTCTATGATTAAAATTATGTCTCTATCAGTGATTTGTTGGTACTGATGATGAATTATCATTATTAATGTATAAAATGTATTTTTGGAGATGATAAATAATTATCTTTATATCCTTGCCCTGACCTTAAGTTCCTTTACTTCTATCTGAGTTGGATATGGATTGGTGGTTCCATATAGGTTTTGGGGGGTGGGTTTGGTGGCTGATGGTGCTCCTGTCACATTTTCTTGATACTGTCTTTATTCTCTAACAATTAGTGGTACATGAAGTTCATTAAAGGTACTTTATATAGTCTATAAGGATGTTTCAGTTCATGAAAATGATATTTGATTTATATATTTATTTACTAAGTTGAAGTAGAAAAGTTTATACATTACTTGATAATGAATGAATTAAATAAATACAATAGAGATATAAATATAGATACTTTATTTCATATCTTCACCCAATGTTGTGATAATATGTAAAACTTAATGAGTGGTATTTATATATATAAATTCATACATGTGTAAGGATAAAGGGTTTTTTAAGAACTCAAATTTTATATCTTGAACTTGGATTTTAATTTTTTTCTTAAAAATAGGATTCACTAAATAGTATTTTCAAAAGTTAGTAGTAATTTCAAATTACAATTCCCTAGTTGGCTTATTTTACTTTCATGACATGATTTATAAAAGGCAATTTAAATGTTTAAATCCTTTTTCTGATGATATTGATTGGTTTTTTGCCTTTTGGATTGTTAAAATTTTATTAACTTTGATTTAAGAAATTTATTGTTTAAAGGTGGCGTGTAGTGTTTAATGAATTGAATTTCCTGGAATTGGTTGTTGAAAGACCCCTCAGATAAAATGTGAACTTTCTAAAATGGGAATGGAACATGGGAACCCCATCTTATGTTTTTTTTTGTTCATTTGATTTAAATTCAATAGTTTCATCAAACATTCTATTATTTAAACCATTTTATTGGTCCCTATCAACATTTTCATATTCTGAAAAAAAAATAAACTTCAACTCCTAAGAATCCTATCACTAAAAAACCACAAATACCACCACTTACCAAGTGAATAATTTAATAAAAAATGTTTTTTATGACTCAATGTGTGTATTTTTAGCTTATAATTGATATTTTAGTTCAAAACAAACATCACATATTCAAAAAAGAGAAACCACGTTTTTTAGTGTTGATACATTAATAAAATGATCCATAAATCCATTTTATGTGTAGTAATTAGAAATAACTCAATCCGATACAGGATGTCCCAGAATGACTCAAAAGATTCTGTTATCAATTTAAAATTGAAAATTTATTTCAAAATGCGTGTTACACACTAAAAAATGAGTAGAAACACTCATATTATTTTTATAATTTAGTAAAATTATTTATTTGACATTTTTGATCTATAGGAATTAGTCTCACATAAAAATGATACACGATGGGACTAGAATGAATCAAAGTTCTTTTTTTTCCGATAAAATGGACATTATAGTAAAAAATACATGTGAGAGAGTCAAAACTGAGAAAAACCATTTGAATTGTTTTGAAAATTTTGGAAAATGATCCATATTTTATTTGGGATGTGTAGGAATTAACATCATGTCAATATGATGCTATGTGTTACTGGTATGACTCAAAGTGTTTATTTTTATTTAAAATAGATATTTTAGTTCAAAAAACATTTCACAAAGTCAAAAATAATAATAAAAATCATATTTTTTTTGATTCATTAGGAAAATGATCCATAATTTATGTGTGACATATTGGAGTCTACCACACCTCAATCTGACAAATGGTGTGCCCAGTATAACTCAAAGTGTCTTCTATCAATTTAAAATTGACAATTTATTTTAAAACCTATGTAAATCACTAAAAACTGAAAAAATGTGCTTGGATTGTCTTGATACTTTATGGAAATGATTCTTAAGTCATCATTGATGTGTAGGAATCAGTATCATATCAAAATGACACACAATGTGATCATTATGACTCAATGTGTGTGTTTACAATTTAAATTCTTATTTTAGAAAAAGAGAAACGTGATATAATCAAAGATGATGAAAATAATTTTTATAAACATAATAATATATTAAAATGATCTTTACTTCATTTGTGAAGTGTCAAAATCATCCACATGTCAATCTGAAACATGGTGTGACAGATATGAATCTAAGTGAGTCTTTTTATGTTAAATTGACATTTTAGTTCAAAACACACAACACATTCTCAAAACCATGAAAATAAAGTCAGATTATTTTTATAATTTAGTAAAATGATCCATTCATCATTTGAGATGTTTCAAAATTATCCGCACCACAATATGACACATGGTGTTCCCGTTTTGAGTCAAAGTGTATGTTACCATTTTAAAAATGGAAATTTAGTTCAAAACATGTTTCACTCACTAAAATACAAAAACAAATATTCAAATTATATTTATAATTTAGTAAAATTATTCATAAGTCATTTATGATGTGTAATAATTAGTCTCATGTCAAACTGACACACAATGTGACTGGTATAACTCAAAATTCATGCTTTCAGTTTAAATTTTCATTTTATTAAAAAAGACACATGACTTACACAAAACCATGAAAATGATTTTTTTATTGTGTTTATACATTATAAATGTTATCCTTATTCCATTTATGAAATTTTGGAATCATCCTCGTGTCAATTTGATAAACGATGTGACTGATATGATTAGATGGGTGTATTTTTATTTAAAATTGGCAGTTTAGTTCAAAAAACACATCACATACACAAAAACAATAAAATTAATTTATATTTTTTTAATACATTAGTGAAATGATCGATAATACATTTTTTGATGTGTAGGAATCATCCACTCCTCAATCTGATACATGGTGCGCCTGGTACGACTCAAAGTGTTTGTTATCTGTTTAAAATTGAAAATTTGGTTCAAAACATATGTCACTCACTAAAAGTAAAAAAAATTCTCAAATTGTCTTTATGAATTAAAAAATGATTCATAATTCATTAGGTACTTATAAGAATATGTATCATGTAAAACCAACAAATGATGTGACTGTTATGAATCAAATTGTGTGTTTTAATTTTAAATCAGAATTTTTGTTAAAAAGACACGAGATATACACAAAGATATGAAAATTCACTCATATTATCTTGATACGTTAAGAAAATTATACTTAATACATTTTTAAAATGTAGATATCATCCCTATGTCAATCTGATGAACAATGTAATAGGTATGGCACTAAGTGGGTCCTTTTATTTAAAATTGACATTTTAGTTAAATATACGCCTCAAATACCCAAATAAAAGAAAGGAAATTAGTATTGTTTTAATACATTAACATAACCATCAAAAATTCATTTCTGATATATAGGAATCAGTTGCACATCAATCTGATACACAATGTTCCTGGTTTGACTCAAAGATTATGTTATCAGTTTAAAACCGAAAATTTAGGTCAAAACACGTGTCAATCACTAAAATCATAGAAAAAACACTCATATTATCATTATTATTTTGGAGAATGATTTATAATTCATTTGTGATGTGTAGAAAATATTCTCACATTAAACCAATAAGCGATGTAACTAGTATCACTGAAATTGTGTGTTTTTAGTTTAAATTTACATTTTCCTAAAAATTGACACATGACATATAAAAAATAATGAAAATACATTCATAATGAATTTATAATTTAGTAAAAGTGTATGTAAGTCATTTTTATATGTATTAATCATATACACATAAATTTGATGCATGATGTGACTGGTATGGCTCAATGTGCGTACTTTTTTTTTAAAATTTACATTTTATTAATTTATCATTTAATGATTATGTTTAATTTATTTCGTTATAGTATTACTAATATAAGAATTTTTTTCTTATAGAGTTGGATCCTTCTTCTCATGTTGGGGTGATTTTTCTGAAAACTTATACCATTCATAGGCTTTTCTGAGAGGGGGTTGGTTTCCAACGACAGTGAAACCATTAATTTTTTTTGAATGTTTTTGATAATAAATTCTAATGTAATTATACAAAACAATGTTTTAAATGTATATAATATTGTTTTTTATACTTGTGATTTAATTCTTATTTTAAATAAATTAATAATTTCTTATATATAGGTGTATTTCTGTCATAGTGTGCTATAATTTTAATAACACACAATAGCAGCAAAGCCTTTATCAATTCCCAACATGAAATTATAAAGGACTACCTTTATCAGTTCTTCTTATAGCACTGATAAAGGTACCCCTTTATTATATATTTTCTACAATTGATAAAAGTGGACCAATTTTAGTGGTGATTATATCAACAATTCATTTTAGTGAAGATAAAGAATTTTTATAGCACTTTTAGACCCCACTTCTGTAGTAGTGTGATATTTAATGAGAGATGATCAATACGCTTGGGGTAATGTGTGGAAGCCATGGTAAGTCAGCGAGTTATTGTTTTATTATTGGCACAACATGAATAGAGAAAAAATATATGTTGAAGTGATCATTAACAACATAAAAAATTAAATAAATTAATAAATATTAAAATAATTATATATAGAGTGTAATTATGTGATATGTTAGAAACCATATAATGAGTTTTTACATAACCAATGATTGTCTTGTGATCATTACTATTTTTAAATGTCATGGATTGACATATTTTCATAGATAATATACCTAGAGAGTTGTACCCTAAGATGTTGTTCTAATGATGACATTGATTAATTTTTACAATGATGTCTATATGGTTCACCCTAGAAGTGTCTTCTTTGGTGGAGGGCAGTGATAACTATCATGGGTATATTTAAATTGTAATTGATACAAGTTTCCTGAAGATGACATATAATATACGATGATTATGGAAATAAAATGGATGACATATAGTTGATGAAAATCACACGATGATGTGGATAATATGACGATGACATTGATGGTGTAGAAAAATTGATTAAAAATAATGGTTACATGGATATGATGAGGATGAATTGTGTTAGTAGCTTGATTATGGGTATGGGATTATATAAGTGATTGTATATTATATTTAGTATTATTTCATGTGAAATGATTACTGATCACTACACAAATACCATTTGAGCGTGGTTTTCTCTAGTAAAACCCAACACACACTAAGAAAAAAATCCAGTGTGATATCCATCTAGTAGACCAAAACCACTCCATGGTGATGGATGTTTTCACGAGGATTAGGGAACACAATTTATATCATTCATAATTTTAGGATTTGGGACTATAGGTGACTTTGTCTGTTGGATTTTTTCAAGGAACCATTTATATTTTGATGGTGTGTTTCATACTATACATACATTGTTATTTGAAAATTTAATATTGTGGAAAGGATAAGAATGAAATACTCTCATGAATTAGGCTTATTAACAATAATTCATATATTCCTAAAATGCAATTGATCCATCCATAGAATATGATGAACCTTGTTGATAAATAACTCCCTATTTGATGTTTGACCATGTGTACCCCTATTTTTTATTGGTTAGGATGAAACCATGTATTATGACTTTACAAATTTCATTATTATCTGTAAAAGATATTGAATTGGTTTTCTATATTTACGGGGTGACCTACATAGTATACAAATAGACTCACCCCTAACTTTGTATATAAGTTTACAAGGTTTTGATGGTAGAGTATTCAAGTGGTGTTAACTTGGTGATTGAGGTGGATAACATGTATATGATCTTGGTGTTTTGGAGATTTTTCATCTTCCACTAAGGTATATGAGTTATCTATAGTTTATTTTTTTATTGGAACTTAGTGAATGTTTGATCATAGCTGTAACTATCTTACATTATTTCTATGTTGCATGAAATTTATGTGTTACATATTATTATCATATGAGTTGTTCAGGGATCCTTTATTATTGTTGTTTAATGGCCTACCAACTAAAAATAGATCTTCTATATGTTCTAGAAATGGATTTTATCAATAAAAAAAATTAAAGGTTGTAATTGACATTAAAATATGGTATCCTTTATTTTCATTATAAATATCACTAATAAAGACATTCTTTAATATTAATTTCTTTTAACTGATAAATGAACCCTTTTTATGTGTTTAAAAAACTATTATTAAAATTGGGTTTATCAGCACTGAAAAATATTTTTTCTATACTCCTGCCCACCACCCCCTTTATCAGTGCTTGATCCCACCCCTACTCCATTCCATACTCACTCATGCGGCAAACAAGCCTTTATAAGTGCTCGACTACCCACCCCAACCCCTACGTTTATCAGCACTTTCCACCATCCCTATTTTTCTACCTACATGTGCCTGTTCCTAAATTCGACCATGGGACCTATAATGTGAAAATTGGACTCCCTTACCATCGATCCATCTTATTTTCTTCTATGTTTTATGATATATATATTTTTATATACATATTTTTATCCATATATTTATTCATATATTTATATAATTATTTTTAAATGCATTTATAAAATATAGTTGTGTATTTGTTTATATATATATACACATATATGTGTGTGTCTATATATATATTTGAATATATTATAAATCAATATTTATATTTTCTAATGCTTTATTACATGTCATACATCGAGGTGGATACACACTTTTATTTTCCTCTTCGGGAGTAGTTTTCATCCACAGAATGGCCACACCTCCTCTAGGGTGGTTCCTCTACATTACTAATTTCCAAAGGAGAGTATCCTCTACTATTATAGTTTTTGATGTCATCTCCTTTATTTGAATTAAATGATTATATGTAAATTCATCCTTCCATGGAATCCTTCTTAGACTTCTTTGCCTTATTCACATCTCCCTTAATGATTTAAGTCTTGTTCTTAAATATCATTCTCAATGCTATCTTGAAGTAGACACAAATTAATTACACTGCTTACTGTCACAACAGGGTTGCTACCTATGGTCAGAGTTGATGATGATGTTGGACATGTCTAGATATCTATGGACATTGGGTGTGTTGGGAATCTATAAGGGTATTCATCTTTCGAAGTTGAGAACATCTCATGTTTGAGGCATCTTAGGTATGAATCCCAAGGCATCCTATATTAATTATGGAGAAACATACACCCTATTAAGGTATTCCAATTGCAGACTTGCGGGAGTCCCATGATTTTGGAATATTAGGTGCGGATCCCAAGGCATCCCATGTTTTTTTGGGGTAACATACACTAGGGGAATAAGGCATACAAGAATCATTGCTTAGGTAATCTTTTGTTTTTCACAAGAGGTATAACATATGATGCATCTGGTGGGGTCATAGGATTATGGTCTTGTGGAGACACATTCATGAAACTAATGTCTGAAAGGGACATAGCCACAAGTTTAATTTCTTTTGGTGATATTTCCCATGTATTCTCATCATGTATTGGTTTAGATATGGGTTTGTGTCACATGGAAACACCAAAGTCTAGAGTGTGATGATCACACATTGCAGTAGTCACCTCCTAGGGTTATGATAGAAAACATTGTTATGGTGTTGATATTGAACCTCAGGGATGTGTCCTACATACACTGTTAAGAGACATGGATCAAAACCCACATAGTTTAAGTATATAATTTATGGGTGGGTGATTGGATTGGTCCATGATGTTTGAAATCATGTGGTAATGGAACTTGTGTCACTAAAGGATCAATAAAAACATTATGGATTAATTATTACACATGGAACCAACCTAGACGATGGGGAGATCATCTCATTAATATCTCCTATGTAATCCTATGTCTATCACACAGGTTATGGATATGGTTTAATGCCATGTGTTGAGGATATTGTCATGATGTTTAACATTATGCAACTATGAAGATATATTATATAGTCTAAATTATTAGAGCTTGGATGTGGATAGGGCTTACACCAGGGAAAACCCATGTCTATTCAAGGCAGTAGGAGAGGAGGATATGAAACTATCCCTCATTGAAGGGGAAAATGTGGTTTCTCAGTTTGATGTGACCAATGGGTCAGTACAAGGGGGAATAAAGTTAGGGTTCTTATGATTAAGGGAAAGAGGAGATGTGATTTTCCAATATATGCTTCGAACAATGTTCATGGACACTAGGGTTGAAGATACAATTCATATCAATGTTTGGGCCATGAGTGAACCCAATTTAGATAAGAAAATGTCACATGTGTACTCAACTTTTGTAATCTCATGTATACTAAGAGAAGGCATCATGTAAGGGTTCTAGAGGTTAGTTTAATTAAGGATATGAGTTTTTTTGAATGATATGAGTTTCTTGAATGTGTGGATCCCATAGTTCAGGCCTTCATAAAACATAGTTTTGCTACTTTTTGGTAATGTCTTGGTTCCATTAGAGGGGTTTACACGAAAGATAGAGGCATCACAAAACCCTATGGTGTGTAAAGAATTTTTAACTAACATAAATGGTATAATCCTTTGTGAATGACATATATACCATCGTCCTAGGTGCTAAAGTACTCATGGGAGGCTATTTGTGAAATACGAATACCTTTAAGAATCAATATTTCCTTTAGAACATGAAGGATGAAGCTTTGTGAATTAAAAGGTTCTTCCAAAAGTCCAAAGGTCATAGTACCCTTAAATGAGGTATGAAGGGGTGATTTATAGGTGCTTCATAGGTTTTTAAATACATTGTTTGAAGGGTTACCATCTTCATGTAAGATGAAATTTTACAAACCTATAACACCTTTTGAGAAATACTTTCCTTTCACAAAGGATTCACCTTTCACGAATCCATCTAATTAGGTAGATTTTGACCCATTTTGGACCCATTTTTCTTCGAATTTTCTACACTTTCCTCAAATTATCCTATATCATGTTTTTTTTCAGAGTCAAAAAATTCACCCTCACTCTGAAATAGATCTAAAATACGGGAAGTGGATCAAATTTTGAGGTCATACTGGAAATTTTAGAACTATGGGAAACCTTGTTCATGAAAGATGGCTCACCCTTGGTCTATAAATAGGGTAGGGTAACCTGTGTTAACCAAGATAATATCATTGAATATTGGATGATCCACTATTTTTGTGTAACTCAAATCTTTTTCGAACATTTTTTTATTGAAATCCTTTGTGATCATGATACTTTCTACCATTTTGAACAAATATTACATGAAAACATCACTAAGAACTATATTTTGTGAAGTGTATCATTCATGAAAATTGATAAATCATGTGAAATATTTCATAATATATATTAAGATATTTTTTTAGGCATTTGAGTTGACCTTTGAGTGCGCTAAAGCTATTATTACATGATGAAGAGTGTTGGATGGGAACATTCTGATTGGGGATATGTTTAAAATGGAATTATCATATAACATGATATCTGAGTTACTGATAGAGTAATAGAAAAGACACACTATCTTACAAAGGATACCACTATATGGATTCATGCTATAGTATGATGTGTTGATCCCCAATGCAGATCGAGATGCTTCATCATATTGTTTTAGAATCTCATTGGTGTTGTATAGATGGAATATAGTTGTTTCTGGTCACTGTGTCAAGGACCACACATCGATTTCTACTCATTATCTATGGAAACCTATGATGATGGTCAATGGGTAGGAGATAGCTATATAGACATATACCCCAATATATGAAATAATCTTCAAGGTGGGCTTCAAGGACCACCTACAAGGTTAGACCAAAGACTGTGACTAGTGTCAGTGTGACAACTTCATAGACAATTGGGATTGTGAATATTGGGTATGTCATACATGTGATGAATTTTAGATAGAGATGAAGAGAGTAAGATTGTACGAAGTATCCTGGACTTCACATTTCCACATCTACTATCTTCTAGTTATTATTCTTGAGTTTTTGAGAAGATGGACTTCATAGATGATAAATTTTCACCTATACCATGGGAAGGTTGAAATAAGCCTTTGAGATCTGTACCGAATTGATGGGATCCTGAGCCAATGGAAAATTTCAATGAGTTTATACCTTCTGAGAACATATCAGATAACCAAAAATAGCTATCAATATTAGTAAAGTATATGATAGACATACTGGAGGGATAAAGGATACACAAGAATAAAAAGAAAGATATCCCATTCATGTAGTGGTATAGTTATTTCATAAATGAAACCATAAATAGGATTAAAGGGAGACCTCATGAATGCCTAAGGGGATAATAATGCTTGATGGAGAACTCTATTTCATGAATGAACACCCAGAGAGGATTCTAGGGAGACCATGCCAGTGGTTGAGGGTTTCACAGTGTTGGAAGGAGAACACTTCATGGGTTATCTTAATGGTGATTCAATTTTTCCAATAGGGGTACAATGTGAATTCCCTTTCCCTAATATTTAGAGTGAATGTGTTCATTATATTTTTGCTCTATATATGGTTTCTCATGGTTTTAGATGAACACATAGTGGTGTAGCCAATCATGTTAATCATGGATGAAACATTGGTAATGGGGTGTGTCCTTAATCTAAAATTTTAGGTGCTGAAGAAGATTTACAAGGTGTGGAGTCACATCAACAACAATAATACCCCCATTCATGTGTGTGATCCATTAAATTTTCAATATGGTTGGTTTATTGTATACATGGATTTGTATGAGTATATGAACATAATTTTTCCTTCTCATACTAACTTTTAATTGTCAATTCTGAATATCATTCGGAGCCTTCCACTATAACTAGAGTGGGTTTGGGTGCTAGAGTTGATTTTTATATTTGAGAAATTAATATTACATTCATTCCCACTTCCAATAGGGACTATATTGGATGACAATGTATGGACATGGGAGAAATAATCATACCAATAGGCCTTTTGAGGTGGGGGTACTGGAGGCATTAGTGCACTGTACAGTGGTATGTAAACCCGACAACATTTACTATTTCTTATAACAATTTTAGTTTATCCAGATGATCACATCAATGTTTTACATTGTGGTGCACTTAGAATTTAACTTGATAGTTCTACTATAGTAGTGGAACTTGTTCATTTGGTAGGTAAGCATGGGTAGGATGAATAATTCACTAGGATACACTCCTTATGGGCTCTTCCAAAATAATGCATGGAGTTGGGAGAAAAAATATCTTGATGAAATATTGAGGCATCTGGTGATCCAGGTAGACATTGAGGATGGAACACAAACATGTGGCTTGGGACATACTATAGAAAGTTGAGCACACTAAGGAGGAAGTGTTATACCTATCAGCATAGAATCAGTTTTAACTCCAATTGTTCCTACCCCTATAAAGGGTTTAGATCCCGAAAGTGTGGCAGTGGTGGGCCTATGAATTGCTAGAAAGAAACATCAGGAGGAGGGGGAACCTAATATGGTGGTTATAAGGGTTCACACTATGGATACGTGGTGGTGTATGGGATATTCAGAGGTTCTTAGAGATATGTTACTTCCTAAAGGATAGAGGGACATGATATTTTTCAAAAATTAAACTCCCTTCGGGTAATATGGATACATATTTAGAGTGAGGGGATTCTCTTTCTTGAGATGTTCTATGTCAACGTTGGCTTCGTAGATACCTGGTTTTATGTGATGTATTACCTATAGGAGATGGAATATATGATACACTCCTATGTAATGGAATGTCCCTTGACTGAATGGGTGATGAAACTTTTGGACATGCCTTATCTTAGAGATATATTGGGGTATTTATCGACTGATGGAAAAAACAGAGAATTGGTTTTACTCAAGGAGGATTCCAAGGGGCGTGATGTTTTCTTAGACTCCTTTGTGGAAGAAGATTCCAATATATATTAGGTAAATCTATGAAATTTTTGTGGGTTTGATCCCATTTTCATTATTTCGGATTTTCTAACTCTTTTTCTTGATCTATATAAGGATAGAATAGTGTCGAAAATGGGGAGATTAGTGAAAAATCTATATGGGAGGATAATGTGGTCTGAACCTTGAAGGGGTGGGCGTGACACCACCCACTAACAGTATGTTCATAGTTCAACAACCACCCATCACCAAGACACTGCATGTTGCTAAAGCAATGACTCAACTGAGAGTGGTGGAAATGCTTTAGTAGCCAGAGCTAGTAGTTGAGGTGAATGTGATAGGAGTTTCAACATCAAAGAGGGTGTCTGAGGAGGTTGTGATGGTAAAACTAAATCCTAACATACAATAATAGGTTGATGAAGATATCAATGCATATATAGTGTTGGGAGAGGTTGACCTTCCCCTTAACATTGATCTTAGTTCATTTGAGAGGATTCCAGATGCAGATCCCATTGCTGATGTACTGGCAGCCTTTCCTGAGTACAAGCCCAGACAACATGATCTCTCAAAGACTATAGATCTAATGTGGTTGAGGGGAACCAAATCATTCTTCATAGGGAATTGATTAATTTTTGTAACTTCATCACCCTCATCTCATGGGATGACCTGATAAGATAGATGGGGTCTCTCCACCATAGGCTTGTATATTTGGGGACTGTCGGGGTGGGCTCTTGTAGCCTCCACAAATTGTTCCAGGAGTTACTTGCTAACTGGATTCATATGGAGTTTAAATATTTTGAAACTTCCTAGTATGTGAAAACATTAGAAGATACCAAGGAAATCTAGGTGTCCAAACAATTGTTTGTTTGGCTGGAGGTGTCAGTGAAACATTACAAGGTTTTCATCTATATAAAGGAAGAGACGATCAGTCACATGAGATAATAACTAGATAATAATGATGATAAAATAGCATAAGAAGAATCCATGGACCTAGAGTTTAAGGAGAAACAATACAGAGTATGAATCTAGTCCGATGAGGTTCCCCTGTGGATGAGTTGGAGGCATTAGAGCTGGTCGGACAACCTCCACTCTCGAGGCCACCATGTAATGCTTGGATGAGCTAGAGCGGTCCCTTTCCAAGGTTGAGCCATAGGGCCCCCTCATTTTTTTGTATAATAAAGGAGTGGATCTAGGCTTGGGATGACCATACTCAATAATGGTAATATTTTTTTTTGTTTCAATTCTTTATGTGTATATTTTTACTGAATCTCAATCAAATTAACATGATGACCAACAATAAACCTCTAAGACCACATAATTTATGATCAGTGTGATAGAAAATAGATAAAAATATGAGTTCTTGATCACATGAGAGTGTCATACATTGACTGAACTATGGGGGACATAATTATCCATCAAACAGTAGGAGTTTACTGAATATGAAGACAATGTTTAGAGATAGGGACTATGCACAAATGACTTTCTTTCCCAACATGAATAGGAGGAATATGAAGAAATGATGGTGGAATTGTATTTTACCTGAACAAGGGGGAATATTGAGGATGTGAATCAAGATTTTCACAACTTGAAACATAAAGGGAAGTTGCAAGATGAATGAGGATGAATATTGACCATGTTTAAAACAATGGTTACACAATTGTACTACCTAGAGTGTGTACATTGAAATGAGGGTTGTCCATTGATCATGTTTGAAACACTAGGCTCACCATTTTTTTGTCAGAAGACATTTAATTCATGTTCCTGGGATGGGAGGTGAGCCAGTTTGTGCAGGAACAATCACTGTTTAGGGATCCTATTCATACATGGAACATAGTGGGCGCCCTAGTCAAGGAATACATGAAGCATGGGGGAGAACTGATGAAATTTTTGAATGGTATTCAATTCTATGGGAATTACGACACCATGGATCTATTCACATTGAGTAGGAATATATAATAGAGTGAAATACAGACTCACCATTAAGGGATAGTTTCAAGTTTGATTCCAAGTGATGGGAAATGAAATTGATTGGTGAAATAGGTGATTGGCCTCGAATGGGGGAAAAGTTCCTCTCTAGTGAGGGCCTAAAACATTTTTCTATTTTAAATCATGCAATGAGGCTGAGAAGCAAAGATTTTAATATATTGAAAAAAATTGATCATGCACTTTAACATTCTTTGGTGAGGATGATGAATTGTACATTTTAACATCATGTTATTAGGACATTTGTAGAACTATTTAGTGTCTTGTGACTCGAACATGTGAAATTATGTGAAAATCATCCACCCCATAAATGTACTGGGATGTATATTAGGGGAACACAGAGTATGGAACATCATGGAGGACCTTGTTAAGGAGTGTAAAAGGAGCCTATAGTTTTTCATACTTTTTCCTAAACCATTGGGTCAAAGGAGAAATACCAGGTTTTTATCAGGGCTTAGTATTGAGTCCCATAATCTTTGTTATTTTTCTATTAACTACCAAATTTTTCCAGATGTTTCAAGGAAAACTTGACAGGTGAAATTATGAAATTTTCACAAATTTTACTTATAGGTATTCAACTTGAAATACATCTATTCCTCTTATCTTTGAGATTTTAGGGTCATCCTAGTTGGACTATATAGGTGCACATTTATGGTTTAATGTGAGTATGACATCAGAGAGTTCAATTACATAATTCTTGGATTAAGGAAACTAGTTTGAGGTTGTAGTTCTTGGAATGTTTGGAAAATAACATGTGGAAGGGGTCGTATTATAAACCAAAAAGAAATAGAGACCAAAGAAGACCTAGTACTGTACAAGTTTACACATAATTTATAGTTATAATAAATGGACCACCTCTATTTGAGCATCACACATATTTGGATTTCATAAAAGAACTAAAATCCAAAGTGGGACAAGGGGTGCTAAAATAATGCATGGGTGACTATAGGACCTACATTTGGGATTGAGATAGGATACCTATGCAATGATATGTGTCCCACTGAATGGGGAATAAACCAACACACAGAAACAGAGTGTGGTGTGGTAGTAGGTTAGAACCAAAAGGAGAAATATCCCCGAGTTAGGATGTCACAAATAGGGGGAATTCATCTAATAAAACACTATAGGTGATGAAAATTTGATGCAGATTGGGGTCCTTAGGGGTCTAGATGAACATATTTTAAGGTCATATTTATTGGAATAGGGATGCTAGTTTGAGGTCATAGATATTGAACCACTTTAAGAAGCTTGTGTGGCATGGGAGGGAGTACCAAACCCATGTGAAGAGAAGTACAGTGATGTCATGTTCCACACAGACATATCTAATAAAAGTTACACACAGTTTAAGGTTATGATTCTTAGACAAAGGTAGAGGTTTTGAGATGGGTGTGGGTGAGGCATTTTTTCTAACCAGTAATAATAAACCCCTCATGAACAAATGGATGGGGGAGATTATAGTTAAAATGGTGTCACTGGATGGAGGTATTCATGTTTGGTCCTGATATAAGAGGTATAAGCATCACTAAAAAACCTAGTTCGTTAAGAATAAATCCACACATAGTTTTAGATCATAGTGTGATAGGATAACAATGCGGGAAGTGGATGGGTATATCCTCTTATATGAGGATGAGAAGATGTCTCTACAGTTTAAAATAACATACTGGTTGGAACTATCTCAGTGGTTTAAGGTCATGAAGCTAGAAACATGGGGGTGTGTATTAAATGTTATTTGTGTGGTAAGAGAGAGTAGTAACCTGATGTTAAAAGCGGACCAAGAGGGTCTCGAATAATATATGCTATTTCTGAGACAATTTTTACATAGTGTATGGTCATGGTGGTCAGATTATGAGTGTAAATGATAGTTTAAGGCAATATATCTTGAACCATGGTGATGTTTGTGTTCATTAGACATCATTATGAAAAGAATAGAACCACAAACACACCATGAAAAGAGGGATAAAGAGGCACAATTCCATGAAAAACATATTTGAGACACATTTTACATAATTTATTGTCATGATGTCTAGATCAAATGTGGTTGTTCCTAGTTCAATGTCATTGATATCAAATTGAATGGGGTAAAATTCTATTTTGGAATGTTCGTTCATCTAAACCATTCTAGGGAGGATTCCACCATGACCCCAAATCCTACATGATCCATGCTCGACATGAGAAACATAAAGCAGCGTGGAGTTCTTCCTTATTAAATAGAGAAAATGATAAAGGAAAAAAGATTTATTCTTGGGAAGGTTCTAATGAAATTGAAATGCATGATCATCATGTATGAATGCACAGGTGAATAACATTGAGGGTATTAAAACTCCACTATATCAAAGGGATGTGGAAACGAGTTATGTTGTGACATTCACGACCCATACTACAAATGGGGGGGTGACCGATGGATAGGGAATGACTTCTGAAAGTGTTTAGAATAGAGGTTCCATAAACACATCTATCAAGGGTGGGGAAAGTAAATTTTGGGTCAACTATTTACCACATTTAAAACATTGAAACCATCATCTATTTACATGGATTCTTTTAGGAATGTTCCTAGGATGGGAGATAAGCTAGTTTTTTCAAACACCACTACTATTAGGGTTCCTATTTAGATCTATAGGGTGATGAGGATCCAAACTAAGGAAGGCATGAAGATTGAATGTGAAAATTTAGGGATGTTTAGAGGTAAGTTAAACACTTAGAAAATATTCTTTCATAAACTCAAATTCATTAGATTGGTGTATTAATGGGAGAGAATTGAACAAGTTCATAAGGGGGAAATCCATTAAATATGTTGGTGGTTGGTATAGGGAAATGAAATGATATTCAAGAATTACTATATACCCCATTATACAAGTGATTCAATCCATACATAGTTCTATAATGCAATGTGATCGGAAACCATCAATGGAATGGGGGAATCCTATCTTGTTAGGATTGAATGTATCATGTAATTACACATCATGTGATAGGGACTTGAACCATGAAGTTTAATTTTTTTCATCATGGACATCAAACACATAGATTAACGTCATACAGTGAAGAAATTTTATTGTTTTATTTTATGGTCATATAAATTTGACTATGGAATCATACAATTTAATTTTGTATAACCAGGACATTGTTCCATATGTTAGGATAATCCGATCAAGCGGATTTCGTACAGTTTTACATAATGTGACTAAGATGATATCATGTAGTTTAATGCCATGAAATCATGATGTTAGTTGAACATCATGTGACTAGGAAGTTAGTGTATTAATGCAAAGTGCCACATGAAGAGCCTAATGTTGGTGTGGGGGGGTGGGTGGGTGGGTGATACACTTCTTATATATGGTGATCAATGAGTATGAACCATTATTATAGACCTTATGGAAAAATTAAGGTCCTTGACAACTGGGTTCTATATTTGGAGACTTTTTCCTAGGTATTATCAAATTCTTGAGGTCCATTTACATATAAATATAATGAAATGAGCAGATTCAAACCTTTTTGTTGAATTATGGTTACATAAAATTATTTTGTCTCTATATTTTATAGAACACATGAATGATATTTTTTGAGGTATTCCAACTCATCCATAAAGAATTAAACTCTCTTTTACAATTTTTCTTATCACAAATAACCATCCTAAGAGATGATAAATAATTCTCTATATATTGAACTGCATTTTTCTCATACACTATGGAGTACGAGGTCACATGGGTGGAATTTTGAGTCATCAACTGATAGTACCACTGGGAATTGGAGAGAATATTGGGATAATAGTTTTTTTCGAGCCCACTATATTTTGTGGGGTCTAGAGAAAGTATTATTGAATCTCTATGTCTTCCAATTCACCTCTTCATGATATAGGGAGGTGTGGGTAGATCAGATGTTGTAATAGGTGTATAATTTATTCAGATCAAATACCAAAAAACTAGTGCTGTTGTCTATGAGAATTTTGTTTGGAATCCCAAATTGATGGATGATGTTGGACTTCACAAAATCAATCATAGAACAAGTATTGACATGTTTGAGGGAGGGTGGATTATAACTACATTGAGGAGATGTTTATGGTAGTCATGATAAAAATGCACTATCAAGCTATCACTGGTGGCTAGGTTCCTATGACATCGACTCCCCCAACAGTAAAGTGATTAGATTAAATGTTGGTATGGATAATCATTGATGTATGATGCAAAATATTGGCATGGATATGGAATTCATGACACTTCTTGGTGAATTCAATTTTTTCATGAAACATGGTGTCCCAAAAACAACCCAATCATTTTATTTGGTGGGAGAGTATCAATGCTTATTGATAGGCCCCACATGAACCAAAATGGACCTCTTTCATGACATAAGTAATATCCTCCCATTGGATGAAATAATTGACGAATCCATCAAAAACACTTCTTTAGAGGGTCATATCTATATTAGGGCTATACCAAAGGGTAAAATGCATTGTTCACTGATTGATTTTCTCTTTCTTTGATCGATATAGTGGGAGAGTCTTGTTTTAGATATACTCAATGAAAGTAGTCATTCAATTTGGTTATTCTTAGACTATTGATGGTTTTGAGGAACATATTGTTGAAGTGTCGGTGACTAGATTATTTTCCTTCATTTCATCAATGTTATAAGTGTTTGGAAAGATGAACCTCTAATGATAAATATGAATTACCATGTCATACTCGTTAGGATCTGCATGGGATGCATCCAAGATTTCCAAGGCATTAGAGCAGTCATTATATGACCAGGGGACATGAGTCACCTTTATCTAGGATGGGAACTGGCCAATCAACTCATGCTCCACTATAGCAAGGGGATGAATTCTTTCTTCCCAATGACATAGTCACCATTTATCTATTTTATGACTAAATCATAGGCTTCAATCACATCCAATCAAGGGAAATCAATCTTGAGTTCCAAACCAAGTTTGGTGATAAGATCATGATACTCAACATCAAGATGGGTACAAACATATGATAATAGGAATGATAAAAGAAATATTGAATGTACAACAGTGGTGAATACAATCCCAAGGCCCATCCTATAGAGTTTAGGGTTAATGATTATTCTCTTGGTTAGGATATAGGAGGTACCATTGAAGTACATCTGACAACAAGGTTCCTCCTCATCCATGAAGAGGACGGAATCATATGGGAAGTCAAAATTCAGGGGTAGTTATTCAAGGGTTAGATGTTCATCCAAAATTTTTTTCCAGTGCTTATCCATTTACGATTTTATGCGATACAAACATGATGTCGAAGAACTGAAAAATTACTACCCAACAAGACAATTTCCTAATAAACATGGGGAGGTTGAGGATTTACTTTATTGGATCTTCATGGTAAAATATTTGTATATTGTAGTGATTTAAGTACTTCCACAAATTTTGATCTATGAAGACCAAGGTAAGGTAGCTCTATTAAATGGACGAATATCCAGTACTTGGGTTGAGTAGCAAGAGAATGATGTAGTATAGGCTATTACCCATTCCCTCAGGATTCTTCTTATCCAGACGGGAACCCAAGGACCATTCTAGTGTTTTCATATAAAAACCATAGGCTTTATATTGATGGGTGTCATATATACTAGAGGATATATCTCATACTGATTGATGTCCTAAAATTTAGTCTAGGAAACTTCAATCCCACTGATAAGAAGTACCTTTGTTCATGATATTATATAATGGATTATACCTTCCATATATATTTGTGGTGAATCTTAGTATGTTTTAAAGGAGTCTCTACAGGACTTGAAACCTACAAAGGTTATAGGGAGGATTCATCTAGTTTATATCCTTGATCTAATCTAGATAAATTTCAATACCTCTATTTCTAATATAGAAACTGATGAACATTCTATAAGTGACCTTAAATAGAATCTTTAGGTTATTCTTTATTAGGAGATGAGGTAATAGGAAGTTGAAAACTTTATCAAGATCTTTGATATGGTCCTTTAATTAGCTATATTTGACCAAACAATCATCCATACAGTATTCCATCAATGTCCTAAGGAGAAAATTGAAGATGTGGTGCATGGAACGCTGGTAGGAAGCCCGAGCATTCTTAAAATTGAATGTAATCACTTGATTAAAAACGGTTCACTAGGGTTCCTTGAAAGTGGAATATTTTTCATCCACAGAGGAAATCTATGTATAATTATACCCTGAGTTCACATCTATGATGGTAAAGGATTTGAAATCATCCAATGCATCAATTCAAAAATTAATCACTGAAAGGGGAAAGATAAACTTTGATCAGTGGTGGATGAGGTCATGGAATTCTATTCATACTCTCATATATTATTTAATATTTCTCAATAAGATAATTTTGTCCATCTACTTGGGGTTATGGACTTCACTCGTGATGTTTTCCTTGATAATATTTTCAACTTTGGCCTAAACCATTACTCCATGGGAATGGTTCATTTTTTAGGAGGCTATTTTAATATATGATGGTCTACAGGGATGAGGCCAAGGAGATGAACCAAAAACCAGGAATTGATCCATAAAATTTCATCATATATCCACGAAAACACATAATGGTGCTTCTTTATGAAAACAACATACTACTGCAGCTCTTTTAGAGACATGACTCTGATAATTATTGTCAGCCTTGAATATTCCAAAGTTCAAACATTTACCAGTTCAACATATCATTAGTGGTTGAAACACCCACTAAAAAGGTAAGATAAGTGTTTTATAAATCATTATCATCATCTATATCATTAGGATAGTAATAACTAGGTGACTCTCAAAGAGATTCATACCCTGGATTGGTACCATTATCTGCGTTGATCGGGGTGGAATATTTAATGAGGGATTCCTACTCCATGAATACCATGGAAACAAAAGATAAAAAACCAATCCTATATGTTTTCTAACCATGTTATCAACATTTAATATCAAATCAATGATGATGGTATGACCTCCAACATGTCATCCCATCTGTCCGGAATGTGTAGTTTTGTTGCGGATTGGTGTCCATGATGTGAACCTATTGGTATGTAAGGAGAGTACGATTTTACATATTCAACCATGCCTATCACATGTTGTAATATAAGGTGATATATGAGTCTCCTTCTTCATTGGAACTATAGGGAAACTCTAATGATCTAGGGTTCTGGGCTATAACTTTTGGTTTGGAAGAATTCTTTTTTTTTAATATCACCAATGATCCAATGAGGTGGCTGTCAGATCATTAAGAGAGTTAATATGCCAAACTCCATTAGTATGGAGTTGTTTTTATACCTTTTATTAGTAAAAATATATTGGTAGTGGGATTTAAAAGTCTAGAAGGGAGAAATATCATTAGGAAGTACCCTTACTTTACCATTGAGGTCGTATTTGAGGCACTAATGGTTTGAAGAGGAGACTAATACAAACAGATAGAGATAAGGTCTTCCCAGCCAGTAATTTTATATAGTATCCTATGAGATTACCATGAATATAGTGATTGGTACTAGGTCACTGAATTGACTCTTCATATGAATCTTGTTGCATGGATTCTTCTCCCTATTATCATACCCATGAATTTCTGGGTTAGAGGGACTCGATTATACTTCTATGAGATCCAAACATTAGAGTGTTTGGGTTGGGAAGAGTGAGATCCAAGAGATAATATCCACTTGTAAATAATTCATATCCATGATATTTAATTATCCATTGAAATAAAATGAAAATATGTGGCCATGTATAGTGACACCCTCATATTCTTTGGAGACGGAAATGATGGTATTTAATACTTCCTACTCAGCTTCTCCGGCATGATAGGCCTTAGGAGAAGAAACATTAGTCTCAAAATATAGAGGTATATTAAGGTCCATGATAAGATTTTCATGCATATCATTTGAAAGGTGGAGTGTGTCAAGGATTGGAAGTCTCGTTGTTATATGAGGTTTATGCTTTATCACATCATTCTGCTGGTCAAGGGTATAATTTTTCCCGACATGGGTTGATCTTTGATAAGGAGCATAATGGGAATAATTAGATGAGGTTATAGGGTATGGTTGGTTATTTCCAATTTTATATTGGTTGAATGGATTAGGTTGAAAATTAGATGGTTGTTATTGGTCCTTGGTCATCTATGACTGAGCTCTAGGATACTGTGTCTAAGCTGCATGATCAATCAATAAGGATACATATTGAGGTGTAACCTACATGTTAGTATGATAGGAATTATCATATTAATCCTTAATAATGTCATGTTTTCTTGTCTTAGTGGTTTGAATAGTCATTTATAGTTTACTTGTTCAAATATCATGCCCGTCGAAATGGAATCTTTCATTCCTTCAATGACATCAGACAGTGGTTCCTAAAAGGCCCACATTGAATTAATCATCACTGAGTACTAAACATTGATCCACTAACCTAAAAATATTCACATAATAATATCATGTTATTTATTGGTGGAATATTCTATGATGGTATGAATTATGAGAGATTCATCCAATTTTAGGGGCATGATTTCACTAAGAGTGCAGGATGGTTTTGATATTCATGGGGAACTCTGATTTTACTATAGTCATCAGTGCCCATTATTTGAAGAGTTGGGATGATGTGATGTTAAATAGGTGGTTAGAGAAGGTGTAGTGACCATAGGGGGTTAATGACTTATAAAATGGGCATTTATAATTTCATGGGAACAAGCAACCATCTTATGATCCATCCTATCAATTTATGTTTGTGTACCTTGTCCAGGAACCTACTACCATTTTCCATAGTCCTTATTTTCACTTTCGGGGTAGTAGAGACACATTCCACATTTCATGGGACATAAACCAACATGACTAGACCATGGACTACCTCGTTTTGGAGCCAATCTTTGAAGATTAAGAACTTTTTGATGTTGGGTGCCAGGTACTTGTGAGACATGTATTAGCATGAACAATTAGTGGGATCAGCTTCTCGATTACTCCTACAGTAAAGAAACTTCATGATGTTCTTATCCATCACAAGAATGAATTATCTTGAGACCTAAGCATCTTTGTAGCAGTATTACTTGTTTTTCTATTCTATGGAGGGAATTCTATGTCCATAGCCCTGAATGGGGGCTTGGGTAGTGATCTTATGGAGATACTAAGCATGAGGAAGCCTATCATACAGAGGTTCATGAAGGTGGACCAATTGTGGGGAATAAGTTTGTTAAAAATTAGTTTTTTTCTCCTTCATGGGTTTCTATATTGTATATGGAATAGTTAATGGGCGTGACATTAGTTTGGTCCATTATAAGGATTCTTCCATAAAATGATCTCTTTCATCGAAATCTCAAAATTCACATGAATATATATTGGGAAAAAAATCCCTCAAGGTATCATTGAATAGTTATTGAGGTGATTGTGTTTGTTGACAAAGTGGACATCTGTGTTGTGATTGTTGACAAAGAAAACCATGACGTACAAATTTGTTGACAAAGGGGATTTCATGGTGACACGTCAAGTTCAAGGGCCGTGGTTAACGGTCCATGTTTGATTCAAGAATGTCGACAATGGAATGGATGATCTGGAGGTATTACAAAAAGATCAGATTTAAGGTGGCACCGTTTTCCAGTGTTTGCCAAATTTTTGGGCTTGAAAATCAACAAATGAAGAAAGTTGGTTTTGGAAATGGGACTTTCACCCCGCTTTCTTGAAGGAGAGGAAACTTGCACACCATATTTTTTTTCAAGATCAGAACATCAAAATATGGAAAAGGGGAAAGGGGCACCCAATTTTTAGGGTTGGTCGTGCAAGTGACTTGTGTGGTAGAGACTTGCGCACCAAAACTTGTGCGCCGAGAGGAGACTTGCACGCCATCATATAGGGTGTCCAAATGACTATAAATAGAGTTTGGCCCCTCTTCATTTGGTATGATTTCAACACTTCGATAAAATCTGATCTCCCATCACACATGTGTGGTGGTCGCGCAAGTGGTGGTGTGGTCTCACAATGTGAAGTTGCACGCCAGTTGATTTTTGTGCGTCCAGAGTGGTTTGGGCGAGAAAGGAAGTGAGTCGTGCTTGTTTTGAGTTGAATAAGGGGGTGTCACACAAGTGGTTTAGTGACAATTGTGTGCTAGGTTTTGATGATGCGTGATAGTTTGTGTTTGTGCACCAATATTGGTTTGGGCATAAAAGGGTGTGAGTCGCGCAAGTTTGGAGATGCAGAAGCTTGTATCAGGCAAGTGGTTGAGGTGGAATTGCGTGCCAGTTGTAACTTGTGTGACGAGACTTACACGCCGACTTGGAGAAGAGTTCTAGGTATGGTTGAAGCGCGACAGTGACTCAGGTATGCGTGAAAGTTGGAAGATTACCTGATACCTTCGGTGTAAATGGAGATTAATCTACGGGTGAAAGTTGAACTTCAACAGAGCATCTACATACAACAGAGTATGCATTCATTAGAGATAATGAAGAGACCTACAGCTCTATAAAATATGAGTGGATCCTTTCTGGAGCAGTGAGAAAAGGAAGAGGAAAAATGTGATCCTCTCCAACGACAGTGAGCCAGAGAGAAAGTGAAACATGGAGTGACCCTTGGGAAAGCAGTGAGTTGACCCTAAACATTGTAAAGGGAGTGAGCCTGGGAATAGAAGTGATCTATCCCGAACCTTTTAAACAGTAGTGTTCTTATACTGGATTTGGTACATTGGTACATTGCCGGTGTATTCTTCTTCAACGTATCCCAGTGAGGGTGAACCAAGTAAAATTGATGTGTCATGTGCATTCTTTACTTTCTGTTTATATTGTTCAATGAGAAAGATAGAAAATAGTTTTTTGCTTAATAGTGAAACAAGATCAGAAGGGGATTTAATTTAAAAATTTTCATACCCTGATTCACCCCCCTCTCAGGGTATTCAGCCTAGTAGACCTAAAAATTGGTATCAGAGGGAATGGTTATTATCTGTAATTCTCTCTTAAATGGAGGTCACTAATCATAAATGGATTTATATCTTTGACGGATGTAATTTTAAGATATGGAAGAATAGAAAGAAAAACTATTTCTGATCTTTGGAAATGGATGTGTTTACAGCATCTATGCATGGTATCTCAGCTGACTTCAACAGTGGAGCATTATCAGAAGCTGAAAGAAAGGATCTAGATGCTGACGCTAAGGGTATTAATGGTTTTGGTGTATCCCTTTTCGATGCTATCTATATGAAGGTGATGCCATGAAAAACGTCACATGCTATTTGGGAAAAGATTTTGAATATATATGAAGGGGATGAAAAAGTCAGAGAGGAAAAGCTGCAAGTTCTATGGAACAAGTATGAAGATATGAGAATGAGCCCGAATGAATCTGTTGATGCATTTTTCGATAGAGTAAATGTGTTTTTGGAAGAAATTCAGGGTTTTCGAGAAGTCATCGAAGATATAATGATTGTGAAGTGTATCTTGAGGAAACTTCCACCTCAGTTTAATCCTAAAGACTCAGTCTTGGAAGATAAAGACCCAAAAGAGCTGAAGATAGACAATCTGTATAGTACCCTTGTTGCATATGAAATTAGGAATGATGAAAATGATGCTATGTAAAAGGGGAAATCCAAGGAGGTGTCATTTAAGGCCCTGCAAAATCTCACCATTGAAGAATCTCATGAGAATGAAGAGACAGATGAAGTGATGTCATTTCTTTCCTCGAACATTCAATGAGGAAAAGGAATATTTAAAGGGAAACTTCCACTTGCATGATTTAGATGTAGAATGGTTGGACATCTCGCAGCAAGATTCCCCAAATAGTTTCAAGAAGAAAATGATGAAGATGATGTTGAAATTCCAATGAAGAAATCTTCAGCCTATGTGAAAGGGAAGAAACATTTCACGAGAAATTTCTTCATGAAGAAGAACCTTCTTTCACAACAAACAGACATTTCAGATGAGTCTATGGTTGAAGAGGTTGAGGAGACTGAAAATTGCAAAGATTGTGGAGAAAATGCTATGGTGGCAGTCGTCGGTAGTTCTCATGAGAAGAACGAAACTGAAGGTGATGATGAAGAAGAAGAATTTGAAGGAAGAATTGATATGCTAGCTGAGTTAGAGGATTCTCATGAGGAGATAGAGGTTTGGAGAGACAAAACAAAGAAATCTAACAAAGTTGTTCATGATGCCAAACTCTATATGCAACAGCAGGAAGAAGAGAAGTCTGAGTTGATGGAAGAAATTGAGGAACTCAAGTTATCAACACCAGAAAACTCAGAATTAATTAGTGAGTATAAAATCAATATTGAAGAACAGAAAAAGGGATATTGATGGGTTGAATAGAAAAGTGAAAGATCAAGTCAAGTGTATTAAAGAACTTGAAGAAGTGGTCATTCCATGATGAAAAATGAAGGATCAAGAAAAACCTTTGACTCCAAATATGATATTAGGAAAGTAAGTCATTCATAGGACAAAAAAGATGATATAGGAGGCTAGTAGTTCAGCAGGAAAGAAGCAGTAATTGAGCTCAGATGCTAAGGATTAATTTTGGTTTGGTCGAAAACAAGAAACTGTAAATATTGATGTCAAACCACAAGCACCCATTTCTAGAGTGAAGATAGATTTGGGTACGAAACAAAATTTTAGAAGATCCCAAGGGAAAACTTGTAGTGTATAAGTGACACACATGAATGCTCCTTAAATTAGGTGCTATTGCTGTGGAACGATAGGACACTCACAAAATGTGTGTTCTAAATCCAAGAGATATCGAAGGGCACAAGAACAACAATGGCAGCCAAACAGTGCTCAATGTTATAGAAAATCCTTTGAAGGTAACATTTTGGTTGTGGAGGATTTGGGAACATGGAAAGATATTTCACATTAATCATAAAAATGAATGTGCCAAAGAAAAACTCGAGTAGTCATAAGCAGCAAGTTAGGGAATCTTCAAGTGAGCTGAAAACACAAAATCGATTTTCAACTCTACAGAATGAAGTTGTTCCATCACACTCTAAGGAAGATCAACTTCTCAAAACCACATCGAGTGTGAAGTCAAATACATGGATCAAAAATAAAAAGGATGAGAATTTTGTAGTTGCTGAAATTTACCTTAAAGATTCAAATAATTCATGAGTATGGATCCTTGATAGTGGTTGCACATCCAATATGATAGGTAACAAGGATCTCATTACGAACATTAAATATGACAAATAATGTGTTTTTATGTTTGGGAACGATGAAGGGCTGAAGATTGTTGGTTCCGTAAAGGATAAATTTGGGGGAAAAGAAATGAGAGGTGATGATGTCTTGGTAGTAGATGGTCTCAGTCATAACTTGCTCAGTGTCAGTCAACTATGTGACTCTGGGAACTCTATCCAATTTACCAAGAATATTTGTGTTTTGAAAGGAAAATATGGAGCATTTGTTCTATGGGGGGGAAAGGACAAAAAGAAATATTTACCTTGTAAGTGGGGAAGAGGATGAGTGCCTTTTATCCAGAGAGGAAGAAAACAAGGTATGGAATAAGTGACTTGGTCATCTATGAAAACCATTTATGGATGATCTAGTAAATTGTGATGCTGCTAGAGACCTTCCTAAACTGTCACATGACCATACTCATGCATGCGATGCTTTCCAACAAGGGAAGATCATTAGAAATACATACAAGCCAAAGGAACAGAAATCAACAAGATTGCTCGAATTGGTGCATGCTGATGTATGTTGACTTATCTCACCACGAGCCATAAATGGGAAAAGGTACTATGTCCTTTTCATTGATTATTTTAGCAGAATGGTCAGGGTATTTTTCATTTCCCATATGTTAGATGTGTTCAGTTGTATAAAGTAGTATCAGATGGAATCTGAAAGGTTGGTTGGGCAGAAAATTTTGATGTTTCGTACTGATAATGGTACAGAATTCACAAATAGTCAAGTATAATACTATCTCAGGAAACACGAGATAAGACATCAAGTTTCATTAGTGAGAACTCCCTAAAAATGGAGTAGTTAAAAGGAGAAATCGGATCATCATAAACATGGATAGAACGATACTTTTTGAAAAGGACCCACCAGAGAAATTTTGGAAGGAAGCAGTTTTGACATCAGACTATATTTCGAACAGGGCTCTGTTGTGTCCGAAGGAAGGAAAGACTCCATATAAAATGTGGTACAGAAAAAAGCCAAAGTTTATTTTTTTGAATCTTTGGAAGTAATTGTTTCATTCTCAAAAAAGAAAATCATAGGAAGTTTGATTCATGAGGAGATGAAGGGATATTCATTGGATACTCAGGTAAAAGAAAAGCATATAAATGCTTCAACAAAATGCTGGGAAAAATTTCTGAGATCAATGACTTCACTATAGTAGATGATGAACAGAATACTCAATGAATCAATGAACAGTTTCTGGATGAAAGTGATGAGGAGGTAAGAAACGCAGGAGGAGTGGAATTGGCTGATACTGATTCAGAAGATGATACTAAAGATGAGCATGAAGAAGAAAAATCAGCTTATGCGCAGAAGCCAAGGAGCCAAGCTGAATTGACAGAAAAAATATCATTGGTGATCAATCAGCTCCAGTTCAAACTTGAAGAATGAAATCATTTCCACAAATATAATTTTTATCTCAGGAAGAGACAAAATTTCTCTCTGATGCAACTAAATATGAGTACTGGGTTTAGGCTATGAATGAAGAATTATACCAGATTGAGAAGAATCATATGTGGGAGATTGTTTCAAGTCCAGCAGATAAGAATGTCATTGAGATTAAATGGGTTTTTTCACAATAAGATGAACAAAATATGGTATAGTGATTCGAAACAAAGCACAACTGGTTTTTGAAGGATACTCCCAAATAAATGGAATTGATTTTGATGAGACATTTGCACAAGTTTCAAGGCTGGAGACAATCGGATTATTTTTAGCCATACCACTGCAAAGAAAGTTCAAAGTGTTCTAGATGGATGTCAAATCTTCATTTTTGAATGGTGTTCTGGAATAAGAGGTGTACATTGAGCAGCTAGATGGTTTTCTCATTCATAAAGATGAGAATAAATTTTGTCGATTGAAGAAATCACTATATGGGTTGAAGCAAGCACCAAGAGCATGGTACTCATGGCTAGATCAATATTTTAAAAAACCTGGCTTTGAATGTGGTGGAGTTGATTACAATATTTATGTCAACAACAACAATAATCAAAGAATGGTGGTGTTCTTTTTTGTCAAAGACATAACATTTGGTGGATCAGATGAAGCTCAGTGGAAACAGTTTTCCGAATTCATGAAAA
This sequence comes from Viscum album, assembly GCA_963277665.1. Classification (NCBI taxonomy): domain Eukaryota; kingdom Viridiplantae; phylum Streptophyta; class Magnoliopsida; order Santalales; family Viscaceae; genus Viscum; species Viscum album. Next base: position 1,777,553,073 of record OY728131.1, on the reverse strand, counting down.
ATGAGTTTGAAATTTTAATGATTGGTGAGCTAACATTTTTCCTTGGTTTACAGGTAACACAAGGAAATAATGGAACATTAATTTCTCAATCAAAATACGCCATAATGGTTCTAAGAAGGTTTGGAATGGATAATTACAAGGAAATGAACACTCTGTTTGCTACACAGATGAAATTATCAAAATATGACAGTGTCAGGGCAGTTAATATCACTTAATACAGGCGGATTATCAGTAGTTTACTATACCTAATAGCAATAAGACCTGATCTTGTTTTTTCCACATTCTAAGTTGCACGTTACCAAATAAATCCAAAAGAAATCCACATGCTTGCAGTGGAAAGAATACTTCGGTGTATCAAAGACACCATGGATTTTTGTCTGATGTATAATGACAAATCTCAATCAGTGTTATTGGGTTACACAGATGCAGATTGGGCCGGATTAGCAGATGACAGAAAATCAACTTCAGGAGGTGCATTCTATATTGCTGGATTGTTCATTTTGTGGCTAATAAAGAATCAAGATCTCATTTCATTGAGCATCATAGAGGCTGAGTATATTGCGGCTACTCATGGATGCACATAGTTATTGTGGATGAAGCAACAGATTGAAGATATGGGAGTTGAAGTGAAGTCTTCGATTGGAATCCACTGTGATAACTCAAGTGCTATAAATCTCAACAAAAATCCCGTCCATCAGTCAAGGAAAACGAACATTGAGATAAAGTATCACATTATCAAGGAGAAAGTTGACCAGGCAATCGTGAAGTTGGAGTTTGTGCCTATAGAGCTACAGGTTATAGATATTCTGAAAAAGGCCTTACCCAAAGAATCTTTTGAGAGGCATCGACTGGCTCTGGGAGTTCAGTCGACTCCCCGCACCTGAAAGAGTGTGGATGTGGAGAACCTCCTCTCCCCAAGGTATGATGTGTTTTTCCCTAATGTGATGATATGTGTTCTTTACTCTGTTACAGACTGCAAAGGAGTGAACTTTGGGTTCGTTGACAAAGGGGGAGAAAATAGTGATTGTTAAATGGATAGATAGTGTGATAATTTGAAAAATCATGATTTATATGGGAAGAAGCTAACATGTGGAGAAGCGAAATAGGGGGAGAGGAATGAGATAGGGGGAGAGTTCTAAATCTGACGATGCTAGAAGTGATCAATCAAAGAATAGATATCACGACAGCTGAGGATCATGATAAAAGAAGAAGAGTGGTGTTGGAATGCGGTAAGAATATTTCCAAAAATTGGTGTCAATTTGGTGTCAACAGTGGGTGTCAGAGTTGATGTGATTAATTGGTGAACTTTTCATTTACTATTGTTTCTCACGCCGATCATTGTTCATGTGGGCTTAGAGTATGTGTTGAGTAAATCCTTGATTGCTATCGGAAAAGAAATAGGTGAATGGTGGCTGAAGATATAACTATGTATCTTTTTATGGAATAGTTGTCAACAAACCCAAAGGGAGATATTATTGGGAAAAAAATATATCACGGTATAATTGAAGTATTTTTGAGGTGATTGTGTTTGTTGACAAAGTGTACATCTGTGTTGTGATTGTTGACAAAGAAAACCATGATGTACAAATTTGTTGACAAAAGGGATTTCTTGTTGACATGTAGAGTTCAAGGGCTATGGTTAACGATCCATTTTGATTCAAGAACTTTGACAAAGGAATGGATGATCTGGAGGCGGTACAAAAAGAGCAGATACAAGGTGGCTCCGTTTTCCAGTGTATGCCAAATTTTTGGGCTTGAAAATTGAAAAATGAAGAAAAGTGGTTTTGGAAAAGGGACTTGAGAGCCATTGCCTTGAAGGAGAGGAAACTTGTGCTTCATAATTTTTTCAAGATCAGAACTTCAAAATATGGAAAACGGAAAAGGGGCGCGCAAGTTTTAGGGTTGGTCGTGCAAGTGACTTTCGTGGTAGAGACTTGCATGCCAAAACTTGCATGCCGAGAGGAGACTTGCGAGCCATCGCGTAGGGTGTCCAAATGACTATAAATAGAGGTCGACCCCTCCTTATTCGGTACGAGTTCAACACTTAGAGAAAATCAGATATCCCATCGCGCAGGTGTGGTGGTAGCACTAGTGGAGGTGTGGTCGCCCATGTGGTGGTGTGGTCATGCAAGTATAAGTTGTGCGCCAGTTGATTGTTGCACATTCTAAGTGGTTTGGGAGAGAAAGGAAGTGAGTCCCGCAAATTTGGAGTTGAAGAAGGCGGTGTCATGCAAGTGGTTTGTTAACACTTGTGCGCCAGGTTTTGAAGAAGCGCAACAGTTTGTGGTTGCATGTTAATATTGGTTTGGGCATAAAAGGGTGTCAGTCGCGCATGTTAGGAGTTACAGAAGCTTGTGCCGTGCAAGTGGATGAGGTGGACTTGCGCGCCAGTTGTAACTTGCATGCCGAGACTTGCACGCTAGCTTGGAGAAGGGCGCTGGGTATGGTTGAAGCACGACAGTGATTCAGGGCTACGTAAAAGATGGAAGATTGCCCGATACCTTCGGTGCAAAGTGAGATTCATATACGGGTGAAAGATGAACATCAATAGAGAATCTACATACAATAGAGGATGCATTCATTAGTGATAATGAAGAGATATACAGGTCTATAAACTGTGAGTGGATATTTTCTAGAGCAGTGAGCAATGGAAGAGGAAAAAGGTGATCCTCTCCACCAGCAGTGAGCCAGAGATAGAGAATCATGGTGTGACCCTTGGGAAAGTAGTGATCTGACCCAAAACTTTGTAAAGGCAGTGAGCCTGGGAATAGAAGTGATCCATCCCGAACATTTTAAACGACATTGTGCTTATAGTGGATTTTTTACATCGGCACAATGCCTGTGTATTCTCCTTAGACGTAGCCTAGTGAGTGTGAACCAAGTAAAATTGTTGTGCCCTGTACATGCTTTACATTCTATTTATATTGTGCAATGGGAAAGAGGGAGTAGAGTATTTTTTCTTAACAGTGAAACAAGATCATAAGATTATTTAATTTTAAAATTTTCATAACCTGATTCACCCCCCTCTCAGTGTATTCAGCCTTGTAGACCTAACAATATCTCAGGTTGATTAGAGTAGGGATTAAATTATCTTGTTCATTCCCTAAAAACAATTTTTCTTTAATAAATATAAACATCAAGGGAGTGTGTGAGTTTATTCCATTAGCAAATTAAGTTATCTACTCATAATCCAACCATCTAATTTCATTTGGAGAGGTTAGTGATGTTGGTCCCACACATGGTGGAGATTAACTAGAAGAATAACTACCTATAGAGGTATTTCAAATCATTGATAAATCTCAAGGTTATATGATTGTACCATATAAAATAAAGTCCCTCCAATTTCTTTAAAAAACACCAAATCACGGAGGCTTCTTCCTATTCTATGGTGCCTAATATCGGGCCTCTTTATGAGGAGAAGTGGGTTATGTTGTAAAGTAAATCACCCATCCTATTGAATGATAGAAAAATAAAAATACCAAACATTGGGGGTGGATAGATGTGGTCTACCCATGATGAATGAGAATTCCTTTTTGGTACAATATTAGTCTTTTATGTCTCTAATACATCAAGAAGGGTGATGATGACATCTATCACATTTTTTTTGGGGGTTTGTGGTCACCAATGGTTTGACCGGCCTGCAGACTCAAGAGGAAAAGTGGTCATGATCCAAATGTGGGAAGTGACACTGCTCAAGCATGGAAGGACAATCATATCATTGTTTTTTCCTAGATCCAGTAGAATATACCATGATTGGGTGCATGTGATATCTTTCCACAACCTTTGGTTCCGGTATGAGAAGAACTAGGAGTTTAGCTAGAGGCGGGGAGGGCTACCCTCTAATATAGTTTGACTCTAGATTCTATTGGGTGAGGAACTCAGTAGTGAGCCTATTATATCCATCAGGATCCTAAAAAAGCCATCATCATAGGATCTGACTCGGTCTCTATTGTGGAATCATATGGGCCAATGGTTTTGGTAAATCCTTTTCCTTTGTTGAGGTGTCAACAGGCATGAGACAATTACACAGTATGGATACTATTAAGGCCCAACAAATTTCCATACCGATGAGTTTGGGTTCCTATCAGAAGATACAAATGATATTTTGTCTTCCCTAAGGGAAGTTTTTATCCTTCATGCCCCATGCCATCATCTTAGTTACATTTATAATCTATGGTATTGATCATGTTGACATTTACAGTGGCGATGGATAGAGGACAACATTCACCATCAGTGGAAATGCTAGCCTATTGTTCTCATTGTTACTATAGAAAGTGACTAGAATATAGGGTAGAATACTACCCCAATACTCAATTCTATACATGGTGATATTCCTCTTTCATAACCCAAAAAATCACAGTGAGGATCCAAACACAGGTACACAAAAAAATCGGTGATACCCATATGAGTCGGGGTGATGAGCCACCCAGAGTAAGAAGATTTCAACATTATGACACAGATAATGGATGGAATCAAGACGATGAAGGATTCCTGAATAGAAACACTATAAATCTCAAAGTAGTTTGAATATAACATAGATATTCAGGCAGAGGTGGGCCACATGGTTTTCATTAAGGAGGTCCAGGAGGATGAAACACAGGGTGGTGTGTGGCCAGACCATGATCGATAGTTGGTCGGTGGCTAGGATATACAACAATTCCTCCTCCTTATCATTTTCTAGAGGGTTATATTTTTCCTAATCACCCCAAGCTCTAATCATCATTGGTTGGGAAACTGGGGGAAGTAGTGATGCAGACCCACTCTGTTGCTGAATTTCTAGAAGAAGGGGTGTCACATGGTCCAACCATCCCTATAATGTTGGAGTTTATTTCCAAAGTAGGGAAAACATCATGAAAATTTCTATATAAGATCAAATATTTTTGGTCTCCTTATAGACAAGAAGTTAATTATTCCTTTACATATCATTAAATTATCACTCTTATCAAGGTGATAATACATATCCTATAATCTCCCTTACTTATAAGGTGGAGGTAGAGAGAAGGGAAGCTAATGATGGAAGGGAAAATTTCATATCGAGTCCATAGAAGGATGAAAATATATCCTCCACAATAGGGTACCAATAGAGTGACATGGGGAACTTGTGGGTTTATTAATAAGTCATGTTCATCCTCAAATCATGGGATCATACCCCCAACTCTAGTTCTGAATGAAGATGTGTCTCTCTTAATTCATCAATTTCCTCATATTTTAAGAGGTCAATGGTGATGTTAAATGTTCCTCCTTATATATTTATATGGTTTTGGATTTCCCGGAGAAAAATCCTTTATGTTTCATGATTATTCTTGTTCATGTTCATTACGGATGGTTCCTCTAGTATCTCCCCCATGTAAATTGTCTTCCCTCTGATCCATGGTTGTATTTTCATGGTAGGGGAAGTATCTAACATAGGAAAGACCTTCATATCAGTTGACTGAATTATAGGGAGGATCCATGTGGGGGAAATATTCCTCATAGGATTTTCCATGACATCTTTGAGTACCATCCATTATGGGGATAGTCAACAAGACCTACTCAATGGGTGATTTCACTCTTGATCTCAATCAGGTGAAGATGTGACCCCATGCATAAGTTGTGAGGGATGAAAGAGGTTCACTGATGTGGGTAGGGGAAATTGGAGTTGTTAGAATGGACTCTTATTGGGATTGGGTGGGGACCTACCCCATAATCAGTTCCTGTTATTCTGGACTAGGTTCGGTGGATAAGGGATATAATCAGTATACATGTTAGCATGTGGAACTAGTCAGTGTTATCATCATGGATGGGTGGGAGTCCTCCCGGATGACTCACGAGTAGTGGTCGAGGTATTTTCAACCCAAACATCCAAAACCTCCTTGTTGTAGGGGAGTGATCTGCAAGAATTTGGTAGGGAGAAGATCCCGTAACATTTCATCATAATGATTGGGGGGTTTACCCCTGCGTGACTTCTATGGGCTGTGAGGTTTGTAAGGGGATAATGCTTCCAAGTCATATCAGGCCAAATTCCTGGTTGGGATGACCACTTTATATTCATAATGATAAACTAGGTAATTGATAACCCTCCTTTGTATGATATTAGAGGGGTTCATGGGGTGTGGTATCCCATTGGTTGTGGTAGCAGTGGCCATCATGGCAGGAGTTGGGCTATGCACAATTTATGAACCAATATCTTCTCCTTCCCCCATGCCTATTATCGGTGGTTCATCAATCGTTTTCTCATGTTTTATTCCTATCGGATAGATAAGCTCAATCTATAGTACCTTTTTGATTATCGAAATTCGCTACGTTCCCAATGTAATTCATTATCTCTAAGGCAGAGGGATGATTGAAATCAATGATTTCTTAAACTATAGATTCCCAATAATATTCATTTTCCCCCATTTATAGGAGAATAGTTTCATGTTTATACCTTAATTTTTTTGTGGAACCTAATATCTAAAATATCTAGATCTAGTGTTGTCCAAATATGGTGGTGTCTAACGATACTCATATTATCATGGTTAAATGAGAAGAGTTTCAATTCAGGTTCACCATTTTATTTTCTGATGCTTTTTAATGGGGCACAGATCAGGGTGGTGGAACTCTATTCATTTCCTCTCTTGAAGTGGATTACATACAAGTACATGTCACACCTCCTCTAGGATGATCACCCCACATTCCAACTTTCTAATGGTGGGAATCCTCTACCATCATTTTCATGATGTCAGATCCATGGTTTGAATGGGATGATGGGATGTCGGTTCATCCCTCCATGGACTACTCTAATGACCCAAGCTTGATGTACATGTAAATTACATTAATTTTTCAGAATACATAATACATTACACACAAATACACCCAAAGACCATATAAGTTTAGTGTATTTGGAAACATGGAACGTAATCTTCTAACTTGGTGAAAGATATTAAACATATCCCATAAAGATCTTCCCTACCTAAAACCTTTATTTATATCCTAGGGAAAATAAAACCTAAAATGGGTGATCTCAAATGCTCAGTTAGGGTAAAGATGAATAACATAAAGAAAAACATAAACATAAGAATGTGAAAACATGAACATAAATTATTAATTTCAAAATCATGAGTCATGGAATAAATCATGGAAGTATGTACAGAATAAATCATAAGGGAACATTAACCATGATAAAATAACATTGACAAAAAACATGGAATTTTGACAAGTAAATAAGAACATAATATGATTTCTATAGTAGTGAAGGCATCACTACCAAATTCATCATAGTGGATAATGTACTTTACTGAATCAGGTTTACTTGTTGTTCAATGTATGTATTACTGAACCAGATTTACATGTCATTCCACCCTTGTATTACTTAACTAGATTTACTTTATGTTCTATCCATGTTTATATTAGGAGATATAAATCTTTACCCAATTCATTGGAAGTAGATATAGGTTCCTCCCATCTCATAATTAAATATTTCTTACACATGCCCCAAAAACATAAATCATTCACATAGCATAACCCAAGAAATAAAATGGGTTTCTTAAAAATCATTCCATAATATCATTATCCATATAAAATATAATTCCATCATTAACACACTAAAATTATAGTAATAATAGGGATAGAAACATAACCTTATTTAAAGAGCATCATCTTAGATGGGATATAATTTTGATAAAACACTTGTACATAATTCATGAGGGAAATATCCTTTCTTCTTTAAATACATTATTTTACTGAAAATGTTGTGCATTTTCAAAAGAATAGAATTTAGTGTAAAATAAAAATGAAATATTGTAGAGGAAGATTCATGTAAATATGGAATCATGAAACCATAAAACTCCATTCATGGTGTATATGTTAAAAAACATTTTTCATACATTTTCCCGAAAAGCCAAAAAGTTCATCGTATGGTAAATAAAAGAAATATTCTTTCCATACAATATAGTAAAAGTAAAAATGGGTGTAAATGAATTTAAACATACATATAAGAATAGTAAAAATTTTATGAGAATATTTAGAAAACATTTTCTTGGATGATAAATATACACCCAGTAAATACTTACGTATAAACAATCTTGAATAAAAATGAGATAGGAAAATTATCTCAAACCTTAGGTCTGATATATTCCATATGTATTAGAAACTCTTGTATAGTGGTTTTAAACATATCATTAACTTGTAATAGAACCATAGTTACATTTATGATATCATATATGATTCATGTATGACTTTATATTACATTTTAATTAGTTAATTCCTTTTTAAAGCATCTTTTTTGGTAATAATCGTTTTATTTATCATACGTGTTTTGAATTATTATTCTTGATATTTTTACATAGATAATGATTTAATTACTTCCAAAATTTAAAATCTGATTTATATATCATATTTATTAATTATATAAATATATATATATATGTTATAGACAAATGAAATGGAAAACACTGTTCATGGAGACGGTAGGCCGTACGTACGCCTGAATGAAATTTCTATTTCCTTATTGAATTAAATGGAAGTAAATGAAATATACATATACATAAATCAAGTAGAATTATTTTTTCATATATTTAATTATTATTTATAATATAAAATTTATAATTATTCTTGAGCAGTTAATGTGGAGAATGAATCTCATCGCGTCGTGAAGACGGTACATCGTACGTACGCATGAGCAACAATATTAGTCCCATAATTCTAGAATGGTATTGAATTAAATAGTGTAATATATTTTAGAATCACTATAATTTTATAATAATCATATATAGTTATTAAATACAATTTTATACCCATCCAATTAAGGTGGTGTTAAAAACAGATTACAACACGGTGTGGAGACGGTATATTGTACATACGCACACGTGGTGATTTCATTTTTCTTAGGATGGATAGAAAGTGGAAAATGGTTATTTCATAATTATAATAAAATCTCAGTATATAATTTATAGTGGATTTATTATTATATAATGAAACAAATAATTGATTATAATTTTAATTATAAGGAAATATGAAAGAATCGGTAGAGGGGATTATCAATTCTTTGACATGATATCATTAGATATACTCTTAATGGAACTAGAGTTGGTATTTTGAGAAGACAAGAACCTCTAGAATGTGACTAGGGAAATTGGGAAGATAAATGGGAATGGTATGGATGAACTTCTAGGTTTAATTATTTGAGGGGAAATGGGGGAGGAGGTTCCCTTTTATAATTGAGGTGACATACACTTTTAAAAACCATGGAAATATTAATTTATAATAAAATAAAAACACAATCAAAATCCTCAAAAATGCCCCAATTTAGTACATGGGATTATATGGGGTTGTAATATAATCAATAAATAAATTTTAGACAACTTTCTATGTCCATTTGAACCTTATAATTTCAATTTAACACTTAGTTATTCTATTTCATTTCAACTCGGGTAACACATATTTCAATATTAAAAGGGTAAAATATTTACTTATTTGATAAAACATAGATAATAAATAAATAATTTAGAAATTTTTTGAGTAAATAATAATGATTATATATTTTTATAAATGTTTCAATATTTTTAAATAATTTAATAAAACACTAATTTGATAAACAATAAATAGTGTCAATTTTTGACACTATTCAATTTATTGATTTTTAAAAATATAAAGATAACAAGTTAACTTCGAACAAACTATTTTATTATATTCCTATCAGGTAAATTTTATCTATAAAATTCATTTTACATATTATCAATTCCAAAATATATTTATTTTAATATTATTAATAATATTTATTTGATATATCCATTAATAAAATAATTACTACAATGATTTTCTGTAATTATTTAATATACTTATTTTTTGAGTAAAAATGAAAACTAAATTACAATAAGGAATAAAAATTTAATATCATTCCTTATAATATATGTAGTCAAATTTATATTTTTTAAAATAAAACAATAAAAATTTTATACTTAGTTAAGTGTGAATGTCAAAACATTGAAATTACTTTAAATAAAATAATATAATGGCCATAATGTATTCTATAAGGATCCAAATGGTCACTATCTTGAACCTTTGGTGATTATAGTCGATATATACTCGACAAATAATATTTTGTCATGTGTTTGAGAATTTTTATGGTTATTAGGATTTTAATAAAAATTGTTTCAATTTTTTCTCATTAAATAATTATTTTTTACATCATCAAAGAATAAGACATTAAGGTAATTATTTCTTTCCTAAAACTTAAAAATAAATTACCATGATGTATTTAATTCTATTATATTTCCATTTAATATTTATTTTCAAGGATATCTCATGGTTATCCCTATATTAAAATTATTATTCTTATAAGAAATGTGAGTTTGAAATTTATTAACTTTCATTGGTTTTATTAATATCTGTCATTTTCATTTTAAAGTGGAAATTAAATGATTATGTTTCAAAAAAAAGATTTTAAGGGTATACTATTATTCATATAATGATATTTTTACATGTTTTATGTTAATTTTATTGTCCTTATTATATTATTAGATACCCTAATTTACCCGATTTACTTTTAACTGCGGTAAATAAAAATTACCATTGTTACTATTCATACGATCCAAAAATAAATTTAACCTATTAACATAATTTGGACACAATTATTCACAATATGGAATTAATTTTCGAAAATTCAAAACCTAGAATAGGTAGAAATTAATTTAAGATTAATTCACCTTGTAAAAACCAAAAAGCTTCTTTTTAAGAAGTAAAAACTTATCAAAAGATTGTCATGTGTTTATATCCATTTTAAATTTGAAATTACTTCTAATAACCAAAATGGTATTAAATTATAATATAATAATTCAATTACACATTAAAACCAATTAAAAATATAATCTAATAAGATAAATAAATTAGATGAAAATGCAGTTTTGAATTAAATTGCTGTATTTTTCAATATTCATTAAAAATTGAATTTTATCCGAAAAATACAAACAATTCAACAAAAGCAAATTTATATGTCCCAATTCTAAAGAATAAGTTTATTTTATAAAATTTAACTTATAAATGTGACAAAAAACTATATTTATAATGGGTGTTCCATCAAAAGGTGGTAATACTACATTTTTTTTGAAAAATACTAATTTTATCCGAAAATTGGATTTGTTCTTATATCATGTTCAAGAAAATATGTTAGATGAATTATAATGTTATAAAAATTATAAAAGTAGTTAATAATATTCAGAACAGGTAGTTTATATCCAATTAAATAATAATATTTTAATAATATATCATTGTTTAGTGAAACTCGGTATTGCGTGCAACACAAGATATCGAGGAAGCTCACTCTTGAGTGTAAAAGAAGACAAGTTAGTATTGTGTGTGTTGAAAGCTTTATTTGGGGTTTCATATAACATAATCCAAACTTAGTTCATTTATACATTGAACAAAAAATATAATTAGTGTTGCGTGAAATGAATTATATCTAAAGAACATGAAATTGTGTGTAACACAGGACAACAATAGTGTTGGGTATATGACAAGCTAATATGGTTTCACGTATAGAGAAAGATAATATTGGTGTAGCATACACAAAAATAAATAAATGAAATTAAAAGAATATATCTCTTAAAATCTTGTGGTATTACATTCCACCCCCTTAAAATATATTTCTCCCTCAAAATTTTTCTGGGTTATAAATGGGTTACTACTTGGTATTTTTTTCATGGAAACCCACATCTTAAAAAGGAATACTAAAACATTATTTGAAAAAGGAATGTTAGAAACATAAAGGTTACCCAAATTAACTCATCATTGGGTTTACACATAAATGAACATAGGTGGGAAGTGATAACCTGGATATAGAAGAGAAATCTAACCATATAGTTCTCATGGATAGTGATATGGAATAAGGTTTGAAGAAATTTAACCACTAAAAAGCCCTAAATATGCGATGATGTAAGGGACCATCATATTTATTACACAAGTAGGTACTGGGATTGCATGTTTGGTTTGAAGATTCTTTTTCTAAAGTTGATTATTATTTTTTTGCATGAGGATAAATACTTACTTGAATTTAGTGCAATATCATAGTTTTTTATTCCCCGGAATTTTCCATATCATCGCTTATTTTAGGAAATGAAGTTGAATTATTCATTCATTAAGTGTGAGAAGATAATGTGATAGAATTATAGGTCATTCAATCTATCTCAAGAAAAAAAATTAGAATAAGTTATAAAATATGCATAAGTCCACCTATAGTGTTATAATATAATGATCTAACAAACCTCAACTGAAGTATAACTCATACTATCCGTAAAGAGATAACCTTAAAATCTTTCAAAAAACTAAAAATATAAAACTTTAGAAAGAGTTGAACTAAATTGAAATAACATTTTTCACCCATATATCATTTGGCAGTTCTTGGTTGTCACATGAAAAACATGTTAATAACATAACCATGTGTTTTCTTGAAATATTCTAATAATATGAATTACCCTAGAACCATAGAAAAAAAAGGAATTTAGTTAAAATTAACTCTTTCCACACACCAAAAATACAAAAATATTCTATATACTCAAACCTTGATATCACATTGTCCTTATATCAGTATTGTGGTCTTTAATACTATCTAACAACTCATTATCTCCTTATCCGAACATTATTCAAATATCATGTGTTTTCCAAAAATATATGAATAAATTTTCATGGTTACGAGTACCATTTAACCAATACTTTAAAATAATTAAGGAAAAAATTACTGTAACAATCCTTACTTATTTTTTATTCAATAGTATCATACATTATTCTTGATAGACATGAAATCATGGAACTATCTTCTAAAACCATTGACCGAGATTCTTCTTTTTATTCCTCAATTCTTCTTTCATCTCATATATCATTTGTAGTCTCTTCATCATCATCCACATAAATACTACCTATACAACCATACTAATTCTCTTCCTGAGATTTTCCCTTATGGAACCGATTCTAATAATTCCTATACAATCAATATTTAAAACATTTAACTATTTTTGAGGTCTTAAAATACCATTATCCTTGTCCATTGTGTTAACTGAACCTTTATCTTTGCAATTACTGGATTTGTGTCATTATTTTCCACACCCAAAGCATCTCCCAGTTCCGTTGAAACATTCTATTAGATTCCACTTCCCACATGACTTACATGAGGAAAATATAACTTTCTATCCTCTTTGATAACCATGAAACTCTATCTTTCTCTTATTAGATGGGTCAAGAAACTCACCATAGTTGATATTATTTATCATATTATATGATTGATGATCAGTAATAATAACATTGTTTTACCTTCCAACTCCCATTTAATTTGGGTTCTCAGGAAGAATATAATTCCATTGTCCCTTATATTCTCCATTAATATGAATCCTCCTATTTCTAGCAATTTTAAAAAACCCAAAAAGAAAAGTGTGAGAGGGAAAAATCATACTAGGAAAACAATGTAATCATGGGGGAGTACTTTAAATATCTAATAGATTATGTTTATTCTAAGGTTATTCATGATCATTACCATAATTATAGGATTTTAACCTATAGTTAGACATACCCATATGTACATTCCTCTACATACCTTAGTAATATCTCATGGGATCTCACTAAAGTTTTCGAATCTTAGTTCCCAAAGGTTGACTAAACCTTTTATATGATACTAACTCCAATGAACCAAGAATTACATACATGGGAATTACATTACATTTTTAGAATACTTAATACATGACACCAAGGGACACCAAAATATTTTATTAGTTTTGTGTATTTAGAATCTTGGAACATAATCTTCTAACTTAGTGAAAGATCTTCAACATCTCCCATAAAGATATTCCCCTTTATTTTTCCTACTTAAAATCCTTCTTTATATCCTAGGAACAATAAAACATAAAAAGGGTGAGCTCAAATGCTCCGTAATGGTAAAAATGATGAACATCAAACAAAAAAAAACATATGAATTTGAAAACATTAACATAAATATTGAATATCAAAATCATGATTCGTGGAATAAATCATGGAAGTATGTAAGGCATAAATCATATAGAAACATAAACCATGATAAAATAGAATTAGAATAAAATCTGAAATTTTGGGAAATAAATAAGCTTATAAGATGGTTTCCATAGTAGCCAAGGCATTGCTTCCATGACCATAATAGTGGAAAATGTCCTTTATTGAACTGGGTTTTTTTTTTGTTCCAACCTTGTATTACCGAACCAAATTTACTTTCCATTCCAGCCCTGTATTAATGATCCATATTTACTTTCCCTTATATCCATGTTTATCTCATGATATATAAATCTTTACACAATTCATTATAGATAGATACAGTTTCCACCCATCTCATAATGAAATCATTCTTACATGTGCCATAAAAACATAAATCATTCATCATAGCATAACCCAAGAAATAAAATGGGTTTCTTAAACATCATTCCATCATAACATAATCCATATAAAATATCATTCCACCATTAACAGATTCAAATCATAGTAATAATAGGGATAGAAACATAACCCTATGTAAAGGGAGTCTTCTTAGATGTAAAATAATTTTGATAAAACACATGAACTTAATTATTGAGGAAAATATCCTTTCTTTTTGAAAACATTTTCTTCTCTCAAAATTCCCCAAAATTTAAAAAGAAAATAATTTTGATGAAAATAAACATTAAATAGTGTAGAGGAACCTTCATCAAAATAAGGTTTCATTAAACCATAAAAACAATTCATATCATATAAGTTAAAAAAATTCTTGTACTTTTGCCGAAAAAGTCTAAAAGTACCTCATATCGTAAATAAAATAAATATTCCTTCTATACCATATAGTAAAAATAAAAAATGGGTAAAAATCACCTTAAACATAAAAATAAGAATAATAATAATTTAAAGAGAATATTTTTATAAAACATGGACATGGATGATAAATATGCCCCCAGTAAATACTTACGTATAAACAATCTCAACTAAAAATGTGATTGAAAAATTATCCCTTACCTTAGGTCTGATTTCTTCTATATGTGTCTGAAACTTATGTATAGTGGGTTTAAACATATTTTTAACTTTTAACATAACCATAATAATATTCATGATATCATATATGATTCACATATGGTTTTATATTACTTTTTCATTTTTCAATTCCATGTTGAAGGAACGTTTTGGGTAGTAATAATTTTATTTATTGAACGTGTTTTAACTTGTTATTCTTGATATTATTACATAGATCATGATTTAATTACTTTTAGAATATAATTTTTTTTTATATCATATATATGAATTGTATATATATATATATATATTATCGATAGATAAATGAGATGGAATACATCGTTCATAGAGATGGTAGGCCATACATACGAATAAATGTTGTTTCCACTTCCTCATTGAATTAAATAGAAGTAAATAACACACACATATATATAAACATAAATAAATATAGTATAATTATTGTGTCATATATTTCATTCTTATTTATTATATATACTTTATAATCATCCTTGAATGGTTAATGTGGAGAATGAATCTCATCATGTCATGGAGACGGTTGGCCATACGTATGCACGGGAGATGATATCATTACCATAAATCATGAATGGAATTTAATTTCATAGTGTACTATATTCAGGAATCAATATAATTTTCTAATAATCACATATTGTTATGAAATCCATTTTTATACCTATCCATGTAAGGTGGTGGTAAAAATAGATTACACCACAGTGTGGAGATGGTAAGTCGTACGTACACATGAGTGGTGATTTAATTTTTCTTAGGATGGATAGAAAGTGGAATATAGTTATTTCATAATTATAATAAAATCTCAGTATATAAGTTATATTATAGTTATTATTATATAATGAAACAACTCTTGATGTATATGTATAACTAAATATTAATGAATCTGTAGAAAGGATTACCACTTCTTTAACGTGCTCTCTTTAGATCTCCTCTTAATGGAACCAGATTTTGTCTTTTGAGAAGACCAGAAAATCTAGAATGTAACTATGGAAGTTTATAAGAGAAAAGGGTAGGGGATGGAAAAAATTTATGGATGAATTAGTTGAAGAGAAATGAGGGAGGAGGTTCCCTTTTATAATTGAGGTGAGGGGCACTTTTGGAAACCTCAAAAATATTAATTTATAATAAAATAAAAACCCACTAAATAAACATTAAATTTTAGAAATTTAGAATATGGGATGATATAGGGTTTTAATCTGAAAAACCAATAAATTTTAGACAAGTCTCTATGTCCATTCAAACTTTATCATTTCAATTTAACACTTAGTTATTCGATTTCATTTTAAGTAGGGAAAAAAATATTTCAATATTAAAAGGGTAAAATATTTATTTATTTGATGATAATTAGATAATAAATAATTAATTTAGAATATTTTTGACCAAATAATCATAATTATATATTTTTAAAAATGTCTTAAGATTTTTAAGTTATTTAATAAATCATTATTTTGATAAACAACCAATATTGTCAATTTTGACACTATTCAATTTATTGATTTTTAAAAATATAATGATAACAAGTTAACATCGAACCAACTATTTTATTATATTCCTATGAGGTAAATTTTTTCTATAAAATTCATTTTATATATTAATAATTCCAAAAATATATTTATTTTAATATTTTTAATAACATATATTTGATAACTCCATTAATAAAATAATTACTACAATGATTTTCTTTAATTATTTAATATACAGATTTGTTGAGTAAAAATGAAAAATAAAATACTATAATGAATAAAAATTTGACATATTTTCCGATAATATATGTAGTCGAATTTATATGTTATAAAATCAGACAATAAAAATGTTATACTTATTAATGTTTGATTGTCACATCTTTGACATTAATTTAAATGAAATAATATAAAGGTCATAATCTATTCTATAAGGCTCCAAATGGTCACTATCTTAACCCTTGGATGATTATAGTTGATCTATACTCAACCAATAATATTTTATCATGTGTTTGATATTTTTATGGTATTTGGATTTTAATAAATATTGTTTCATTTTTTCTCATTAGTTAATTATTTTTTACATCATCAAAGAATAAGACGTTAAGGTAATTATTTATTTACTAAAAATCAAAAATAAATTATAATGATGTATTTAATTATATTATATTTCCAAGTACTATTTATTTTTGAATACATCACCTAGTTATCCCTATATGAAAATTATTATAATTATAAGAAATCTGAGTTTGACGTCTTTTCATTTTCATTGGTTTTATTAATATCTATGTCATTCTCATTGTAAAGTGGACATTAAATGATTATGTTTCGAAAAAAGAATTTAAGGTTATACTATTATTCATATAATGGTATTTTGATTGGTTTTAGGTTAATTTTATTATCTGTATTATATTATTAGTTACCCTAATTTACCATATTTACCTATAACTATGATAATTAAAAATCACTATAGTTAATATTCATAATATCCAAAAATAAAAGCAACCTATTAACATAATTTGGACACAATGATTAAAAATATGGAATTAATTTTTCAAAATTAAAAACACAGTATATGTAGAAATTAATTTATGATTAATTCCCCTTGTCCAAACCAAAAAGCAGGTTTTTATGAAGTAGAAACTTATCAAAAGATTGTCATGTGTTTATGTTCATTTTAAAAGTAAAATTACATAAAATAAAAAACATGGGATTAAATGTTAAAACAATAATCCAAATACCCTTTAAAACCAATTAGAAAGAAAATTTAATAAGATAAATTATTTAGATGAAAAGGTAGTTTTGAATTAAATTTCAATATTTCTCACTATTCATTAAAATTTGAATTTTATCAGAAAAATACAAAAAAATCAGAAAATGTAAATTTATATATCCCGATTCCAAGTAATAAGTTTATTTTGTAAAATTGAACTTATTAATGTGTCAAAAAACTAGATTTAAAATGGTGTTCCATCAAAATGGGATAAAACTATTTTTTGGAAAATACTTATTTTATCTGAAAGTTGAATTTGTTCTTCTATAATGTTCAAGAAAATATATAAGATAAATGAAAATGTTATATGAAATTCACAATGTGATTAATAATATTTATAATGGCTAGTTTATATCACTTTAAATAATAATGTTTTTATAATATATCATTGTTTAGGGAAACTCAGTATTGCGTGAAATGCAAGCTATTAAGGAAGCACACTCTTGAGTGTAATGCAAGACAGGTCAGTGTTGTGTGTAGTGAAACCTTTCGTTGGTGTTGCGTATAACAAAATACAAACATTTTTCATTTATAAATTAAAAAATATATATAATCAGTGTTTCATGAAATGAAAACTATCAAAAGGACATGAAACTGTGTGTAACACAAGTCAATAATAGTTTTTAGTATATGACAAGCTAATACAGTGTTTCGAATGGCGTAAGATAATCTTGGTGTAGCATACATGACAAGAAATTAATGAAAATAAAAGAATATATCTCATTATGGGTTGACTTTTATTCATATAATGGTATTTTGGAAGGTTTTAGGATAACATTATTGTCCTCATCGTATTATTTGATACCCGAATTTACCAGATTTACCTTTAACTGTGGTAAATAAAAATTACCGTAGTTACTATTCATAATATCCAAAAATAAAAGTAACCTATTAACATAATTTGGACCAACTTATTAAAAATATGGAATCCATTTTTAATAAATCAAAACATAGAATTGGATGATATTAATTTATGATTAATTCCCGTTATCAAAATCTAAAAACAGGTTTTTAAGAATGTTAAAACTCATCAAAAGATTGCAATGTGTTTATTTCCAATTTAAATGTGAAATTAATTAAAATGAACAACAAGTGATTAAATGTAAAAATAACCCAATTACACTATAAAACCAATTAAAAAGATAATCTAACAATATACATAAATTATATGAAGAGGTAGTTTCAAATTAAAATGCATTATTTTTCAATATTCATTAAAATTTTAATTTTATCATAAAAATACCAAAATTCATCAAAAGTAATTTTTTATCTCCTGATTCCAATGAAGAATTTTATTTTGTCATACTAGACTTATAAAAGTGTCAAAAACTGGATTTAAAATGCGTGCGATTTCAAAAGTTAGTAAAACTACTTTGTTTTGAAAAATACTTATTTTATCTGAAAAATTGAATTATTTCTTATATCATGTTCTAGAATGTACTTAATATGAATGAAAATGTTTTATATAATTTTAAATGTGGTTAATACTATTCATAACAGATAGTTTGTATCCCATGAAATAATAATGTTTTAATAATATATCATTGTTTAGTGAAACTCGATATTACGTACAATGCAAGCTATTGAGGAAGGCCGCTCTTGTGTGTAACGCAAGCCATGTGAGTGGTGCGTGTAGTGAAAGATTCCATTGGTGTTGCATATAACACAATACAAACCTAGTTCATTTATACATTGAACAAAATATATACTCATTACTATGTGAAATGAATTCTATCAAAATAACATGAAATTGTTTGTAACAAAATCCATAAATAGTGTTGTGTATACTGTAAGAAAATATGGTGTTGCATATAGCGCAAGATAATCTTGGTGTAGCGTACAACATGAGACATAAATAAATTAAAATAATATATCTCATAAAATCTTGTGGTATTACAACTAATTAGTGGTGTTCGTCACATAGTCTGGGTCTCCCAAATAAATTTGATTCGTGTTCAAGAATCTAATTATCAACACAATATTGAAGTGTACATTGGTTGATTACATTGTTCATTATTGAAACAAGGAAACTAACTATTGTCAGAGTTGATGGTGACTTTGTGCTTGTATGGACATTGTGGATGTTGGATACGTTAGGTTTCTATAGGGGTCATCCACTTTTTTAGTTTAGGTAATATCATATTTGAGGAATTTTAGGTGTGGAAGTCAAGGAATCATGTGTTTGTTATTGGTAAAATTACACTGTGTAAATGTATTCCTCTTTTATAGTTTAGGGAATCACATATTTGAGATGTCATTGGTGTGGAACAGAAGGCATCTTTTGTTCATTATGAGGAATGTTAAACCAAGGGTGTAAGTCATCCAAGACATGTGTCCTTGGGAATATCATGTTTGTTACACGAGGTAACACTCTTTGATGCATGAGGTGGGGTCACTAGTTTACATTCATTTTGGAACACCGTCACATATTTTTGGCCTTAGTGTGATGTGGTCATAGATTTCAAGTCTTTTAGGGACATTTTGAAAAGTTTAAGGCTTTTTTGAGACATGGTCAAATATTTAAAGACTTGTGGGGACATTTCCAGTGGTTTAAAGTCATATTGTGGAATTTCACATGTATATACATCATGTATTGGGTTGTATATGGGTGAGAATAACATAAATATGTGGAAGTATACTCAGGACCTCAAGTTTGGGTGGTGAGAGGGTAAGTGTGCTCCTCAAGGGGGTGATGATCACAATTTGGGGATGCTACCACCTAGGGTATAGAAAATAAAATTTGAGATAGATTCAAGATTGAAACATAGGGAGGAATCCTATGTGCCCTATTAAGAGATAAGATAAAAACCCATGTTGCTCAAGTACACATTTTAAGGATGGTTGATAGGACCAGCCCATGCAATTTGACATAGTGCAGTAAGGTTGCTTGTGTCACAATCTGAGAAACAAAAAGGGATGGAAGGGTGATTATGTCTAGAAGATTCCAAACAGATAGGGGATCATATCATTCTTATAATAGGAGGAATCCTATTCCTATCACACTGATTATGGAAACATCATGTGTTGAGGAAGTTTCTGAACAGTTTAATGTAGTATGATGAGGATGTTAGGCTATTTTGTTTAATGTATTATTGATCAAATGTGGAAGGGGATTATTCATGTGGAATCACATGGATGGTCAGTTCAGAAGGAGAGGTGGAAATGACAGTACCCCTCATTAAATAGAAAATAAAGTGGTTTCCCTTGATGATACGAGCACTTGGGTAGAACCTTGGGGGACTAACAATAGGGTGCCTACTCTAAGAAGGAAGGGGTGATGAGATTGTTCGTATAATGCCTCGATTAAAGGAACTGGACATTAGGATTGATGATATCAGTCTTGTAGATGATCTAGGAATGAGTGAACCTAACATGGATAGGAAGAAGTTACATGTGAAATCAACATTCATAATCAATGAATATTAAAAGGAGGCATCATATAGGGGTCATGGAGGTGAGTTTAATTAATGATATGAGTTTCATAAAAATGGGGCTTATGAGGATAATACCTTCAAAAAACATGATTTCTCTACTTAGGGGTGGTGTCTTGGTTCCTATAGGGATGTGTTTCACAATATATGGATGCCTTAAGGAACCCTATGGTGTGTGAAGCATTTTCCTCCAACAAAAAGGGTATGATGATTTATAAATTTCATATCTACCGTATTCTCAGATTATAATGTTCTCATTGGAGGTTCTTCATGAAATACAGATAGTTGTATAAATCTATTTCATATTTAACTCATGAAGGAAAAAAATTATTGATTTCAGAGCTTATGCTAGAAGACCAAAGGCGGTGATCCTCTTAAATGAAGGATAGAGGGTGATATTTATAGTTTCCAAGGAGCTTATGACATACGTTTCATGAAGGGTTCAGTTCTTTGAGTAATATGATCTTTTGTAGTGATTCAATGATTTTTTTGGAAACCTTACCTTTCATGAAGGTTTCATATTTCATGAATATAGCCCCTTAGGTTAATTTTGACCCCATTTTGGCGTGGATTCACCTCTAATTATCCACAAACTATAGTGACTTCTCCTATAACATGTTTTTTAGTGTGAATAATTTTTTAATATATATTAGATTATATATAAAAATATATATTTGTTTGTTAATACAGACACACATAGTGAGAAATATATTTATATAAAAATATTATTTATACATTTAAATAGGTGTATACACGTTCACACAAACTACTATAGATTCGGGTTTATTTAGTGATGGATTTTATCATCCTTAGCTAAAAGAACTAATAAAAGTAAACTTTTATCTGAGCTAATTAAAAGGGGTGATAAAGGTGGAATTTTATCAATCCAATAAAAATCACTGATAAAAGAATAATCTGTATCAACTCCTATTTAGTGTTGATAAAGGATGCATTTTATCAATGTTAAAGTAGCATCGTTGAAAATCATTCAGAATAATTTAATTTATTTATTCATATTTATATATTTTTAAATGAGATTTAGGTATCCATAAGTACATATTTGTATAAATTCAATATATATATATATATTTATACTTATTTATATATATATGTACAAATATATATATGACAGTTAACTAGGAAAAAATAATGTACATGATAAAGGGTTTCACTACTCAAATCTTAAACTAGTTTGGGCAGCGAATGACGACAAATCCCATCACACATGAGGTTTATACAAACATGAAACATATTTCATGAATCTATGAAAATATGTATATATAATTAATTGAAAAATTAATAGAATTTTCTTTATTTCAATCATTAGTAATGTGTATTTTAAATCTTTTTTGAAAATATTTATACATTTAATTAAATAATAATATCTGTAATTATAATTCAAAATTCAAAATTTTAATAATTAAGGATTTTTATGTACAATCCATTTCATACATACATCAATAATTATCAATAATAATATATATTTATGTAATTTCTAAATACAATTAAATATAATTATTAAA
The DNA here is from genome assembly GCA_963277665.1 of Viscum album. NCBI lineage: Eukaryota > Viridiplantae > Streptophyta > Magnoliopsida > Santalales > Viscaceae > Viscum > Viscum album. Next base: position 1,777,530,407 of record OY728131.1, on the reverse strand, counting down.
AAACCTACATTAAATTTTATAGTTTTATCATTATAGATATATCATGAAAATAAATCTGTATAAAATATTACTATTTTATTTATTAACGATATATTTATAAAACATTTTTTCAATTATATAAAAAATAATACTTTTAATTATAATTAATAAATTCACTGATAAATTTATTAATAATTCTTTTATAATGTTATTAAATTTACTAATACATTTATCCTAAAATTGAAACATTTTTAGTACATTTAAAATAATAATTATTTTTTATTCATTTTTATTATTTTTGCAAATTATTCCTTTTTATTTATTAATTTTTTATAATAATTTAATAATTATTAATTTTTAATATTGTGGAAATTTATTCAATTTTAAATATTTATTTCTACATATTTATCTAGTAGGTTTTAATATTTCCAGTATGTTTTTACCATATATGATTAATATTAATATTTATTTTTAATAATTTTGTAATTTAAATCGTTAATATAATTCATTTTAAAAAATTTTGTTTTTTATATAATTAATATTATATATTTATTCATTTTTAGTTGTTTTTATCTCATGTAATTAATGTTATGAATTCACTTTTTATAATTATTTATTTAATTCATTCAATTTTATTTATTCATTTTTATCATTATCTCATTTTATATTTTATATTTTTTAATGTTTTTGAATTTATTAATTTTTTAATATTTATTCATACCTATTTATTTACTATTTTTTAATATTTTCAAGATTTTTTAATTTATATTATTACTATTTTTATTATGTTTTAATATTTTTAATATGTTTTAAATTTTCACGATTAATTTATTTAAATAAATTATTTAATATTTTTTTAATTTAAATAGTTGATATAATTCAATTTTAATAAATTTTGAATATAGATAATTAATATTTTGTATTTATTTATTTTAATTTATTTTTTATGTTTATGTATTTCAAGTAATTAATGTCATGAATTCAATTTTAAAAATATTTATATATTTTTTCATATTTATTTATTCAATTTTAATATTCTTTTATTTAATATTATATATTAATTTTAATATTTATTAGATTTTTATGTCTTTTGGAATTTATTTTATTTTTAATATGTATTTATTCATATTTATTTACTTTGTTTTAATATTTTCAATTTTTTTATTTATATGATTAACATTTTTTTCATTTTTATTTATTATTTTTTAATATTTTAAAATGTTTTCAATTTATATTATTAACTTATTGAAATTAATTTTTTCAAATATTTGTTTTAATTTAAATATTTAATACAATTCATTTTTTATAATTTTGTTATTCATATAATAAATATTATTTATTTATTCATTTTTATTCATTTTTTTGTGTTTCTAATTTATGTAATTAATATTATTAATTAAAATTTTTTAAATTTTTTTATAATTTATTCATTTCTATTTATTCATTTTTAGTATTCATTTATTTAATATTATATATTAATTTTTAATATTTGATAATTTTTAATATTTTTGGAATTCACTCGTTTTTAATATTTATTTTTTATGTTTTAAAATTTGCAATATGTCTGTAATTTATATGAATAATATTTTTTAATTTTTCATTATTATGTTTTAATATTTTTAATATTCTTAATATGTTTTTAATTTATATAATTAATTTATTTAAATTCATATTTAAATATCTGTGTGTCTTAAATAGTCAGTATAATTCATTTTTGACAACATAAATGGATCTATTATTACACAACTAGATAGACCTGTCACCTCATAAGGAAGTCACTGAGTCTATGAAGTTTCGATAAAAAAAGTTGAATGCATGTGAAATGATGTCTGGTACAATCTTGGATCTTCTATACCGGGTGAAAAAATATGGAAATGTTGATAACCTAAATGGATACCATAGTTGTTGGTACACATCTATAACTGATTGAGGCTCATCAACTGGATATTCTTCTTCTTCATGTAGAACATGCGAGTCCTCATGTGTAGGTTGATGTTGTCTATGTTATTGTCATCATGGCTAATCAACATCAACATCTGTAGAGCAGGTTCTTGAAAAGGGACCTCCCCACCATGAGATAGATGATTGAACATACTATCCCATACAGTATGAGATGATGGTAACATGTCCTACTCTGCATCATAGTACACTTATTGAGTAAATACCAAACCCTCATCAGGATTAAACATGTGGATAATATGATGTAGTTGAGTATGCAGTAAAAAAATTCCGACAAAAATAAAAAAATATACAATAGAGAAACTAATGTAATGTTATTGAGTTACTAGATCCTCGATCTCTCTACCATATGTCACAACATGCAATATTGACTTCAATATATACCATAGGTCATACTATAATTATTTTGAAACAGATGGAGTTTCATTATATGCATGCCCTTAGAACAAAATGTTGCACATTTGTGCCATGTTTCAACGTACTATGCATAATGTTGTCTCTAGTTGACATTATGCCTTCATATTATCTTTAGGTAATAAAGTAGTGTTTATTGTTTTGGGGTCATTGGAATACACTGAACACATCCAAAATGACACAAAAATCTATAATCCAGGTTCAATTTATCAATATGAAAGTGTATGAGACATAATAATATCTTAACATCATCAATCCCAGTAGTTCGGTATACTGGAAGTTGTTCAAAGAGACCGTTATACGGCTTTTATGAAATATAAAATGGAAAGTGACATATATTAAAATATTTTCATACTAATTTCTAAAAAATATATTATTTTGAAATGAATTAGTCAATAGAAACATATATATACGTAAGCAAATAGGCATAAGACTATCCGACAACATATAGTATGCATCCAAATTGTGTATCAATGTCATGATGAAATGTTGTTTCTGACTCCACCTATAACATACAATATAGAAAATGATAAATAATAAGAAATTAATTTTTGGAGTTGGTTCCTAGGAACAAAATTATCATTACATTATGATTCAATATATTCGTAGTTTTAAATATTAACGAAATACTAATCACATCATGATTGTTCTTCCATGTGACATTGTATATAATAAGGTACTAAGTGTAACTATCACTCTAAAAGGTCACAACAGTTCCCCACTATGATTAGAGCTTAGAAACTTCATGAGAGTACTCATAAATACATGTACTATAACCAGATGAAATAATTTGAGATGCACAAATGATATAATCTATCAAGGGTGGAGACTCATGGGACTTTCAGGAACCTTATCATGGTGTACACCCTTTGTAATTTTCCATACTAGAGATTATGGGAATAAGACCCACCAGTAGAAAATCCAAATTTATATGTGTCATTGGAAGTTCTTACCTTTAGATGTGTGTATTGATCTGTAGAATTTGAGATTATTATTAAGGGATATTATGAGTCATATAATTTTATGTATTGATAAAAACCATGATAACAATTTTTTGTGGTGAAGTAGGATAAAATAGGTGCATGAAAAGTAATATTTCAGTAATGAATAATGTGAGAAAGGATATTTCCCTTATATTCTTTAACGAAAGTTGATATCTCAATACCATGGATGGAAATGATAAATCCTAATTAAATCTATGGCTATAGTGTTCTACGGTCAAGTTTAAATCCAAAAAAGTCACAGAAAGAGACATTGATCATATAAGTGGATGGTACCAACATGGAACATGGTTGATTAGAGATATTGTGATAAAGAAATTATATGACACAGAATGCATCTGTATGAGGTTTTAGGTTACTGTGATTTTAAATTCTTTCTATATGAGTTACTTGTCATTTATCAAGATACGGACCTTGGATATTAGGCTGCTTCTCATAATACCTCCCTGAAAGGGGTGTAGAGGGCAACACACTAATTATATCCACAAACTCAATTTAATAATATTATTATATAATATTCTGAATAAAAATTATTATCACATTTCTTTTAATAATTATTTATATTTTCTTGATCACATATATATATTCACTAGTTATTTGAGAGAATATTTTGTGATTATAATATTTAATAAATATTTATTTGATGTTTAGTGAATATAATATTTAATTATTTATTAGAGAATAATGAAATGGATTTTATTTATTAAATAAATAGTTGATATTAAAGAAATGATAAATATTATGGAGGAATGGAGGACTGAGTTTATTGGTCCTGTAATAAGTAATATATATTAAATATTATTTGAATAAAAAATATTTAATAAATTTACAATAATTGTGATGGTGGTCGGGATGGAGCTCTCACCGCAGTTCTGATGAGATTTGAGAGTCTAGGGTTTTGAAGCATTCATGTACTTTACATAAGAACTTTAAATTGAGACTTCTGGTGGGGGGAGTCCACATTGGCTTAGTTTCATTGGTATGTTCCTCAAGGGAGGTGAAGGTTAATGTCACTTCTTCTTTAAAGGAGGATGTGGTTTAGGGAAACGGAAATCATATATTTTCTTCTCCAAAAGAAAGGGACTGAGATCGTATAATCAAAATAGGATAGAAAATGTACATTCGTTCTAATTAGAATGTGATTCCAGATAGAATTAAACATTGTATGTTATCAATTATTTCTAGGGTTGTATTGCCTTCGGGTTCGAAATCATGGAAGGTGGACAACCTTCTCCATTGAATTTTGAAGAGTTCAGGTTTTGATGAAAAGAGAATTATTTCACATAGAAACTTTTTTTACATTCTCATCCGTTCATATGACCTGAAAATGTGTTCTTGGGGGATTGGCTTGATTGCTTTTCGACCATGTGTTCTCTTTTTCTTTGATTGGGATGCCAAATTTAATCTATTTTCTATCATTAATGGTAAATTGTTTTTCTAGATTTGTATCTTTAGTTTGAATTGGATTCTCTAGAATCCAAGTATCTTGTTCTAAATCTCATCAGAAATGGGTGTTCCCATCAATATCAAAAAAAACAATGGAGGAATCTCTATTTGGTTTCTATGAATGGATAATCGTAGTGGTTGTTTTTTCTTCCACAATTAATAAAAAATAATTCTCTCTACTTAAAAATTAAGATCATGATATGAAGATTATATATGATAAGAATCCAATTAATTCTGATGGAGGAATGATGATTGGGATCTGGAATGGGAAGTGTTGTAAGGATTTTCTATATCCTTCATGGCCTATTAGAGGGAATAGTGTGGATAGTTGTAGGAACCAGGATAAAGGTAAAAGGAATTTTAAGGATTTTTTTAATAATAGTTGAAATGTAAATTTTTTTCACCGTGCTGGCCCCACATATTCTAATTAAATGTCACTACAAGGGGAAGGACATGTTTCTCCTCTGGATGTAGACTCTAACTAACAAGAAATTCCACCTGATTTTGATTAGAAGGTTAGTAACTCTATTTTGATTGTCAATCAATGCCCTATGAAGGATGAGAAAAACACAAGTGAGGCATTCCATTCAATGAAATAGTCTATGAATGATATTTCTTCCTAGTGTGTAATTATAGAGGAAATTTATTTATAGCCTGAAGGGAAAAGTTTCATTGTGCAACCACTAGATATGGACTTCTCTAGGCTGGTTCCATATGAAGATTTCTCTTGAATGCCTAATGTCTAACAGAACAAGGATTGTTATTAATATATTTGGAATGTTTTTAATTATTTAGGAATTTCTGGTAAATTTGGTAATATCTCTGATGATGGATGTGAAAGAGATAAATAGATGGATTCATTTTACAGTACTCATCTCTGGTATCTACGCAGTGGTGGAACATTTTATTTTAAGGATTCTATCAAAATTTTGAAAGGGAATGATAGTAAACAATGAAGGTTTAACTCTGTTTCCTAAAAAAATAAGGCCATGAAAGGATTTTTCCAATATTACACGGAACGTGTCTATGAGAACATATTCTAATGTATCAAAGATAAATATTACTCTAAAGAAGGAATGTTCCATTACCTTAATCCTTAGACACATCATTCTAAGTAACTCACTGTCGGAATGGGAAACTACTATTGATGTTCATGAATATAATAATAATTATGAAACTTATACATCATTTTATTATCACTAAACTACTTTTTTAGATGAGGGAAATCCTTTTTTTGACCCCATATATTATCTAGTTTTCTTTCTTTTTCATCTTTTAGTAAAAGGCCGTGAGATTTTTCTTCTAGATAGACATTTTTTGTAATATATAATTTATTTTCCTATTTTTGTGCATGTCATTAAATAGTAATAATAATATATTTACCATTATATAGATAGGGTTTTATAGTGATTATTAAAATAATAAGTTCACATTTGAAATTATTATTTTCTAACTCTAGAAATATTTAAATCCAATTAAATTATTTCTATACAATAGAAGTTTTATTTTTTTGGTTTGGAAAAACAACATTTGGAGAATTTTCTAAAAGCCTTGGATATCACCCTCTATAAGAACTCTATAAAGGATATAGAGTGATCCAACTCCTCCACCACTATTGATTATAGAGAGATCAATGAGAACCCTTCTTGAACTGATTCTCAACGTGATCAATGAATAACGACGCAAGTGTTTGGATCTATTGTGATATCACCAATAGATTCATATGATGATATTTAAAGGTACATGGAGCACATGTGAATCATTATTATAGGAATTCTACACTTTATTTCAAAAACAAAATGATATTACAACATAGAGAATTTGTCATATTCATAAAAAAATAGAATTCATCACAAGTTAATTCTTTAATTTGTTAAATTAATTATAAATAATTTGGTGAGGATCCTATATTTTTAGTTCTAAAATTCACTCATCAATTAATATTTATTTCAATTATATTGTTTATAATTTTACCATTTATCTACATGTCATTTTCAACATTTATTATAAAAAAAATATGAGTTGGGCATACCCCATCTAGTGAATTCTTCTCACCTGAAATATTTAAGTGGTATCAGAGAGGTTGCATAATTATTTATAATTTTTTAAAGATCTTTTATTGATTTATGCATTTATCGTTTGTTTTTAAATCTAGTTTAATTATTCTTTAAAAAAATTGTTATATATAAACTTATTACTCTCTGTTATCATAAATATAATCAAAATTGATTGAGTTTATGAATGAATAGAAATCTAAGAACTCATTCAGAGGTGAAGAGGATTTTAACTGGATAACAAAAAATTACAAACCATGTAGCCTGTTGGTACAATACATGTATCCCACTAGTACATGTAGTGTACCTATGTTTAAATATCTAATATAATTAACAAATTAATTAATAATTAATTCTATCTAAGTGCATGTATTACACGTAGTGTGTATCTAAATAAAAAAAAGTTGAAGAGGTCATCCTGACACACACTAAGTCAAACTACATGACATGTAACATTCATACCCGATATGTAGTCCATTAGTTAAAGTCGAGACATGTATTTTCTTACAAGAACTACTTGACTGGAGACTTTATAACATAGATAACATACAACATATATCCCATTTACATTTCGTGTACACAATTAATGTCTAGGAAAATATTACATGTTGAGTCCCAAGGCATGTTCTATAGATATATGTTGATAGCCATACATGGTGTGTAGCTGGATTTTACACACCAAGTATATTACCAATTTACATAGAATTCAAAATTAATTTATTATTATTCTTAAAACATGTCACAATGTGTTCTTTGTGTCGTTTATTTTTCTATGTACATTCAATGTGATGGGTTTTATATATATTAACATTTTAATTAATTTTTACATAACGTTCAGAACTACATATCATGTATAAGTCATAATATAATAATTACTCTAAACACATTGAAACATAACACACTATGTTAAAAACATGTGTTCCATGTGTCATTTATTGGACTTGAACATGATATGAAATTATGTGATAAGTAATGTATGTGACATGCCACATGAGTAAAAAATATATGAATATAATAAACACTGCGTAGTTCGGATGGATACTCACTGCATTTCTTTCATGGAACATATTTTTAACATAGTTAATTTGAAATAAATTTATTTAATTTGTTTGAAATTTTGTTGGATGAAAATATAAATAATGATTGGATGATAATTAAGATAAAATAATTGATTAATTTAAGAAGATAATTAATTGATTCTAATGTAATTTATATTAAATAATAATGATTAGAATTGAATGATTTTTTATTAAATAAATAATTTATTTAATGTATATAGATGATCATGATGATATATAATTTTTTTATGTGATTGTTTTCTATTTAATTTATTATTAAATTAAATTTATGGCATCTGTTTTGTCCCTCATCTCATTATGTAAGGGCTTGTGTGCCCTTGGTTTCTTTTAATGTGAACTCCTTAACCAATCATTCAGTTCACTTAACTAAAAGATGAGTAAAATATAATGTAATGGATGGAGATCCCAAGTAAGTGGAGGGGGTTCATGTTTGGAGTGAAGGAGTAACCAATACAAGAGGTACAAAGGTGGAATGATACAACATGAATGATGAAATTACTCAAGGTGTTTCCACCTAGGTCAATGGTTATTTTATCATCTACTAGATAAATTATCCATTAGTAAAATATCATGATCATACTACTCAATTATTATATTTCGATCAAGTTTCATGGTTAATTTGATTATGGATGTTTTTTCAAGACAACAAAAATTAATGAATTAATAATCATGAAATATTGAACTAAAATAAAAAGGATTTTGTTTAAATTTTATCTAAGATATGTTTCATCGCTTAACTAAATATAATTAAAATTAACATCCATATTATAAATATAAAATGGGAAATTTTTTCATAAAGATAAAAACCCTTCAATTATATATATATATATATATATATTATGTCTGTATAGTGTACGACAACATAAGTTAAAATCAAACTATGGTCTAAAGTTTTTGATCACCCCATATCAGGGAGATTTCAATTATATAAGAATTTTTACTTGAATTTTAGGTTGACATAACTTTGTTCACATCAAGTTTTAACTTCCCAAGTAGGAATATGTATAATTAATACGAAAATGTTGAGGAAATCCAATTTAATGATATCCGGAATGAGGATTCCACTCAATAAATCTAGGAACTATGAGTTTATTCAGTTGGAAAATTTATTACCTACTAAAAACCATTAAAATAACTTGTGATTCCCATGTTTGGGTTATGAGAATAGGAATATGAGTCATTTCTACCAGAATTTCCAGGAAATATAATGTTCTGATTCCAATGGTAAGGGCTGTTAGGTTTTCATAAAATAGTGAGTGATAATTAAATATAATATTTATTATATACATTTATCAGATAAAGCACTAAAATTATAATATATTTAATTATAGAAAGGAATATATATATGACTTTAAAAAAGTCAATGCTATTTATAATTGAGGATGAAAACCTTCCCACTATCACTAATTTCCTATAATGGTAAATGAACATACACAGTATCCTATTTCATAAATTTAAATTATATGTGTTAGAAAACCCTATTCATGAAGAGTCTGACCAAAAGGATAGTGAGGAAGAGTTTTCTATCTATGAGAAACATTTATATGATGCAACATATGTCTAATGTTTCATGTTTTCATGCATGAACGACTAGATTTTCAAGATATATGAGGCCATGAATGTGTATAACCTGATATATCACCTTTGCGATATCTATCATGATAAGGTGAGATAATAGAGATAAGATATCTCCATTTCACCATTTATATGCAATAATACAGATTTGGAATCAAATGGGCCTCATTTAGTCAATGTTATTGGAAACATATAATGCTTTGAAAACATAGGAATTAAATTCCAAGTTGAGTTCAACAAAAATCTAATCCTTTATTCACTACCCAAGTCCTTATGTACCTTTTATTTTTAATGTAACATTGGAAATAATGTTAAGAGTCTTTCATAATATCTTAATCTCATTTTACATATTGGTAATGACATAGGGAGTGACAAACTTGCAGTCCTTATGGTGAACAATAAAAACAAGAACAAGGAAAAGGGAAAAAATACTCATAAAATGTGTAACTATCATTTGCACCATTCTTTCAAGAAGATGAAGATCCCAAGGAATGAAAAGGAATAATTATGTTTTATCATGCATAAAATAATGCCAATAGAAGATTATCTACTCCCAAAAGAAAGGGGAAGCCAAAGGGGCATTAGTAATGTAGTGTAATCTTTCCGTATCTACACAATGGGTATTAGATATAGCTTGTGGTTCTAATATATATATATATATATATCCAAATTTAGGATCCAAGTAGATATTAAATAATTTCTAGTGGATAGGTGGGTTTAGAAGAAGTCAATGGTGCATAGAAGGATGCTTTATCCATTGTATATTATCACCTTCTATTTCTAACATAGATTATCATGGTTTTAAAGAATCATTATTATGTACAGAAATTTACCGAAAACATAATTTATGTATCCTTCCTTAATACATATGGTTTTCTATTCATTATTATAAAAAAGTTTCCTATTTTATAAAAAACATATTTTATGGAATGACACGTTTAAATAATAGTGTTTATGTATTAAATTATAGAAACCAAGTATTATAAATTGATAAAAAATCATGTTCACACAACTCAAATGACACCCAGTTTTGGTATCACCATTTTAGTCATGTAAATGATAAGAATATAACAAAGCTCTATCTAGATGGTTATTTAGTCTCTTTTTAGATCAAACAACTTGAGATATGTTTTTCTTATTTACACAATAGACTAATCAAACCACTATTCAATTGAAAGAGTGAAAGGGGCATAAATCTTCTAGGATTGGTACATTCTAATTTATGTGGACCAATTATAATAAAATCTAGAGGTAATTATTATTACTTTATAACATTTAATAATGATTTGATTATATATGGATATCTCTACTTAATAAGGTATAAATCTGATTCCTTTTATAAATTTAAATAAATCAAGAATGATGTACATAATAAAATTCACAGTAAGAAAAAACATGTCAATTTGATCAAGGTGGGGAATATCTAAACCAATAGTTTATCAAATTTCTATGGGATTTTGTGATTATTTTTGAACTCAATCCACTTTAAACACTATAGTGGATTGCAGTTACTAACAGTAAGAATCGTACCATGCTCGACACAGTAAGGTTGATGATATCAGTCATATTTTTTGTTATTCGTTGGGAATATCCATTAAAAACTGTGTTATACACACTAAATAAGTTCTAACTAAATAAAAAATGGAATTTACTTCAAGTAATGTAGTGGAAAAAAACTTGTTTTTCCACATATATGCATATAGGGTTGTTAGGGATTTGTTACGACCATCTCAGAAAAAAACATTCACCATAGGGCATAAAGAGTGTCATTATAATGTATCCTAAGGAAATAAGTGGATACTACCAATAAAAAACCTTAGATAAATAAATACTATCATAAGACAATCCATATTTTTTGAGAGGGGGTGCATCCATAAGAAGGAAATTTGGAGAAAGTATGACTTTGAGGATGTTGATTCTCAAGATACACAAGAGTTGGTACAAGAAAATATTCCACAAGTCTCCCGGGATGAAGGTGTTCTTGAAACACAAGTACTATGTAAGAGCACTATAGAGGTAATACAATAAGATAGATATGGTTGTCTTATCACTGAAGATAGTGAGTCATTATTGGTTGACAATAAATAATCTTTATCCAATAAAGAGGAATTATAGAGATAAAAATTTTCAATATGGAAATAATCCAGGAATTGTGAAATGTATTACATGTATCATAACCATGTTTGGGTTCTAGTCGATCTGGCATTTTACGTATATCCTATTGAGTGAAAATGGGTATTCAAGAGAAAACAATAAATTGGAGGTAATGTAAGTACATATAAAGTAAGGATAGTGGCTAAAAGATTAAAATAGAATCAGAGAATTAACAATCATGAAATGTTTTCTCAATTTTTCATTTTTAAATCCATGAAAGTTATACTTTTTATAGTTTCTTACCATGATAATGAAATTTAGAAAATAGATGTTAAAATAGATTTCCTTAATGTAAACATATACGAAGATGTCTATTTGACACAAATAGAACAGTTTCTGACACCATTTGATTCCAAAAAGATATGAAACTTGTAAAGATATATTTATTTTTTGATGAAAGCATCCATTTAATGAATAATTCTATTTTGTGAAGATATAAAAGAATTTGGTTTCATTAGGAATTAATGGAATCCAAGAGTTTACAAGTGTCTAAGTGGGAATGTGGTTGTTATCTTGGTAGTATATGTTGATGATATATCACTTGTTGGAAATGACCTACTTGTATTATAGTATATTAAAGACTAGTTTAATAGATTCTTCTCCATAAAAGACTTATAATAAGTATCCAAAATGATAGGGATTAACAAAATTTGTGATAGATCTCAGAGGATTCCTAGACTAAGTCATGGTATATATATTGACGAGATACTAAATATATTTAGTATGGAATAATCTAATAGGGTATGGGTTATATTGTCACATAGTATATATCTTTCTAAGAAAATGTGTCCTAAAAACAATAGGAGAAATATATAACGATTAAGATGTTGTATGATTCAGTGATAGAATCAATCATTTATGTCATATTATATACTAGAATTGATGTTTATTATGAATTAGGGATGGTAGGATGATATTAAGATGATATAGGTGAAAAAATCAGTCTTATATTATGGTAATCTCATTAAGTATCTAAGAATAACTAAGGATATATTCTTAATATGTTGTGGATACAAAAAGATAGTCATCATGGGTTATAATAATGCTAGTTTTTAAATATATTATAAGGATATGAATTTGAATTTAGGGTATATATTCACTCTCAACAGATGAGATGTGAACTAGAAAACTTCAATCCATAAGTTTTCAATGATTAAGTAGTGGATTCTGGGAATATAATGACCTCTAATGCAGCTATAGATTTCATTTGGATAAAAACATCTTCAAGGATCATGATATGATACCTAGATGTATAGAACTTATATCGTTATATTGTGATAATACTATAATGGTGGATCTTGAATAAGAACCAAGGTTACACCAATAAAAAAAGAACATACTTATAAAGTATCACCTCTTGATAGATTTTTCTTATAGGGGTGATGTTCTAATATGAAAATTTTACATGAATGAAAATTTTGTAGAACCATTGACTACAACATCATCATATCAGAAGCATGAGTATCATTTAATATCTAGCGGACTAAAGGTTTTGAGTAGTTTATTCTAGTTAAAGTTGGAGTCTGTGAGAGTTGGTGCCCTAAAACAAACTTCTTTGTACATTATGATTACCTTTATTTATATTTTAGAATATTAATAAACTATTTCTCACATAATAATTTTTCTTCTATGTGATATAGTATGTGATAATGACTTTATAGTATATTTTTTAGAATAAAATATCATAGAAGTTCCCCACTATGATAAGAACCTAGAAGTTCCCCACTATGATAAGAACCTAGAAGTTCCATGATAATAATATTAAATATATTTTCCATAACATGATTAAATAATTTTGGGGGGAAAATGATATAGGTTATCAGGGGTAGAGATTCATAGTACTCTGAGTCAATTACACATGTTGAATTCTCTTGGTAATATCCAATGTAAGATATTAAATGAATATGATTAGCTAGTAGAAAATCCAAATTTATATGTGTCATGGGATGTTCCTATAAATGGGCATGTGTATTTATCCTTATACTACTATGAGTTGTGTACTTTTATGCATTGATGAAAACTTTGGTGACATATTTTCACAATGAAGTGGGATATGTTGAGTGAAATATTTGTAATATTTCATTAACTAATAATTTCAGAAAGGATTTTACCTTCTGTACTTTAATAGAATTTAATATTTAAGGTCCTTTGATGGAAATGATATAACTAAATTAATCCATGACCATGGTGTTTTGTTGGAAAGTTCAATTCCTAAAAAGTCAAAGAAAGATACATCAAGAACATAGGTTGATGAAACCAACCTAAAACCTTATAGATTAGAAAATGTCATGATAAAGGGATTATATTATACCGTATATTTTTGTTTGATGTTTTATGTCATAATTATTTTAAAATATTTCTCTATGGGTACTCAACCTATTTTGAGATGTTAACAGTGGACACTAGGTTGTTTCACCTAATTCCACTATGAAAGAGGTCCTGAGGTTCACATAAATAGTGTATCCATAATCTTAGTAAAATAATAATTTTATGTAACAAGTTGAATAAATATTATTCTCACATATAGTTTAATAAATATTCATGATTTATTGATCAAATACATTTCATCACTAGTTATTCGAGAGAATATTTTCTGAGTTGAATATTTAATAAATATATACGTTTTTTAGTGAATATAATTTTTAATTATTTCTAGGAAAATAATGACGTGATTTTTATTTATTAAATAATTTTTATTATTCAAGGACTGTTAAATATTGTAGAGGAATGATATATTGAGTTTATTAGTCTGGTAATAAATTATATATATTAAATATTATTTTAATAAATAATATTTAACTAATTCACTAGTATTATGTATTTCAAGAAATAATAATAATATTATTATTTTTATAGAAATGGGGTTCTGTAGGGATTAAGAAAAATACAGGTGCATGTAAAATTATTATTTTCTAACACTAGAACAATTTAAACCAATTTATATTATTTTAACCAATATATGTTTCTTTTATTTGGATGTTCAAAACAACATCCCTAGAATTATCTCTTGAAATTAAAGAGCCCTCTATCCAAGAATGATCTCAATGAAGGACATAAATCCTCCTCCACTATCACTCCTCATTCTTTAGAGATCAAATACAATCCTTATTAAATTTATTCTAGAGGTGATAAAAGATAAAAAAATATAGAATCAGGATTTATCATGATAGCACCCATCGATTCAATCGGTGACATTACTTGGTACGTGGAGAATGTTTTGATTGTCTTTAGATACAATCTTCACTTGATTCATTGAACACAATGATGATATCATGTAGATATATTTTCATATTTATCAAAGAAGAATACAATCATTAGATGAAAAAAAATTATTTTCTTAAATTAATAATAAATCATTATGTTATGATCATGAATTTTTGTTATAGTTTTCTCTAATCAATTAAAATTTAATTCAATTCTATTGTTAATGGTGTTTATCGTCGATGTATATATTGAATTAATAATCGATTCCAATAAAAATATGAGTTTGGTGTGCCCCATCCAGTTCTTCTATTATTCCCTGATGCTTCATGTTTAAGTACAATAACACATATTATTATCATGATAAAGTAAATATGAGTGATCATATTGGAATACAAATATAGTTTCTTGAAACACATCAATGGGAAGATCTAAACCAAAAAAATATGGGTTGTTGAAGGGATGGTCTTCCATTCTAATATCTAAATAAGGATGAATGATCCACCAAGACTAATGTGATCTAATCTGTAGACAATGAAAAATATTTTATATGTGTATTCCAAGAACACTGATTCCCGAATGTGTATCTCAGCATGATAAAATTACTCAACTATATATCAAAACATTATATAGATATGTATACTTGATTGAA
Organism: Viscum album; assembly: GCA_963277665.1. Taxonomy (NCBI): domain Eukaryota; kingdom Viridiplantae; phylum Streptophyta; class Magnoliopsida; order Santalales; family Viscaceae; genus Viscum; species Viscum album. The sequence goes on along the minus strand of OY728131.1, from coordinate 1,777,514,893 downwards.
AAACACACACAATACCTCCAATGAGCCACAACATATATGCACTCACATGACGTATAAAAGTCTACTCATCAGCTTCATCTGGTAAATATACGAAGTGCATGTCAATCCAGATCATAAATGGAAATTTGAAAACTATAAAAATATCATCTCTCTCAATTTCTCCACTATGAAATTTATGTATAATCACAAACCATTCTCTAAGTGTGGTACCTATAGATGAATCACCCTATATTGAAAGACCAAGTATAATGGCCAAATCTTCTAGGGTGATCGTCATCGATAACTTACACAATTAGAAACTATGAGTCTAAGGTATTCATCTCTCGGTGAGGGTAGAAAAGTGGGGATGATCAATAAAAATAAAATATGGTCAAGAAATACCATAAACCTATAAAATTATATGTATGTTATAATAACTAGATGCGTTGGAATGTTGTGATTGTTGGGTTCCCTAGACACCTTAACATAAAGAACCTTATAACCTTCTAGTATGTTATGTGAAACATTTTTATAATTCGTTGTGAGTATATTAGTATCCTCTATATCTACACATAAAAATTACAAAAGTATTAAATAATTGAAAGATATAAATATAATGTTATGGTTAGTAGAATATAAGTTGTAATTTTTTTAAATTTTGAATTAAGTACCAAGGATTCAAGAATAAACTATTTTTCTTTACCTAATATGTATGTGGGAATATCTCCCATGACTCTTTTTACAAAAAAAACCTTTTCATTTTATTATGTTGATTAAAAAAATATTATAGAAAATACTTAGCTGAAATGGTATCTCAAATTTTTTCTTGTACAACTCTATTCTTAACTTTCTCATGGAATTCCACTAATTATTATCTTATAATCATCATAAAAAATTTAAAGAAACATTTTCTAGATATTCTCATTCAAAATATTTAGTTTTAAATCATCAAACCCTTATAAAATAGATCACATGTATTGGTATTAATTTTTTCAGGATAAGAGATTAATGCTGAATAATTCATCTAGAATGACAGTGTTTTTTGATCTAAGAATTAGTGAAGCTCAACATGAGTGTAAACATAAATAAATATAAATTATTACTGAAAACTCAATTTCATCATTGTCTATTGATTTTACTTCCATATAATATGATAAAATTATATCAATATACTATGTTTTAGAAAAAAACACTTTTAGATATATGTGAAGTTTACAATCTTTGATGAATAATTATTTAATATTATATTTTAATTTCTCTTTGTAATATTGAATTTTGAAATAAAAATATGTTTTGATTTCACAAATTTCACAATTTTTTTTAATAATTGTAGAGTGACCCTTATACAATTCAAAATGATTCTTAGGAATATTTATATCATTCATTGGAATAATAGAATATTTCTTATGCAGATAAATCATACTGACATAGTCAAAGTTAATGTTTTTGCAGTACGAAAATATTTTAGAAAAAAATAAAACTATAAAAAATTACAAGGGGAACTTGAAATCATATGAAAAAAGGATAGAGTTTATTAAGTTTTATGATAGTGATATAAATACACTAAAGTACTTGATATGATCTAATTTTATTATTTTTATATGGTTGATTTTAAAATTCATATATTATATATTTTTCCCTTTATTATAATATGTTATATATATATATATCTGATGACTAATCTAATTTTTTTAAACTCAGAATCGTTTAAAAAAACACCCAAAAGGTAAACCTGAGGTCTAACCCTAATCAAAATTTTAAATACTCAATATCTTACATTTTTTCCTACAATACATCTTCATCGCTGATAATGAGAATTGGTTCCAAAAATTTTAGGACATAACTTCCTAATATGAATTCCCCCATGACATATACTACATCTTAGGCATTGACCCTATTTTAGGCTAGTCCATCTCATTCTAAAAAATATTTGACATTTATCATCCTTATTATTTCAACTAATATATGTAAGGTATCAAAGAGGGTTTTTCTTAGAATATTGGGAAATTTTAAAAATACCTAATTGGTATCCCCGGTTCACCATCACAGTTAACAATGATGTTGAGCTAGTGTAATTGATCATCATATTGTTCCTATGAGATCATTAGAGAGGAACATTCCATAATGACATATGTGCATAGAAACCACATTGTGAGAAATTTTCTACAGTTAAAATGACTCTTGTCCTATATTACCACCTTTACTGAACCACTTCTACATGTGACAAGGGTCACAAAACTCTATTACTTCGAATTGAATTTCTTCTTAGTTGAAAAATAATAGTGAAAAAGAAGACTCTTCTTCAATGTTCTTGTTAATAACTTGATAAAAGTTTCATTTTTACTTTTTTCACTAATGCATCTGATATGTAGTTTGTCTTTCTCATCATATGGAGTACATTACCCAATGATAAAATGTCTCATATACTATTCTACTGATAGGTAACTTGTGAATCCCCTTGAAAATTCAATTTATTTACTCCATAATATTTGTGTTCATGTTTTCATACCACTTCCACAATCATATTCCAATGTTCATTTCTCATCTAGAATCCAAATTAGGTAGTCATAAACTCCCTGATTATCCCGACAAATCTCTTCAGATAATTACTCATATTTTTATGTTTTAGATCAAATTATATCCCATTGTGATCACATTACATATAAATTAACATTATAATTACATTTATAAAATAAAAAATATGAAATAGAATACATACCACACTCTGTGATGGATTTTCATAGTTACTCAATGAAATGTATTTCAAACATTGTTGGAAATATGCCCAGTACATTATCGATAACTTGAATTTTTAGATATCTTCATAACACAATATTCATTTATTTCCTCCTTTATTTTACATTGGTGATAAAATTTAAAACATCAAAATGTGAATGAGGTTGAAATAATTGTTAATACATGCTAAAAACCAACTCCAAGAGTCATATTTTTCTTCTTCTATGTAAAAAATGTAGGAGATACAAGTGTATAGTTTCTATTTTGTGATTCCAAAATCAATAGTATGCTAATGTACTTTCTATAATTAAATATTCCATAAATATATAAAAATTTGATACATAAAAGAAATATATAAATACATAGAATGAATTCCAGAACAATTGATGAAATTTCATATGAGAAGTATCACATTAGTTATCTTGATAAATATGTCATTTCTTGAAAAGGTTGAAGAATATTTAGTTATTTTTTATCATTATTGATATAAATTATATTAAAACATGATAAAATTTATCCTAGTGACTATAAATTTAATAATTGCCTTATGTTTTTTCCTCTATTTATATCTATATGATATATTATAGCCAAAATTTTGTTTTATCCTCTCCTACACAGTGGATATAAACATATCTTGGAAAGTACTGATTATCTAAAAAATCATAGCTAACAAAAATTCCATGTACAATGATGTGTGATCCTGTATTAGGTTATGCTGTAAGTGAGTATGAGATTCCTTCAACTTATAAATCTTCCACCCTCTATGTTTAATGTTTGGAACCACCCTCAAGATAAATCTACAATCATCACCATATTTTTCACATTGTATGACATATATTTTCCCTTTTTACACCTCAACTATCCATAATCATATTTTTATTATTTTCAAAAAACAACTTTGTGGGAGAGTGGAAGCCTTATAAAAAAGAATCCATGGCCAACTAGGAAACACAAAATCAAACAACAAAAGATATAGATGAGCCATTGAAATCATGTTTAAGCCTATTAGAAGTATTGCTCCGCAAAAGCATCCATAAAAGCCCTGTTACCTCTTTGTCCAGATCTTCTGTAATGAGATCCTCAAACCAGCTTAGAAACTTATCCTGTTTTTATAATAAATCCTCCATGTTTATCTTCCCTGCATTAAACCCTATTTCCATGATTTGATCTTGCTTGTCGATCCACGCCGTTTGCACCTCGCTAGTATCCACCCAAAGAACTCTCTCATACAACTTCCCACAATCTTCTTCTGAGGTATTGAAAGGAACCATTTGCTCCAACATTTACTCCATGGAATGAATGATAACATCCCCCCATTCCTTGATCGAAGACATAAACCTCATCGTGTCATCCCCCTGAGGATTTTCCATAACGACCAACCGATCCCCCTCTTTATTGTTCTCCTTTGCATTATTTATACCACCAAGGACAGCAAATTGCTGAGGAAATCGGATTTTTCTTGAGGATCTAGTGATAGGAGGGCTAGGCAAGAAGGAACAATCTTCCCTCTTCCTTGCCTTCCAAGAGTTATTTATAAACCCCTCTGAGTCAACTATGGTGTTTTCCCCATTCATAGAGGATATTTTGATATAATCCTCCACCAGTTCCACTTTAATTGGCTCCCCTGGGGACTCCAAATCAGACTCCCTAACCAGATCAGCCTCCTCTTCATCCCCTACCTCAACCTCGGGATTCTCTTCATCTTCAAATACTGCAAAGTTGTTTGGAGAGAGGGAAGACATTCCGCCATCCTTGTCCATATCGGCATAGGACATGACAACCTTCGAGGCCTGCCCCAGATTCTCTAATGTCATAGACTGATCAAAAACTCTCGACCCCGGAATTGAGACCGAGGGTTATGGTCCTCCCAATCCTTGGCTGAAACACTGGACAGGGCCACCGGCCATGCAGAATCAACCGCAGGGTGAAAAGTCTTCACCACTACCTCAGCTTCAAGTCCCTTACAAGCAGTTCCAAAGCCAATGGATGTCTGAACTCCACCCAAATCCTTCCGTATATGATAAAAACCCACATAAACCTGAGGACCAGAGACATTAGGTGTAGCCTTCAGGACTGATCCTGAAAGACTCCCCCTACCCAAAGTAGAAGGGGCCTCTGCAGAGGGGGTAGAAAGCCGAGGCATCTCCACCACCTGTTGAACAGGAGACTCATTCTCTTGAACGACACCAGGCTCCTCATCCTAGATAGGAGGAGCAGACGACACCTCCATGGACCCCTATTTGCAAATAACAGATCCTGAGCCTTCAATAGTGCAAACACCCTCACCCTCAACCTGGACTATGATACCTTCATCTGCCGCTGGAATTTCCACCGAAACCATCGCCATTGAACTCTTACGACACTCCTCGAAATAGTGACCCTACCTATTGTAGAAGTAACAGAACGATGACCATGATTCATAGAGAATATTTTGACTTTACCTGTATTGTCCCTCAACCACGATCCAAACCCTTTTGGAAGGAGGTCGGGAGAGATCCATTTCGACGCAAATACGCACCACAATCAGGTGCATCATGGAATCAGTCCGCCGATCAACACAAAATGAAAAGACCAATTGAATTACCTATTGAACACAGGAGAGTTGGATTTTGGAATGGCAGTGGTAAGCATGGAAGCTGTATCCAGATTGTTTCAGTACTATTTTTATAGAATCATTACATAGAAAATTACTTCCAATGTATTCATTTTTCTCTATTGAACAAAATATATCCTATCAAACTCTAGTAATCTAAGTTAAATGTGAGATAACATTCTAATTTAATACAAGAAAATTGTTCATAGCTTCTGACCATGATGTGAATAGTGCTTGATGAATAATCATGTGTTGAGGATGATGTAAAAACATTGTATTTCTAAAAAAACTATTCCACAAAATATTCATATTTTCTCATTTTGTTCCATCATTAGACACTTCTTCATCAACAAATGTCTCCTACATCATATCAAAGTTATCATATTGGTTGTCTTCTTCTGTATAATATTAAATAATCAAATAATGTTGGGATATATCTTCTTTGATAATTCTTTTATAGATTTTTCATTGTATAATAGAAAGATTTTATTTGATAGTAGATACCACTATGTATAACTACATAAATCCTTTTTTATACCATCAATTAAATAATAGTATTTGGTAACGAAAACATACATCCAATGATGAAAAAAATGCTAAAAACTCAATCCAAGAGAATAGTTCATTTCAAAAGATTCTATTTGACAAGTCATTGAGCCCAAATAGACTTACATAGAAAATATTATTTTCATTCAATGTTATTAATCAAAAAACAATAAGAAAGTGAAATTCTAGAACAAATTATAACATTTAGAAAAACATTGTCTATGAAACTTGATCTTTGGTGAGTGATGGTAACCTCTGTGCTAGGTAATAGTGGTTTATGGAAGTTACATGGATAGAAAAATCATGAGGTGGTAACCTCTATGAATCATAACCCTAGTTTTAGGAAGTAACATGTACATATAGAGCTTGAGTTAGTAACCTCCATGTAACGTAACTCTAATTTGTAGACGTCATGCAGAATCTGAGAGCTAAAGGCGGTAACCTCCATAAAATGAAACACCTTTTGTGGAATTCACTCAGACAGATGGATATTGTGGTGGTAACCTCTACTCCACATAACTGTTATTCATGAAAGGCCCCTAGCTGCGTAGAGAATGAGGTAGTAACCTATGGATATCATAACTCCAATTCACAAAATTCCCTGGCCATATTGAGCTTGGGGTTGTAACCTCCACACTATGTATGTCTAGTTCAAAAAACCTAGTAAATTTTAAAAGCACCTAATATTCTGTGGAATTGTCCATAATTCATGAAACTAGGGATATCACTTCCGCTAAGCCTATAAATACCCCCCCCCCTCAATTCATCATTTCTAGGAGGATTCAGCAATTTGAAGCATCATGCTCTTAATTTATGAAACTATATATGGTTTTGTGAATTATAATAAATAATTTCCCCATGGCCAATATTTTTTGAATTCCTTCATGTGATCCATTCCATATATGGGTTAATGTTTTATATGTTTCCAAAATATTATATCCATGGAGAACATTGTTCATGTAAGACGGTCAAGCCTCATAAAAAATACAATTTTCATGAAACTCTAATGATTTGTGAAATGGTTTTTTCCATATCAATTTTGAAACCTCTTTCACTGATTATTCTTTCCCAAAATTTTGGAATATTCAAGAATCCCATACTTTCTTGAATTTCCTAACTTCTAATCCACTGGTCCTTAATGTGGGGGATGTGCCCCTGCAACCCTCTTAGGATCAATGTTGAGTTGTAGTATCAGGCCTTCGACTTGGTCCCGTCACTTCCATTACTGACCCTAATGAAAAATGTACAATCATTCTGTGATCTTTTTAGGCAGAGTTGAAGACATTTTTAGTTGTAAAATATAAACCCCCAACATTCACCCCATTTAATAGCATGATTTGAGATGATCCTCTATATTCTCTAAAATTCCTGGAGTTTTCATACTCATATTTATCCCTTTACCATTCAATTAGTTTATATTATACTCTTAGATTCCCTAAATACCTTGAGTTGAAATAATCATCAATAAACTCCAAAACCCCATCACTTGACTCATATTCCCTGAACATGAAAGGGTCTCTCTATCATAAGTCACACACCATCTATTTCTAAGAATAGTCGACCTAGTAGTCCACACTAATTTATGGTAAACTATATTATAAACTATATGGAAAGTATAGGATTCATCCTATGATAATAATGAGATAAATTTTTATTCAATCATGATATTCCACATGCCACAATCATGAGACAATTCCCTTCACCCTCATATCATGATGTTAAACTTTAGTATACCTTATGTGATAAGTATAGGATGCCTCCTATAATATAAAAAATATTTATTGAATTTCAAATGTAATATGCCTCATGTAATGATAGTTATAAGACCCCTAAATTCTGTCTATAGGACTCATCGTTAGGTATAATCCCCAATTTCATTCTTTGATCCATCAACAAGTTAAGATTCCCTCCTGATCGGACATGAAGAAGAAGAATAAACCACCTTATTATGAATACCTTAAATGTTCCCTTGAATCTCCCAAGTAGCCCACAATGGCCTTCCATTAAGGTTTAAGTCCCCAATTATATTACATGACCCATCAGTGGGTCAAGATTCCCTTAGGATCTGACACGAGGAAGATATAATGGGAAGCTCAATGCTTAAACCCCATGCATCACATCCTTTCACCTGAAGATAAATGATATCCATACCTAATTCCATAAACATGGGATTCCATCTTGACCAAACACAAGAAAGAAAGAATAATATGCTCAATTCATAATCCCCAAAAACCACATCCTTTTACGTGATGTTAAACTATAACCATACCCTATTAAGAAAAATAGGGATGCTAAGTGTGATAAGAAAAGGATGCCTTGTGCAATAGTATAAATATTCCACATGTGATATAGGTGACATGATACCCCTATCTAACATGGAATCTCCCACATATAATCCCCATCCACACCATCCCTTCTCCTAGAAGCACCTGGGATGGTCCCATGTGTGAGCCCCTTAAACACCATTTTTTCTTTTATAAGTACCTGAGAATATCCTATGTGAAATCCATATCCTCAATATCACTACTCTTATCAGCACCTAAGCATCTCCCATGTGTAATCCCCATCCACACCATCATTGGTACTATCTGTACCTATGAAACTCCAATGCATAAGCCCCATCGACACCATCACTTCTCCTAGAAGCACTAGGGAAACTCTCATGTGTAATTCACATCCACACCATCAATTATCCTAACCACACCCAGGAAGCTACCATGCATAAGCCCCAGACACACAATCAATACTTTTAGAATCACCAAGGTATATCCCACATATAAGTCACATCCACACCATCTTTCCTCCTAGATTTATGTGTTAATATCCCACACAAAAGCCTTATCTACAAAATCACTACTCTTAGAAGCACCCATGAAGCTCCCACACATAATCTACATCTACTCCAAATATTATCCTAGAAACATATGGGAATCCCATTTGATTAAGACCCACACCATCCCTCGTTGACGCTACTTTTAAGATATGAGCATCCTTACCACAAAACATTAAACTACATAGACTAATCATGTCACAAGATCTGAAACTATAACATCATTCTAGGTGTTTTATGATACTCGTTTCATAACATGGTAAATAGGACACCACCAAGAGGTTCAATCATGAAATACCAACAAATATAGAGTTCCTCCTCAAGGATTAATCATAATGCACCAACACTCCACCAAACCCATAAAGTGTAATCATATTCATCTATGGGGACACACTTAACCAAACTCTTCATGTGTGATCATCATTCCCCTAGAGAAAAAATTATCCTCCCACCTGCCCCCATTAGATGTTAAATATATGACCCATATGTCCCCACACGATGCTAAACCTATGACCCATATGTCCCCGAAAGATGTTAAACATGTGATCTGTCTATCCTCTTTAGACATTAAACTTGTGACCCAAATTCCCCCAAAAGATGTTAAACCTAAAACCCATATTTTCTTACATGATCTTAATCCTACGACCCATATATCCCCACAAGATGTCAAAATTTTGACCCATATATCATCGCAAGACATTAAACCAATGACCCATTAATCCCTACAAGACATTAAACAAATAATCCATATATTCCCACAAGATGTTAAACTTACAACCCATTTATTCTAGTAATACTTTAAACCAATGAATCATCTATCCCCACAAGACGTTAAACCTACAAACCCATAATACGTTAAACCCACAACCCATCTATCCCCACCAGACGTTAAACCTAAAATCCACAGTTCCATATAGTACATTAAACTTGTGACCAATTTGTCCCCACAAGAAGATAATCCATTGAATTAATCCATAATTTCTACCCTATACTGTACATTGGATGCCTAAGGTAAAAAAAACCTCATATGGCTTATGAGAATGACATAAAACACCCCATGGTTGACATGAGATGCCTTGGGTCCGACACCATATATGCCTTACACATGAGATTCCATAAAAAATTTGTAGACTTTACTGGTGCCCATTATTCCCAATAACATGATATGCTCATAAATTCCTGACATTACCATCTATCCTGACCAAATGTTGATGCCCTATCCAGACAAAAAACAAAAAAATTAATTTGTGTCCACCTTAAGATGGAACTTGGAATGAGTTTCACGAACATGACACAAATATATGAGGGAGACACAGAACAAGAGGAGAGATCCATGGAGGAATCCATGGAAGGAAGAACTGAAATACCCTCATCCCATTTTGATCGAAGTGCGTAAATCACCAATTAAAGTGATGGAAGCCACCCACCTTAGGAAAGAGGGAATGCAAGGAAATAGTAGCATGACACATGACCCCAATAGAAATAATCAGAATCAATGGTGTTTCTTGCAACCATTACTTGTAATCAACTGAATAATAATTTCGATTTTATAGAATATCCCTGTATTACAAGTTTTTATAATGATAGACTATATTTTTTTAACTAAGTATCATATTTTTCAAACTAGGAATTATTTTAAGAAGTTATCCTAGGGAAAAAAATCTTTTATAGTAACCAATCATGTTATTTGTCTACTATATGAAGTTATTTGATTGCATTGAATAAATTAAAGACAACATTATTCATATAAATACAACATTTTTATAATAAAAAATTATTAGTGATTGTGATTCCAAAATTTTATATAATATTCTCTAAAGATAATAATTATATATGGTTCATAGGGGAATAATTTTGTAAAGTTATTTTATAGTGTAATGATAAAATTAGAAAATAGTCATTCAGTTCATAATGACCATTTGAATTAACCAAATAATATCCCTCAGGAGTGTTAAATAATGTTTTCAGTTAGACCTCTTTTATTTTCACCGAGTAAAGATCAACTTAATACCCAACCATCATTTTTAGTGTTATTACCCCTAAGCGCAACTAAAAAAGTGTCCAAATCTACTTGTTTGTATCGATACATAGATATCATTGTTTGGAAAACTAAAAAAATTTAATTTATTAATTTGATGATAAATAATTAAAAAATATGAATAATAAGTTATAATTTTTATTAACTACCTTGTGATATAAACTAGAAATAATTTCAAATAATTAATAAATTAATATTTAAGAATAATAATTATTAATTATAATAATAATAAATTTTTTTTATCACCTTAATAATAATTATTTATTATCAATTATTTCAAATTATTAAGAATTTATATTTATAAATAACTAATTATTAGTACATATTAATCAATTATTGAATAATAATTGTTGAATATTGTGGGTAGTTATGTAAGAATTACTATTAGTTAATAATTACTTATTATTATTAAAAAAGTAATAGTTAACAACAAAATAATAATTTAAATATGAATAATTAATTGTTTAATTAATTACTAACTAATTGATAAAAATTAATAATAATTAGTAATTATTAATATCTTAGTGATATTGAATAGTAATTAATTCATAATAATTATTAAAATTCTCAACTAAGGCTAATTGTAAATTAATTCATAATTAGTAGTCATTAAATAATATATTATTACTCATTAATATTATCTATTATTAAGAAATTGCATTTAATTAATTAAAAAATTAGGTTAGTTAAAATATTAAATTAAACTAGAAATTAAATGACCAAATAAATTACATCCAACCTAGTTTGTTTTAAAAAAACATAAGAATTTTTTTAATAATCTTTTTTAGAAAAAACCCATTAAAAGAAACTCTAAAAAAACCTTATATTTTTTCCATATTCACACAACCAAGAAGGTTATGATCATGACACCAGCTCCACTCATACACCTAGAGATCAAATCTTAACGAGCATTGACACCCCACCTATGTGAAGTAGTTTAAACCATATCTCCACCATATTCCCTAGTTAATGACCTGGGAGGAGCTCATAAATATGACCATGTGTGCATGAATGATTAATTATAATCCTTTTTGACACCCAGTTGAGTTTTTTCAGTTAATTATTTATTCATAATATTATATATATGTTTGTTTTATTTTTATGTAGTATTTTTTCACATTCTTTGTGTTCAGGCATTTGACACCTAATAAGTAATCATTTTTGGAAGAACATCAAAGACATTATTTATAATTACTTCAATTTCTAGATTGAAAGAATCATATGTCATGTATCTATAAATTTAGAATAAATATATATTTCAATTAATGAATTAATATTTTTGGTATTCTAACAACACACTTGGATAGGTAAGTCCTAATAAGTATTTCTATGTAAGGGATCCTAAAATAGATAAATAACCCAACTTTTTAAGAAACAAGAACTGTTATTCCAACAATAGATTCAATTTTAAATGCATTATAATCCATGAATAACAGCAAATAAAGAGTTTTTGGATGATATATTAGAGATATTATGTTTCTTAATATGAAATTATATTTTAACAATGCGGATTATGAGGATAACTATACAAAATGGAGAGTATTTTTTTGGTTATGTATTCACCCGAATAAGATTCATAACTCTAACACGGTAATATCCATTTGTTCATGTTATCTTAGTTTAATAAATTTTAGTTATTTAGTTTTAGAATTTTCATTTACATCACATAAAACTTCATCTGTATACATATTCTTAAAAGAGGATACTACTAGTGTCTATACATGTTCTCTTTATGGGATTGACCATATTGCCACTGCTATAGTGGTTAGTTGGTTAATAAGATTTTTAATTTGGTATTTTATAACAATGTGTACCAAATTTTTGTTTTTATCAATAGGGAGAAGTGTATTATTATGAAATTATATATGGAGGGTGATCTATAGACACACACAAACATAAAGAAATTAATCAGATAGGTTTTTGTTTGTTTTTATAGGAAAATACAAAAGATCACACAATATATAGTGTTTACATTTATAAGTGCCAAACCAGAGGAAAAGATAAATAGTGTGAATTTTATTATCACTAGATAAAATCACTCATACAGGTAAATTTTATCATCATTAAAAAAATAAGAAAAAATTTCTCTTTTTCCAGGCTTTTATTAGTGCTAGTAATGGTTCCACTTTATCAGTGGTTTTCTGTGCACTGATAAAATATCCACCTATAAATGCATAGAAAAATGGCTGATAAAGGGAATAGCGAATAATATATATATATATATATATATTATTTTAAATAATATTTATATTAAAAAAGTATATATATTTAAATATAATATATAAATACGATTTATATAACTTATAATAAAAAATTATTACCAATCTTAATTCCCTAAATTTATAAAAAAACTATCAAATTTAAATTTATCAATACAACTTGTTAATAGTATATTTATAAATATTAATTAAAATATGTGTACATAATTAATATAAATATGATATATTAGTAATTTTTTTAAATAGTTATATAAATGTATAAATAAAATATATTTATTTATATTGGTGAATGATATTTGAATTTATATAATTATATTCATATTAAATTATTTAAAATAAACATACATGTATCTATATGTATTTGTTTATGGATGTATGTGTATTTTTGTATGTATGTGTATGTACATGTTATATGTGTATGGATGTGTTGTGTTGTGTTGTGTTGTGTTGTGTTGTGTGTGTGTGTGTATTTTGTGTATGTGTACATTTATGTGTGTACGTTTATGTATGTATATGTCTGTATGTATATTCATACATACATGTATGTATTTATTCTAATTGATATGTGGATGTACATGTATGTGTATGTATATATCTAAAATGTGTATATGTGTATACATGTGTACTCATGTTTACGTGGCATGTGTATGTATGCATAAGTATTTGTATGCATTTTTATGTTTGTGTATACATGTTTGTATGTATATGTGTTTTTATATGTTTGTGTGTGTGTATGTGTATGTTTAATTGTATGTGCATGTATGTGTACAAGTATTTCCATGCATATGTATGTGTGTGTGTATGTGTAAGTGTATGTATGTTTATGTAGTATGTGTATGTATGTATGTGCATTCATGTGTATGTATGTGTATGTGTTGGTATATATGTGTATATTTATATTCATCTATGTGTACAAATGTATGTCTATGCATATTTATGCGTTTATGTATATGTTTAATTTGATAGGTTTCATAGGAATCAAATAACACTTATTATATTCAATAAAAGTAGTTAGAAACCAAATCTGGGGATATTATCTTCATGATAATATCAAACCCGCATATAAAAACAAAAAATGAAGAACAATATAAAACTGATCGTGTCATTCACTAAATGGACACATCATCCATTGATCATCTTATTCGTATACATTTGATAAAGCTCACATAGTGGTAAATATAATCATACATTCTGCATAGTGAATCCATCGACTAATTTGAGTCCCATGTCGTATATGAAGGATTCTCCTTTTCTCCCATAATGTGTTAGCATTTCAGCATGAAAATGAATAAGGAGAAGAGAAACATGGGATTCTTGGAGTTTTGAACAAGTATATGAGTAACTCAAATACTACAATTGTTTGGAATTAGTCTTCATAAATATCCTAAGGTCTCTCCTCGACAATGAAAGCATTAATTCTTGTATTTATAATGTATGTATCAATTCCTCATCTAATTCATTCATCAAATTAATGAATTAATTTAACTCTCCTTTAGTTCATCTTATAAAATAGTTTCTTTTAATGATAACCATGGTGGCGGATTGATCAGTAGTATTGACAATACTACCAATATTGGAGATAATATATATATATATATATATATTCCATTATGTAAGATAATCACACATTTCAAAAAAAACATAAAAAATATATATATCATATATATATTTCTATATGTATTTGAGCAACATATCTTTTTCAATATCCCACTTTTGCTACAACCTATAATAATTTTTTCCATTTCACTTCAATCTGTATCATATACAATAACTAGTGAAACCATATCCAAAACTATTTTGGTTTTAAAACAATTTTGTAAAGATATCATTAACTTTACCTTGTATCACATCATATGAAATACATTGTGAATAACTATCCAAAACACTTTTGAATTTACTATAAATTTTTTTTACTTTATCTCACTAATTAAAAATGAATCCCCATTCAATAAACCAAAAAGTTTAACCCCATAGTATTTTATAGAATTGAAAAAAATAAAAAACTCTAATTCAATAAATATAAGCAAAGAGAGGCCTCTAGGAAACCGTCAATGTTTCTAAATCTATAAAGGGATATCGTGTGATGTCAATCAAATACATGTATCTCTATACCTATTTCAACCAGTCTTCATCAACTAAAAATGTTCATTATCATATTTTTATCATTTTCTAAGACATCAAGTGATTATGGGACACGAAGCATATCAATCCCATATAACCAACTAAACTATTATTGACTCTCAGAGTGTATAATTATTTGATTGATTAATATATCACACATCATTCATCCATATGGATAAGTACATAAAAGTTTCATTGTCTAGAGAGATGTATAATATCTAGGTATGGTTAATCACTCTAACATACTATTTCAATCAAGAGCCCGCATTTTATACTCATCATATGAGAGGAAAAATCACATCTTGGTTAAGTTCTAACAAATGACATGATCAACAACATACCAAACCACCCCCATATTAGCTAAGTATATATGTATACATTCATAAGTAGGGTATCAAAGTATGAAGGTTATGATTCTAGTTATCTTGCTAACATCAGGTAATGAGGACTCAAATATGATTCATGTACCCTTAGTATACCAGAGACATCTGTATGAGGTCCATGTGGTATACATTATCGGTAATCTAGATCACGTAAAGAATCATATTTTAATTAGTATGCTAATGATAATATTTGTTATCTCTTTAAAATAATTTTACCTTATCTAACCTTGAAATTTTATTATAACCTATAATACTCTTTGATGAACACCAGTTAGGGATAAAATCAAAGTCATACTTTGAGAGGTCAATTATCATTACACTCCACAAAATGTACACACACACACAGATATATATATATAAAATTTATGTATCGAACATGAAATAATGATAAAATTGAGGTTTCTATTACTATGGTACATTTTCATATTCCTAAATGGTGTATGAATATTTGGAAAAACCAACATAATCACTTTTTTTATCATATCATATATTGAAAATTACCAGAATATCTTTATGTTTGCTACAATTTATGGGTTTTGTTAATAAATTACATAATATTTAATCCATGTCACATATCCATTTAACTATCTGACAAAACCATCCTACATAACTATTTAGTGAGAAACATCTATATAGTTATATAGTTTGAATAATGCTGAGACTCATGAATCATATTTCTAATTATCCAACTCTTTGAACATCATCAAACATCATAACATCACAAAATAAAATGCCAGGATTTAAAATTATGTTTCCAAAATTGAATCATTTCAAAGTTCATTATCATCAACCTCAGAACATTATTCCATAAATATTTTTTACTTGAAATAATATAACTACTTACATTATTATTTAATAATACATCCATACTATCTTAGGATATTAAGAAAAAACAAAATTAAATTTAGACCATTATAATATTTTATTTATTAAATTTGAACTTTTTAATGTCTAAATATACTCCCACTAGCCTCTTATAAATTATATTTTATTCATAATATATTTTTATAATATAAAGAAATTTCTCTGTTACAAAATAAAATTTATTTATTTTAGTGGGAACATTTAAAAATTTAACTTTTTTTTACATATTATATGTGGTATTTTATGTGTTTGGAAACTTTTTTTATATTTTAATGGAATAAATTATTAAATTATACCACTGAAGGATAGTAGGAACACATTCCCATATAATTTGAAAATGTTAGGATAAAAATTTTACCCTGGATAAAATATTTTTTATCCTTATCATCTTCCAAAAACATGTTATATAAATTGAGGAATCCTAATCCATGTGTATACAATTAATCATATAATAATTTCTCATAATAAATCTTTATAATTGAATAAATTATGTCATCTTATAATAAAAATGAGATGAAGTTACACATATTTTACTTATATTCACTAGTGATTGATAAAAATCTTTATATTTAAATCATCAATATAGTAACTATTTACAACATATCACGAACAAAAGACTACAATCTCAATCAATTATACCTTTTATTTTTAACTCCTAAATATTTAAAACCATTTTAAAATATAAATTTGATATCATATATATAGAGAAACTCTCTTTCAATACATTAAAATTACATACCTTTTTCAGAACACATAAATAATTACTAAAATAGACTCCCAAAGACCATTTTAGTCTAGTTCCTTTGGAAACATTGAAACATAAGAGATGGTACTTAAGTGAGATACATTATCTCCCACTATATTATTATTGACTATTAGCTTCTTAGACACATCAATATAAATACATATCTTAATAACCTAGGGTAAAGATACATAAAAAGGGGTGGGATCAGTTGCTCACTAAGAGTAAAAATGGGAGATATGTAAGCATAATCATGAGAATAAGGGTATGATAACATGGTCATGAAAATATAATATCATACCCTAAATATCAAAGATCATAAAAATGAATCATGGAATATATCATGGATGTTCATAAGACATGTATCATAGTGAAATAAGGAACATAATCTTAGATATCATAACATAGTAATAAAACATGGGATTGTGGTAGATACATAAGCATATATAGTGATTTACATAGATGTCAAGAAATTACTTATGATTCCATATTAGTGAACAATTTCCTTTACTAAACTTGGTTCACACCCTGTTCCAGCCCTATATTACTAAAAATATTTCACTTCCCATTCCATCCCTGTAATAATGAACTAAGTTCAATTCAATCTCCAGCCCTGTAATGCTAAACTGAGTTCATTTTTCATTCCAGCCCTGTAATACTAAATACAGTTCATTTCTCATTCCAACCATGTAATACTAAAAAAATTCCATTACTCATTCCATCCATGTTTATCTCATGAGGTATAAATATTTACCCAATGCATAAGAGAGAGATATTGGTCCCAACCATCAGCTAATGAAATCATACATATATGTGCCACAATACCATAAATAATCATATCATAACACATTTAATTAAATGGGTACTATAAACATGTAACCATATCATAGCATGTGATAAAATATAGGTTCAATAATCATTTAATCATAAACATAACCCATGAAAATAAGCAGGTTTCAAAGGTATATAACCTATAGAAGAGCAATGGGTTTCATAAGAATCATTCTATAGAAACATAAACCATTCAAGAAATAATATGAATGGATCCTTTGGATTACTTATTATATGGGAATGAGTAACATAAACAGATGCCATATTAGATGTAAAATAACTTGGAATGACATTTTCAAAATATCTCTTGAGAAAAATACCATTTCTTCTTTGAAAAAAATTATTTTTAAAACATAAAATCTTTTGAAAACCATTTTCTAAAAAATAAACTTGAAAATTTATAATGAAATCTTGAAAACATTTTTAAAACCATTTTCCTTGTAATATTATTAATGAATCTTGAAAACATTTTGAAACCCATTTTACTTGAAACTTTTAAATTAAAGTTGAAAACATTTTGAAAACTATGTTCGAAGAAAATAATTTTAAAAACTATAAATAAATAATGAAGATATTATGAAAACCATTTATTTTAAAATATAGTTTTAAAAAATTCTAAAAACAATCCTTTTAATCAAGTATTGGAAGCTTTATGAAAATAATAGTGGGTAAATCTGTACATATTTTATGAGGTAAGAGGAACATTCCTTTTGCATGGTGAAAGGATAGAAAGAAATTCCTTATTTATAATGTTATATATTGATTCCATTTATAAAATTGGTAATGGAAAAAAAGGAAAAAATAATATTTTAATGATTATAAGAGAATAGTAAAATATTCTTGGAAACCCTTTTTAGAAAACATGGATTTGAAGTAAAATAGATTTCCAACTGAAGATAGGTTAGAGTCACGATTTATTAAAACAATTTATTGACTACCTTATTAACCAAATTTTAGAAAAATGGAACCAATAAATAAATATATCATGAATAAACATATTTTCTTAAAATTAAGGAGTGTTCTCGAGATATGTATTAGAATATTTTAACAAGGGAAGAATAATCATAAACAATCTTGAAAATCGTTGAGATTGTTTCAATAAACTCTTATTACTTAGTAACATTTAACCATACTCCATATGTAAGAAAGTTAAATTAAATTAATCATAAAATATCATTAATAAAGTATATTCAAGATATAACATGTCAAAGGGAAGTATATACACCTCGAAAAAAATTTAGGTTCTTAAAAAATCACGAGTCTCAAAGAAGGCAAGTTGAGACAATAATATTTTTACTAATTTGGTAAATTTTGAAACATAAACCCCATGAAAAAACCATAATAATTTTGATATGAAAATATTAATAAATTTCAGTATAATAATTATATAATTCATCCATGGGAATTATACACACCATACAAAAGTAATGAGTGGTGAATAAATCATGTTTCTCATAGAAATAAAAAGTGAGATGTAATTACATTACCTTGTGTATTGATTACCTTTGTACTCATACAAGATTAATATATAATAAATGTAAGTTTATTAAATATATAATAATATAATAAAATTCTTATTTATAATAGCGTATATTGTTTTATTATGACCATATATTACCATTTTGTTTACAATTCTACATTAAGGATTCACTTAGGAATATTTTATTTGTTCTCTACACGTGTCTTAATTTATTATATTCATGGTCGTTATACTTATATCATTATTTATAAAATATAATGAACGGTATAAATATAATTTATATTCAGTATATTCTTATTATAAAAATCTATATAATATGTAATTATGAAATAGAATATACAATTTATGGAGATAATAAGTCATACGTATGCTTGAAAGTTTTTTCCATTTTGTTATCATTTTGAAATAAAGTAATAAAATGAAATATATGTATACATGCATATATTATAATTTTAGAAGAATAGTTATTTCATATATATCATATAATATCACTAAACATGTCATTAATACATTCCATGTAGTGTGTAATTGAATCACATCACTTTGAGGGGCGGTAGTCCACACTTCCTCAAAATAAATTATTATATTTACACCAATTGAAAAGTATAAATATATATGTTTTAAAAGGATTAAATAATATTAATGAAATAATAAATATGATATATAACATATATAAATATATTGTTTATATTAATTTCCACCATGAAAGGGAGTAAATGAAAAATAAATAAACATTATTTCTTGAGGTTGTAGTTCACCATACAGGTAAACAGTAAATTTATGACCCGTTAAATGGATGTGTGTGTATGTATAGGAAGAATAATTTTTAAAAAAAATTTAGTATATTGATAGAAGAAGTTTCCTCTTAATCAGGTAACTCCTTTTGGTTTTTTACAAAAGGCTTCTTGGGATTTTTTTCCTCCAAAATGGAGGCTTAAAAGAGTAAGTGAGGGATGTTGGGAAGTGAATTGAGAAGATATTTTCTGAACCTATTTTGCTTTAAAGGTGTTAAGAAGAGGAAGAGGTTGTGTCCTTTTATATGGAAGGGGAAGGAAATTCTTGTAATTTTTGAAAACAAGTTAGGCTTACCCCAGTTTTTACATGACAAAAGAAATACCAATCCAACCTAAATCAAGAATTAAATTTTAATGGATGACTAATAGCCATAAAATTGGTTTTGGAAAATATTATACATCATTTTCTGACATATATTTAGGGTTCTCTACATTGCTAACCTAATTTTTCTCATAATCATTGTAATTAATTTTAATCACTTTCTCTAATATTTTTCGTCAAAAAACTAAGTTGACCATATTATATATTATATATTTTTCTGAATCCAAATATGTAATCCATTTTTTGATATTCTAGTCAAATAATTGGAATAATTTCATTTAAAAATAATCCCGCTGGCAGGATGACACTGCGTCTTTTTTAAAGTAAAAATGACCAAAAGTTGGTATGTTTTTATACCCAATTTGAATGTGAAATTGATCCTAATGGACTAAATTTGATTCATTTATAAAAATAATATCTAATTAAACTTTTAAAATAAATTAATATATAATTTAACCATGTAATAAAATTTGACGAAAATTCAGTTTTTATTTAAAATGCGGTATTTTTCACTTCTCATCCAAAAAATGATGTTTCTCAGAAAAATCCCAAAAAATCACCCTAATATAATTTTGAAATTTTTAAATCAAAAATAAAAATAATTTTATCAAATTAAATTTATAAATGTGTCTAAAACTAATTTAAATATTTTTTAGAGAAGGACATTAAAAGTAGTTCATTTGTGAAAATATTTTTTGTGAAACATTTAATGAATTTTCTGAAAATTTTATCATTCATGATAAATAAGATTTATTTTTATAAAAAACATATATAAAATATTTTAAAATTAGTTATTACTATTCATATTTCTATGTTTAGTGGTTGTGTTATAGTTATCTCATTTAAATAATTATAACAACAAAATGATTCTTCAAAACAAATTTGGGGTTGCGTGTAACGTAGGCCTAGTCGGTGTTACATGTAGTGAAATCCATGTTAGTTTCTTGTTACATGAATGTTTGACATAGTGATTTAATAAAAAAACTATTTTCAATGTTCTGTTGAATGAAAAATATCAACAGATTAAGTTATTTTAAAAAAAATTCACAAATTCTAGGGATATTATAATATACCCCACAAAAAATGAATTTCTCCCTAAAACATCATCTGGATTATCAAAGGATTGATATTTTAAACATTTATTCATAGAAACCCACATCATAAAAATTAATACTAACACATCCATAAAAATCGAATGTGAAAACTGTAATGGTTACCCAAAGTATCATGTAATTAGGTTTAGTAGAACATAGGTTGAGAGTGAAGATTTTATATAAAGAAAAAACGTAAATATTTATAAGGAGTGATTGAGTTCATCAATAAAAAATAAGTGAATGATCAAATAAAAGTTGAAAGCCTTAAATTCACAAAATTTTTATGATTTACAAGGCCATCATTTGAAAAAAATTAAGGTAATAGGACTAATTTTTTTATAATTATCCTATCTTTGAGTAATTCATTTATTGACCATGCATATAAAAAAAATATCATTATTTATTTGTACTTTTAAATATTTCTGATTAATCCATTACTTCAAGAAATGGATGTCAAAAAAATAACTTTGATACCCAAATCACTAAAATAAAATTTTAGTAGATATTAGATACCATAAATGAATGAAAATTATAACCTTTTATCTATTACTATTATTGAAAAACAATGTGGTTAATACATTAATCTGTAAACATAAAAAGTAACAGTACCATTTTATCGTAAATAATTCTTCATCAAAAATAATTATACATCAATTAGGACATCACTTAGACCAGTGGTAGGTTTGAAACCCTTGTCATCTTTCTATCGCAGGTTCAAGACCCACGGCCATGACGAACATGATTGGTCGACACCCAACATTCATGATGTACTTTTCTAAAACCACACTAATATAATTTCATAAAATATTTTGATTATCCTTGAAATAATATTAATCACTAGATATCCTTTTAACCAAGGTTTTCAATACAATATCAATACACAAATACATCCTCTAATTTTTAACATAAACGCTGGATGAATGGTTAACCTTATAATCCCTTTAAATGTTGAAAATTCAAAACATTAGAAAGAAGGTCATAAAATCATATTAACATTGATCCCCCATATATCACAAATGTTCTTTTGGTTTTCACATTCAAAACATGTGAATACCCTCAAGGTAAATTATATCGAAACATGTTAACAACCTGACTTACTATAAATCTATATTGAAAAAATCACACTTCCTTATTCCATAGATTACTAGATATATTACATAAATACAAGTAGTTTTATACTTAATCCATGATATAATGAACTAAATTTCAAAAATACTTTAATTATTTACAAGGTAATTAGTACCATCTAATCTACTTATCCATATCCCACATATAATTATCAAAAAATAAGTGAAATATTATATTATATCTTCCATTAATCAAAAAATCTCTTTATCCATAAATCACTTTTCCAGTCAATCAAAAAAATTTGAGATATTTTTTTAAAATCATAGTGAACATCATAAACTGAAAAATCCTTATATATTTCACCATTCATAATTTATAAATCCAAATACAAAAAAATTTGATTAATTTATCCATAATCCGTTAACAAGGATACCTTATCTTATTAAATTATACCTCTTTCCTTTCACATTTCATCTATAGTCTCTTTATCCTCAGCAACGTAATGATTACTCCCACCACCTTGCTGATTCTCTTCAAGATCTTTCTTATGGGGGAAATTAGTTTCATATTGACTATTTATTGCACACTAAAAAAACTTAAGCATTGATGATTCCTTAGGTAGGCCAATATTCTAATCCATTTTTCTAATCAAAATCATCAATTTTCCCTTATATTCACTTGCTTTGTATCCTTGTTTTCTATAATAAAAAATTCTTATTTTTCCTCTAAGACATTCAGTTTTGTGATTATTTCTAAATGCTTGACCCAATGGAAACCAAATTTTCTTTCCTCTATGGTCTCCATTATCTGAAATCTCAATGAACTCATACATTCTCATTCCTGGAGAGTTTGAAAGTTGGTTAAGGTATACATTGTTAATAATGTTTTGTGAAAACTGATTTTGCATGAGCAAAGCATCATTCACTCTAGTGATCATCACAGTTGAATATTAATCACAAAATCATCCATCACATTCAACGTTAATCTAGTTCATTTTGGTTCCCTCCATTAACTAAAACTAGAATCATAATGTCAGCATTACTTATCATAGGAGAAAACCACATAATCAGGAAAAGAATTAATTATAGGATGTCAAAATCAAGACACCTTCCTTAATATATGACACCCTGGGTTCATCCTAAATTATTTATAGCCAACTTATATTTAAATACTTCATGCAGGTTCATGAAGATTTTGTGAATTACCAATGCATATCCCCTAGAAGTGTCAAACTAGGTGTGAAACAAGGACCATTGTCATGTAATAGATTATCTCAAGTTACGGATGGAACATCTTTTTAGATTTGTTACCCCTATTTACAGCTATTCTAGAGCCACATCCACTTATAGTATTCAGATAAGAATGTATTAATAGGAAACCACTCACTATATTATTTTCTGAAATTCCAAGACATTTTCCTAATGTTAACTCATCCTTATATTTATACTTAGATACACCCCAAGACATATCCTTATAAATATATCTTGGGATGTCAATAATGTTTTCTCATACTAGTTTCCAAATGTTAACTAAATCATTTCTCTAATACGAACTGTAGAAACCCTATCTTTTAATATATTGACATTAAATAACTTTTATAAAATACATAAAACATTATGCAAAAAGACACCCAAATAACGTATTAGTATATTGTATTTATAAATTAGGAATCATGAGCACTAATATATAAGAGATCTACATTATCTACCACTATATTTTTCTTGAGTAGAACCCTTCTCAAACACATCAAATATAATAATAATCTTCATAACCCTATGGAAAGAAACATAAAGAAGGGTGAGATTATATTCTCAGTAAGGTTAAACAATAAAGATACATTAGAAAAATCATGGGAATAAGTGTATGAGAACGTGATCATGAAAATAGAAGATAATACCCTGCCTATCAAAGATCCTAAACATGAATCATGGAATAACTTTTTTCCATTCACAAGACATGAGTCATAACGAAATAAAGAACATAATCCATGAAAGTATAAAATATGAATAAAATATGTAATTATGGTAGACAAATAATCAAATATAATGATTTTCATAGTAGTCAAGGCATTTCTGTCGTGGCCATATTAGTATAAAAAGTACTTTACTGAACTAGGTTCACACCCTATTACATCCCTATATTTCTGAACTGAGTTCACTCCTCTTTCCAACCCTGTAATACTAAACTAAGTTCATTTCTCGTTCTAGCAATATAATACATAACCAAGTTCATTTCTCATTCCATCCATGTAATACTGAACTATGTTCATTTCTCATTCTAGCCCGATAATACTGAATATAGTTTATTTCTCATTACAACCAATTCAATCTCATGAGATATAAAACATTACCCAATACATTGGAGGGGTATATATTTCCTAACCATCTCACTATGAAATCATACATACATGTTCAACAAGATTATAAATAATCATATCATAACCCATGAAATGAAATTGGGATTATAAACACATAATCATATCATAGGATGTGAAAAATATAGGTTTCATAATCATTTCATCATAAAATTAACCTAGGAAAAGTAGTGGGTTTCAAATGAATATAACCCATGGAAGATAAATGGGTGTCATAAGCATCATTCCATCAAAACATAAACCATTCTCAAAAGAATATTAATAGATCCTTTGGATAATTTCATTAATGGGAATGAGTTACATCAATATATGTCATATTACATGGAAAATAACTTGGAAAGATATTTTGAAACATTTCTTGAGGAAAATATCCTTTATTATTTGAAAAAAATAAATTTTACAACATAATACCATTTCTAAAAAATTTTCTTAAAAAAACTTGAAAACTTATAGATAAATATTAAAAAGACATTGAAAACAATTTTCCTTGAAAACATATAAAAGAATCTTGAAAAAATATAGAAAACCATTTTCTTTAGAGACTTTTTAAATAATATTTAAAACATTTTAAAACCCATATTCCTTGTAGAAATATAAAAAAATCTTGAAAAAATGTTTAAAACAATTTTCATTGAAAATTATAAGAACAAATATAAGGAAATCATGAATTATTTTTTTTTTGAAAAAAAGTTCTTTTAAAATATTTATAAAACATATAAAGAAGGGATGAAGAAATTATGAAAAACATTTATTTTAAAATAATGTACGTATGATTTTTCTTAAAAATTAACCTTTTAAATATTAAAATGAAGCTTCACATATATAAAAAGGGTAAAACTCTACATACCATATGAGGTAAGAAGAACATTCATTTTTCTTACAGAAAGGTTAGAAAAAAATCATTGTTCAGAAAGAAATAAAAAGATTCCTAAAAAAAGTGTAAAATATAAAATGGATAATGTTTTTTTGAAATATAATATAATAATAGTATAATATTCACAAAAACCTTTTTTAGAAAAAATGTTTTTCAAGTAACACAAATTTCGGACCGAAGAGAGGGTAAAGTCGAGATTTCTTTATAACACCTTATTAACTATATTATTTAATAATGAGTATAAAAATGGTACCAGTTTATTAATATATCATTAATAACTAGAGGATAAAAAAATTAATAAATTTTATTGAGATATGGATTATAATATTTCCACATAAGAAGCGTAATCATAAACAATATCAAATCGTGATGAGATTGTTTCAATTAAATTTTATTACTTAGTAACTTTGAACCATACTCCCCATGTAATAAATTGAAATTTAATGAATATTAAAATGTCATGAATAAATTATATTCCTGATATAACATGTAAAATGGAATTATATACACCTCAAAAATAATTATGGTTCAGAACAAAACATGAGTCTCAATGAAGGGAAATTGAGAGGGAACTATTTCTACCAATTTGGTAATTTTGAAACATAAACCCCCTGAAAGAATGTTCAGAATTTAGATGTGTAAATACCAATAAATTTAAGTATAAGAATAATATAATTTATTGATGGTTAGTTTATATAATAGACAAAAGGAATGGGTTTTGAACAAATCATTTATCACACAAAAATAAAAACTCAGATGAAATTTCCTTACCTTATGTCTTTACTCACTTTGTACTCAAACAATATTACATTATTATAAAATCATGCTTATTTTAAATATTATAAAAAATAATATTATTATATATAATACCATATATGGTTGAATTATTACCTTGTATTACCCTCTTGTTAACAATTCTATGTTAAGGTTTCACTTTGGGTAATATTCTCTTTGTTCTTCACATGTGTCTTAATTTGTTATATATTTGGTCCGTATACTTATATAATGATTTAAATAATGTAAAAAATGATATAAATATTATTTATATTCATTATATTTTTATTAAAAAAAGCTATATAATATAGAAGTATGAAATGTAATACACCATTCAGGGAGATAATAAGTCGTACGTAACCAGGAACATTGTTTTCATTATAGTGTTGTATTAAAAGAAATAATAAAATTAAAATATATATATTCATATATATGTCTCATAATTACATACGAATTATTATTTAATATATATCTTATAATTTCACAAAACACATTCTTAATACATTTCATGTAATGTGTCAATGAATCACATCGCTTTCAGGGGGCAGTAATCCACAATTACTCAAAAAAAATATCATATTTACACCAAATGGAAAGTATAAATATATATGTTTTAAAAGGGTTAAATAAGATTAAAGATATAATAAATATATTAAATATAACATATATAAATATATTTTTCATAATAATGTCAACCATGAGATGCGATAAAGGGAATCCAAACAATCATTGTTTTGTGTGGCAGTAGTTCACTGTATAGATAAACAATATGTTTGTTACTTGTTAGATGAAAGTGCAGGTAAGTGTAGGTAGAACCATTCAAATAAAAATATAATAGTATATCAAAGAAAATATTTTTATAAAATCATAGAATAAATAGTGTGTAGGAGGTGTATAAAAAAATTAATGAAATGATATTGAGAGAAGACATTACCTTCATTCTTAGGTAACTCCTTTTCATTTGTACCAAAAGATTTCCTTTGATTTAATTTTTATTAAAGTGAGGATTTAATAAGTAAGGGTGGAATTCTTGGAAGTGAATTGGTTAAATTGTGGCAAAACCTAAGAGGTTTGAGAGGTGTGAAAAATTGGGACAGGTGGTGGTCTTCTATTGGGAAGGGAAAGGAAACACTTGGCATTTTTGAAAAGATGTTAGGTGCGCCCATGTTTTTACCTAAAGAAGTCATACCGAACCAAAAAAAATTAATAATGAAATTTTTATGTAAAAAAATTCCATAAAATGTATTCATGATAATTTTATAGGTTTTTTAGATCTTAAATTTAGAGTTTAGTACATTGATAACATAATTTTTCTCATAATTTTTGTGATTAATTTTAATCACTTTTAATAATTTTTTTTTGAAAAAATATATTGAACTTATTAGACATTATAAATTATTATGATTAAATATACAGAATTCATTTTTATAAATTCTAATCATACTAGTGGAATAACTTAATTTAAAAATAATCTCATTGATAGGATGATATAACAGATTTTTAAAGTAAACATGTCCACAAGTTTTCTATCTTTTTATTACCAATTTTAATTTGAAATTGATCATAATTACCTAAATTGGTTAACTTGATAAAAATAATACATAATTAAAACTTTTTAAAAACATTAAAATATAATTTATCCTTATAAATAAATTACAAGAAAAGGATATATTGAATTAAAATATGGTATTTTCCACTATCCATCCAAAAATGAAGTTTATCAGAAAAATAAAATAAATTTCCCTAATATAATTTCATAATTATAATTTAAAAAATTATTTTTATTTCATAAAGTTGAATTATAAAATGTTCCTAAAATTTATTTTATTATTCTTCACATGAGGACAATAAAATTAGTTCATTTCAGAAAATAATTTTTTAAACAGATAAGGACTTTACAAAAAATTATATATTTCATTATCAATATGTTTTATTTATATAAATTCATTATAAAAATGTTTTAAAATTAGTTATTAATATTCATATTACTATATTTAACAACTTGGTTATAGTTATCTCCTTTAAATTAATATAACAATAAAATGATGCATCATAAAAAGTCAGTGTTTCGTGTACTGTATTCCAAGCCAGTGTTGTGTGTAACGAAACAAAAATTGGTTTCATATGAAAGTAATTGTTTACATAGTGATTTAATATTAAAGAAATATGTTTAGTGCTGCATGAAATGTGAAATATCAACATATTCAATTAAATCAAAAAATTTATTTCACAAAATCTAAGGGGGTTACAATATTCCTTTCAAAATCGAAGAATTTATCTATATAGCATCCATTCCTAAATGGATATTACATGGATTTTTTAAACTCCATAATGTATATCATGGAAAATAAAATAAAATAAAATTATTACGATTACTTCTTGAAAACCCAAAATTTCAATGAGAATGATTATCTTCATAAAGAAACATTTTTGAACTTTTCAACCAATATTTATTTTTCTATTTAGAACTTTTAAAAAAATTTACTATCCAAAAAGTACCAGAATACAAACATTATATTCTTAGTTCATTAATTCTCGAGAGTTTGATAAAATAAGGTAAAATTTTGTTGAATCAAATATTATTGTAAAAATATTTCCATAAACAATAATAGGACAAATTCCCTAACCCTAACAATCCATTTTTAATCTAATACATTTAAAACCTTGAATGAATCACTCTATGCATAAATAAGTAAATAGATTCAGTTGTTAAACAATTTAAACACTTGGTTATTGAGGGGGAAATTTATTTTAAACCTATAATTTTCCTTAATAACTCTTCTTAAATCCAAAATCATGCTTATGAACGTTTCTTAAGTAACGAATCTTAAGAGTAGATTACTTACATTAAGTTTCCCCTTTTCAAAGATTAATAAAACACTAGCTTAATAATTTTTATAATATTATATATGAATGAATATTTTATCATATGGGTATCATGTATTTTTAACCATTTTAAAAGGAATATAATCAAATGGTCTCTAACTAAAATGATGACCCATTTGGGAAAATTCATCTAAACCAATAATGGTCTAATGTATATATTTTACTAAGAAAATGACCCATATTTGGCATGAATCACACTGCATAGTTATTTAGGTAGGGAATCATCCTAATCATATCATATATGACTCTTGGATAGTTTATTGGACAACACTTTTCCAATCCATCATATGGATAAAACCCAACTCTACTCCTCTGGTAACTTAACACTTAGGGTTACCTTTTTAACTGAAAATACATAAATATCAAGCTAATCATAATACAATCTAGGGGTAAACTTATTTGGTATAAAACTACATAGTTACAATCCAAGCTTATTCATTACATTCTTGTCTTACACATGATAATCCATGGGAACCCCGATTTGGCATGAAACTACACAATTGGATGATCAAGGTTTTGAAAAGCGTCTATTTAGAAGGAATCTCACACTTAGTATTTGAAGGGGACATTAATCTCTCCATATGTTCTCATGTCATTTCCTTTATGTATGCATGCTTATTTTAATTTAGTTTTGAATCATATTTCCTCCACCAAATCTATATATTCCTAGAATATTGATGTGTAACCCTTTAATCAACCCACATGTTTTTGTTACTCATCCAATAAGAGAATGCAATCATATTTATACATATCTAGATGACTCATATGAATAATGAATATGTAAAATTCATGAAAATACATGACATTATATGAAATTGATAGTCTCTATATGATTAATCCTGGAGCAGTAGATAGCCAACCCAATTCACTTTCCTAGACGGGGAAGATGCCTCCAAGTAAAGACATAGTCTGACGCCAAGACCCATTAAATAGGAAAAAATTAATCAAAAGATAATATAATTCATAATAAATCTATCATATAATATGAAAAAACTACATAAAATAATAAATTTAAGTTATAACTTCAATTACAAACCTAGGAAAAGTTAAATTAATAACTAAATTAATTATAGATTCAATCCTAGAATGTAATGAAAGGATCTATACTTGACATAGTTTAACATTTTAAAATAAAGAATAAAAAATATTCACCTTCTACAAATAAGTTAGTAAACATGAATATAAAATGGAATTATGATTTAAATAAAATATCAATTCAAATATTAAAACAAGATATAAATATTTATGAAAAAATCATAATTAAAAGATAATTAAAAACCATTTTATAATTTTAATCTTTAACAATATAGAAATTCCATAATTTTGAATATGAATATTTTATATTCATTTAAATTTTTTTAATAGAAACATTTTATATTAATTATCATATGAACTCCTTCATATTTATGATTATATGAAATTTCAATTTTAAATATGTGATATTAAATGAATTATAAACTATTTCTAATTAAATTTATATTATTTAAACATTTTACATATTCTAAATAACATATACTTAATCAATATTTAAACCATGATCATATAAATCATCAAAACACTTTTGATGTGGGTAAAATAAAATCAAAATAATGCCCCATTTTATTTTGAACAATTTAAAATAAGTAATTATCAAAAATTAAAAAATTAAAAATCACAATTTAATATTTTATGCATATTACATAATTTATAAACCTTTATAAAATATTTCTTCTGATTTGTAAATAAAAACTTTTATTTTTATATCATAAAAAATCTATATTATTTGTTAGAATGTATTTCAAATAGTGACATTAAATATTTAGAAAAAAAATTTCATAAACATTTATTTAACTAATTATAAACCACATATAATTAATTAATTAATTAATTAACCATTTATAAATTAAATATTCCCTAAATAATTTCTATGATGATTTATAAACATTTTATAAACCATTAAAATAATTTTATTTATTAAAATTGTTTTTAAAAATTGTTCTATTTAACCTTATATAGGAATCCATTTCTGTGAAATTTTAAGATTTATATACCCATAAAAATTACTACTAATAAATGAAAAATGATTCTTGATCCCTTGTGTAATGTTTTGTTACTTCATACCATTACATAGCTCAAATAAAATGTGTTGCGTAAGGGTACTACATTGGTTACATTTACGCTCCGAGAACTCACATAACAGTAAGTGACGAGTTACCTTTAAACAAGACTATAAAACCACCATTTTCTTTACATATAATAATATTTATAAGGGTAAATTAGGTCTTAAATTTATGTGTGTTTAAGAAAAAATGGATTACCCTTATGTACCATCTTTCACATAAGGGTAAAATTAGGAGACCCTTACATAGAACGATATATATAAATGTCAAGAACAATGAAAATTATATAGACCACTCTTTTTAAGGATAAAGCCTTTATTAATATTACACATCTCAATTTCATAGGGTTTAGGACCTGATTAACTTTATATATTCCAACATCTTGGGGGTAAAATGGTTTCAAAATCAAAATTCCATAATACAAAATGGATAGCTATTTTCAATCATCTTCTTCATTTCCATAGATAATTTTAAAAATCTAATTCATAAACATCCACTAATTCCAATATTAGGTTTCCTATGATTTAAATAAATCATAATATATTTATTAAAATAAATTAAAATAAAATACGATGAGATTTTATGCATGATAATATAAAACATGTGTATAAAAATAATAGATGAAGAACACTGTAAAACTGAGAATACCATTAACTAAATGGATACAAAAACATTTGATCTTCATATTAATATGTGTTATATAGATTTTCAATTATGGTAAAAATAATCATACCACATCCATAGTGTATCCATGGGATAATCAGAATCACATATCATACAAGTAATATTATCTTTTAATCAAATGATGTGTCAAAATCTCAGCCCAAAAAGGAAGAAAGCGAAGAGATACAAGATTTTCTAATAGATTTGGGAAAGTATATTAATAACCACAACACATACATTATATGGAAGTGTTATTTATAATTCCCTTGATGACTCTCACTGACATTACAAGCATTTTTTCATGTATTATATGTGTGAATGCATTTAACTCACATTCATTTCATCTAATAAAACAATTTATTTCGATGATAGCGAAGGTGGGGGATTGATCAGGAGTTTAGCCAATATTACCAATATAGGTATTATAACACAAAAACACACACATATATCCCATTATGCATGAAAATCAAAATTTTCATGCAAGCCATAAAATGTATGTCATATATATATATAAGGATTTATGGAATATATATCATTCATATGCATATGTATATATGTGCATGAATATATATGTATACATGTATGTCTATGAATATGTATATGTGTATGTGTATATAAATGTGTATGTATGTTTTTGTAGTATGTGAATGTATTCATATATATGTGTATATATGTGCATTCACATGTTTAGAAATATATGTATGTTTATGTGTATCCATACATGTATGTGTATGTGTATGTGAATTTGTATGTGTATGTGTATGTGTATGTATATATGTGAATATGAACGTGTATTTATCTATACATATGTCTCTATTCATATGTTTGTGTCTATGTGTATGTATGTTTATTGATTTAATAGTATTTCTTCATTTTTTATATTTCCCTTTTTTAGTATTTTCTGTAATTTATTAATTTTTAATATATTTTCATTTAACTCTAATATATTAAATTTTGACAGTTATTTATAAATTTTTATATATTTATAAATTTAATTAAATAATAATATTATTAATTATTAATAAAAATTATAATGTTAAATAATTAATTATATTTTTAATGTTAGGAATTCACTTTTTTTAAGATTATTTTTTAATTATTTATATTTTATTTATTCATTTTCAATATGATTTAATTTAATATTATTTTATTTTGGATAGTTTTTATTTTTTTAATATTTTAGGGATTTCTTCATTTTTTTAAAATTTACACATTTTCATTTACTAGGTTTTAATATTTTCAATATTTTTTTAATTTATATAAGTAATATTTACTCATTTTTGATAATTTCTAATTAGTTAAGATTTGATAGCATCTTTGGAGCTCTTGTTCATGCGATGAAATTATGATTTCACAAGCCTTACTTGATTTATGGCATCACTTGATTCTTTTAGTCTCCTGAGGGTCATGGAAGAACAACATAACAATAGTTCTAATGTTCCTTTGACACCTATTGATTCATTTGATGAATATAATATAGAGTATTCAGCTCCATTGGATTCCATCAGAGAAAAAACATGACCTAAGATTTCTTATACCCATAATGTTTTGGGTCATTAGGAATAAGCTCTATCTGTAAGAGAGGATTCAAAGTGAGACACAGACTCTGAAGGGTTTTCATGTAATAAAGTTTCTTGTGCAAGGAATTTTGATTATTTCAATGCATCCAACCCTATAACCCAAAAAGATCAGGAAGAAGGGGGACAATACTTTTACAGAATCCAATCACGGTATTTTAATGTTAATATTATAAGAATTAAATCATTAAATCATTTATCTATACTCATATTTGAATAGTGATAACCATTTAGGGATATTTCACATCCTAAAAAATTTACTAGCTTTTGGATGTTTTATTGTTGGAGCATCACTTCCATCAGAAAAGTCTATTATCCTGTTTTTTCCTTCTTATGATCTCATATCCAATGCATGAAGTCATTTATTCATTAATATTTTGCCTATAAAACTATTAATTCATGATTGGGATCCCACATTTAACCATTTAAATGTTAGTAATTCGATCACGCAAATATGGGTTCAAATTAAAGGATTGAGATTGTTTGTCTGGATACCTCAAACCCATTAGAACATTACCTATTCCATTAGTGTTATGATTAAGATGGAAGAATAAACTGAATGTCCCAGGTATGGACACTTTGATCAGGTTTTAGTTGAGGTTGACCTCAGATCCCCTTTGATTCACTCCTTTATCTAGTCTACGGATGATAAACGCTTTGATATACCTGTTTATTATGAGAGGATTTATGACTTCTTCTCCATATGTTTTACCATCAACCACAAAATGGATCACTATCAAAGAATATTGTTATTATATAGTTTTGTATCTCTAAATATTGGAGCCACAACTATGGAAGGAGGGTAAATAAGGAGATTTTTTATGCATACATGGGCCAGGAATAGTTTAATATTATTGATTCATGGAAAGAGGTTCATATTGATGGGTCTTCAGGTCCAAAACAAGTTCCTCACAACCTTGTTGACTATTTGGTCGTGCTGAAGAATTTTTCCTTAGATAATTAGGGAAATTATTATGGAACATAATTTAATGATGATATTTCCATTCAACATGAAATGATCGATCATGAAGAGGAAGATAACAATGAGGAGTTGAAAAGGGAACTTGATGACTGGTCTCAAGTTGATAAAAAAATGTTTCCAGAGAAGAAATTTATTTCCATCTATAAAGGTAAGAATGATATGGAATTCCATTCATATCATGGATTATAGGAAAAGTTTGGTTCATTATCCAATATGAAGAACATGTTTAAAGGTATGGGTGTAGTGGCAGAAGTTGCTTCACCTTCTATTTCTTCTATTAATCCTCCCTTAGAGGATGGATTACATTCATTAGGTAAAATACCACCTCATATACACCAAGTCTGTATAGAATATCCATCTTTCGGAGTTTAGAATGAAAAAGATGATGCAATTGTAGTTCATGATGTCACTATTCATCAAGAAGCATCACAACAGGAAGGTACTCATAAAAGGGAAAATGTCCTTGTGCTTAATCAAGAATGATCATCAAAACAACTATAGAAATTAAATATGACTATTGATGGGTTATTTATGTCTCACCCCATTACTTTTTTGAAACCATGAATGTTATATGTGATAATTTTGGTAAGTCCTTGGAAGAAAAATGTGACAAGATGAGGATTAACAACTCCATGTTTCCTAGGTAGATGTTTCTCCAAAAAAAAGTTGCTTCATGGTCTAAGGGCATACGCCAATTATTAGTTTGACTCACATGTTGAATACATTATTTCAATGATGGAACCTAGTATATTTGGTCACAAATATTACTGTGAGGCGATGGAGTTTATCTCCAAAAACATTGAATATAAACATTATTCCCATATAAAGGTGGTCATTGAAGACCCTTCATGGTAAAAAATAATGATCCAAAATTTAGGCCATGGGGAAGTCTATATCTTATAGAATAGGGATGCATCATAAGCATTGTCCAAGGAAAAAGGGTAACAAATAATATATCACTTTCATGAAAAGTTTTTTGGGGAATTTATCTTCTTGATTATTCATCAGTGACTTTTTTCACTATCTTATTTATGCCATCTCTTATTGTATTTTTTTTATTTCAGTAAAGGTGATCTAATCCATACTTGTTAAAAAAATTAGTCATTTTTTATTTATTATGTCTTAATATTTTTAATATGTTTGAAATTGATATAATTGATTCCAAAAAAATCATTTTAATTTTAATATTTTTACATGGTCAACATAATTAATTTTTAAAAATATTGTCATTTATATAATAATTATTATCAATTTCATCATATTAATTCATTTTTATGTTTATTTAATTCATGTAATTATTGTTACAAATTAAATTTTTGAAATATTTTTTTAATTTATTAAAAAAATTTATTCTTTAGTTACCTTTATTTATTCATTTTTTATTTATTTATTTTTAATGTCTTTATAATGTATTCATTTTTAAATATTTTTTAATAAAAAATTAATTACAAAGTTTTAAAATTTTAAATATTTTTTTAATTTTTATGATTAAAACTTATTCAATTTTATTTATTATGATTTAATATTTTTAATATTTCTAAATTTTATATAATTAATACATATAATGTCAATTTTTTAAAAATTTAAATTGTAAGTATAATTAGTTTTGGGAAATTCTGTTATTTATATAAATTATATTATTCATATTATTTATTTATTCATTTTATTCATTTTTGACAATGTTTATAGTTTATGTAATTAATAATAAAAACTCATTTTTCAAATAGTTTTTTTATATATTAATTTTTATATATTAATTTTTAATATTATTTCATTTCATATGATTGATAAGTTTTTAATATTCATTATTTTTTAAATTTTGTTTGGAAGTTAATTATTTTCTAATTTTTATTTATATATATTTATTTACTGTGTGTTAATATTTTAAATATAATTTTAATTTATTTTAATTATTTTTATTCATTTTATATTATGTTTTACCATTTGTAATATGTTTGAAATTTATATTATTTTTTTATTTAAATTATTTTTTAATAATTTTGTAATTTAAATAGTTAATATTAGTCACTTTAAAAAAAATTTTACTCATATAATTATTATTATTTATTTATTCATTTTATTGATTTCATTTGTTTTTAAGTTACGTAATTATTGCTATTAATTGAAATTTTATAATATTTTTTTATTTTAAATTTTTTTATTCATCTTTAATATTCATTAATTCAATAATAATTATTAATTATAAATATTTTATAATTTTTTATATTTTTAGAATTTATTCACTTTATAATACTTATTTACACATATTTATTTATTAATTTTTAATATTTTCAACTGGTTTGTAATTTATATAATAAAATCACTTAGAGACATTTTTTAATATTTTTGTAATATAAATTGAAGTATATTTCATTAAAAAAATTCATTATTTATATATTTAATATTATTAATTGATTCAATTTTTCACATTTTTATTATCACTGGATTAAGCATTGATAAAAATGTAATTTTTAATTACAAAAACATAAGTGTTGATAAATACTAATTTTTTATTAATTTTTTAGCATTGATAAAAGTAATGGTATATTAGTGCTAATAAAGCATTGAAAAAAGTAGTGTTTATTAGTGTTTATGTTTTTAATGTTGATAAAATACACATTTATTGGTGCTTTTTAGTGAGCACTAATAAAACCTTTTTCCCTCTTTATAAAATAACCTTAGTAGACAGCATCTTCCTCACACTGCACTCATGATCTCATGGAACTGGATGTATGTTATAGTTGATGTCGATCATTTTGGTCTAATTGAACCTCAATACTGAAGGTATAAAAATCTAAACACGTTTTTATGGAATCCGAGTAGATCATTCTTATGATTTCCATGTTTTGTTTTCAGTTTATCTTCATTTTGGTCTCACAAAATCCTTGGAAATGTGAATAAATATCATGGGAAAATATCAAATAATTTTTGGGAGTTTGTTTAATTTTCTATGAGTCATAAAAATGCATTTTAGAGAATGTTTTTTATCTTCTGAATTTCATTACTCATTAAAATTATTTACGTGATTAAATACATCCACTAAATGGTCTTGAAATTTGAAAATTTGTGTTATTTTGGTAAAATCATTCATTTTTCAAAATACACTTGAAATATTCACTATTTTTAAAATATAATTGCATTTAAAATATTTATTTTTATTATTACTAAATTAAGAATTTGAATATGATATATTTCATAAATTTATGAATGTAATAAACATAACAGAGTGATTAATTTTTTTCAAACCCTAGAATCATTATAAAATATAAATAATTTGTTTTGATATATGTTTTAATTGTGAAATATTATTATATATACCCTAATACCTATCTAATTGTATAAATCCATTAGTTTACTGGGAATATTAGTTTTCAGAGGGAGTGAATAATCTCCCATAATAAATCCATTTCAAGAAAAAGAATCATTTATGATATGTAAATTATTGTAATGAAAAACTAGTGTTATAATACTTTATATTTATATAATTATAGTTTGTTATAAGTTTTAACAATTTGTTAATATAAGGAAAATTTATATCATATATGATTATTATCTGTGAGTATATAAAAAATATCCATTTAGTTCTCTAATCTCATAGGTTCTAAGTATATATATTTTTTCACTAAATAAAAAATATTAATGAATAAAATTGGTTGGATTTGAATTAAAAATAGATGGATTCTAATCATATGATAAAATAGTTTAAGGATGAGATGAAAGATTTCATCATGTTTGCAAAATATCATGCGTATGAACCTTAACAAATATTTATCTATTTTTACTTTCATTTTATTCAAGACTAATTAGTCGATAGTAGTTGGAATAAAAATTGATCTAACACAGAATAGATTGAAGTTATAAATGTTGGACTAAACCTGAGGAATAAATGAATATATCTAGTGATCAGGACAACACTTTGTTTTATGTATCATTTAATATGATTACAAGTTTGAGCAACGATGATGACCATATCAAGGAAATGATTACTAGTGTGAATGATGAAGAAGATCGTATTGAGGAAATGAAAATAAAATTTGAAGATAAACTTCATGATTATCCAAAACTATTTCATACATTAAAGAGTTATAAAATGATACCATTTTTTGATGGTTGTACTAAATATATAACATTTTGAGCCACACTGACACTATATGATATAAAAAATGGAAACAGATGGAGTGAACCTGGATTTATTGAACTACATTATCACTTTAATGATATGATACCAGTAGATAAATGTAATCCTTTTCAAACATGTTACACTAAAAAAATTCTATGTTCAATTGGTATGATATCGAAAATATTACACGGATGTCCAAAGGAATGTTAATTATATCACAAGGACCATGAATTGCTTAAAAATATCAAAGTTTGGCGCATCTCAATATATGAATGATGAATCATGTTTTTAAAAAAAATTATGGGACCTTCTAATCATTCCACAGTTTAGAAAATATATGGAAGTGAGGATAATACATGGAAATTGACATGGAACACATATAAAACAAATAAATATGGGAAACTTCTTCACCCAACAGACTCTCCTAATTAGAAAAAAAATTATCACGAGTGTCCTAATTTTGGAAAGAAGTTAAGAAACCTTTGTCTTGTGCAATCTACATATAGAGTGAATCCTTTTATTTTACAAAGTATCACTCTTATTACATGACCTATTATGTTGGTAAATTGTAAATTTCTATTGTGGTTATGTATGAAGTGAAAATACATCATGTTTCCTCTACTAATATCAAAACCAAAATAACCAAGTAATTATAGAAATGTTTATTTAACTCCATTGATTTATGTTTTGAAAATAATGTGGGATTCAGGTTTAATATTTAATGATTCAAATAGAAATTAATATTTCAAATTTAGACTCATGTTGTATTGTATAATAAATTACATTCATTATTATGGATACTTTTTAGTTATAACATTAAAGGAACTCAAATGTGTCCCATTTTTTTGAACAAGGTGCATACTCAGTTAGGTTAAAACATTTATCAAATACTTTTTTTCAAGGTAAACACCTATTCCTACCTTGATGACATAAATACTTTTCTAGGATGAAATAATTTTATGGGAATTCTGAGGAATGTACAAAAATTTCTTCACAAATAGGTGATTAACTTTTTGAGAAAGAAACGCTAATGCATCACTCTAGGGAAACATTTTTGAAAACCCTTACAAAAACCGGTTGAAAAAAAAGATTAGTTTTTTTGAATTACCCTATAATATTTTTTACATCATATATTTTCTTTTTTTCATGAATGTGGAAAAAAAATTTGTGATAGTTTCATTGTAACATTACAAAATTCACCCAAAAAAACAATGGATGGAATTAAGGCTAGTTTGGAAATGTTTGGCCAGGGGATACTGGATGATTTGGTACTAGTTAAGGGTGAATGATAGAATTTTCTTCCTTTAACTATTTACACTCTTTCTAATAAATAGAGATATTAGTTATTCAACATCATGAATAATTTAATGTTTCGTAAAGGGTATTCATAAAATATCAAGAATAATTCTTTAATGACTGATTTAATGTTAAAGATCTTGAAATAACATGACTTTCATGTTATGATAAAATATATAATTTATATAGATTTATATATCATTTTTCTTAATAATGTATTTTATGCATTAAAAAATATTTTCTGGTTTTTCAAAGCTATATTTTGTAAAGTTATATACCAAACAAAATTTTTAGCAATACAAAATGAAATGGTTTTCATATTATGTGAATTAGATATTATATTACAACAATAATTCAATGATATAATTGTTCACTTGATGGTTCACTTGGTTAGAGAGATCCAACTATGTGGTCTAGTACATCTTTGATAGATGTATCCCATTGAGGTGTATATGATGATTTTGAAAGGGTATCTTAAAAATAGAATTTGGTAAGATGGTTTTTCTTAAGAGTGATATATTGTTATGAAAGTCATTTAATTTTTTATTGACTACCTATATGGTGAGTAAATAATTTTTCTACCAAAATATCATCACACAAAAATACTTTTTGTTGAAGGAATTTCTTGAATAGATGTTTTCACTATTACTTTTATATACTGGGAGAATGATCACCTTTACTTTTTAAAAAATATTTTAGATATTTCGTCAAATTTTAAAACTCAGAAGGTAATTCTTAGGAATGTGAATTCATCAAGGGATGAAATAAGGATATCAAATACACATAATAAGAAATTTATAGGATGTTTTCAAGACCATATTTTTATAGAGTCAATTGAAAATATGAATTAAATTTTTGAATTACATGGATTTCTATCCATATGACTAAGTGTGCACTTATTAACTTATAATGGTTATATAATTAATAGTTATATACACTATAAAAAGTAACAAGATGATAATAGTACCATGAATAATAGTGGAGTTAAAAATTTTGTTGAAGTGATTCATATATTTGGTACCAAGAATAAATTTCCAATTTATTCAAATAGGTTATTCTTTGGAATCATGAAACAAAAAATAGATGTTGGATTATATAACATTCTAAGTAATGATTTTTCATTATAAGCAGGTTGATAATAGGAGTGTAGTTAAAATCAATGAATTGGGATTTTTGAAAGTGGATTTCAGTATGTAAAGGTATAAGGACACACCATTCATAATGGAATCATAAGAAATATAAGTATTTTATATCCCTAATCTAACAAAAAAAGTGGTAGATTGTTCTATTATCAACAAAATCCAATAAATGGTTATATATCAATTCAACAGAGTATGACCTCTTCTTTGGGATGTTAAAATAATTTCACCATTATCCCAATATATATCGACTATTTCATGACAATGGAGACCAAAATTTGGGGATTTAGATTCTGATATAGCAGTCAAATACCATCAAACTTTAAAGAAAAAAATAGTGTTCAATAATAATTTTATATTTTTTTATAATAAAAATTTGTTTACGTCAAATTATTATCTTTTCACCACATAATTTATCTTGTAATGATCTAACCCAATTTAACCCAAATCTTCACGTGATACAAACTTCTACACGGCCTAACGGACATTCCCGATCGACATGGGCTATCCACGAGAACTGGGAATTACCAACTATCTCTTGGTAATGATTTCAAGAAAGGTAAAAAAGCACAACCCATCTATAAAACTGAATGGCCACACCAACATCTTTAAATTCAGAAACACATGGCAAAAAGATACAATAAACTATGACATACATCATATACAAAATATTTCATAACTAAACATATACATGTTATCAAAAAAACTAATCCCAAAACTCAAAAAAGTGGGTAAAATGAAAATGAATCCCAAAGTACAACCAAACATATAAAAAATACCTAAAATGAATCCGCCTAATGAAATACCTAGGAGACTGAGTCTTCTCCACAAAACACTGGATAATGGTAATCAAGACGATCCACCTTGAAACATGATGACCTTAACTTTACCCATTCCGTGTAAAATGAAATATACAAACCCCCAAAGTGCCACGAAGTGAGCGAGTCGTGAATCCCAGTAGGATAACACCATAAATCTATTGTATTATTTTACCATATAAAAACCAATAAACTATTTTTAGAACATTTTCAAAACTAAACCACATTTGGAAACATACCATTTCCCAACTACCATTTAAAATCCCTTTAGGTTTTTCATTTTTAAATAATATGTTTTCCAAAAAAATCTAATGAGGCTAGAATAAATAAAAATTTTCAAAAGGCATAACATGACTAATTCTTCAACAAGGAAAATCCAATGGTAATAATGATATTGTAAACTGTAAGAACATGGATCAAAAATAAGAAATATATATCAACACATCAAAATAGAACTAATAAAATTAACGTAGCATATAAACCAATATGGCATGAGTAATGTTCACCTAGGGGATCTGGCCATTAGGC
Organism: Viscum album; assembly: GCA_963277665.1. Classification (NCBI taxonomy): domain Eukaryota; kingdom Viridiplantae; phylum Streptophyta; class Magnoliopsida; order Santalales; family Viscaceae; genus Viscum; species Viscum album. The sequence continues at coordinate 1,777,472,123 of OY728131.1, read as the reverse complement.
CTATCTTTTGTGAGTAAATCATTATTCTAGCTAGCTAATATATTGAATCTCTCATGATCTTACCAAGTCTATAAATGGAAGCTCCCACAGTCTTCCTACTAAAAGGATATCACAGTTCCATAGAAACCAAAATTGAGGTTCACACAGCCCTCACTCAAATAGGTCACATGGAATATACGAAAACCAAAATGGAAACTCGCATGATCTTCTATCAGAAGGCTCCCAAAGTCCCTCAAACAAACCCCTCTTTCAAACCCCAATTAACCCATGTGTTACTCCATGCCATCAAATCCAAAAATGTGTCCCCATATCAATCAATCTATAACACAATCTATTTCATATAAAACATGAGCAATTTTAAAAAAATATTTTTCAAGGTAAAACCATTTACAAACCATCCTTATAAATCCATTTATAACAACAAAACCTCTTTAAGATATCTTCTAAAACATTTTGTGGGATTACAAGCCAAACACATTTGGAAAACCCCCCTAACCACCAAATTTCCTAGCCGATCCATGGAAAAAACTAAAACATGGAATACATACCAATCATAAATCATATATATAGTAATTTAATATAATAAAAAACCAAATTTGATTAGGAATTTAAATTTATTCCATGGAAAACACCATTAAATAGAGACACCTACCTCAGATTTGGTATATATATTTTCACCCTAAATAAATACCACCCAGAAGATATAGAACCAATAATTACACACCTAAACCACAAGAAATGAAACCTTAAACTCACATTAAATAATTTTTTGTTGTCCAGCACTACGGATAGGGTTCCACACAACCATTTAAGTGGAAAATTAGGGGTAAGAAGGAGGAATGGAATAAAAAAACTCAAAAAAATAAACTTACCTCATGCTAACACACCTTGAAAACAAGAGAAAAAAACAAGAAATGAGGGTGTGAAAATAACAACCAAGGGATATGATATGTCCATGATGGGGTAGAAGAATGATCCCCAAAATCATAAAAATATTATAGGGAAATTTTGGAAATAATCCACTTTTATGTGAGATGTACAGGGCCACATGGTTTGCATCCACGGTTAGAAAAACCATGTGCTAATCATTTGGGTGACACTACCCACCAAGAAATGGCTGGATGAGTTCACCTAAAGCATCACATGGTTTTAAAAATTGTGAAAAACCCAATGATCACAAACTATATAACCCTCTCATGGTTAACTACTAAGATAGAAAAACTATGCACAATGATTTTTCCTCTTTAAACACTCGGTTTCAATGCCCAAATCTAATGAACTCCAAGAAACTATCAATATATAAATGAAACTAAAACTAGACTTAAAATTTAACCTTTGGGTGTCATAATATCCCCACTAGAATGAAACATGCGGGGCCACCAATCCCTTATCCAACCATCCAACTGCCATGTCTCATGGATATCACTTCCACGTTGTCAGAGCACATTGAACAACTATAATCATTTCCCATGGAGCACCTTGTTTTGAAGATCAACAATGTGAATAGGCTACTCCACGACAATGGAATTAGGCTCTCACTCCAAATAATTCAACTCATATACAAGAGATGGGTTTAGAAGGTATCTCACTAGATAAGAAAATTGAAATTCTTCATGGTTAGAGGTCAGCCATAGTGGAATCTCCATAAAGTGTGATACCTTCCCTAAGTGATCAAAAATATGAAATGTACCAAAAAAACATGATTCCAATTTCTCCTACTTTCCCCAAAAATAGGGACCCCACTAAACTGATACATATAGAAAAACCTGGTCACCAACATAAAATTATAATGGATGACGATGATGATTATCATATGACTTCTAGAAACCCTGATATATCTCTAATAATTTATAAATCAGCCACACTATCTTACCCATTTCTAGGGTAAGGCTATTTCCTACCAAGGAACACACACCTACATCTACCTGACATCACTACTCCAAAATAGGCATTTAGAATCACTTCTATTTATCCTCACTAGAAAAAAGAATTGATAAATGGAATATTTATCAGTGCTATAGAAAGTGCTGATAAATTTAACCTTTTTCCATGATTTTTAGCATTGATAGAGGGTTCCTTTATCAGGGCTAGAAAAAAGCCCTGATAAATGGAATATTTATCTATGTTATATAAAGTGATGATAACATGACCCATTTTCCATGCTTTTTACCCTTGATAAAGGGTTAATTTATCAGCGCTTAATTTTTATTGCTGATAAAGGGTTCCCTTTATTAGTGCTTTATTTTTAGAACTGATAAAGGGAACCCTTTATCAATGCCTTATTTTTAGCACTCATAAATTAATCCTTTATTAGTGCTTTTTAGCACTAATAAAGATCCAAATAAATAATTTGAAATAATGAAAAAAATAAAAAATAAAAAAATGTGTTTATTAATAAAATATTAAACATTTTATAAGTTAAATAATTATTGATGAAAATAAATAAATTATTTATAATATATATATATATTATAAATACTAAGGATTAGCATGTTTTAAATATATTGATATATGAAAAATAAAAAAAAATAATAAAAATAATAAATAAGTAAATTAAGAAATATATTCAATATTTTGTTAATTATATGATTATTGATAATTTTAATAAATAGTATATTTTAAATATATAGATATATTTTAATTTATATAAATATGATTAATATATTACAAAATATTTATGCACTTTACATTAAATAGTCTTATATTTAGTGAACAATTGTTTGTAATTAAAAATTAATATGAATTAAAAAAACTAAATAATTGTATAGAGTAATGGAAATGTAATTGAATATCATTTGATTTTGTAATTTTACATAATTAAAATGTGTGTTAAATTGATTACAAAAATACACAATTAATTCATTTTTATATACAATACACACACAAAACATATCCATTTATTCAATATTATTAATGTTCACTTATTTTTAATTTATTCAATTTCCCTCATTTTTAACAAGAATGTACTTAAAATTAGATATTCATTAATAATGATAAAAAAATTCGTAAAAAAAATTGTAAAAAAATATTTACAAATTAATATATTTATAAATAATTATTTTTAAGAGTAAATATATTTATTAATGTATATACTAAATTTTAAAAATTATATAGTTGAAATTATAAATAAATAATTTTTCAAATATTTAAATTTTTATTAATATATAATTATATGTATTTAAATTATTATTATATTTATAATAGATTTACGTAAATAAATAATATATTTACTATATTTATGTCAATATATATTTATTAAACATACATATAATTGTATAAATTTATATAATGATATATATATTATTTCTTAAAAATATTTATATAATTATAAATAAATAATTATATATTTAAAAAATAATAAAATTATAATAAATATATTTAAATAATGAATACATTTAGTATATTTATATTTATATTTATTTATTAAGTATATATATTTACAAATTTTTTATTTATAATTATAAATCCTCTATCATAACATAAGTAATAAGCATTAACAAATATGAGGCTTTATTAGTGCTAAAAAAGCACTGACAACAATTCCTTTTAGTTGTTCTTATTACTTAAGAACTAATAAATGAAATATTTGTCATCTTTTTTAAAGCGCTGATAAATGTGTCTCAATCTATTTAAAAAACCTAACATGTTGCGAACCCATTGTGATATCATAATCTTTCTGCAGAAGCTAGTCACTGTCGATGCTCCTCCTCGGTGAATCGAAGCATGAATCACAAAAACATACTCAAATCAAACAACCCACTGCATCCAGTTTTTTGAAAGTCGTTCTCTATCCAATATACTATAATAGTTATGATTTATAAATAAAACATTGAGATATAGATATGAGGGTTATGGAAGTTCTTCAACATAGAGAGTTAAGCATGTGTTATCCTTTATAGGTTCTTATTATCTTTATGTATTTTTTATTTTATTTTTGATTTCTTCTTCTATGATTTCATCAGTTTTTTTGTGCTTCGGTCAATGTATTCTATTTTTTTTGTTTTTATGATATTTTTTGTTCTAGAATACTTTTTTGGATATCCTATTTTGGACATTTTAAATTTTTTCTCAACGTCAATTTGATTCACTATCTAAATATATACCCCAGCTTGCTCCACCAGATTAATTTTTTCACTATTTCGAAATCTTAGAGAACCACCTCTGGTTCTAAGATAATCTAATTAAATAAATATTTATGCCACTATATAAATAGTGAAAGTTTTGGATATCATAACCTTAATGAAATGAGAAAATTGATTTAGAAAACCATTTTTTTACTCTGCTAATGGTGCGAAGTAGAAATAATAACTGATTTTATGCCATTTATTTAAGGGAATTTATTTATTTAAATTTTATTTTAATATTATGGTGTATGGATTTTTCCTTAAAAATTTATCTATATGGAATGAGGTTTTTTTATTTTAAGAGAAATGTTAGTAAGGTTGATATTATATTCATTTATTTTCAATGTAACTCCATTTTCTAAGTTGGTATGGGATTGTATTTACATTACAATGTTGTGATATTTTTCTTTATGGGTTATATATATTTTTATAAATATAAGAATATTATATATATATGTGTATATATATGTGTATATATATGTTTAAATGTGTATATATATGTTTAAATGTGTATGGGATATATGTTTCAAGGTTTGGTGTGTTTTTCTCCATTTCTTGTGATATATCTTGTTCATGTGTGTTATTGCTTTATGGAAACTTCTTTATGGACCTCCTTAGAATCTCAAGTATTGGTCAATGGGTATTATATGGCCTCTCTAAATTCTTCATATGGGTAGATCTAATGTGAAAACCTCCGTAGAATCCTTAGGATGGGTCGGTGTCATGAACTGATATCCCAAGATTCTTGAGACATTTTCAAATATTTGATATACCATTATTTTTAGATGTAATAATTCTTCAGGTTTCTACATCACCTATTCCAAAAAATAGAATAGAAGTTTCCAAATTCTATATATTAGAAATTATTTTTATGTATTCATCATTTTAGGTCTACATGTATTGGTTCCAACCATAAGAATCTCTTATTACTATCCATGTATATGAAATAACTATTTATTTATTAAAATATTTATTTAATAAATTTTTATATCTTCTAGATTATTAAATGAGAATTTATTATTCTTATTTATCATATTTGAGTTCCTTATTACTCTTTAATTTCTGTTATTATATTTTTATTTGTTTAGGAGATTTAAGAAATACATGATGAGTGTTAAACAATAGTTATTATTGCAATATTTTTCTTGAGACTCATCCCCCATCACTTTTAGAAACAACTATCATCCTCATCAACTTCGTCTCCTGAACAGTCAGTATTTTAATTGGTTTCTTGAAAATCATCACACATATCTTTAATGTTTCATTTATAAATATGAGCCATAGTAATCCCATGGATGAATACAACTTAAAGTATTTCAATCTGCATAGGTGCATTTCCAAAAGAGATGATGGATGTGTCAAACAAAACAATAAAATGATAAATGTATGGGAAAAGATATCATGATTATGATTTGTATATAACTTTTAACTTTGAATGACTTCATAGGATAACACATGGAATAGTGGTGTAATTATTTTCATAAATTCAATTACCCATTTTCATCAGCAAACTGAATTTATTTGGAATAATAAAATTTTTAGTTTCCCTTATTAGAATTATCTATATCTTTAACCTTTGATAATGAATATATTATTTGTATTTATTTATTAATTATATAAAATTAATCTTTTATTAATAAAATAGGATATATATGAATCGAAAATAGATGAACACTAATCATTTAAAAAAGAGTATGAATGAGAAGTTAAAGAGTTCATCAAGTTTCCAAGAGAAAATACATACGATCCATCTCAAATCCACTATTAGTGTTTATATTGTTATTATTCAAGAAAAATTATTTTGGAAGAGTTAGAAGAAAATTTTATTTTTCACAAAATAGATCATAGATATAAATGTTGGACTAAACATGGGGATAAACTGAATGTTGACACTGATTGCGATGAAATTATGGTTTATGGATAATTTGATATGAAAACTAGGGTAAATGATAATAGAGATCACATGGAAAAAATGGAAATGAAAATTGATGATAACCATCATGATTTTCCAAATTTGATTGAGGAGTAAAATAATTATTCCATGAAACCATTATATACCATTTACAAAATACACTACATTGTCATTTGTCTTGATGTAATATAATTTGAAAGTTGGTAGTGGATGGAGTGACACGAGATTTACAAAACTACTTGGTCTGATGAATGATATGCTACCAAAACAAAATGAACTACCTTTCTAAAAATATGATTCTAAATGAATGTTACATGCAATTATAATGTTCTCAAAAAAAATATTCTTTGTCCAAATGGTTTCATATTTTTTTCAAGGACCATGAATCACTCATAAAACACATTAAGTGTGGCGCAGATTGATACTAGAAATATGAATCATGTCCTTTGAAATATGTATGGTACTTTATGATAATTCCATGGGTTAGAATATTACATGGATGTCAAGAAATTATGATTAAAGTGAAATGGAATACATATACAATAATTAAATATGGGAACATATGCCATCCAACATTTTCTCTACAAAGAAAAAAAATTTATTATGAGTATCATGAATTTTGAAATGGGATAAGGAACATTCGTCTTATGTTACTTACCGATGGAATAATTACTTTTTGTGTTTATATATTTCCTCATAGTACCTGGCCTTTCATGTTGGTAAATAATAGATTTTATCCATGGTTATACATGAAGTGTAAATACATTATGTTTTCTCTTATAAAATATGGACCAAATAAACCGGGTAATGATAATGATGTCTAATTGGCTCTATAGATCAAAGATCTAAAATTGATGCGGGATATAGGTGTTACAATGTATTATTCTCATATAAGTGAAGAATTCACATTAATGGACATGTTTTGTTGAACGATAAATGACTTTTCCACTTATGTACATTTATCAGGAGATAGTATTAAATGAATTTTGGGTTGTCAGATTTGTGAAAAATGTACACACTCAGTTTAGTTAAAACATTCCTCAAAGACTATGTTTTTAGAACATAAAATATGTTAAACTTGACTACATAAATATTGATCCTAGATGACAACATTCAATGGAAACATTGAACAAGGTACAAAACTATCTCTAGTAATGGACAATGAACTATATAATCAAGCAAAAGATATTGGAACTATTTTCAATAAAACATCTTCTAAAAACCTAACAAAATTAGGTTGGAAGAAGATATCAATTGTCCTTGAATTAACATATTAGGATTCTTTGTATGTCAGATATTTTTGATGTCATTCATGTAGGAAAAAATGCATTCTATAGTGTTATTTTATTGTTACTAAATGTTCATAGAAGAACTAAATATTGAATCCAGGCTAGGTTTGATTTGATTGAAATGGGGATAAGGGAATATTTCGTGCCTGTAGAGGGTAAAAGATGTACTTTTCCTCGTCTACTATCTTACACACTATCCAAATAGGAAAAATTATAATTTTTCCTTTTTCTTAATCACATTAAATTTAAACAGGGGTATTCAACAAATATCAAGAATGTCATGTCAAGGGGATGATTTATTTCCAAGGGGCATGAGATGTCTTATCCTACTCCGTGAAGGTGGTATAAATTATTCCATTACCTCCCCATTCATAGGGTGAGGAACCTTCATTTTCCTTCAAGGGAGTGGACTCCCTCCTTACCCCCTTTTCAAACCCCGAGCTTCTTCCCAAATTCCCTCAATTCTCTATATACCCTAAGGTTCCAGAGCTATTCGTTGGATTACCGAACCTACTTATTTCAACCATAGAGTTCAGAGAAGCTTTGAATCTCCACAATTTGACCTTGATTTCTCGATCCTTGAAGAGAATACCTTTAGTGGACACATTTGATAGGTTCCGATTTAGTTTCTAAGATATAAAGGATAATAAAATTGTTGGTTTTCATGAAAATAAGAACATAATGTTCCCTTTTGAGTTAGAGGAAAACCTGATTAATGTGTGGTCTAGTGATCCTCACAATAGAAACAGGTCCCTTTTATACCTTTACTAATGTACATACGACTTACAAATGAAGTGGTACTCCCTTTCAGTGGCGATTTGGGTGAGTTTCTCTAACCAACCCTTAATGTTTCAAAACCCCCTGATTGTTAGGATGACTAGGAATCTGGTAGGTAGGTATTTGTTCTCTAATAGATAAAGTAATGTTGTTTTTTACCCTATTAATCATTGAGTTTTGTGGAAGTAAATGCTTCAAGATTTCCTTTTGATTTCATATGAATTATAGTAGGAGATGAATTTCATTGTATAAAGAAAGGGTTTTATGAATCATGGGTAGAATTTTGTTCTATTTGTAAGAGGATGAGACATTAATTGGTGGACTTTAGGAATGTGTCTAGGCAACACAATAAGCTGAAGATTGTAGGCATAGATGGAAGAAAGGATTCAGATTATAGAGTTTTAGATTATTACTCTTGGTAGGGACATGAGGGTGTAGAGACTACAACATAAGAAGTTCAATGTGAATCTTGTGATGGAGATACCATGGTGAGAGACATCTTCCATCAGTTAGGAAATGACTTGGACAATCCTCTATAGTCTTTAGAAATTTCTTTTATGCACATGGTTTCAATGGTGGAAAAGGATGTTGTAGTTTTGGCCCCTCTTTGCTGGAGGGTCCTCATGGTGTGAGTGGTCATAATGATGTATTAAAGCCTCAAAATTATGAAGGTCCCAAGACATCCATGGGTGTCTCATATGCTGAGGTGGTGTGTTAATTGAGTGGTACTCATGATAATGGTGGCAAAAAAGTTGATAAGGAACATATAAAGGATAATCTTCTAGGTTTCATGTTTAGATCCATGCTTCTAGAGGTGAGGCCTTGATCGGTGAAAGTCCCATAAGGGAGGTGGTAGTTAGCGAGCTAGGAAATCGATTTCAGTATTTATTTAAGGATGGTTTGGTTCAAGATCATGAGGATGATTTGGGAAAGACCTCCATTGATGGGTAGAATTATACTAGGAATGGGTGTAGTGAAGATGGCTCTAGCCATTCTGAACGTGACAAAGAGAATGTGGTACAATGTAGTAATCTTCCAAGATTGAGGAGGAATAAGAGTCATATGGGTAACATTAAGGAGAAGAAGGATTAATTTTATTTTCCAATACCAATGGAGAATTGATCAGTGGAAAAGATGATATCTAAGCATATGGTCAACTATAAAACCTTCATCCAAGGATTCAAGATAGCTGAAAAAGAAAAGAGATATACTTGGTCAAAAATTAGAACTACATATGATCTCAGATGATGAAATGGTTGAATAGGTTCTGTCAATTAATTATACTAATAAATAAGCTGACTAAATTATGGGTATGTTTTTAAGGGTGGATCTCAATGAGGAGAAATATTACTAGATTTACAAGTAGGACATGATTTTAGTAAGGGGTTTCAACAATGAGAATATCAGAATAGAGGAGTATATCTATTCATGAGACAAGATGGTATTCGAATTTGAAGATCTCATAATTGATGAACCAAATGCCCAGTTTAGTAATATATCTTAGAAATTATTTAGTGATGTTAAATCTAGGGGGAATAAACTGTATTTTAATGGCTCTATGATTTATTTTTTGTGGTTAAACCCATGGTTTGTCGCATTATCCTTAAAAGTGATTAAATAATAAATAGTTAAATTTTAGTTAGACAATCATGTCAATGAATAATTTCATGTTTCAAGGACAGAAGTCACTTGACTGTCTTGTTTTTATGAAAGATTCAATGCATTTTACTTTACATTGAATTATACCTCTAAATGTATGACATAAATTAACCAGGCCCTTCACATTTTTCAAAGTCATATGTAGTAAAGTTAGAGACTCGAGGAAGTTTTCCATCATGAATAACTATGTTTTGGACATATTATGTGATTTATAGATGTTCTCCCCACCATCATTATATAATGTAAATGGTTCAAGTTGTCCAAGATGTTCAAATATGTTGTCATGTCCATTGTATATGGATATACACCATTGAATTGTATATGATTTTTTTGAAAGGGTATACCAAGAATCAAAGTGGGCAAGAAGGTTATATTGCAGTATGACATATTTTTGAAGAATCTATTGAATTTTGTATTGATTAGCTATCTTATTTTGACAAAAACAGTCTTCCAAAGTCACATCACAACAAACTTCTTATGGGTGAAGGGATTTTCAAAAGAGATGTTGTTAAAATTACCTTGATCGTGTGGGAGAAAGCGTGCCTTTACATTTTACATAATAGTGAATATGTTGATCAATATAATGAATCCTATAAAGAAATTCATAGAGATTTGAATCCATTAATGGATGAAGGATGTGTATCAAATACAAATAATCAAAAGTTTATTGGATGGTTTCGAGATCAAATTTATAAGGAAATATCTAAAAATCTGAATTCAATTTCTGAACAACTCCAATGGCTACCCAGAGGACTGATTGAAAATATTATATCTTATACTGGTTTTTAATAAATTGTTATATGTTTTATGAAAAAACATGATGTCTATAGTTTGATGCCAAAATAGGGGTGTTATTCTTGTGGTTGAAGTAATGCACATATCTAGTTCCACAGATAGAAATCCAATTTATGTAAATATGTCATATTTTCATATTATCAAACATGCATATGAGATTGATTATATAACATCCCAAGTTCCCATTCTCTATTGAAAATTAATTTGACAATATCATTGTAGTAAAAGTTGATGAAATGGTCTTTCATGGAGGTGAATTTCATTAAGGGGAAAAGGACTAGCTATTCATAATGGCATCAGAAGCAGTCAATGTTTTTTATGTCTCTGATCTAGAAAACAAGAATTAGTCGATTTTCCTGCTAGTGACTAAAACAAATATTAGTTTAAATGAAAACTCAATTGAAGAAAACCCTTTTATTGGGAGATCACAATAACTTCTTGTTTTTCCTAATGTAGATAATGTCTAGTATGTTATAGGGGACCAAAAAGAGGGAATTTGGATTCTCAATAGAGGAACCAAATCATTGAAACCTTTAAAAAAAGAAATAGAGTTTAATGAGAAGGTAAAAATTATTTTTAATATACTATTTTTTCCTAATAATATTATAAATTGTCTACTATACTAACATAATATAATTTAATTGTTTGACTACTCATGTAGGCAATGTATTCTATAGATGATGATGTTACTAATCTCTCAAAATAAAAAACTATAATGATGTAAACCCTTTGGAAGTATGTAAAGGTAATGTTATTATAAACTTTATATATTTTACCGAAAAATTATTTAATTAAACATTGATTTAATTTTCATTATTCCTTGAAACGTTCATTTATTTTATAATATTACTGTCCATCAATCATACCTTTATAGGAAAATCAATAATTCTATATCTACTTAATCAAAGATGTAATCTTGATGTTTTTACTATAAAATAAATTTTTATAGATTTCATTTATTAGTTCATATTTATGATTAACTTATTTCTTTTTAATTTTAATAATCTAATAAATTTTTTTATATAGATGCATTCATTTGTTCGATTTGGGTAGTCTATCCATCTTTCATGTATTTAGGTAACAAAATATCTATAGAATTATTCTCTCTTAAATCCTTTTCACCCCTACAGTGTTTCATTTATCCATTTCCTTTAATATGACACATGGTGAAACCGGTATGATTCTAAGTACTTCTTTATACTTATATTTGACATTACTTTTATTAAAATATACAACTAACATACTCAAAAATGAAAAATATTCATATTTCTTTTATTATTTAATATAATGATACATTAGTCATTTGTGATTTGTAGTAGTTATCCATAGCTTAATCTGATACACGATATGCCCATCATGACTCAATGTGGATGTTATTTGTTTAAAATCAACATTTTAGTTCAAAAAGATTCACTCACTAAAAACTGATAAAATGTACTTGGATTTTCATGATAATATATAAAAAAGTTTTATAATTTAATTTTTACATGTAAGAATCAGTTTCACATTAAACTGTTACACAATGTGATCATAATGATTCAAAATTGAGGGTTTCTAGTTTAAAATGAAATTTTAGTAAAGAAGAAAACTAACATACTAAAAAATGACCAAACTCATTCGAATTGTTTTGATGCTTCAGGAAAAATATCTAGAATTAATTTGATTTGTGTAGGAATTATCCGCACCTCAATCTAATGCATAGTGTAACCATAATGACTCTATGTACGTCATTTTAGTTAAAAATTTCATATATATTTTTGTAAAATGGACAACTGACCTACTAAAAACCAAGAAAACACATTCATATTGTTTTGAAACATTTCAGAAACAATCCATATGAAATTTTTGACATATAGGGATCATCTACACCTCGTTCCAATACAAGATGTTCCCAGTACAACTCAAAGTCATTGTTAACAGTTTAAAACAAACATTTTAGTTCAAAAAGTGACACTCACAGAAAAATGATCAAACTCATTCAGGATTTCTTGATAATTTAGGAAAATAATTCATAAGTCATTTTTGATGTGTAAGAATTATTATTAAATCAAACCAATACATGATGTGATCATAATGAGTCAAAGTGCATGATTCTAGTTTAAAATGACATACTGGAAATTGATAAAAACATTATGATTGTTTTTATAATTTAGTTAAATGATCCATAGGTCATTTGAGATGTTTAGGAATCAACTGCACCTCAATCTAACACAGGGTGTGACCAGAATGACTCAAAGTTCTTAATTTTATTATAAAATAAAATGGAAAAAAATCCACTCAAAAACAAGAAAACACATTCATATTTTTTTGATACATTATGAAAAGCATCCATAACTCATCTGTGACCTGTAGGAATCAACCTCACCTCAATCCGATAAATGATGTGCCTAGTATAACATAAATTGTTCATTATCAATTTAAAATCATTATTTTAGTTCAAAAAATGTCACTCACTAAAAACTGATCATACACCCTTATATATTCTTAATATGTTAAGAAAAATATTCATAAGACATTTTTGACGTGTATGAATTAGTTTCATATCAAACTAATATATGATGTGATCACAATGAGTCAAAAGTGTGTGTTTCATGTTTAAAATGAAATTTTAGTAAAAAAAACCAACGTACTCAAAAATAATCAAACACATTCATATTGTTTTGATACTTCAGGAAAAGGATCCACAATTCATTTGATAGCTGTTGGAATCAACCTCATCTTAATCCGATGCACGTTATGACTAGTATGACTCTAAGAGTTTTTATTATTTAAAACTGACTTCAATTTTAGTAAAATTAACACTTGTTTTTAATTTATTTCAATATATTATTACTAAAAAATTAATTTTTTTTGTAATATAGGTACATTAATTTGCTCAAATAGGGGTGGTTTTTAGAAATAACATGAGTTGGGGTCAATATTAAATGACAAAGGAACATTGAATTTTTTTAAAGTATGTAATAATTTATATTTATGTAATTGTATAAATGAATGTATGAAATATCAATAATATATATTATTTATTTTATTTTTTTAGTAAATTACATTTCATTTAAATTATGTATGGGGACTTGTTTTTGTTGATATATGGTTTCTTTCTAGTGCTGTGGTGTGCTATTTTAACACACTGCATTGGTACTGTAGTATGTTGTTGTAGCACACTATAGTATAGCCCTTTATTATCATTTTTTAAAACATAGATAAATGGGTCCTTTAGTGGCCCTAAAAAATCACCGATAAAGGACCCATTTATCAATTCTTTTTAGCACCGATAAAGGACCCCTTTATCGGCACTTTTTATAGATGATAAGTGACCAAGGATTTTAATCTCACTCAGGTAGTCAGTAGTTTCTAGTACACATAAAATCCATTTATAGCACAGTTAAAGGCCTTTTTTATAGTAGTACATGAAGGGGATTGGTATGGCATCCCATACAATGCCTCATAAAGGGATGCCTAGATTTACGCATGATAACTATATTTATAAGAAAACATAGCCCAAAAGTAGGTTCCTTTACCATGAATTTTCAAGATCAAGTACCCACGCTTGCAACATATCATCAAGTATCCCACTGGTTTTCTCAGATTTAACATCTTTCGGTATATTATATACAATTCTCAACTTTAAATAGGTTCCCAAATTCTCCTACGGCCCCTTCAAAAAAAGGGACATGAAGTGAGAATCCTTGTGGGACACTATCACCGAGGATACTCCATGAATCCAAACAACCTCTTGAACATACCACCATTTGAGTTCCTATACATTTATCCACTCCTTGATTGGAATAAAATGGGTTGATATCATTCGAAAATTATCAATCACCCATATAGAATCTTTAATACTCAGATTATGGGGTAATATAATCATAAAATCCATAGATATATTATCTCACATCAACACAAGAATGAGAAGTGGATGGAACAACCTGTATGGTCTCTGATGCTTAGTTTTGATCCTTAACCAGGTCAAGCACATGGATATAAGTTATCCAATACATATCTAATCTTGGGCCACATAATATTATTTCAAGATATATAACATCTTTGTCATCTAGAGGTGAACAAACCAACTAGAATGATTCACCTTTAACATCACCTCCAACCTCAATGTCAAAGGAACAACTTTCTACTACTAAAAGTGAATAGAACAATAGAGTGACCGAGGTCAATCACTCTATGTCTCCCACTATTTAATGTATTTATAATATATTAGCACTGGCATTAATATTCTTACACAATCCTCACTCGATCGATGAGAGAGGGTGAATCCTTAAAACTGGAAAAGAATATCCACCCATTGTCCTCCTACACATCCAGTCGCATATCAACAAACAAACTCCTCATACCCCACTCATATAATAACTTCTGAATACCCTGCATGGGAAGATTCCTACACAATGTGTTAGTGACCACATTTCCATTATGAATTATGTACCCAATTTCAATGTTTTATATTTAGGTTCCTCTATGTGAAAATATTGTCTCGGATCATATGATCCAAACACACTGTAAAATTTTCCCTCATTAGGTAATGTCCTCACCTCTTTAATTCATTTATTACCATTAACGATTCCAATTTGTAGGTGGGGTAATTCCACACATTTGGTAGAAGATTCCATGATTTTCAGGCCACCTCATGGTCATTCTATATTAGCAAGCATCCCAAACCCACACCAAAATCATCACAGTACCATATAATCCCTCATAGGATCATAAATAATCATGATAGGTGTGGATTTTAGAAGAGTCTACAAATTCCAAAAATCACTTTGGGATATCTCTCCGCATTTAGATGTCACCCATTTAATAGTAAAATCCATCATGGGAGAAGATATACCACATAAGTCCTAGACTAAGCATCCAAAATACCCAACAAATCCCTGAAAACTATGGATCTTAAACACATTATTGGGTTTCTCCCATGAAATGACTGGTTGATTTTTTTATCCACTAAAACTTCTTCCTCAAATATCATGTGGCCCAAAAACAACACTTCTTGAATACAAAATTAACACCCAAAAAAATGTTCATGTAGAGGATTATCTCTCAAAACACCAAAAAAATCCTTATATGGTCATAGTTCACCCCCTTTGTCTTTGAGTACACCAATTTATCAACTATAATCATAAATATGAAGGAGTCTAGAATGTTATGGAAGATCTAGTTCACCAAAACGAAGATGTCTACCAGAGAATTGGTTTTCCTAAATAACATATCCAAATACATAAAATTCCTATACCGGTTTTGAAAAATGGTCTTTATAATACCCTCTTCTGGGAACTCAATTGTTGGTACCCCAATCACATGTTGATATTTGAAAACCAATATGATCTCCATATCTAATCAAACAAATCATAAATTCTAGGAAATTGTTATGTATTCACTATTACCACCTAGTTTAGCTTTTGACAGTCTATAACACATTGGGGACTAAAATATTCCTTCTTCACCAATAATTATTTTAAATAACATTTTGACACACTTGGATGGAAAAACCCTTTGCCACGAGATCCTATAACAATCATTTTAACTCCGTTATCTTAGATAGATCAATCTGGTATGATTTAAAGGTGATCCTGCTCATCCTGGGGAGATGATCAATAGTTAACTCAACCTTTTTCAAAGGTTTAAATACTAATAAATCTTTTAGAAACATGTCTAGGTACCTACTCATGACCACAAAAATTTCACCTAGCAAACCCAATTTAATAACCATAAGAAATAACTTGGAAAACTAGGATGAGATCAACCCCGACACTGAATCAAAGGATCATCCCCTATCTGATCACAGATCCAATTAACCCTAAAATACATGAATGCTTCTGTAAGGAATAAGGAACATACAACTTTGGAAATATTATTTGACCAATTACTTAAATATTATTAACCAATACATGTAGATAATGTCGTCGAAAATATCCATGTCTAGAAGAGGGATGTCCAAAATTACATCCATGCCAGTTATCCCAACCTGACACTCATAAAACTTGAAAAATTTCATCTTATTCTTACAAAAAAGGGTTATAAAATATATAACATAAAACCTGAACTCATCCTATATTACCAAATAATAAATTTCATTAAGTGAAATAAAAAATGTGATGTG
The DNA here is from genome assembly GCA_963277665.1 of Viscum album. Lineage (NCBI taxonomy): Eukaryota > Viridiplantae > Streptophyta > Magnoliopsida > Santalales > Viscaceae > Viscum > Viscum album. The sequence goes on along the minus strand of OY728131.1, from coordinate 1,777,455,461 downwards.
TTGGTTTCAAATAAAACAAATTCTATATAAGAATCAATAAACAACATACCTTGAAAGGTGGTCATCCCAGAATCTAAGTCCATTGTCAAAACCTCTTTTGCATAAGGATTAACTAGCTTAAACTCACCCAAATATTTTTACCGTATTAATAATATACCATACAATGACTTTGAGATCCTACACCCTTGGAATCCTCAAAATACACCTAATATCCCTTCAGAAAGGTTGATCCTACACTTCTCCCATGTGAAGAAAACTGACAGAATCACTGGATATGCCATGAATTCCCACATCGGTGAAACATCCTCAATGTATGTTATCAATTCATCCTAGTTTTTAATTCAGTCCCACATTGATGAAAATCATTGATATTATTTCCCAAATAAGTCACAGGAAATGAACTCTAATACTATTGAAAACTGTTTCCACTACCCCTGTGAGACTCATCCAATAATCTCTTATGTCCCAATGAAGAACTCTAGCTACCACTTTCTAAAGGAACACAACTAATACCTATTTTTCAGTCAAATATCCATCAACCATAGTTTTCTACTTAAAAACCTCTAAATAGGTTGATAAACATAGAATAATGAGCATGAATTTGATTTCTAGCCTCAATCCCATTTGAAAGTGCCAAGCCATAAGATAATCATTCATGATGAGATCCCGAGAGACCTAAAACAAGCCGGTAAATTCGGAAGCATACTCCATCACTAAAAAATCACCCTTCTCCATCATAAAGAACTCACGAGCCTTTTCCCCTCTTAAGGATTCTAAGTAGAACTACTAATTAAATGCCACTTTGGAAGTAGTCTATATGAGATACTCATGCTTCCTTAAAAGCACCATCAATTCCCACTACTTCCAACCTAGTTATATCAGTATATACATTGAAAATACCACATTAGAGGTATCTTGGGAATTCATGAACTCCAATATCTTCTCAATACGATCTAACCACTCCTTAGTCTCATTAGTTCCCATGTCTCCATGGGACACCAGTGGATTTAACATTGAAAACCCCTGATCAGGGTCAATATTCCATGTTTTCTCATGAACACCAACTCAAACCATGGTTTAGATCATATGAATCACTAAATCCACAAAATCATGATCAATATGTGGGTTTTCCTATAAGTTACTCTTCATTGCACCGTTTCTTCTCTTAGAAAAGTTATTTATGGGAGGCATTGTCTACAAAAAACAAAAATAACAAGTTTTATAAAAAACAATACAAGATGATAAATCATCATAAGTACCAAAATAAAAACCCAAACATGGGAATCGTTAAACAAAAAAAACACCATAATAATCCAAAAATTATAAAGGATTAAAACATAAAAATTTCAAGCATTTACCACACTTCACAATTTGGTCAGATTATTAGGAAAATTGTGAGAAAACTATGCAGGTGTCACTAGAGTTGACAGGTATAGCCACATGCGCTGAGAAATGTTACTATTAACCATCAACATTAATTGTTCTCCTCCTTTAGACCTCTCTATTTCACAAAAAGACTCAAAAATAACCCTAAGCTCTCCCTAATACAGGTCACCAACTTATAAATAAATCAAAATCACATTGAAATAACCCATAACTGGGCTCAAACCATTCCCACAACCCCAAACCACCCAAGGTAACTCGAGGATTGACATGAATAAGATTGGGCCAAAAACTCCCCCATTCCAACATATCTAGTCCCAATAGTCCTAGCTCCAATATACCATGGACTTCCAAATAACAAGGATTTGATATTGCTATTTAATTAAAAAACTTGGGTTAACCTAACTCGATACCCTAGTCAGCCTGTTACATGGTCTGATGTGTATTTATGATCACCACAGGATGTCTACAAGCACTGGTTATAACCCAATATAGCTTGGGAAAAATATTCCATAGGTAAACTAGAACAACCCATCCATGAAATGGGATGGCCACACCAACATCATCAAATTCTGTAGAACAATATGTGTAGATACCATAATCAATGAAATAAATCATATAAAAACATTCTATAATTGAACATATGTAAGGTATCTAAAAAAACTAAAACTCAAAATAATGTGAAAACCACCGAAAAAGACCCAAAGTGTAAAAGCCTGAGATTTTGTGAAATATTTTTGTTCAAATTAATTTAATTTGTTGATATTATTCATTTAATTCATCATAGAAAATAGTTTTTTAATTTAAAATAACTAATTAAAACATTCGTTTCACATAGAACTGACTTGGATTGTGCAACACACAACACTAACTTATCATATGTTACACACAACACCGAGTTTCTATGAAGCATCATTTTATAGTTATAATTATTTAAATGAGATAACTATAACATAGATATTAATCATAGTAATATAACTAGTAATAACTAATTTTTAAAGTATTTTTTGTAATGGTTTTATAAAAATATAATATCTTGATACCAAGATATATAATTTTTGATAAAGTGTTTTTATGTATAAAAAAAATATTTTCTCAAATGAATTTCTTTTAATATCCTATTAAAAATAATAAAATTAGACACTTTTAGAAGTTGAATTTTATAAATGATGCTTCATTTTTTTTATAATGTCTAATTTTTCTTTGGGTGATTTTTTGGGAGTTTTTTAAGAAACATTATTTTTGGATGAATTGTGAAAATTACCAGATTTTAATTTAGACACAGATTTTCATTAGCTAACCTATGTTTGATATGGGTTTATACACAATTTCAAAGTGATATTGATCCTAATAAACTAAATTAGAGTATTTGGTAAAAATAATTTCAAATTAATATTTTAAAAACACCGTAGTGTCGTCCTATTAGCGGGGTCATTTTTAAATTAATTTCGACCACTTTGGGGATTATAATTTCAAAAAATGGATTCCATATTTAGAATCATACTAATTTATAATTTCTAATAAGGTAAAAATATGTTTTTTTCAAAATTATTAGTGAAAGTGATTAAAATTAATTACAATAATTATGATATAAATTAGGTTAACAAAGTACTAAACCATAAATTTAAGACAAAAAATTACCAAGAAACTTGTCCAAAACCCATTTATGGCCGTTATCCAGCAATTAAACTTCCATGATTGAGTTTTTTTTGTTTTTATGACTTTTCTTAGGTATAAACATGGGTAAAAATAACTTGTTTTTAGAAATGCCAAGTGTGTCATTTCCCTTCCCTATAAATGACCACCAAATCTCTATATTCATCACACCACTAAAAATACATAGGTTCAACCAATACCTACCTAATATACTTCCCAAAATCCATTAATTACTCCTCAAATCCTCCATTTTGGTACAAATAAATCCATGGAATCCTTTTTTTTCATAATCCAAAAGGAGTTACTCGATTAGGAGGTAAAATCTTATCTGATGCTTTATTATTTTAGTTTTTTTTCACCCCATCCACTCTCTTTATTCCATAATTTTACAATAAAAGTATATTAAATATAATATTATTTTTTTATGATAATTTTTAGACCTAAACTCTCAAAAACATTCATCTAATGGGTAAAAAGCATACTATTTACGTGTATGGAAAACACCACCTCATGAATTGATGATTGTTAATTTTCCTTTAAGGCCAATCATGGTAGAAATTATGATGGAAACAATTTTTATATATGTTATATATTATATTTATTATGTATTTTACCTTATTAAATCTTCTTTAACCGTTTTACAACACATATCATTACATATTTCATTTGGTGTAAATACGATAATTTCGTTTGAGGAAGTGTGGACTACTGTCCCCTCAAAGCGATGTTATTCATTCACACATTACATAGAATTTACAAAGGATGAGTTTAGTGAAATTATATGATTTTTATGAACTAATAATTCTATTTTAATTATAAAATATATATGTATATATATATTTCATTTTCATTCTTTCTTTCAATACGATAATAAAACGGAAACAACGTCCAGGTGTACCTACAACCTAAAGTCTCCTTGAACAATGTATTCTGTTTCATACTTCTATATTATATAGATTATTATAATAAAAATATACTAGATATGCATTATGTTTATATAATTCTGTAAATTCATAAAATCATGATATAAGTATAATGACTTAAGATATAAAAATTAAGACACATGTGGGGAACAAAGTGAATATTACTCAAATTGAATCCTTAATATAGAATTGTTAAGATTAGGGTAATATGAGGTCGTAATAAATACATATATGGTACTAGATATAATAATATTCATGTTTAAAATATTTATATTAAACTTACATTTATTTATATAGTAATCTTGTTTGAGTATGAAGATATTCAAGACCCAAGGAAAGGGAATTTCATTTCATGTTTTATTTCTATGAGATGCATGATTTATTCACCACCCATTCATTTTGTGTGGTGTGTATACTACACATTTTTGAATTATATAATTTTTATTATAAAATTTATTTTTATTTACATATCCTTTTTATGATATTTCTTTCATTGAGTTTAATTTTCAATTGTTTACAAATTGATATTAATAGTTTTGTCTCAATTTTTATTCTTTGAGACTATTGTTTTATTGTGAAACTAAATTATTTTTCAAGGTGTATATACATCTATTTTACTTGTTATACCAGTAATATACTTCATTAATGATATTTTAAGATTAAATTAATTTAACTTTATTACTTGGGTATTATGGTTCAATGTTACTAAGTGATAAGAGTTTATTGAAACAATATTATCTCTTTTCTAGATTGATTTTGAGTATGCTTTATTTTTTGAAATATTATATTCCATATCTCGAGAACATTAATGAACTTTATTATGCTCTAGTTATTAATGATATATTCATGTATATATTCAATTTTTATACTCTTTTGTACATTAGATAGTTGATAAAGTGTTTTTAAGAAAGACCAACTTTACCCTCTCTTCAGTAAGAAATCTATGTTTCTTCAAAACCATGTTTTATATGAAGGGTTTACAAAAATATTTTACAATTATCATATAATATTTAAAAATAAAATTTTCAATTTTTTCTTTTACCAATGTTTTCAAATGATTCTTTTTGTATCTTTCTGAACAACACTTTTTCTAAACCTTTCACTATGAAAAAGGAATGTTCTTCTTACCATGTACAATATGTATGGATTTATCTGATGTCATTTGTTTAAAGCTTCCTTTACATTATTAAAAGTTTAATTTTTAATAATTTTTTATAAAAAATAATTTTTAAATAAATGGTTTTAAAAAAATCTTTATGATTTCATTATATGTTATCAAAGTATTTTAGATGAAATGGTTTTAAAAAAAAATCATTATTTTTTATATGTTTTCATGGAAATTGGTTTTCAAAATACATTAAAGCTTATTTCATAATTTTTCAAGGAAACTGGTTTTCAAATTTTGTAACTCACTATCCTAAGAAACCTATAGCTGATGCATTATTAAATTACCTTGACATGTTTACAAAGAAACAAATCCCAATGGAGCATTTAGTTTAGCTATCCTACAAAGCTAGACTACATATATGAAACCCATAATAAATTGTGAAATAGTAAATACAAACATGATACATAATAAACTAAAATTAAATACACCCAATAACTCTTATTAAAATATTTATTCTTCATAACATGGGGAAAGAAACATAATAAGGGTGATCTCAAATTCTCAGTAAGGGTTAGCAAATTAGAAGAAATAATGAATCAATGGAAATAAATTAACCTTGAAAGGTAAATAAATAATAACACATGAAACTAAATAAAATAGATAAAGAAATATAAATATATAAAGGTAATAAACTAAAAACCCATTCCATTAAATCAATGAACTAAAAATGAAAAATATCCATAGATATATCGACACAATATCTCGTAGATAATTAATAACTAAATTATCAATAAAGGGATTTCTTATTTGATGGATGAAATTTTTTATAATAACGCGATACCTTTACCAAAATAACTCAGTTTAAACTATTTTGAAAACTAATTTTCCTCAAGATACTACTGATGCATCGATGGACTTTCATTTACCTACCCCTACCCGTAGGGCTTTCCTTAAACGGTCACTAACCCGTGTATTGTATGTCCAAAGAATTTATCATATATCAAATAATTAATATGACTTATAAAATGTAAAAATTGAATAATGAATATGGATTTTATATAATTACTTAGAGGATGTTATGTAACAGTAAGGGTTTTTGACATTAAAATATTCTTGAGGAAAGATAATATTAAACATCCCAATGTGTCCCAATCCACGTTGAAAAAATTAAAATTAAAATTCCCCATGAATTACATGAACCTTATAATATAATTATAATATTTATATTCTTGATATATCCTATCAAATAGTAGTATATACACCTAAATAAAATTGAATTTGTTCATAACAAAAATAAGTCTCAATGGAATGTAAATTAAGATGAAATCCCTCACCATATCCGTTCTTTTTGTTGTGTGGCCTTTAGCCTCAAGAATTTTTCATTAAAAATAAGTTAATAACTAATAAAATAACCATAATAATGTTTATAATATCATATATTGACTTCTTTCAATATTTTATTACCTTTTTTGTTAACACTCATTCATTATTTTAACTGTTTTGGGTATTAATTGCCAAGTTTTCTCAAGTACATTTTGACTTTTTATTTGATGTTATTATTAAATATATCATGTTTTCATTATCATAAAAATGTAACCCATGAGTAAATTATCTTATATATTCAGTACATATGTATTTATAATAGTTTATATTATTTTGAGATTAGAAATTACGTATGCCGTTAATGGAGACGGTAAGTCATATGTACGCGTGAAGGATACTCTACTTTCTTGGTTGAATTAAAAAACTTAACGATAAATGATACAGATGTATATTATATTTACAGTATAAAATATATGTTATATATGTTACATAGGTTTATTAAAACCATACTTTAAATGTTCCATTTATGTCATGAACGAGTTTTATCACTTTGAGGTTGCGGTAGTCCACACTTACTCAAACAATATTATCATATTTACACAACTTAGAAAGAATAATGTTATGGTTTAAATAATAAATAAATAAGAATAAATACATTATAAATAACATATATATCATATATAAATATATTTTCTATCATAATTTCCACCATGATAGGTATTAAAGGAGAATTGAACAATCATCATTTTTTCAGGCATTAATTCACCATACACAGAAACACTATGTTTGTTAAACATTATATGGAGTTGGGTGTAGTGGATGGTGTAAAAATTATAAAAAAAATATTCATATTATATTTAGGATACATATTTTTTAATTTAATAATATAATAATATTTGTATAGGAACTGCATAATGGAAATGATACTTGAAATCATGTGAGAAGGTGTTACCTCATAATCGGGTAACTTCTTTCGGTATGTACCAAAAGATTTATTGGATTGTTTTCTGACCAATGGGAGGCTTCTAGGTATAGGGGTGGAATTTTTTTATCCTATTTTTTTATAATTTGGATGTTCTAATGTGAATCTATTGGTTTGAGGAATGGCTAGAGTGGTTGTCTTTTTATAGTGGAGGGTGATTGGCACTTTTGTAAAGACCAAAAGATATTCATTAATGGGTTCTACACCTTACATAACGTTCATAAAAATGGAAAATAATGTATTAAAGGATAATAAAGGTCTATAAAAATCTCATACACAAAACAAATATGTGCATTTTAATAATTTGTTTCCATAACTTCTACGATTCCTGGATTTTATCATTTTTATTTTTATTAAAGCATCTAGTTTTCTAATTTATTCAATTTATCCATTAAGAATAAATTAAAGTGAAATTTATTAGATATTACATATATAATGAATTATTAATATTTTATATATTTTATAAATTAAAATCCCTATCTATTTTTGAAATTAATTTTAAAACAATCACATGTGACGCACTAAAACACTACTTGAACCCGGACCATGTTAACAACATTTTTACAATATATGGGTAAGTATGTTTATTATAAAATATTAATTGGTTCATTAATAGTATATATTTAATATTTATTTACACTTATCAATAAATTTTCATAATATAATATTTTTATTTATTTTAATTCATTTAATAGGATTCATTTATTATAAAATAACAATAATGTCAATTTTGAAATTATTTATTTAATGTTAATTTTAAAATATCAATATAATATTCAAATTAAATATATTAATTAAATGATTTTAAAAATGATATTTTAATATGAATAAATAAATTAATAAAATAATTCGATAAATTAACTTCACTTTTATTATTTATAGTATCATATATTTTACTTAATTGTTAACTAAATAATCACTATGTTTTTGTTTCTTAAGAATTATAAGTACATAAACATTATCAAGAAATTATTAATAATTTATTATGTTAAAAATGAACCATATATCATTCAAAAAGATATATATATAACCGAAAATAAGATGTTTTTTTACATATCTCAATGTTTTATAAATATTAAAGGTAATGAAATTTCCCTTTCATTTTTTCCATATGTACCCTTTTATATAGAGAAATTACAATTAATACTAAAGTAATAACCCATAAATTTATAACCAAGTAAGTACATGGTCAAATTATTGGCATATAATGGATTTTTTACCAGCTTACCTGTCATTTTGGTCCTTAATATTAAGGTTTAGTCCCTTATTAAGCATAATAAAACCTTAATCATCGTAAATATTTTTTATCACATTCACTAATCATTTTGGTCAAAAAATTAATTTGATATTATTAGAGTAACAAATCACACTAATAACATCCATTTATTTCATATTTTCATAACTGAAATCACATAACCTGGAAGATTAATATTAATGATAATCCCACAGATGAGGTGAAATAATGTGGTTTAAGGTAGAAAAATGTTCAAATGTTTGTTAAGTTTTTATATTCAATTTAAAAGTAAAATTAATTATAATGAAAATAATTATATAAATATATGTATAATTGATCCAATATGACTCTAAAAATCCCAAATATCAATTATCCTTAAAAATTACATAAATTAAATGTTTGTTTGTAACTAAATTAATATAATTTTCACTATTAATCAAAAAATGATGTTTCTAAAAAATCCCAAAAATTCATCCTAAGATAATATTGAAATTTTGAATTAAAAAATGATATATATTTTTGAATATATAATTCATTTAAGTGTCAAAATTTAGTTTTAAAATAGGTTCTCCATTAAAAGGATGTAAAACTAGATCTTGTATGTAACACGTGTTAGTTCAGTATTGTGTGTAGCATAACCATAAATTTGTGTTTAATGAATGATAACAAAAAAAAATATTTATTCTGAAAGGGATGTATTGTAAAGTCTTTTGGTGTCAGATTACCCCCACCTTAATTAAATTATGTCCTAGCAATTTAAAATTTTCCTCAAAAATCTAGGGATTGAAAATAAACTTTCTTTGAAAAACCCACCATGCAAAAATTGTTAATATCACATTTTCATAATAATAGAGAGAGGAAATTAAAGCTGTCACATATCTAGGTTCCCTAGTAGTAGAACATAGGTGGTAAATGGAAACATGGATATAGAAGAAAAATATAGTGGTCAAGTTCTGATGTAGATTACTAGAGAACAATGTTTGAAAGAAGATAACAATTAAAAGGCCATAAATATGTGATGATATAAGAGGCCATTTGATTCATTGAAAAATAAATTACTATTAAATAATTTTTTAGTTTCAAGATCAATTTTCTTGGATTTGAGGAATTCTTCTATTCTATAAGTAAATATATATTTCTATAAACTTAATATTTTATTTTTATTATTCTCTGAACTATTTATACATTGTTTCTTGGTACTTGATGCGTCATATAGTGAATTAATAAATTACCATATAACATTACGTCCAATAATCATATTAAACCATTTAATAAATGGTTAAATTTTCCAACTAATTTATGATTTAATAACATTTGAATGAAAGTCACTAAACCTTCAAAGTGAAATTATGATTAACCATTAATCAGCATGAAGCATATTTAAATTTTCACATTCCAAATATGTGAATAAATTCATCATATATCCTCTTGGAACATCGTAATAACTCAAATTACTATAAAAACTTATTGGAATCATACAATATTTCATATAACTTACGTAAAACACAAGTTATTGGATATATTAGTTAATTTAAAAATTGTTGTAAACTCCTTAAATGATAGTATAGAATAATTGTCAAAAAGTCATTAATAATTTCCAATATAGTTTTCCCTCATACAACAAATAGTTTTTATCATTATCTTAACATAAAAACCTATTAAGGTGTTTCTTTCCCTTAATCATATGTTATCCAAAAATTGTAACATTCTACTGAATAACTTCTCTTTGTACCATTCAGTATATGATCTAAATCCTTAACGAAAAGTACTACAATACAATCCTTATATATTACATAATTATTATAATGAGTACATTTCCGATACAATTTTCAAATAACATAATTATTGAACAAGAATATTAATCATTCTTCTTCATCTATAGAAGTATTATAACTTTATCACTATCCAATAGCATCATCTGCGGTATATTCCTTTAATCCTTGGGAAACTGATTCCCATAGTGTCCCATCTCCTTATAGTTTAAGAATTATACATTGGAGAACATTTCCTCACCCTTATAATCACGAACATGGTGTCATTTTCCTATGAACATATAACTAACTCCCATTCCTTTAAAGTATGTACCTAATCATTTCTTACTACAATTATCTCATGATGGAAAATCCATATTTCCCTTCTTATTCTTTGACACATTACTTTCTCTTGGTTCTAAGATGGACTCTTCTTGTCTTATCTTCCATCAAAGACATAGGAAATTCTGAATTATATACTCATATCATTGTCACATGATACAATTTCCTCATATGATGTGAATTTTTATGAGACAATTTCCCTTTACAATATTTTCTTGACACCATAAAATATTTGGTCCCTCTTATTCTTTGGACCATGTGCAACGGTGAGGCTCACATTCCTTATACTAGGCACCCTTTATAAATAGTGGAATATACTAGATTATCTTATATGGTTATGAACATTGTATAACATTAAATATGGTATATCATGTAACTCCCTGACCCTAGTTACCTAGAGTCGATGCATTATTACATAACATTGGCATGATCACAAGAAAGATCAAATCTCGAAAGACCGATTAGTTTAGTAGCCTTGGAAACACTAGATATATTCACAAGTCTAACATTACATCATAAAAATGAAAACTACAACAACATCTTTTCTTCATAGTCCACACTCATATCCCCACATACTATCCCTGCAGTTCATTCATAAATTACTTCTTCACATCCTCGGAAAAATAAAACATTGAAAGTGGTGAGCTCAAATGCCCAGTAAGGATAACAATATAGTGGAAACTTTCATAAATAAGAATAACCATTTAAGGAAATGTATAACTAAAAAAAAGCCTTTTAAACTTGAACTTCAACAAAGTATGACAAAAATGAAATAATGCCATTTACTTATTCACACAGATATTCTACTAATCAAATAATCACTTGTAATATCAACAACCACTTTCATAATGATGTAATGCGTAATGACAGACTATCATAACCACATAGCCAAGGCCTCGTGCCAAGACTACAAATAAGATTTTTCCAAGGCCTTCTTCCAAGACACTAGTTTGTCTCATGAGACCTACTATTGCATCGAGGAGCTATAGCGGGCTCCAACCGTCACATATTAAGTCCAATGCATTCCCATATGAAAAGGTTTAAACATAACATAAAAATTTGTATTAAAACTAGCATATGAAATGTAAATAATTCATCCATAAACTATGAATGGTATATAAATAACACATCCACAGTGAAACATATCACAAAACCTTCAATACAATACAGAAGTTTTGAATCATAATAAATCAACTTCAAATAAGTGTAAAATCCATCAAAGGATGTTGACATAGATGAAATCAAAACTCTTTTTAGAGAAATATCTCTTTCTATTTTGAAATCATTTAAGAGTCATATATTTATAAAATAAAACATTTTCTTTGAAAAAATTCTTATAAGCTTGTAAGGGAAGCTTCGACGATTTTATAACGGTGGAAAATAGCCGCACCCACCGTATAAGTTAAAAAAACATTCTTACCTTAATTCTGTCGAAAACGTTAAAAAGCACCTTGTTTGGAAAAGGATGGAAAGATTCCTTTATAAAACTCTTATAAAAATTCTAAAAAGGGTATAAATTTCTTTATCCCATATTCTTGTAAATATTAAAAATGTTTTTAAATACATTTTTAAGAAACATGGATGTGGATGATACAGAAATCCCAGTAGATTATTACGTATAAACAACCTCGGATAATGAAGAGATTGTGAAATAAACCCTTACCTTGTACTTTTATTTGGTTGGGGTAGGTTAACCTCCTGTATAACAGTGAAATAATTGTTATTAAATTATAAAAGAATCATATACATTAATATGATATCATATATGATCTTTTAACATTGATTTGTTAATAATATCATAGTATTATCGTTGTTTCGGGTGTTAACTTACTCATTTTCTTTTATATGTTTTGTTACGTAAGATGTTTTTGTCATGTATAGGTTGTATCTTAAAAATATACAGAATGATATCAAGTCCTTAGATACTATTATTAATCATTAAATGAGAATTATACTTGAATGGATACGATGGATAATGAATCTTATCGCATTCGTGGAGGCGGTAGTCCGTACGTACGCACGAGCGACAATATCATTCTTTTGATATTAAAATAATATATAATTGGATGGTATATCATATATACAGAATCATTATCATGTTATATTTATTATTTACATGAGTTACACATCATTATTATACCCATCCAAATAATAATTTATTGAATAACAATTACACCACGACGTGGAGACGGTAAGCCGTACGTACGCACATATGGTGACATGTTATTCAAAGGATGGATAGAATACTGAATATGGTTGTACCATATTTATAATAAAATCACAGTATATATAAGATACTGGAGTTATTATTTTAGAATGGTAATAACAAAGAAGGAAGAAGTGGAAGAAGAAAGGAACTTGAAAAAGGGTGGTGAAATCATTACCTCTTCTTCGGGTTCTTCCTTTTGATTTGATCAAAAGGGCTCCATAGTATGGATTTATGACTAAAGGAAGGCCTCTAGGATAAAGTGAGGAAATGTGAGAGAGTATTTTGGCAGGTGTTAGCCGAACCAAAATTCTTTTAAGGTGTGAATTAATGATAAGGGGGAGTGTCCTTTTTTAAGAGGGGTGAGGGGCACCTTTCGAAAAGCTAGAAATATTATTTTATAATAAATTCATATTCGTTTTTTAATGGCTCCAAAGTAGATTATTTAAAGGTTAAGTTGGGGATGGGTCGAAAACCACTCAACCAATAGAATTTATACAGGTTTGGTTTACTATATTAACCTTATCATTAAGTATTAACTCTTAGTTAATTAGTTTCACTTTTACATTGTTTCTTTGTATTTTTATATTATATGGTTAATAAACTTACTATATACATCCAAGAGACCCACCAAGTGGTCCATTAATTATACACCTATCATGATATAAGTCTCTTGGAAAAACCTTAGATTTATAGGACTTTAATATCAATTAATAATATAATATTTGTTTTAAAAACACTTTTATGTCAATTTTGATACTATTCAATAATTGATTTTTTAAAAAATCATAACAGAATGATTACTTAGAACAATGTTAATTGAATCATTCCTAACATGTCATATTAACGTAGAAAATTATTTTAATTCATAAAAAGTCTCAAATTATATTTATTTGGGTATCTACAATATCAATTATTTTAATTTTTCACTATTATGGTAATTATTACATCACCATTGTGTCGTATATAAATTATATTATTTAATGTCTAAAAATTATAAATAAAAAACCATTATGTAGGAAATATTTTTATCTTTCTAATTAATATTTATAGTAAAAAATCCAACATATATTACCCTATGTAATTTTTTTTAAAAGATATATGCTTGTGTCATTTTTGTATTCATTTTAACTTAATTAAAATAAAGTGTCCCTATCACTTACAAGTGGTACCATGGGGTCCAAAATCGACCCAAATATGCCCATGTTCGGAAATGTATCAACCAATAAGGTTAGGACACGTTTTAGGGTAATTTAGTATTATTATAATATTATTTATTAACCCTTATTTACCGGATTTACCCTTTAACCGTGATAAATAAAATATTTACCGAAATAATTATTCAAAATGTCTAAAAATAAAAGTTACATATTTACAAAATTTGGACATCCTGATTCCAAATATGGAATCCATTTTTCCAAATTCAAAACAAAGAAGTGGCAGAAATTAATTTAAAATTAATTCCCGCTGTCAAAACAAAAAACGTGTTTTTAAGATATAATAACTATCAAAAGATTGATATTTGTTTATTTCCGGTTTAATTGTGAAATTATGTCCAATGACCAAAATTGTATTAAATGGTAAAAATATATTCTAAATATACTTTAAAACCACTCAAATTCATAATTTATCACTGTTAATTATTTTGATTAAAAAAGTTGTTTTTAATTAAAATTTAGTAATTTTCACTATTCATCAAAATATTAATGTTATCCAAAAAGTACCAAAATTTCTCCTTAGGCTAAATTCGATACTCCGAATCCAAAAATGAAGTCCATTTTGAGAGATAAAATTTCTAAAATTTTAAAAAGTAGGTATTACAATTCATAATGGCTAGTTTGATCGGTTGTGGTGTATGCTAGAACTCGATGTTGCGTACAACACACGCTATTGTATTATTCAAAGAGAAGCGTTCCGTAGAAGCTTGGGGTGTTACATTCTCCCCTCCTTTAAATAATTTCATCCTTGAAATTTTTAGAATACTACCGCATAAAAAGAATCGGGTGGTTCTTCATCATAAGTTTCTCGGGTTCCCACGTTGCCTCTTCCATATTGTGGTTTATCCACAAAACTTTTAACAGACGTGTCGTCCGATTTCTCAGTACTTTTTCTCTCATATCAAGAATCTTGATGGGCTCTTCGCAATAAGACAAATCGAGTTCCATTTCCAATTCCTCAAAGGTGAGTACTTGCGTTGGGTCAGGCATGTATTTCCTCAACAGAGATACGTGGAACACATTGTGAACTTTGGAGAGACTTGGCGGCATTACCAATTGGTAAGCTACATCCCCAATTTGTTCTAGAATTTCGAAAGGTCCAATGTACCTAAGACTCAATTTACCTTTCTTACCAAAATGTATGACTCCCTTCCATGGAGATAACTTTAGGGAAACATGATCACCAACTTGAAATTCCAAATCCTTCCTTCGATTATCAGCATATCTCTTCTGCCTACTTTGATCTGCTTTGATGTGATTTTGGATTACCTTCACCTTTTCCATCATTTACTCCACCAATTCTGGGGCTACAAGTTTTCTTTTACAAAGGTCATCCCAACAGGTTGGTGTACGACATCTCTTTTTGTATAACGCTTCATATGGTGCCATATGAATACTTGAATGGAAGCTATTGTTATAAGAAAATTCTACCAGAGGTAAATATTGATCCCACATACCCTGAAAGCCAAGTGACCAGGATCTCTACATGTCTTATAAGGTTTGAATAGTTCTTTCTAATTGTCCATCTGTTTGATGGTGGTCAGCAGTGCTCAAATAAAGATCAGTATCCAAGTCTTTCTGAAGACTTTTCCAGAATCTTGAAGTAAAACGGGGATCACAATCAGGACCAATCGATAGGGGTAATCCATGAAGTCTCACAACTTCATCAATATATAGTCTTGCTAGACGTTCCAGTGGTATATCTTCTCTTATAGCAAGAAAATGTGATGACTTGGTAAGACGATCAACAATGACCAATATTGCATCATTCTTTCTAGGAGTCTTTGGTAGCCCCATGACAAAGTCCAACGTAATATTTTCCTATTTCCACTCGGGTATGGGAAGAGGTTGCATGACTCCTCCATGCTGTTTCATTCTAGCTTTCACTTGTTGACAAACCATACATCTTGACACAAAATCATCAATCTCCCTCTTCATGTTGTCCCACCAAAAATGTTCCTTCAAATATCTATACATTTTGGTGATCCCAAGGTGTATAGAGAAATTGGAACTATGAGCACCATCCAGAAATTCCCTTTTTAGATCTGGTATATCGAGAACACAAAGCCTTTTCCGGAATTTCCAAATTCTATCTTCATAAAAAAAGTCTCTCAATCTCCCATCATTCACAGCTTTAATCTTCTTTTGAAATTATTCATCATCGATATGAGAACTCTTAATCCTTTCTAGTAAAGATGGATTGGCAACCATTTGAAAAAGCATTGATGTTTCACCTTCCCTAGTTATTCCCATGTCCATATTCACTAGATCCATGAAAATTGGATCCCTTTCAATTCTCATATTGTTAAAAAATCCATGGTATTTTCTTCTCAAAGCATCTGCCACCTTGTTTTCCTTCCCCGGGTGGTAGTGTATTGTGCAATCATAATCCTTGAGTAATTCAAGTCATCTCCTTTGCCTCATGTGGAGTTATTTTTGTGAAAAAATATACTTCAAACTCTTGTGATCAGTATAAATCACATATTTTTCACCATAGAGGTAGTGCCTCCATATCTTCAAAGAAAAGATCACAGCTGCTAACTCGAGATCATGAGTAGGATAGTTTTGCTCATGAATTTTCAACTGTCATGATACATAGGAAATAACCATATCATTCTGCATAAGGACACAACCAAGTACTTTCTTCGATGCATCACTATAAATAACGAACCCATCATTCACCGATGGTAGAGTCAATATAAGAGAATTGACTAATCTTCTCTTCAGTTGTTCGAAAAATTATTCACTCTCTTTTGTCCAAACAAATTTAACCCCTTTACGTGTGAGCTTCATTAAAGGGTTATCCAATCAGGAAAAATTCTGGACGAAATGTCGATAATAACCTACCAAACCAATAAAACTACGTACCTCAGTTATACTCGTAGGTGCTGGCCATTCTTGGATTGCCTTGGTCTTAGAAGGATCAACAGAGATTCCATATTTAGAGACAATATGGCCAAGAAAAGAAATCTCATGAAGCCAGAATTCACACTTTCTAAACTTCCCATATAATTCATGTCTTCTCAGAGTCGTCAAGATAATGCGCAAGTGACTTTCATGATTTTCGTATCTTTTAGAGTATACCAAGATATCATTAATAATTACCACCACAAATTCATCGAGATATTCCTTGAAAACTCTATTCATCAGATCCATGAATACAGAGGGTGCATTAGTCAATCCAAAAGGAATTACATTAAACTCGTAATGCCTGTATCTAGTTTGAAATGCTGTCTTCGGAATGTATTCCTCCTTTACACACAACTGATGGTATCCAGATCGAAGGTCAATCTTTGAAAAGTATTGATCTCTATGCAGTTGGTCAAATAAATCATCAATGCGAGGTAGGGGATACTTGTTCTTTATTGTTATAGCATTGATCTCCCTATAGTCAATACATAAACTCATAGATCCATCTTTCTTTTTAACAAAAAGAACAGGGGCTCCCCATGGAGAAACACTAGGGAAAATAAATCCCTTATTACTAAATTCCTCTAGTTGTTTCTTTAGTTCAATTAATTCTACAGTGGCCATTCTATAAGGGGTCTTCGATATAGGCCTTGATTCAGGAATTAAATCAATGGAAAACTCAACTTCTCATTCTGGAGGATGTCCAGTTAAATCGTTCAGAAATACATCTACATATTCTTTCACAACAGGTAAATCCTCTATTTGAACATTCCATTCCTCACCCACAGTCATTTCATTCTCTTCCTCCCCAATAATTGAATTTAGTTGAGCTACTAGGGGTGGATCTAGATAAGAATTAGGTGGTGACGATTCTGCTCTAAAGATAAGGTGTTCCTTATCATCATTATCAAAAATCATAACCTCCTTCTTCTTACAATAAATCTTCTCATCATAGTCTGAAAGACAATCCATAATGAGGATTATATCAAACTCAATCATAGGTATGACGATGAGATCAGCAGATAAAGAACATTTATGTGCTCTATCATGGGGACTGATTCACAAAACATTGTTGCAATGATACTTCCCTTAGGAGTTTTAACTGGAAAATACCTTGTTAAATCAAATTGGAAAAATCTAATTTTCTTAGAAAACTGGAAAGATATGAAACAATGCGATGATCTAGAATCAAATAATGCATTTTCTAAACTTGAGGAAACCATTAAATTACCTGCCACCACATATTTTGGAGCTTCTACCTGAGCAGTAGTGATAGCAAAAGCTTGGCCTTGATCCCTTGGCCTTTTCTAAGGTATGTTCCCCTGACGATTAGGACATTCATTTGCATAATGTTCCATCTCCCTGCAATTGTAGCACTGAACATTGGTAGCTTCCTTCTTCCCTTTGCAATCACGAGCATGGTGGCCTTTTCCACCACACTTGTAACAGACACCCATTCCCTTCAAGAAAGTACCGGGGTGTTTCTTCCCACATTTACCACATGATTGATATTCAACCTTTCCCTTATTCCCCTTATTTCCATTCCCAGATTGATCAGTAGATATCTTATTCTCTTGGTTTGCTTTAAATTCATAAGACTTTGAGAATTCTTTTTCTGTCTTGATAGCACATGAGACAATGTCTTCGTATGATGAGAAGAATTGTGAGACTAATGCTCGACAGAGAAATGGTTTTAAACCATCAAAGAAATGATCAATCTTACTTCTTGGGTTACGTATATAATCTCCATCATACCTTGCTAACCTTGTAAAGTAAGCCTCATACTTTGCGACATTCTCATCCTCCTTTTGTCTCAGACACAAAAATTGCCTTTCCCTAACTGCTCGATGGTCACGAGGAAAGTATTTTTCTAAAAACAGATCTTTGAACTCCCTCCATTACATATTTGATACCACATCATCTTCCTTCATGTTTTGAATCAATGACCACCATTGATCAGAATCTCCAGTGAGGCGGTAAACATACATGATAACTTTTTCCCTTTCACTACTCCGCAAAGCCTGACATATTTTCTCTAGGGAATTTATCCATTGCTCAGCTACTAAGGTATTTGTACTCCCATTGAACGTTGGTGGTTGTTGCCTCATGAATCGATCTAACATTGATCCTCCATGCTGCAGATCAGGGTGCTCCATACGGGTAAGGTTATTATTCATAACCTGAGTGAGTTGTCCCAGTATGGTGATTAGCTGATCAGCACCAGTTGCATCACCAGCTCCACTATAATTATCTTGAGCAGGAGGGAAATCCCTACATGGAGTGTGTGCATTGATACAGTTTCCATTTCTTCCACTAGGCACCATTTCTAAACAATAGAATAAACTAGATAAGTTTATGAATCAAAATACATAATTCCATACTTATAAAACACTTAACATAAATTGAACTATTTATGGATATAATCCATAATCATAAAAATGTTTTCTTTGAGAAAGTATATACTCATAAACTCATCATAATGATTTTTAAAGAAAATGAGAGTTATCCTCAGCATATCCCCCGGGAGTGTCGTAACCAGGAGTGAAGCAAGGCCCGTTGTCATGCACCAGTTCCCGTTCGAGTCTAGCTCAAAGAGGTGTTTTCAAATTTTACACCTAGGTACATCTATTCCAGAGCCGCCTCTACCTGCTGGTATCCAGACAGGGATGTATTTCTCGGAAAACTCACAAAATCTCTACAATATCTAAATTCTAGGAAGTTATTCTATACTAATCCTCAAAGTCTATCTTAGGGCTATGTGCTCTAGTCAGAGATTATCTAAATCTAGTTTCCAAGGTTATTTCTAAACTTCCTCTAATACCAACTGTAACGCCCCGACCCCAGTTACCTAGAGTCGGTGCATTATTACATAACATTGGCATGATCACAAGATAGATCAAATCTTGAAAGACCGATTAGTTTAGTAGCCTTGGAAACACTAGTTATATTCATAAGTATTACATTACATCATAAAAATGAAAACTACAACAACATATTTTATTCAAAGTCCACACTCATATCCCCACATACTATCCCTGCAGGTCATTCATAAATTACTTCTTCACATCCTGGGAAAAATAAATCATTTAAAGGGGTGAGCTCAAATGCCCAGTAAGGATAACAATAGAGCAGAAATTTTCATAAATAAGAATAAACATTTAAGGCAATGTATAACTAAAACAAAAGCCTTTTTACCATGAACTTCAACATTGTATGGAAAAAATGAAATAATTCCATTTACTTATTCACATGGATATTCTACTAATCGAATAATCACATGCAATATCAATAACAACTTTCATAATGATGGAATGCATAATGCCAGACTATCATAACCACATAGTCAAGGACTCATGCCAAGACTACAAATAAGATTTTTCCAAGGCCTTGTGTCAAGACAGTAGTTTGTCTCATGAGACCTACTGATGCATCGAGGAGCTATAGCGGGCTCCACCCGTTACATATTAAGTCCAATGCATTTCCATATGAAAATGTTTAAACATAACATAAACATTCGTATTAAAACTAGCATACGAAATGTAAATACTTCATCCATAAACTATGAATGGTATAAAAATAACACATCCACAATCAAACATATCACAAAATCATAAATACAATACAGAATTTTTGTATCATAATAAATCAACTTCAAATAAGCGTAAAATCCATCAAAGGATGTTGACATAGATGAAATCCAAACTCTTTTTAGAGAAATATCTCTTTCTATTTTGAAATAATTTAAGAGTCGTATATTTATAAATTAAAACATTTTCGTTGAAAACATTCTTATTATCTTGTAAGGGAAGCTTTGATAATTTTACAATGGTGGAAAATAGCCGCACCCGCCGTATAAGTTAAAAAAACATTCTTAACTTAATTCTGTCGAAAAGGTTAAAAAGGACCTTGTTTGGAAAAAGACGGAAATATTCCTTTATAAACCTCTTATAAAAAGTAAAACAAGGGTATAAATGTCTTTAACCCATATTCTTGTAAATAGTAAAAAAAATTGAAATACATTTTTAAGAAACATGGATGTGGATGATAAAGAAATCCCAGTAGATTATTACGTATAAACAAACTCAGATAATGAAGAGATTGCGACATAAACCCTTACCTTGTACTTTTCCTTGGTTGGGGTAGGTTAACCTCCTGTATAATGGTGGAATAATTGTTATTAATGTATACATGAATCCTATACATTAATATGATATCATATATGATCTTTTAACATTGATTTGTTAATAATATCTTAGTATTATCGTTGTTTCGGGTGTTAACTTACTCGTTTTATTTTATATGTTTTGTTACATAAGATGTATTTGTCATGGATAGGTTGTATCTTAATCATATCCAGAATTATATCAAGTCCTTAGATACTACTATTAATCATCAATGAGAATTATACTTAAATGGATACGATGGAGAATGAATCTTATCGCGTTCATGGAGACGGTAGTCCGTACGTACGGACGAGCGACAATATCATTCTTTTGATATTAAAATAATATATAATTTGATGGTATATCATATATACAGAATAATTATCATGTTATATTTATTATTTAAATGAGTTACACATCATTATTATACCCATCCAAATAATAATTTATTGAATAACAATCACACCACGACGTGGAGACGACAAGCCTTACGTACGCACGTATGGTGACATGTTATTAAAAGGATGGAGAGAATACTGAATATGGTTGTACCATATTTATAATAACATCACAGTATATATAAGATACTGGGGTAATTATTTTAGAATGGTAATAACAAAGAAGGAAGAAGTGGAAGAAGAAATGAACTTCAAAAAGGGTGGTGAAATCATTACCTCTTCTTCGGGTTCTACCTTTTGATTTGATCAAAAGGGCTTCATAGGATGGCTTCCTGACTAAATTAAGGCCTATAGGATTAATTGAGGAAATTTGAGAGAGTATTTGGGCAGGGGATGGCCGAACCAAAAGGCTTTGAAGGTGTGAAGTAATGAGAAGGGGGAGTGTCCTTTTATAAGTGGGGTGAGGGGCACCTTTGGAAAAGCTAGAAATATTATTTTATAATAAATTCATATTAGGTTTCTAATGGATACAAAGTGGATTATTTAAAGGTTAAGGTGGGGATGGGTCGAAAACCACACAACCAATAGAATTAAGAAAAGTTTGGGTTACTATATAAACCTTATCATTAAGTATTAACTCTTAGTTAATTAGTTTCACTTTTACAATGTCTCTTTCTATTTTTATATTATATAGTTAATAAACATACTATATACATCCAAGAGACCCAAAAGTGGTCCATTAATGATACACCTATCATGATATAAGTCTCTTGTCCGAACCATATATTTTTATAAATTTAATATCAATTAATAATATAATATTTGTTTTAAAAACTCTTTTATGTCAATTTTTATACTATTCAATAATTGATTTTTTTAAAAATCATAACAGAATTATTACTTCGAAAAACGTTAATTAAGCATTCCTAACATGTCATATTAACCTAAAAAATTAGTTTAATTCATAAAAATTCTCAAATTATATTTATTTGGGTATCTACAATATCAATCATTTTAATTTTTCACTATTATGTTAATTACTACATCACCATTGTGTCATAAATAAATTAAATTATATAAAGTCTAAAAATTATAAATAAAAAACAATTATGTAAGAAATCGTTTTATCTTTCTAATGAATATTTATAGTCTAAAATCCAAAATATATAACCCTATGTAAAAATTGTTTTTCTAAAAGATATATGCTTGTGTCATTTTTGTTTTCATTTTAACTTAATTAAAATAAAGTGTCCCTATCACTTACAAGTGGCACCATGGGGTCCAAAATCGACCCAAAGATGCCCATGGTCGGACATGTATCAACCAATAAGGTTAGGACACGTTTTAGGGTAATTTAGTATTATTATAATATTATTTTTTAACCCTTATTTACCGGATTTACCCTTTAACCGTGGTAAATATAATATTTACCGAAGTAATTATTCAAAATGTCTAAAAATAAAAGTTACTTATTTACAAATTTGGACATAATGATTCCAAATATGGAATCCATTTTCCCAAAGTCAAAACACATAAGTGGCAGAAATTAGTTTAAAATTAATTCCCGCTATCAAAATAAAAAACGTGTTTTTAAGATATAATTACTATCAAAAGATTGATACTTGTTTATGTCCGGTTTAATTGTGAAATTATGTACAATGACCAAAATTGTATTAAATGGTAAAAATATATTCTATATATACTTTAAAACCACTCAAATTCATAATTTATTACTATTACTTATTTTTATTAAAAAAGTTGTTTTTAATTAAAATTTAGTAATTTTCACTATTCATCAAAATATTAATGTTATCCGAAAAGTACCAAAATTTCAACTTAGGCTAAATTCGATACTCCGAATCCAAAAATGAAGTCCATTTTGAAAGATAAAATTTCTAAAATTTTAAAAAGTAGGTATTACTATTCATAACAACTAGTTTGATCGGTTGTGGTGTGTGTTAGAACTCGATGTTGCATACAACACACGCTATTTCATTATTCAAAGTGAATTGTACCGTAGAAGCTTGGGGTGTTACATATCACATAACTGAAATTGAGGAATATTAAATCCTATAACCAAATACATCGGTTACTTTGGGGGAATAAATCCTTCATAATGGTGGGTAAATAAAATGTGATTTATCCTAAGAATAACCCCAAGGAGTGTCAAACCATGTGCATAGTAGGACCCATTATTATGTACCAAGTTACCCCGAGTCAGGTCTGGAACACCTTTTTGGAGTTATTACTTCTAGGTAAATCTATGGCAGAACCACATCCAATTTTAGTATCCAGACACTAATGTATTTCTAAAAATAACCACACAATCACTAACTTACCAAAATTACAAGATGTTCTTATATACTTATCCTCAACTTCTATCATAAAATTGTGCTAACTAATCTAGGTTTTTTAAATCTAATTTCCATTATTCTTGCTAAACATCCATTGATACCAATTGTAACACCACGACCCCAAAAACCCAGATTTGGTGATTTATTACATTATAGTGGCATGATTACAATGAATCACCCCCAGAAGGACCGTTCAGTTTAACAATCATGGAAATCTAGATTACATATATGATACCCATAATACATTAAGAAATAATAAAGTCAAACATGATACATATTAAACTGAAATAAACTGCATCCATGAAAACTTACTCAATTATTTCTTCTTCATAACCTGGGGAAAGCAATATAATAAGGGTGAGAACAAATGCTCAATAAGGGTTAGTAAATCTGAAGAAATAATGAATAAATGGAAATAAATTAAATTGGAAAGGTAAAAAACCAATAACACATTTCATTAAATAAACTAGTTAAGGAGATATCATTTTGTAAAGGTAAGAAACTGAAAACACATTTTATTAAATCAATTAATTGAAAATGAAATATATCTATAAATATGTCTACATAATATCTCATGGATGAATAATAATAGAATTGTAAATTAAGTAAATTATTATTTGTTATACGTCATTTTTTATAGTCAAATGATATATTTATCATCAAAATACAATTTAAACTATTTGTCCAACTAATTATCCTCAAGATACTACTAATGCATCGAGGGGATTTCATTTACCCGTCTCGAACCCGTTGGGAATTCCTTAAAAATTCCCTTACCCATGTATTTAATGTCCAAAGAGTTACTCATATATCAATTTAATAATATGTATTATCAAATATAAATATTTAATAAATAATATGGATTAATCAATAATACTTCATAAGTGGTAATGTAACAATAAGGGTTGTTGACATTAAAATATTCTGGAAGAAAGATAATATTTAAAATATTCTATCATGTCTTCCACCACATTGATAAAATTAAAATAATAATTCCCTGTGAGTTAAATGAAACTTATAATATCAAGATAACAATTATATTAATGATATATAATATCAAAGGGTAGTATATACACATAAATAGAAGTGAATTTGTGCATAACAAAAATATGTCTCAATGGAATGTAAATTGAGAAGAAATCTCTTACTTTATCTTTAATTTTTGTTGTGTGCTATTTAACCTCAATTATAGTTGGTTAGAATATGTTAATAACTAATACCATAACCATAATCATGATTATAATATCATATATTAACTTATAATGTTATTTTTATAACATGTTTGTTAACACTCTTTCAATATTTTAACTGTTTTTGGTGTTAATTGCCTAGTTTTATTAAGTACATTTTGACTTGTTATTTGTTGTTATTATTAAATATATCATTATTTCATCATCTCCAAAATTTTAACCATGACTAAATTATCTTATATATTCTATAAATTTTTATTTGGAATATACCATTGTATTTGGAGATTATAAATGAAGTGTGTCATCCATGGAGATGGTATGCCTTATATACGCATGAACGGTACTTCCATTTCTTTGTTGAATAAAAGAAATTAAATATAAATGATTCATATGTATATTATAGTTCCATTATCATATAAATGTTATATATTTTACATAGGTTTATTAAAACTATCTTTTATATGTTCCATGTATGGCATTGATGAGTCATATCGCTTTGTGGGGGTGGTATCCACACTTCCTCAAAAGAAATTATCGTATTTACACAACTTGGAATTATTAAAGGAATATTTTAAATTAAAAATTAATGAATCATAAAGAACTTATAAAGAACTTATATTTCATATATGAATATATTTTTCATCATAATTTCCACTATGAGAGGTAGTAAAGAAGAATTAAACAATCATCATTTCATGAGGAAGTAATTTTCCGTACACAGAAACACCATGTCTGTTACCCATTATATTGAGGTGTGTGTAAGTGCAGGTATAACCCTTAGTATAGAAAAAAAATAGTATATTTTTTATAATTATTTATTATGTAATCAAATAATAATAAGAGTATAGGAAGTGGAAAATCGAAATGAAACTAGAAAGCATGAGAGAAGGTGTTACCTCTTACTCTAGAAACTTCTTTTGGTTTATACAAAAAGATTCCTTGTATTATTTTATAAAAAAAGTGGATTATAGTTTGAGTTGAGGGATTTTTAGGAGACTATTTTTACAGAGTTTTTATGGGCCAATGTGGCTTGTGAGGTGTGAGGAAGGGGTATAGTACTTGTCTTTTTATAGGGGAGGGTGAGTGAGACTTTTGTAAATACCAAAAGGTATTCATTATTTGGTGTTCTACCTTATCTAATGTGCCTCTAAAATTAAAAAATAATGTATTTAATGACAATATTGGTATTTATAAACATAATAAACTCTAAAATATGTGCATTTTAATAATTTTGGATCTTAACTTCTATGATTACCCAATTTAATCATTTTGGTTTTTGTTACAGCTTATATTTTTAAAATCCAATTAATTTAACAATTTAAAATAAATTAAAGTGAGATTTAATATTTAATATTTATATATAATAAATTATTAATATTATATGTTATTTAAAAAAATAATATTCCTATTTTTTTGAAATAAATTTTAAAACAAGCCTGTGTGACATGCTAAAACACTACATGAACTTATATCGTGTTAACAGTGTTTTTATAGAATATGGGTCAATATGAATATTGTAAAAGAATAATTGGTCCATTAATATCCATATTTAATATTTTTTAACACTTCAAAATCACATTTTATAATATATTATTTTTATTAATATTAATTCATATAATA
Organism: Viscum album; assembly: GCA_963277665.1. NCBI lineage: Eukaryota > Viridiplantae > Streptophyta > Magnoliopsida > Santalales > Viscaceae > Viscum > Viscum album. The sequence goes on along the minus strand of OY728131.1, from coordinate 1,777,428,701 downwards.
AGATTCATTTTTTATAAAATAACAATAATGTCAATATTGTCGTTATTTATTTAATGATAATTTTTAAATATAAATATAATATTTTAATTCAAATATATTAAGATTTCATATGGAAAATTTATATTTTAATCAAAATAATTAAATAAATAAAATAATTCAATCAATTAACTTCACTTTTAATATTTATAGTATCATTTATTTTGTTAAATTATTAACTAAATAATCACTAAATTGCCATTTTGTATTCATTTTAAGTACCTAAATCATATCTACAAATTATTTATTTTTTATTATGATAAGAAGAACCCATATATAAATCAAAGGGATATATATAATCGAGAATATTATTATTTTATACATATCTCAATTTTTTATAAATGTTAAAGGTAAGGAAATTCCCCTTTTTCATTTTCCTTTTCTTTTAACGTAGGGAAATTCCATTTAATAGTATCCTATTAATCCATAAATATTGAAAAAATTGGAAAACGATTCCAATTATTGTCATCCAATGGATTTTTTACAAGTTTCTAGTTCATTTTGGTCCTTAATTTAAAGGTTTAGTCCATTATTAAACTTAATAATACCTTAATCATCGTAATTAATTTTAATCACATTCACTGATAAAATTTTTCAAAACATTAAGTTGATATAATTAGACCAAATTATCATTCTAATTACACCCATGTATTTAGAATTTTCAATATTCAAATAAAAAATTAGGATGATTAAGATTAACTATAATCTCATAGATGGGGCGAAATACCTGGTTTTTAATGTAGGAAAACATTAAAAAAAATTAAGTTTTTATATTCAATTTAAAAGTAATATTGATTCTAATGAATGTGACTGTATAAATTTATGTATAATTTCTCTAATGATTCTCTAAAAAAATCTAAAACATAATTTATCATTAATAATTACTTAAATTAAATGTATATTTTTAACTAAATTATAGTAATTATCACTTCTCAATAAAAAATTATGTTCCTTCAAAAAATCCAAAAACTTCACCCTAAGCTAGTTTCAACATTATAAATTCTAAAATGATATTTATTTTTTAAAATTAAATTCATCCAAGTGTCAAAATGTAGTATTAAAATAGGTTCTCTATTAAAATATTGTAAAACTCAGTCTTGTGTGTAACACAACTTAATTCAGTGTTGTGTGTAGCATAAGCATAAATTTTAAGTATAAGGAATTCTAACAATAAAATTATATTTATTATAAATGTGAAATATTGTAAATTATTGGGGTGTGAAATTTTTTTATGATTTCTATATAATTTTTTATGTTTATTTTTAAGAAAATGGTTTTCAAAAGCTTTTATGTTTTAAAAGGATTTTATTTCACATAATAAAGAATATTTTACTCATGAATTGTTTTCAAAATATCCTTCCAAGTTATTTTATATCTAATATTAAATATGTTGATTTTATTCATGACCTAATAAAAAATGATCCAAATAATATATTGATATCCTTTCTTGAATGGTTTATGATTTTAGGGAATGATGCTTATGACACCTGTTTCTCTTCGTGGGGTAATATGATTTTTAAACTCGCTTTATCTAATGGTTAATCATTATGATGAAATGATTAAGAAACATATATTATTTCATAGGTTATGATATGATTACATTTTTATAATATGAATTTCATTTCATGGGTTATGATATGATTAGTTATGATCTTATGGCACATTTATGTAAGATTTAATTATGAGATGGGTTGGCCATTTATCTCACTATAATTAATTGGGTAAATATTTATATCTCATAAGATAGGCATGGATGGAATGTGAAATGACTTTGTTTGGTATTAGAGGGATGAAATGAGAAATGAACTTGTTTTAGTATTACTGTACTAGAATGATAAATGAACTTGGTTCAGTATTATAGAGATAAAACAATAAATAAAAACGGTTCTGTATTACATGGTTAGAATGGGGAGTGAACCCTGTTCAGTAATACAAGGATGGAATGGGGTGTGAACCCAGTTCAATAAAGGACATTATCCACTAACATGGCATCTATTTCAATTCCTTGACTAATATGGAAACCATTATATATGATTATATGTCTTCCACAATTCAATGTTTTATTCCTTTGTTTTGAATTTGTGGGTTTTTTTCTTATTTTTCCCATGATTAATATCTTATGAAATGGTAATAGTTATACCATGATTTATGTTTATGTTTATTGATATATAAGGTATGATTTTATGTTTTCATGACCATGTTCTCATACCCTTATGCTCATGATTATACTCACGTATATCCCTTGTTTTACCTTAATGAGCATAAGATCTCAAGATATGTATTAAGTTTGATGTGTCTAAGATGGGTGAAAGTCAATAAGAACTTAATGAGAGATAACATATATAACTTATGTAACATTGTTCATGTTTCCATGTTCCCAAAGGTACTCGGCTAATATTGTCTTTAGGTGTCTATTTGTATAATGTTTTAAGTATTCCACAAAATGCTATATAATTTTAATGTATAAAAACCTAGGGTCTCAATAAAAAGTAAATAAAAACTGATATAAAATACTATAAACCACTTTAATTGATCTAATGACAACAATACCATGTTTTTTCCACAAAACAATGTATGATAGTAATCAGGTAGATCCACCATGGAACATGGTTCCATTACCATTACCAATGTCCTAAAAAGAAAAATCTAAAAACACATAGACAAATATGAAGGGTCCGAGGCATTAATCATAGTAAGATACTTCCATGAATCTATTTAAATATTTTATGAATATAAACCAATAAACTAGTTTTAAAAAATTTCAAAACTAAACCGCATTGAAAATAAAACCATTTCTAGATAACCCTTTAAAATCCCTTTGGGTTCCCATTTCAGAAAAAAAATTCCATAAACTATTTCCAACAATTATCAAATAAATAAACATATTCACAAGGAATAACATGCACAATAAAAAAATAATATCCAAATGTCAAAATAATATTAAAAATATATAAGAACGTGGATCGAAAATGGGAATAATACATCCCATCACATAAAAATGTCACTAAAAAATGCATAAAGCATATAAACAAATCAGTAATGAGTAATATGCACTTAGGGTATCTGAACATCAATCCTATCATGAGTGAGAAAACAAGTTTTCTAGATAGCTATGAAATGGATTCTCTCATAGTCTTCCCCAAGCCTAAAAAAATCCACCATGGTGTTCCTACCCAAAGACTCTCATGGTCCCTTAGAAATAAAAATGGAGGTTCGTATGGTCTTAACTCCAATGAATCACAAAACCACCCAAAAAACCAAAATGGAATCTTGTATTGTCTTCCATATAAAGGGTTACATGTTCCCTCGAACAAACCCCTCGCTCAGACCTCAGTTAACCCATGTACTACTCCATGCCATCACATCAAAATATTATTTCTCATATCAATCAAGCTACAAAAAATCCATTTAAAAAGTAAATAAGCTCAATTTTATTAAAAAACCATTTATAGGTAAATACTTTTATGAACGCACATTAAAAATCCATTTAGAACAAAAAAACCTATTTGTGCCTTTTTATCATACACATGGTGGGAATAAAACACATACTTATTTGGAAAACAATAGTTTAAATCCCTAATTACCAATCTTATAAATTAAACACATCAAACAAGGAATATAAATGAATACTAAATCATTTATATGTAAATTTAATCCACAAAATAAAATGTGATTAGAAATTTAAACACATTGTAAAGAAAACACCCTTAAATAGAGACACTAACATCAGATTTGGTCCAAATCAAATTTACCTTGATAGAGACCACCTATAATAGGTTGAAACAATCCTCACATACCTAAACCAGAATATAGAAAACAAAAATACCCCATTATAGAACCCATAATCATCCAACACATCCACTACGGTTCCAAACCATTATTAAATTGGACGAGAAATGATGAAAATGATGAAATGAAGAAGGAAACTCAAATAAGTCATCTTACCTCAATCCAAAAAAACATAAAACCTAGAGAAGATCACCAAGGAAAGAGGAGGGTAGCTTCAAAACCAAGGTATAATGGATTGACACAATAGGGGATGGGAATGATCCAAAAAATATTAAAAAACAAACATGTGTATTTTAATAAAAATATACTTTTTAAGTGAGCTAAACATGGATGTATTGCTTGGATGCATGGTTGGGAAAACCATTTTCCAACCATGCAGGTCTCACTATCCACCAAAATATAGTATCATAGTTTTCCCTAGGATGTCACATGGTTTTAAAACCATGGTAAAACCTTGAAAACCCCCACTATCACAAACTACATCAGCCTCACATGGTTAGCCTCACTATTAGAAAAACCATGTGCCTTGTTCTATCCTTGAAAAACCTAACAGTTCCGATCCCAAGCACATGGTAACTATAAAAATGAATCAAGAGATAATTAAAAGTAAAAATTACACATACCAGTTACCTGACACATGTCACATATATAATATAAGTTAAATTTTCAGCCACTTCTATAGATAATTTCTTCTACACATATCTATACACCCAATCTTGAGGATCAAAACGTTTCTCAATATGATGTTTCTCCCAACATATAGGATGTAATGACACGTAAAATTCAAGGGAAATTTTTTCTTAATTTTCTTTAGAATTTTACAAGAGCGCGGTTTCTGACGGCACCTGATTCCGAGGCCCGGAGTGCCTGGAATCAATTTTCGAAGTTTGGCTCGGGTACGTTCAGTGAACGAACGAGCGGGAATTTCTAACTTTTGATCCGGTGCTCGGAATTGAAATCCGAGGGCACCGATGGAACCGTAGCGCCGGTATACGCTTAGGAACTCCTGTTCTGGAGTTGCGTTCATGCGAGTGTTGATAATAAAAATTGTGGATGTTTACTTTGTAATTACACTACAATTTTTATTATTTTACTCTAAGTGATATCTCTTGTTGGAAGTTGGGTAACCACCCAACCTCCCATGGGAGGTTATGAGGGTGGTGGGGCCCACACGAACCCCACCCCTTCATATCCTCTAAAACCCCCTAAACTCCCACTTAAATTATGTTAACTTAAGTTATAAACCTATGACTTAAATGTAATGAGTTAATGAGGTGAGTCGTGTGTGGTTATTGAATTTCAAACCTTTGAAATTCAAAGAGGTTGGGTTGTGTGAATAAAATAAGATAGAGACTTATTTTATTTTTATAGAATTTTATCTCCTTGAGAGAGTAGGGAAGTCTTCTTCATCTTCTTCAAACTCAACGAAGAACGCGAAGAACGCCGTTCTTCAACGAAGAACTTCTCCGCCGAAGAACACGGTCCATCCGCGATGCCGTATCCGTGACGCGACGTACTTCTTCCGCGTCGTCTCTTCCGCGACGGATTTCCGCGACAAACGCCATCGACAACGACTCTTCCTCCGACTTCAAAGGAATTGACACCGATATTCCACGACTACGTCAACGTGCGACTATCGAGTACCGAAGAAGAACGCCGCTCCGCTCTTCTTCGTCTTCCGTGTCAACGAGAGAGAACACCGCTTCTTCCTCGGACAACCTTCGTCGGCGTACAAGGTTTCGCCAACGACGTGCCTCTTCGGACGCGCCTCTTCGTCGTCGAATTTGACGAACGACGACCGCGACGCCCGACCTCCGCGACGTCGTCTTCCGGGGAACGTAGACAAATCTTCGAACCTTATACCAAGGTAGGGGTTGTTGATTATTGTTTAATTATTCTATTCTTGATCATGAATTTAGCAAGTCTAACGTGAGGCTTTGATATATTTTAAGTTGCGTTATTGCTTAACGTGAGGGGGCCGGACCGCATGAACACGACCGAACCCCCCTCCATCGTTCTTGTTGTATTGTTTGCGGGTGGATGAATCAAGGTGGCGTGGTGCCGTCGCACCACGCGGATATTCGCCCAATCCTCATTACGCGACGCCGTCGCGCCGCGCCATGTAAGAAACATCAAGAACGCGGCGCCGTCGCGCCGCGTTGAAGAAATCGAGGTGCGGCGGAGGGGCGCGGTGCCGTCGCACCGCGCCGGATGATGAACACCGCGGCCGGTTCCGGGCCGCGGCGAATTGGGAAGACCGGCGGCCGGGCCGCCGGCGTCGGAAGCCGAAGAGGGGACCAGATTTTTCCGGTCCCGTTGGAGAAAACCGGCCGGCCAGCTGGCCGGCCGGAAGGCGTTAAACCGGGGAAAATTAATTCCCCGGCCAACGCTCAAAAACCCCCCCTCTTTATGAGGGGGGCGGTTCTTTGAAGGGAGGGGGGGCAGCCGGCCCCCCGGTTCCGCACAAACAGGCCCCCCACGTGGGGGGGGGGGGGGGGGCGTTTTAAAAAAAAATGGGCGCGGCATACAGCCGCGCCGCCATCTCCAAGAAAGCGGGGGCTTTGCCCCCCGCATGCCACCCTCGTGCGGCGCCAGGCCGCCGCGGCAGCCGCGCCGCCGCCGGCCGGGCCGCCCCAGGGGGGGGGGGGTCGGACCGGGTCGGCCCGGACCCGGACCCCCCCGTTTCGAACCAGTCTCGGTCTTTTGGCCATATCTTGAGCCTCGGACCTCCGAATGACGAACCGTCTGCGGCAACGCGATCCTTGGATCGAGACGGTCGTTTCGGTATATCGCACTCAAGGTTTCGGATTACTTTGAGTTCGGCCGGGTTGGTTCGTTCACGAAACCAACCGGGCCTTCGGAGCGGAAACGCTCATATCTTGAGCTACGGGCGTCCGATTGACGTGCCGTCAGCTGTGTTGTGTTCCTCTTAGTGAGAAGGATCTTTTGGCATACTCCGCCTGAGCTTTGGACGCAGGTGGAGTACGGTCGGGTTGGTTTTGCCTTAAAAACCAACCGGGCCCCGGGGACGAAAATGCCAATAACTCTCAGACCGGGCGTCCGATCGACGCACCGTCTGTTGCGTTGAGTTCCTGTTTACGATACGGAACTTTTGGCATCCTTCGCCCGAGTTTTGGATACAGATAGTAGTGGCCGGGTTGGATCGCACCCGAAACCAACCGGGCCCCTGGAACGGAAAAGCTGATATCTTTCAGACAGGACGTCCGTTTGACGAACCGTCAGCGGCGTTGGTGTTTACGTTGAGTAACGGTCCCTTTGAGAATACCCTACGGAAGTTCAGGGTACAGTTGTGATACGGCCCGGATTGGTTCGCTCACGAAACCAACCGGGCCCCTGGGACGAAAAGGCTAATAACTCACAGACCGGGCGTCCGATCGACGCGCCGTCTATTGCGTTGTGACCCCTGTGACGAGACGGTCCTTTGAGATACTTCTTTGCGGGACTTGTGATACTTGGAGTATCGACCAGTAGCTCGTGGAGCGGACCCTCCCGGAGACGAGCGTGCAGAGTACGGAGACCGTGTAGCCGGCTGAGACCTGACGACTGCTTGACCGACTCGACTTGGAGTGAGTCGACTAGCCCAGTGGACGGAGCGCCCGGTATTTGGCGGCAGACCCACGGCGGACGGAGCGCCTGGTAGTTGGCAGCAAACCCGCGGTACTCGACAGGAGGAGTACCTCAGTAGGCTATTTGGGCGAGCGCCCGGTATTTGGCGACAGACCCTCAGCGGACGGAGCGCCAGGTAGTTGGCCGCAAACCCGCAGTACTCGACAGGAGGAGTACCTCAGCAGTCTTAGGTTAGTGAGCAGTACCTCGGAGTCGTGACAGGACCACTGTAAAATCTAGAGACGAAGCTCTTCAGCAGTTACGGTTTCGATAATGAAAATCCTGGTTTGAGCTGAGACTTTTGACCTTGTGTTTACCTCATGATTGAGATGGGTCACTTGCTAACTTTGGTATATGTATGGGCATATACCCGGGTAGTGGTTATCCGTTGTTTTCACAATCCTTGTGTTTCCTCATGATTGAGATGGGTTACTTGATAACTTAGGTATATGTATGGGCATATACCAAAGTAGAGGTTATCTGTTGAGATCTTCTTTGTGGTTATCCTTGTTGGTTTAGTGAGACCTTGAGGGTCTCGGGGTCCCTACTGAGTATCTTTATACTCACCCCTGCACGGGCTATGCCCGCACTACGTTGTGTTGGTTGCAGACGACGGACAGCGTTGACCTTAGCTGAGGCTTGCAGAGCGGGACGGTACCCGGAGGTGGACCACTGGGCGGGACGTGCTCGGAGCGGACGGCGAGACCCGTGGAGCAGAGGAGCCATCTGTACCCACCCTTCAGGTGGGATTTCCAGTGGACAGCTCGGAGTAGCGGCTTTTACTTTTCAGTTGTTGTTTTCCCTTTCGAGTTTTACTTTACTTCAGTTTGGGTTTGTATTCTGGCCCATTTACTTTTCCGCACTTTCAGTTGTACTCTGCTTTTGTTTAGTGTTTACTTTTCGCTTTCTTACTCTGTGGTGTTTGTTTCCTTTACGAAGGCAATGCCTTCCCTTTTTACCAGGATTTACGCCTTGGTGCTAGTCGCCAGCCCCTGGCCTATGGAAGGCGGGCTTGGGGTAGTCACGGCACGGACCCCGAGGGCGGGTCGTGACAAATTGGTATCAATGGTGGTCGGTTCTACCACCGATTCTGATCTTTCTTCTGTGAAGCAATAGTGTTAAGGGTACCGAGTGTGGTTTTCAGTTCAGGGAGTCCAGTGTTGGTGCGGGCGGCCGACGTATCCATACACCAGGACCCTGACAACTGATTTCCGACTTGTGCACGAAAACACTGATTGCGTGTGTGTTTTCAAAGGTTTCCCCCCTTAAAACAGCTCAAACCAGGTCAGCTCACCAGGTATAATCGTTTGATCGTGTTACGTTGTTTCTTTCAGGATGTCTTTTCTCAGACGACCAGCTAGAGCCCGGAGGGATGAGCGTGCTGACAGTCTGTCGAGCGACGAGGCTTCGGTACAGGGCCCTCTTGCAGTTGAGGCACCAGCGGAGGCACCAGCAGTACTACCATACGTTGGGCCACCGATGCCACCAGCCCTAGCAGTAGACGATGCACGACACTTGAGTGCGCTGCATGAGTTCCAGCGCCAGAGGCCACCCAGGTTCAGGGGAGAGACGGAACCGCAGGCGGCTGAGGATTGGCTGGAGGCTGTGGTGGGAGTCTTCAGGCTAGTGGGGACGCCATCGGACTTCGTGGTGACCTTTGCTGCCATCCTTCTTCAGGCAGCAGCAGGCAGGTGGTGGAGCCACTTTTTCCAGTTTTGCGATGGGATGGCTTTCACATGGGAAGACTTTGAGACCTTCTTCAGGGTGGAGTTTGTGCCAGTAGCTCTACACCCCGAGTGTGTTCAGGAGCTGCTACCTTTGCCGTGTGTTTTTCGATCAGAAGCCGAGTCATCTGTGGGCAGTAGACAGATGATGCAGAGGTCCAGGAGGACCAGACCAGCAGTTGGGCGATCTCGGGTTTTAGGACCGGTGGTGCAGGGCACCCGGAGTGGGAACAGAGCTAGCCGTGCAAGGAGCATGTTGTGTTACTCATGCCGCGGAAAGGGTCATCTGGCACGTGACTGTCCGACTCCCGATCCGCAGGCTTTGGGAGAACCACCGAGATAGAGGCAGCGACAAATGCTTGAGCAACAGTAGAACTTTTGGAGCAGGTGGACAGGAGCGGAACTAGTGGATACGTCTCTTGTACTTCTAGTTCCATGTTTGATGTTGTTTTTGTGTCTTTGTACCATGAGCTGCAATAATAAAAGACGCATACCTTTGTGATTTTTTTTCATTCCTGTCCTCTTTCGTGATGTTACTAAGAGGTTCCAGTTTTGGCTGTTGACTTGACCCTCACTTGTGAGACATCTACTGGAGGAGATCCAGTTACCACACACTGATGCCGACAGTGTGACTCAACCCTTGGAGACGAGAGTAACGGTTGAATCTCTTAGTAGTAGCGTCGAGGCCTTACGACGTCATCCTTGGTATGGATTAGTATCATCCATGTTAGGATTGACTGTTTTAGGCAAAGAATGTGGTTCATCCAGGGGATGGGACCAGATTTCTCTTATCGGCAAAGAAGAAATCTTGCAGCTCTGGTGGGACCGGAGATGGTCCAGGCCACGACATAGAAGGTCCAGGTCATCCAGGAGCGGATGAGGACAGTACAGAGCCGGCAGGAGTTATACGCAGACAAGAGGCGGAGGCCACTAGAGTTCGAGGATGGCGACCACGTCTTCTTGCGGGTCTCACCTCGACGTGGTATTCAGAGATTTGGCTGAGGCAGCAGGTTACCTCCGCGCTTCATCGGACCCTTTCAGGTCCTCAACAGGGTTGGCGAGGTGGCTTATCGCCTGGCTCTGCCACCTCAGTTGCACCGGGTGCACGACGTCTTCCACGTGTCTCAGCTGAGGAAATACGTGCACGACCCGACGCACATCTTTGACCATGGGGAGCTTGACGTTGATGATGGGGCGACTTTTATGGAGGTCCCAGTGGAGATAGAGGATCGACAGGAGCGGGTCCTGCGTGGGCGATCGATTCCTCTAGTGTGCATCAGATGGAAGCACGGGAATCTCCAGGAGAGCACATGAGAGCGGGAGGCTCTGATGCGTGCTCAGTACCCTATTTTGTTTCCCTAGTTTTTGATGTATCTTTACGGGGACGTAAAGCCCTGAGGTGGGAGTAATGTAAAGACCCGTAAAATTCAAGGGAAATTTTTTCTTAATTTTCTTTAGAATTTTACAAGAGCGCGGTTTCTGACGGCACCTGATTCCGAGGCCCGGAGTGCCCGGAATCAATTTCCGATGTTTGGCTCGGGTACGTTCAGTGAACGAAGGAGCGGGAATTTCTAACTTTTGATCCGCTGCTCGGAATTGAAATCCGAGGGCACCGATGGAACCGTAGCGCCGGTATACGCTTAGGAACTCCTGTTCTGGAGTTGCGTTCATGCGAGTGTTGATAATAAAAATTGTGGATGTTTACTTTGTAATTACACTACAATTTTTATTATTTTACTCTAAGTGATATCTCTTGTTGGAAGTTGGGTAACCACCCAACCTCCCATGGGAGGTTATGAGGGTGGTGGGACCCACACGAACCCCACCCCTTCATATCCTCTAAAACCCCCTCAACTCCCACTTAAATTATGTTAACTTAAGTTATAAACCTATGACTTAAATGTAATGAGTTAATGAGGTGAGTCGTGTGTGGTTATTGAATTTCAAACCTTTGAAATTCAAAGAGGTTGGGTTGTGTGAATAAAATAAGATAGAGACTTATTTTATTTTGTTAGAATTTTATCTCCTTGAGAGAGTAGGGAAGTCTTCTTCATCTTCTTCAAACTCAACGAAGAACGCGAAGAACGCCGTTCTTCAACGAAGAACTTCTCCGTCGAAGAACACGGTCCATCCGCGACGCCGTATCCGCGACGCGACGTACTTCTTCCGCATCGTCTCTTCCGCGGCGGATTTCCGCGACAAACGCCATCGACAACGACTCTTCCTCTGACGTCAAAGGAATTGACACCGATATTCCACGACTACATCAACGTGCGACTATCGAGTACCGACGAAGAACGCCGCTCTGCTCTTCTTCATCTTCCGTGTCAACGAGAGAGAACACCGCTTCTTCCTCGGACAACCTTCGTCGGCGTACAAGGTTTCGCCAACGACGTGCCTCTTCGGACGCGCCTCTTCGTCGTCGAATTTGACGAACGACGACCGCGACGTCGTCTTCCGCGGAACGTAGACAAATCATCGAACCTTATACCAAGGTAGGGGTTGTTGATTATTGTTTAATTATTCTATTCTTGATCATGAATTTAGCAAGTCTAACGTGAGGCTTTGATATATTTTAAGTTGCGTTATTGCTTAATGTGAGGGGGCCGGACCGCATGAACACGGCCGAACCCCCCTCCATCGTTCTTGTTGTATTGTTTGCGGGTGGATGAATCAAGGTGGCGTGGTGCCGTCGCACCACGCGGATATTCGCCCAATCCTCATTACGCGACGCCGTCGCGCCGCGCCATGTAAGAAACATCAAGAATGCGACGCCGTCGCGCCGCGTTGAAGAAATCGAGGTGCGGCGGAGGGGCGCGGTGCCGTCGCACCGCGCCGGATGATGAACACCGCGACCTGTTCCGGGCCGCGGTGAATTGGGAAGACCGGTGGCCGGGCCGCCGGCGTCGGAAGCCGAAGAGGGGACCGGATTTTTCCGGTCCCGTTGGAGAAAACCGGCCGGCCAGCTGGCCGGCCGGAAGGCGTTAAACCGGGGAAAATTAATTCCCCGGCCAACGCTCAAAAACCCCCCCTCTTTATGAGGGGGGCGGTTCTTTGAAGGGAGGGGGGCAGCCGGCCCCCCGGTTCCGCACAAAGAGGCCCCCCACGTGGGGGGGGGGGGCGTTTTAAAAAAAATGGGTGCGGCATATAGCCGCGCCGCCATCTCCAAGAAAGCGGGGGCTTTGCCCCCCGCATGCCACCCTCGTGCGGCGCCAGGCCGCCGGGCCGCCCCAGGGGGGGGGGGGGGGTCGGCCCTGACCCGGACCCCCCCGTTTCGAACCAGTCTCGGTCTTTTGGACATATCTTGAGCCCCGGACCTCCGAATGATGAACCGTCTGCGGCAACGCGATCCTTGGATCGAGACGGTCGTTTCGGTATATCGCACTCAAGGTTTCGGATTACTTTGAGTTCGGCCGGGTTGGTTCGTTCACGAAACCAACCGGGCCTTCGGAGTGGAAACGCTCATATCTTGAGCTACGGGCGTCCGATTGACGTGCCGTCAGCTGTGTTGTGTTCCTCTTAGTGAGAAGGATCTTTTGGCATACTCCGCCTGAGGTTTGGACGTAGGTGGAGTACGGTCGGGTTGGTTTTACCTTAAAAACCAACCGGGCCCCGGGGACGAAAATGCCAATAACTCTCAGACCGGGCGTCCGATCGACGCACCGTCTGTTGCGTTGAGTTCCTGTTTACGATACGGAACTTTTGGCATCCTTCGCCCGAGTTTTGGATACAGATAGTAGTGGCCGGGTTGGATCGCACTCGAAACCAACCGGGCCCCTGGAACGGAAAAGCTGATATCTTTCAGACAGGACGTCCGTTTGACGAACCGTCAGCGGCGTTGGTGTTTACGTTGAGTAACGGTCCCTTTGAGAATACCCTACGGAAGTTCAGGGTACAGTTGTGATACGGCCCGGATTGGTTCGCTCACGAAACCAACCGGGCCCCTGGGACGAAAAGGCTAATAACTCACAGACCGGGCGTCCGATCGACGCGCCGTCTGTTGCGTTGTGACCCCTGTGACGAGACGGTCCTTTGAGATACTTCTTTGCGGGACTTGTGATACTTGGAGTATCGACCAGTAGCTCGTGGAGCGGACCCTCCCGGAGACGAGCGTGCAGAGTACGGAGACCGTGTAGCCGGCTGAGACCTGACGACTGCTTGACCGACTCGACTTGGAGTGAGTCGACTAGCCCAGTGGACGGAGCGCCCGGTATTTGGCGGCAGACCCACGGCGGACGGAGCGCCTGGTAGTTGGCAGCAAACCCGCGGTACTCGACAGGAGGAGTACCTCAGTAGGCTATTTGGGCGAGCGCCCGGTATTTGGCGACAGACCCTCAGCGGACGGAGCGCCAGGTAGTTGGACGCAAACCCGCAGTACTCGACAGGAGGAGTACCTCAGCAGTCTTAGGTTAGTGAGGAGTACCTCGGAGTCGTGACAGGACCACTGTACACTCTAGAGACGAAGCTCTTCAGCAGTTACGGTTTCGATAATGAAAATCCTGGTTTGAGCTGAGACTTTTGACCTTGTGTTTACCTCATGATTGAAATGGGTCACTTGCTAACTTTGGTATATGTATGGGCATATACCCGGGTAGTGGTTATCCGTTGTTTTCACAATCCTTGTGTTTCCTCATGATTGAGATGGGTTACTTGATAACTTTGGTATATGTATGGGCATATACCTAAGTAGAGGTTATCTGTTGAGATCTTCTTTGTGGTTATCCTTGTTGGTTTAGTGAGACCTTGAGGGTCTCGGGGTCCCTACTGAGTATCGTTATACTCACCCCTGCACGGGCTATGCCCGCACTACGTTGTGTTGGTTGCAGACGACGGACAACGTTGACCTTAGCTGAGGCTTGCAGAGCGGGACGGTACCCGGAGGTGGACCACTGGGCGGGACGTGCTCGGAGCGGACGGCGAGACCCGTGGAGCAGAGGAGCTATCTTTACCCACCCTTCAGGTGGGATTTCCAGTGGACAGCTCGGAGTAGCGGCTTTTACTTTTCAGTTGCTGTTTTCCCTTTCGAGTTGTACTTACTTCAGTTTGGGTTTGTATTCTGGCCCATTTACTTTTCCGCACTTTCAGTTGTACTCTGCTTTTGTTTAGTGTTTACTTTCCGCTTGCTTACTCTGTGGTGTTTGTTTCCTTTACAAAGGAAATGCCTTCCCTTTTTACCAGGATTTACGCCTTGGTGCTAGTCGCCAGCCCCTGGCCTATGGAAGGCGGGCTTGGGGTAGTCACGACATGGACCCCGAGGGTGGGTCGTGACATGGGATCAATATTTTTCTCCACATACATATGATACCAATACAAAGGAATAACGTATCAATGATGTTGAAGCTATGGAATTGGTAGATAGTTAATGACTTATTTACTAAAAAAACTGGATCATCGTAGTGCAACAATGTTAACAAAAACTCTTTTAGAAAGAAGTAGATTCATCAAATTAAAGGTTGGATGTAATTCACATGACTCGCATGTCAACCCCAAAACGCCCATTTTCATTGGATACATTGGTTTCACCACATTAATGCACATAATTATTAATATCAATATTAGGAACACTTTTGTTCTTATGGTAAGGAAACTAATTTAGGAAGATATTAGGATAAAATTATGATATACTTTCTTAATTTTACAAAAAGTGACTCTTTTTCCCTTGAAAGTCATGGGAATATCATAAATAATGTTTTTAGATATAAGAGTTTAGTTAGCATGGGATTATTAGGCCTGAGGAGGCTCAATACAAATATTATAAAAATATTAATTACATTATATCATGTCCAAATTCTCTTTCAAAAATAATATAATAACCACTAAATGTATTCTCTTATAAAAAACAAAATAACTCCATTAAATCCAATATATGGGTTTTACTCTAGGTGTGAGATATCCTTTATGCATGTCGGGTGTTTCTCTAGAGTGCCATCATGGGTGGAATAATAGTGAAATAAATTATTTAGATTATTTGATTTTTATAATTTGGAAAAACCCTAAACACCTCTATAAAGGCATGCTTAAAAAATCGATAGGGTTAGCTTCATAAACATAGGGATTGAGAGAAGTATGTTGGAGGATTGTTCATGGATTATCAATAATGGATCATGGTTTAGTGATCATTGTGCCAAAGGAGTTTCTGGATCTCACCAATGACATCAATATGCAGTCGATATTCATCAGTGATTGATCCAAATTAAAGGTATATTGTTTTATATTCATGTATTAATCTCATTTTATTATCTCATGTCAAACTCAGATCAACTTACCTACCAAAAATTGATTCATGGATTGATGGTTGAGAATAATAGTTGTTTTTATCTTCCTAGAAATTAAAAATTGATATTATTTTTCTTAATCCCCCAATTGTTTTGGTTCTTCATTTATCATTATTCTAGAAATGAAATGAGTAAAACTAAAAAATTTATGAGGATCATTCCTATTGTTGTGTTTTACACTTTTATCTCACCATTCATTGTGTGATCATTGTTTTCATTCCATTCTGTTTTCATTTTTATAAATACCTAGTGGGTGATCATTAGCAGATCATTTTTTCGCATAATGGATCATCACCATGAGCTTAGATTCTCTATAGACAGTATTATATAGGTTCGACGATGATTATGAATTATCTAATAATGGATCAAAGGAGGTTATCTTTCATGATTCAAGGATTAGTGAGTGGCGGGAGCATGGGGTGATTAGAGTCATTCCTGAGTAGATAGGATGGTCAGAATCTGGCCACTGATTGTGAGGATGGGGTGGCCAACCCGATCTTGGTTTTATGTGAATAATCATGAAAGATCAATAATTGGAAGATGTGGGGGAAAAGTTATGTAAATAAACCATCATGATATACTTGGCGTTTAGTCTTAGGAATAGACACTTAGTGGGACCCTGTATGTGATGGCTAGGGATTCCAAGAATATAAAATATCACACACCAAGTGTGATATACCACACTCTATATAAAATTTGACTTGAAACTTAGTATATTCCCCTAGAGTACATATTAATAGACACTAAAAGGTATATATACCCAAATAGAGTACAATGATATGACCATGTACTCAAACATGACAAGGGTACTCAAACATGGACAACTACACGGGAACAACTAGTGTATAGAAGAATTACCATAGTAAACATTGACCTCTATTAAACATAGTATCAAACATGGATATACCCAAGATAGATGATAAATTTCAAATATACTTAGTACATTACTTGTAATTTCCCGAAGAAAGTTTTAGTTCTTTATTATCTTCAGTGTAATCCAATATCTCTAGGGTGCTTTCCCTTGGTACATCCCTTTGAGGGTGTAGTGAGAAATCATGTAATGAGCTTATGATGTGATCCCCTCTATGGGATAAATCATAGATAGAGTTTCTTGAATCCCTTCGTATGACCTGGGGTGGGATACTCTATCATTAACATCTTACCTAGGTGTTGTTTTCTTGGAATCGACGTGAACAATATTCTCAAGCATTGACTCCCTAGTTAAGAGTTTATTCTAGAGAGGGTCTGGTATACTGCATAATCCATGGGAGAGATTACCAATCATTATATTGACATATTTTTTGTTATGAAGTATACTTATTTATGGTGAGACCTAACCAGCAAAACCTCTCGGATGTGTTCCATAAATGTAATCAGACTCAGGGAATGAGTTATCCTATACGAGCATTACTCTGAAACATTGAGCAGGATACTAGGCTAGATGTGTGGTTGTGACCATACCTTGAGACATATTGTCTATATTTAGTTTGTTTAGGTTATTTTTGGTATGTTTTGTATTTTGATTGACATTTCTTTATGATGGTGAGTTGAATACTCTCTTGATGCTTTATGTTTGGTTATTTCAGGGTGTCTTACTTTGTATGTATATACTCATCCCTAATAGTGATCTACCTATGCATGTCATGTCATATGTAGATGATGAAAATTTTTATAGTGTCTTGGGATGAGTTTGATAATTAATAGAATATTTCATGTTGAAATATTATGGTTCATACCATGTGTTTCATTTGAAAACAGACCCCTTTTTCTTAGATGGATAGACTCTTTTACAGTTTTGGTGGGATTGTATTTGGACAATTAATATTTCCACTACAATTTCATAGTTCGATATGGGACATATATTCATACATTCATTAGTTATCAATTGTATTTTACCATGTGTTGTACTTTTTTGAAGTCTCATCATTTTTTCCATTTATTATTGTATTTAGAGATGTTATGTGCCTTAGGCTAAGACCTAAAATTTGTGTGATATGACTAATTGGCACTGGTATCCAACCTGTAACCCATTGGAGGTAGTATTGGGGTGTCACACTCAGCTTACCATTATCCAGGTGAGAAATAATGAGTTGGTTCATAAAAAAGTTGTATCAAATGATTTTTTATATTAGGACCAAAGTTTAGAGATTATCTAGTAGCGAGGTTTAGTATTTGAACTAGTGAAATAGTATTATAGTGTTTCATGTTTGGCTCATAGGCTAGGGAATCTAGTGTTGGTGTGGTGGATAACTTATCCATTCCTCAAGACCATGGAAACCTTATCATTGACTTATTTAATGTAAGAACTGGTTTCTAGGAATGAATTGGTATATTCATCATATAGGAATAGGTTTTTATTACCATGTACTTGAGTCAGATCCCCATATATATTCCTGACCATGGTACATCCAATTTATTTTATGATATCTCCATGATAAATTTTGGGAAAAAATCCCTAAAGTTATCATTGAATCATTTTTTGAGGTGATTGTGTTTGTTGACAAGGCATGCGATTGAAATATTTTGGCTCAGTAATATTTTAAAATCAGACATCAACATATGAAAATGGAAAGATAGTGGAATGCAAGTAATGAATTGGCACACAAGTCATTAAGTGGTTCAAAAGTCCTCAATTGGCGCACAAGTCTTAAAGTGGCGCACAAGTCATATTTCAAAAGTAGACATAAAAATATGACAAGGGAATAAATTGGCACACAATTGATGAATTGGCACTCAAGTCATAAAGGGGAACATATGTCTTGAAGGTGTGCGCAAGTCATCATTCAAGATCATCACATCCAAATATGAAAATTGAAAGAAAGTGGCCAATAAGTCAAGAAGTGGCGCGCACGTGAAGAATCAACGCGCAAGTCATTAAGTTGTGCGCAAGTTAATAATGGGAAGTCTAGTGAAGATGGGGCACACAAATCATATTTAAATTTCATCACCATGAAATATGGAAAAGGGAATAAATTGGAATGCAATTTAACAAGAGGAGCACATTTCATCCATGGGAGCACAAGTCAAGAAGGGGCACACAACTTACAGAGCAGCGTGTAAGTCACGAAGTAAAACACAAGGTGAGCGGTGGACCTCACACACAAGGTCGCAAAAATTTCTCTAAATAGAGGGCTACCCATCTAAATTTTAAAATAATCAGAACACGTTGAAAAAATATGACCTCTGATCGCATAAGTGGAAGTGGTACGTAAGTTTTGAGTGGTGCACAAGTATTGAGTTGCACCGTCAGTGGCTTACAAGTATTGTAGCATGCAAGTATTGTGGCATGAAGGTGTTGCGGCATGCAAGTAGTGGCATGAATGTGGTGGCGCACAAGACATGGCACACAAGTATTAAATTGGCACACAAGTTGGTTTTCCCACAACAAAGGTAGAGGCTCCACACTAGTTATAGGGTTGCACAAGTCACCCTTAGGCTGCGTGAAAGTTGTATGTTACCTAGTATACCTATGGTAAAGGGGTATTAATTAGTGGATGAAAATTGGACTTCAATAGATAATCTACATATAGTGGGGGATTCATTCATTAGAGATAATGAAAGGAACTACATGTATTTAAATTTTGAGTGGATCTTCTGAAGTAGCGGTGACCTCTCTTCATTTGAGAGAGTAGTTAGCTTTGAAATTGCAAATGGTTGTAAATCGAGAGGGATAGTGTGTCTGCTCTGTATGTTGTAAACTGTAGTGTTCTTCTAGTGTATCTGGTACATCAGTAAATTTTTGGTGTATGGTCCTTGGATAGAGCCCAGTGAGGGTGAACCATGTAAAAATTTTGTATCCTGTTCTTACATAACGATTTGTTTATAATCTATAACAGGAAGGGGAGATTAGAGAGTTTTGCTTAACAATGAAAAAAGATCAATAGGGGTAGTTTTTTTAATCTGACATACCTGGATTCACCCCCATAATAGGGTATCTAACCATGTTGACCATACAATTTCTATCAAAGGAAAGAGTTGATATCAATGTTTCTCTCTCAATGGAGTTCACCAATCATAAAGGTATTACAATATTCAATGGGAACAACATTCAATTATGGAAGAATCGAATGAAACACTAGTTCCGATCATTGGGAATGGATGTGTTTATAGTAGTGATGCATGGTATCTCCGCCAACATCAATAGTGGTTCATTATCAGAGGAAAAAAGAGGTGAACTTGATTTTGAAACTAAGGGAATCAATTCCATAGGGGGAGTCCTATCTAATTCTATCTATATAAAGTTGACGTTATAAAAAACATCACATGAAAAGTGGTAAAAGCTTTTGAATATATATGAAGGAGATAAAAGGCTAGAGAGGAAATGCTACTTGTTTTATTGAACAAGTTTAAATATCTGAGAATGAACCCAAATTAGTCTGTTGATGCATTCTTTGATAGTGTAAATATCATTTTTGAATTCATGCGAGGTCTTGGTGAAGTTATTGAAGTCATAAAAATTTTAAAGAGCATATTGAGGATACTTCCACCTCAGTTCAATATGAATGTTTCATTTTTGGAAGATAAATAACTGAAAGAGATGACATTGGATAACATACACAACACAATTATTTGATATGAAATGAAAAAGGATGATAATGATGCTATGGAAAAGGTGAAATCTGAAGAGGTGTCATTCAAGGCCCTGAAAAATCTCACCATTGAAGATTCTCTGGAAGATGATGAGATAGATGAGTTGATGTCATTCCTTTCCTCAAAAATACAAAGATGAAAAGGAAATTTCAAAGGGAAACTTCCACTATCATGTTTTCAATGTGTAAAGATTGGAAATATTGAGGAAATGTGCCCCATGAAGTTCCATGAAGATGATGAGGATGAAATTTAAATTCCCAAGAAGAAGTCTATAACCTTTGTGAATGTCAAGAAATATTTCAGGAGAAATTTCTTTAAAAAATGTTTATTATTTCAAAAGAATGTGACAATTCAGATGAGTTTGAGGTTGAGGAGGTTAAAGTGGTAGAGAACTGCAAAGATCGTGGAGAAAATTCTATGGTGGCAGTTGTCGGTAGTTCATAAAAAAGTAAGAAACCAACACTAATGAAGAATAAAAATATGTTTAATGAAGATTTGATAGGGAAGATGAATTAGAAATATCTCTTGCAGAGATATATGTTTCAAGAGTAAAAAAAATAAATCCAATAAAGTGGTACATGATGCCAAACTCTATATGCAATAACAGGAAGAAGAGAAGTATGAGCTGGTAAAAGAAATTGAAAAACAAAAGTCCTATAGGCCATAGATCTCAGAAAAGGTTGATAAACATAAAATCAAGGTTGAAGAATATAAAAGGGATATTTATGTCTTGAATTACATAGTGAAAGATAAAATAAAGGGTATCAATTAACTTGAAGACGATGTTGTCGATATACAATGAAAAGTAAAGGATCAAGAAAAAATCTTGACTCCTAGTACAATACCAGAAAATCAAATATTTTTGAAGACTAAAAATTTGCATATGGAGCATAATATCCCTATAGAAAAGAAGCAGCAATAATGTTTATATGTCAAGGATGATTTGGGGATTGACAAAAAATAGAAAACTATGAAAGATGGAGTCAGACAATAGGCACTCACTCTGAAATTAAAGATTGATTTGGTTAAAAAATCAGAATATTTAGACAACCCAAGGGGAAATTAGAAGTCCAAAAGTGACACACAGAAATTCCCCTACATTAGGTGTTATTGTTGTGGAAAATGGGACATTCACAAAAAGTATGTTCAATAGCCAAGAGATACTGAAGGGCACAAGAGGAACAGTGTCACCAAACAAAGAAAAATATTATAGAACTTATTTTATGAGAAATTATTTTTGGTGTGGAGGATTTGGGAACATGGATAGATATTGTACATAAATCATGCAGAGGATTGTTCCAAAACAGATCTTGAGGAGTCATAATTAGCAAATCCAAGAACCAACAAATGATATGAAAACAAAAAATTGATTTGAAAATCTATAGGATGAATCTGGTCCATCATACTCTAAGGAAGATCGTGATTTTTAACTCATTATGAGTTTGAATTCAATGAAATGGATCTATAAGAAAAGAGGTGAGGATGTAGTTGTGGCATAAAATTCCCTTAAATCATCAGACCAATCTAGTGTATGGATCCAATAAATTAGTTGCACATATCACATGAAAAGTAATAAAGAACTTGTTATAATAAAAAAATATTAAAAATAATGAGTCATAATGCTTAGAAACAATGAATTCCTAAACATTGTTGGCTTAATAAAGGCTAGGTTTGGGGGTAAAGAAATATGATGTGATGATATCTTAGTAGTAGAAGGTCACCGTCACAATTTTCTCACCGTCAGTCAACTGTGTGACTCAAGGAATTCTATAAGGATTAAAAAGAATACGTGCATTGTAAAAGGAAGAGATGGTGGAGTTATTCTTCCGATAAAAAGGAAATGGGAAATCATTACCTTGTAAGTGGTGATAAAGATGTGTGATTTTTATCCAAAGAGGAGGAAAAAAGGTTATAGTATAAAAAAATTAGTCATCTACTCCAACCTTCCCTAGAATATCTAGTAAAGTGTGATTCATATATATATCTTCCAAAGTAATCACATGAACATATACATACATGTGATTATTTTCAACATGGGATGATCATCAGAAACATGTACAAAGAAAATGAAATGAATTCAACAAGAGTGCTCAAATAAGTGCATGCTGATGTTTGTGGGACTATCTCACCAAGAACCATTGATGGAAATAGATATTACATTTTGTTAATTTATGATTATAGAATAATGTCATGGGTATTTTTTATTTTGCATAAGTCTGATGTATTCTGTTTCCTAAAACAGTATTAGAGGGAATCTGAAAGGCTGCTTTGGTAGAAAATTTTGAAGCTTCGTACTAAAAATGGTACGGAATTCTCAAATATTATGGTGGAAGACTTTCTCAAGCAACATAAGATAAGGTATAATGTTTCTTAAGTTATAAATCCATAATAGAATGAAGTGGTTGAAAGGAGAAATTATATCATCAACAACATGCTAATAGAAAAAGACCTACCAGAGAAATTTTGGAAGGAAGCATTATAGACATCGGTCTACATTTCTAACAATGATCTATTGTGTCTTAATGAAGGAAAGGCACCATATGTGATGTAGTGTGAAAATAATCCAACAGTTTCATACATTGGAATATTTGTAAATATGTTCTTCATTATCAATAATAAAAAACATAATAAATTTCAGTCACTTAAAGATGATGGGATATGTTATAGCTACTCAAGAAAAAGAGAAGCATACAAATTCTTTAACCAGAGGTTGGGAAAAGTACTTGAGATAAATAATGCCACTATTATGGAAAATGAAGAGAATACTCAATAGCACAGGGAATAGTTTCTTGATGAAAGTGATTATGAGGAAAGTAACACAAGAGAATAATAAGTAGTAGATGATGACTCAAAAAAAGATATTGATGATGAATAAGAAGAAGTAAAGTCTATATCAGCAAATAATCCAAATATTTGAGCTAAAATTGAAAGGATTGATATCATTGGTGATTAAATAACACTAGTTCAGACAATAAGAATGAAGTAACTACAACAAACATCACTTTTATCTCATGTTTAACCTAAATTTTTTGTTGATGTAGTTGAAGATGAAAACTGGGTTTAGACCATGAATGAAGAACTAGACCAGATTAAGAAAAATCAGACTTGGGAGATTGTCTCAAGGACTGGAGATAAGAATTTTATCGGAAAAAATGGTTATTTCTCAATAAAATGAATGAAGACGGTGTTGTGATCTAAAACAAAGCACATCTCGTGTAAAAAGGATACTCCCAGATAGTGGGTATTGAAGTTTATGAGACATTTTCACTTGTATCAAGGCTGGAAACAATCTGATTATTCTTGGACATTATAATGCAATATAATTTTAAAGTGTTCTAGATGGATTTGATGTCATCATTTTTGAATGGGGTTCGAGAATAATATGTTTATATTGAGCATACAAATGGGTTTCTCATTCATGAAGATGAGAACACTGATTGTTTTCTGAAGAAGGCTTTTTATGGGATGAATCAAGCACCAAGAGCATGATATTCAAGGATAGATAAATCTTTAAAGAAACTCAGTTTCCATGATGATGGATTTTATTAGAATTTATCTGGAATAGTGATAGTAATCAAATGATAATGGTTCTGGTTTATGTTGATGATATAATATTTGGAGGATCAGATGAAGCACTGTACAAATAGTTTTCAATATTCTTGAAACACAAGTTTGTAATGTCTATTATTGGTGAGATGATGAATTTATTTGGGTTAGAGGTAACATAAGGAAGGAATGGGAGATTAACCTATAAATAAATATATTCCAAGGAGGATCTGAGGAGATTTGGGATGGAGAATTCTATGGAAATAAACACTCTAGTTGCTACCTGGATGAAATTGTTGAATGATTATGAAGGAAGGGTGGTTAATATCACAAGATACAGGCAAATTATTGGATGTTTACTATACTTGACCATGATAGGTCTTAACATTGTATTTGCCACATGCCAACCAGTTTGATATCAATGTTATCCGAAGGAAATAAAAATCATAGAAGTGAAAAGAATAATATTTTATATCATGGGAACAATTGATTTCAGATTAATGTATAGTGACAAATCTCAACCATAGATTGTGGGATATACATATGCATATTGGGCTAGTTTAGCAGATGACATGAAATCATCATCTGTAGGTTCTTTTTATCTTGGTGGATTGTGTATTTATTGGTTAAGAAAGAATGAAGATTGCATTTATTTGATCACCATAGAAGCTGAGTACATTGTAGCCATGCAAGAACGCACACATTTATTATGGATAAAGAAACATCTTGATGACATGGGAGTAATTGTGAAGTCTCCGATCAGAATTTAGTGTGACAACTCACATGCTATAAATCTTAGAAAAAATCTCATACATCAATCGAGGAATAAGAAAATTGAAATAAAATATCATTTTATTAAGGAGAAGGTGGAGAAATGACTATTTATGTGAGAATAAGTGCCTACATAGCTATAGTTTGTTGATATTTAGAAAAAATTCATACCCAAGGAAGTGTTCGAGAGGCATCTACTGGCATTGGTATTTATGTCGACTCCCTCTACTTGAAGGAGTGTAGATGTTGAATCCCCATCTCCCTGAGATATGGTGTCTTTTCTTTAATGTAATAATCTATGCTCTCTACTCTTTTTCAGACCACAAAGGAGAGACCTTTGGTTTTGTTGAAAAAGGGGCAGAAAGAGTGACTCCTAAAGGGGGAGAAACTATGGTTAAAGAAGGGATACAATTTCTTTTTCAAAGACACGGGGATAAGATAATAGGTGGTGAATCGAGATAGGGTGAGTTTATCAAGATAGATGAAGAATATGATAGGGGGAGCACCATGATGCGAGTATGTGGTGTTCGAAGTGCTCATCCAGAGCTTAGATTGAACAACCCAAGTACCTATGAAATAATAAAGGGGGTGTTCCAAATATGAAGATTCTGGAAGTGATTGATCAAAGAAGATATATCACAATAGCTTAGAATCACAAGAGGTGAATGGTGGTTACTGATGGAAGAAGCTCAATTCATAAAGGGTATCACAATTCTTGAAGGGGCGTGCAAGTCATATTTTAAGATCATCACATCAAAATATGACAAAGGAAAGAAAGCGGCAAACAAGTCATGAAGTGGCATGCAAGTGAAGAATCAGCATGCAAGTCATTAAGCGACACGCAAGTTAAGAATGGTTGCACAAGTGAAGAAGGGGCACACAATTCATATTTCAATTTCATCACCCCGAAATATGAAAAAGAAAAGAAAGTTGTGCTCAAGTTAACAAGAGGCATTCAAATCATCAATGGGTATGCATGTTAAGAAGGGGTGCCCAAGATACGGAGCGACACAGAAGTCATGAAGTGGCACGAAAGGTGAGTTGTTCACATCACTCGTAGAGTCCTCAAAATTTCTATAAATAGAGTTCTACCCATCCTCATTTGCATTGAAGCTCTAGAACTAGAGATAATCTAATCCATGATCACGTATGTGGAAGTGGCGCACATGTTATGAGTGGTACGCAAGTCGTGAGTTGTGTAGTTACTGGCGCGCAAGTATTTTGGCGCACAATTAATGTGGCACACAAGTATTGTGGTGCACAATTAGTGATGCACAAGTGGTGGCACACAAGCAGTGGCGTGAAAATAGTGGCGCAGAAGCATTTCCACAGAAGTATAAAATTGGTACACAAGTCAGTTTTCCCACAACAAAGGCTAAGGTTTCACAATAGTTAAAGGGGAAACCAAGCCACCCGAGGGTTGCGTGAAATTTGTATGTTTCCCAGTACACCTATGGTAAAGGGGTATTCAGTAATAGAAAAAAATTGGAATTCAATAGAGAATCTACATATAGTAGAGGATGCATTCATTAGAGATAATGAAAGGACCTACAAGTCTTTAAACTGTTAGTGGATATTCTCAAGTAGCAGCAAGCACTATTTAGTTTAGAGAGTAGTGAGATTTCAAATTGTGATTAGTTGTAACCATGACAGATAGTGAGTCAGCTTTAAACTTTGTAAATAGTAGATTTCTTTTAATAGATTTGATACATCGGCCCATCACCAGTGTATTCTCTTTTGATGTAGCCCAGTGAGGGTGAACCAAGTAAAATTATTGTGTCTTGTTCATGCTTTAAGATTTGTTCATACTATGTAATGAGAATTAGAGAGAAGAGAGTTTTTTCTAAAAATGAAACTAGATCAATAGGGGCAATAGTTTTAATCTTCTATACCCTGATTCAACCCCTATCTTAGGGTATCTAACCTAGTCGACCTAACAGTAATTTTCAACTAGTTTTCCAAAAAAATATTTTTTGGATGATCCTCATAGTGATGAGGCTTAAATATAGGTACTTGTTGAAGAGGTGTTACCTCTAGGTGTTTTACCAGTCCTACCAATACTTAATTATAATTAGATTACACTAGAAGTACCATCAAATGTGGAGCACCAGCTGATTTAAATTAATGTGTTTTAGAGACTAATAACACTCATGTTTTGGTTTGAGATAGACCACCATATTTTGAGGACTGTCTTTAGGAATTTACACATGTTTCTCACCTTGTTATGACACTTACTTTTAAGATGGTGCTCCTAGAGGAGCATGTTATTCATGGATCTATAGGAAGATGATAGATTCTAGGGACTTTATCATATGACAAGGCAATTCTTTCTTGGATTAGTATTTAGAATCTTTTCATAAAGGTGTTCTTCTTATCTAAATTTCCTATAGTGAATATCCAGAAGCTACTGCAGCTTTAGTAGGGAAACAAGACTTGTTCCAAGTATTCATCTTTATTTAGTGACATCTCATGAAAAACTCTAAATATGGTTCAAGATCCATTCTTCTGTTAATCGACCCATGAGTGGGGCCTACCTGGAGATATTGGGGAATGAGTTATATCTATTTACATTATACTTATATTGAGGTGGTTATGCATTCCTTAGTAGTGGAGAGTTTTTTGGACGATTAGATTCCAATAGTTGGTGATGGTAGTGGAAACATAGGAGTTGAGACTTCAGTAGAAAGTAGTCAATGACAAAAACATTGGCCCAGATGTGTGAGACACTTTTAAAAATATCCACATAACATAGGTTTTTCCTATTAAAGGCTCTTAGGATAGGACAAATCAGTGGATGAAGAGGTGGTTTTACTCATTCAAAGTTCAAGAATATCTCACGTGGGATTATCTGACCCACCATAAAACTAATGAAGAGGCATTCAACAAGTCACCTAACAAGATATAATAACTAGAGTAGGGATTTATTCAATGATAATGTTGTGGTAGAGGAGTAGGAAAAGAATTTGGGGGTGGTTAATGGTTTGAGCTATTCCCACCACTAACCCCATGTGGTCCACACTAGGATCATGGAGATCGTTTGAAAGGATGAGAAACATTGTAGGAAATAGAGGCCTATAAACCAAGGGATCTACGTATTATTAGAGGTATTACCCATTTATTATTTTAAATTAAATGTAGTACTGATATGCATATGTCTGAGCCTCTCCTTTCACTCCATTCCTCTGTTTTGAGACTTATAGATTCTGATTAATCCCTTGCCTCAACCCTTCACCTTGGATATTTCAAACAAAGAGGATTTAATATTAATATAGTTATTCCGATAGTATAATTTAATGTAAAAAGATAGAGATTCTTAAGGGATATCTTTATTGAAGTAATTATTCCTTATGGTTTCATCTAAGGTATGGAATTCTTATCCACTTTTCATGAAAAGATTGATTGTTTCAAGCAGAGGATGTAGTGTGTTCATGTAGATGGGATTATTTTTTCCTTTGTTCCTAAGAAGGAAACCTAGGAAAATAATAATGGGCTCACACATAGGAGGATAAAATATATTATCCATTATTTTAATAGTTTTACCCTTGGAGAAGTTAATGTGATTAGCTTTCATCTTTTTATAGTGGTGGAGTATATGGGTGTCTTCCCTGTGAACATGTCGGTATTAACTCCCCACGGGGAGAAAATTTTTTGGATAGACTTAATCCTAGGGACTAACCCTATATCTATTCTAATATAAAAAATGGAACCTGTAAATCATAAAGAGCTATAGGTGTAGTTGTATGAGTTGTAGATAAAGGACTTTCTCAGACCTAATGTGTCACCCTGGGAAGTCCCGATGTTTTTCTCCAAGATGGTAGATGGGGGAATGAGGTTATGGATGGATTAAAATCACCCAAACCCATTGAAAATTAATAAAAAGTATCCACTACCAATGATCGGTGAACTCATCAACTAGTAGAGTGTGGCGAGATGGTGCTCGAAGATTTACTTTAGGACAGGTCAGTCAGAATGGCCTGAAGGCCTTCATTTTTTTTATTTTTGATAATCCACCATTCAAGGAGTGAGGTGGAACCCTTACAAGTCTCGAAGGCTTAAATACAATTAAAAGACCCGTATTTCTTAGAGGGAATCACCCAGACGAGACAACTTGGAAATGCTCCTCCCTAGCATATGGCATGATATCAGCACTCCACCTCTGCAGGGCTAGTCGGCCAGCTGTCCTATGCAAAGCTGCACAAGCCTGGTACCGATGGAAAAGCCATACCCTCTCATTCTTCCAATTTTGGTTAGCTCTACTCTAGTGGATGCTCCTGCACTAAATCCTTCTCTAAAGCCTTGTCCCTTGTAGTATAACTGGTACATCTTCATTTCATGTTTCTTGAAGGCCTTGGGGGTGGCCCTAAGGCCTTAATGGGGCCTGAATTCCTTGAGAATCAACTGGACCGATGGTCTTGGGTGGATCGAAAGCCTAACAATACTCAAGGACCAAACCGGTGGCCCAAAGGCCTAGATGGATGAATAGTTCTGGTTGCTACAATACCGAATAGTGCTGCTACAGTAACTGCTGCAGTACTCCTACTGTATCCTAGAAATCCTCCTCCACCCTGATTTAATCTCAGGTATCTTGGATGCAACTTTTGAGTCCTCACCATCCATGTTGAGGATCATGTGCAACATTAGGTCAGGTTATCAGTAGCTACATGTCTGATATGAGGGTATAACAAATATAATATTCCTATAAATCTATAGTAACTATGAGTACTTGATGATTATTTTAGGTGTGATGAATTTCATAAAAGTATTTATGGGACTCATGAAACCACTACTTCATCCCTTAATGTATCATTTCATGGTATTCCTCATCAATGATATCGTAGTGTACATCGTATCCACAGAGGATCACATGAGATAGTTGAGGATTTTCCAAGACATAAACCAAGAGAATCAAATTTATTTTAATCTCTCAATGTATTAGTTTTGGATTCAAGAGGTCCACTTCTTGAAACATGCCATCTCAGAAGAGGGTGTCGTAGTGGACTTGATAAAGGCTGTTGAAGTGCTATCTTGAGAGCCACCCAAGATAATGATGGAGGCGTGAAACTTCTCAGGGATGGAAGGATACAATTAGAGGTTCCAACCTAATTTATCCAATACATCATCACCATTGAATTCATTAACTCAAAAAGGGAATCCTTTCATTTTTACATAGAGGTTCTAGCAGACATTTCAAGAGTTTCAGAAGAGGTTGAATAATGTCCCCCTTATGAGACATCCAAATAATGGTGATGAGTATGTCTTATTTGAAAAAACATTGGTAACCATCATAGATATGTTTTGAATCAGTGGAAGGTAATGATTTTTTATGGGTCTTAGCAGTTGTGAACTCATGAGAAAAACTATGGAACCCATGATCTAGAGTTGGTAGCAGTGGTCTTAACCCTAATGATGTGGTGACACTGCATTAGCGGTGAGTAGTTTATTGTATATTCTGACCACAAGATCCAAAACTATATATTCTCATAGAAGGATCTTGAATTGAGACATAAATGATGGAAATATTTACTCTAATATTATGACTTTGAGATATTCTGTAATATATAGAAGGGGAACATGGAGGTAGAATCTCTCAGAAGGAGATATTGTTTATATTTTTTGATAGAGGTGTTAGAGAATTTGGCCTCATTATTGTTGTCCTTAGTGGATGAAGATGGTGTATCTTACCTCCTGTTTTTGGTTGTTACCCTACTTATTTTACAACAATGTTGGTAAGCTCATCTTGGATATATTGACTCTAATATCTTTCATGTTCATATATCCAGTAGATGTGTTCCCAATAGATTTTGTAGTGGTTAGGAGAACATCATCCTTTTCAAAGAGAAGATGATTGAATCAATATCATTGAAATATGATGTTTTTATTGACTTTCATTAATCCAACATTGGGGTATATATAGGTATGGAAAAATGTACGAGGACCTTTGACATCAGTTTTGGTGGTTATGATTGAATAAGTGTTTAACGAATTTTGTCTCTTGATTATTGACTTTTCGATAGGTGAAGTCTAAGTTCCTTGTTCTAGTGAATTTAGGTAAACACCTTGAATTTCTAGAGTAGAATTTGGATGGTATATCTATGGATTTAATGATAGGTTTCCCACAATCATCAGGAGGACATGATGCCATATAGATGATCATAGATCAACTCAATAAATCATCCCACCTTCTAGCCATATAAGAAAAGAGTTTATTAAGGACCATGGGAAGCCTTTTCTTGTATGAGATGGTACAACTTCATGAAGTTCCCTCAATGATCATTTTAGATTATTTTTCTCGCTTCACATTATGATTACAGAGAGGGTTTCTAGAGTCCATTGTGACATAGTTGAATTTGAGCAAGACTTTTTGAACCAGACATATTGATAGACTAGTTAGATCATTTATGTTTTGGAGGACACGGTGCATGATTTTTTGTTTACCTTTGGACATAGTTTGGAGGATTACCTACCATTTGTGGAGTTTTTATACAAAAAAAATCCATTCCACCATTGGTATTGAACCATTCAAGGAGTTTTAGGGAGACCATATAGTCCACCACTATTCTAGACTGACCTAAGGGAGTCAGTATTCATAGGTCCAAAGATGGTTTAAGTGACGACATAGAAGGTTCAAATCATCTATAAGAAGATGAAGGATATCTAAATCTATCACAATTTTTATGAAAATGGGAAAAAGGCCTTTTTAGTTTGATAAGAAAGACCATGTGTTTCTAATGGTATCACCTCAGTGGGGATTGTGTTTATTTATTTGAGGTGAAATTTTATCTCTAAGTTTTATTGGCCCTTTCTAGATAATACATAAGATTGGAAGGGTCATTTACCACTTTTTCCTACCACCATAGTTATATCTGGTACATGATGTATTCAACATGTCGTATTTGAGGAGGTGTGTGCATGATCTATCACATGTTATCGACTTGGGTGAGCTAGAAATCAAGGATGGATCTACCTTTAAAGATGAAATAGTAGAGATTGAGGATCAGCCGAAGAAGATCCTTTATGGGTTAATAATTCCCATGGTACCTGTAGAGTGGTAGTATGAGAATCTTTTAGATAGAACCTAGGAGTGAGAGAATGGGATGTGATCCAAGTACCCTAATCATTTTTAGTATCTCGTTTTCATTTCGAGAGGAAGATATCTAAGGTGTGATGAATGAAAATGGTCTATTTTTTCATTGTAAATATTTGGAATATTCTTTAATAATATTTTTTGAGTTGGGAGTTGAGTTAGTGTGGGATTATAAGGCTTGATAAAGCTTGGTATTGATATAATAAAAATATTACACATATTATATCACATGCGCTCAATTTTTCTGAAATAATAAAATTACTAGAGAATGAGGTCTCATATATGTAATTTTTTACTGTTATTAATTCTAGAATATGGCTTTTACCCGAGACATGAAATAACCTTTGTGTGCTTCAGGTGTTTGTATTAAGCGCCATCATGGGAAGAATAATAGTAAAATAAAATATTTGAATTATTTAATTGTTATAATTAGACAAAACCCTAAAATACTCAATAAAATACCACTTATGGAAAATCCATAAGGCTGGCCTTATAACACTTGGTATTGATATAATGTCTTTTGATGAGAGTTCATGGATGATAAAAAATGGAAAGTTCTTTGGAAATTAGTGTTCTAAAGGAGTTTATGGATCTCACCAATGACTTCAACAAGTGACCAATATTTGTTAGTAATTGATCAAAAATTCAAGGCAGTGTGTTTTATTTTTTGGGATTAATCACGTTTTTTTATCCCATGTGGAACAAGAATCAGTTACCCAAAAAATAATTGATTCACGTATCGATGGATTATTAGAGTTGATGTTTTTATAATCATTTAAATTTGAAAATTCCATTTCTTTGGATAATCCTTTTTTATCTTTTTCTTTTTTTAGCATTAAAATGGAAAAATATTGAGTCCAAAATGAACAATGGATATGGATTGTTTCTTTTCTTTTGTTTTATTCATTTCTTCCACCATTCATTGTGTGTTTATCAATGGTATTCCATTTATCCATTGGTTCGACAAATACTTGTTGGTAAATCATTGCACAAAACATATTTGGTAGAAAAGATCATAAATATAGGTTCTATTTAATTATTAATTATGTGATTATTGTTTTAAAATTTTGATAGGTGTTTCTAAAATGGATCAGAGGAGTTTTGACTCATGTGATTCTTGGTTTGGTTTGCGGTGGAAGAATGATGTGTTGGAGTTTCCAGAGAGGATTTGATTCATGGAATCTGGTCACTAGTGGTGAGGATGGAATGATCAACCGAGATCTAGGTTTTATAGTGATAATAATCGTAGATCCAATAGTGGAAGAGGTGTGGAAAAAACTTTATGAATAATGTGTGAGTTTTGAAAAAACCCGCAATAAATAGCATGTAGTCCAAAAATTCACTCTATGTAGTACCCTCATTGGGATGTCTAGGTTTTCAGAGAAAATAAAATATCTCTTTTTGTGTAGGACATATCACAGGCCACATGCTCCATGACTTGTGACTTGGCATGTACCCTTTGGGTACACGAGCATGAAAGATCTAGCTACCTGGTAATAGCCAAAGTGCATGGGAATGACCATGTACTCTTACATTGTCAAGGTACTCAGACAAGTATAGTTAAATGTGTATAACTACTGTATATGGGCTTGAATATAGAACATAGTCATGAATTTTGAAAATTGAAATGGAAATTGGATGACCCAGGGTATACAAGACACACCATGAATACACGATATATGTTGTGTAATTTCCCCAGATCACTTTGAGTCACTATTTTTCTTTAGTGTAGAACAATATCTATTGGTTGAATTCCCATGGTCCATACCTATGTGGGTGCAACGAGTTCTCACATCGCAAGATTAGGATGTGATCATATGTTTAGGATTAATGTTATATTGAGTTTTAGAAACCCTTCATGTGGATTGAGGAGTGATCATATATCATCATCTCTTTCCCTAGGTGGGCTTGTTTAGGAATTGACATAACCAATATACCTATGCATCGATCTCCTACTTAGTAGGAGATTCCAGATAGGTTCCAGTATACCCCAAAAGACCTAGGAGAGATCCTCTATCTCTATATTTATCCCTTTTATGTTCCAGTGTGTAGTTCTTCATGGTGAGGCCTGATGGGCATGCCCTCTTGGATGACTGCCATCAATTTTATTTGAATTATAGAGTGAGTTCTCCAAAGTTAGTTTTAAATTCAAACCTCATGTAGGATCCTAGTATTATAATGTATTTTTGGTCTTACCCTGTTACATAGTGTCTATCTTGAGTATATATGGGTTATTATTGTTATGTATTATATTCTGATTGACATGACAATATAATGAGAGTTGAAAACTCTCTTGATTATTTATCTATATTGATTTCTAGGTGTTCTTCTGGTATTTATATTATCACCCATATATTGGATCTAATTTAACATGGTAAGTCTTATGAATATGATAGAAAATTCAATATATCACTTGTAGGACCAATATCATCCATAAGATAATTGATCTTGATAGACTGTGGTTCTTACTTGGTGTTTCATTTGATAGTAGTCCCCTTCTTAATAGTAGGATGTACTCTTTTATAATTTTGGTGGGATTTTTTTGACCCTTTATGATTTCCAATACTCATTTAATACTCTGATGTGGGCTATAGATGTATATTTCATTTTTTATTAGATATATTTTACCTTTCATCTTTGTACGAGTGTTTAGAGATGTCTTATTGGGTACAAGTACCTTAGTCTAAGGAATCCTATACGTGTAAAATTCCTAAATGGTTCTAGTTACCAGATATTAGCCTATTAGAGGTGAGATTTTGGTGTCACACTTGGATTACATCTATCCAAGAGGGACCTAGTGGTTTGGGTCATGAAAATAACGAAACATTGATATTCAATTAATTATGCTATACAAAGTGCATTTATACTACATGACTACTAAAACAATTCGTATTGATGTTCAATTAAATGGATCATAGAGGATTTCAAATAATTTAATTAAAGAATAATCTTAGGGATGCGGAAGGAAAAGTAAATCCGCACCAAACATAAATGTATTCACCATTGGTAAATCAAGAATCATGGAATGTGTTTATTGGTCATCATGAGGAGGAATGTTTTCAAGTACATTATCACTGGTAATATATTACATGAAAATACGTGTATTAATCACATTGATTAAGAATTATTAATTTATAAAATAGAAATTGACTAATGAAAATATGTTGTGTGTGTAAAAATAAATGTACCCCTATAGTAAAACCAAGATGGGGTATGCGTCACTGTAAAAAATGGTATGTATTTTAAATCTAGACTAATACTTTTATTTATCATAAAATAACTATTTAATTATGTTTCTTTTGATATATAAATATTTAGGAATCAAAATTAAAATCTACTTCTATCACATTTCATGTTTTATTGAATAATTCGTGTATAAATAAAGACCAATTACTAATTGATGAGATCCAAAAAAAAGATTGGGAATCATGAATAAGAATAAAATAATAAAAAATTACCTTCAAGCCTATATTACATAACAATGATGACTTATTTTTCATATTTTTTAGCGGGTTCAGATGTAAGAATCATCATCATATATACTCGATGAATGACTACTTTTAGTATCCTTGAAGCGGCCAGAACAATAAGAACACATCATCGGTGTTGGTTTTGGAGTCTCACACTAATCATATTTTGAGAAAGTAAATTTACAAGGGATAAATATAAGAAAATGGCAGATAAAAAGACGAAAATAATTTCTCAAGAACAAAAAAATAATGGGAAGTATTATTTTTTGGAAAATTTTATGGGAAGACATCAAATAGAAGGAAAAATAGAGTAAAACCCACTACATAATGATCCCACCAAGATTTAAAGAAATTTATTCCCCTTAAAGTTATACCTTTCCAAAGGAAATTTATTTTATCATAACTATTTATATGAAATGTGAATCTGGTAGACACAGATAACATTCCTGTACTAATATTTTATATGGTGAAAATGGGTGTGATTTATATCGATCAACACACACCCATCACATTATTACAAGGGGTATAATGTACAATATCTATGGAGATATTCTACAAAAAAAATGTTCATGTGAGAGTGGGGATTGACCTAGATCATGATCTGAGCCCCGAGCTACCTATTTCTCACGATGATCTAGATGCTCACAAGAATGAAATTTCTATTATAAATTTTGTAGTATGGTCATTTTATTTTTTAAAAATACATGTCGACAAGGTGGTATTTCCTTTCAATTTATTTTTTATGAAAAATATTTAATAATTAATGAAACTTTTCCTTAACCAAGGAATATTATTATAGATAGATAAAATAAAGATAAATGGAATTTCGAATCAAAATAATCTAAAGGATCATCCAGTCGATCAAGAAGACCTTCATAAATTACATTTACCTCTCTAGTTCAACATCTAAAGTTACTAAAATTACATGTTCATGAAAATAAAGTGTTTAAATATTGTGATACAACCACCATTGATTTTGAAGACCAAATTCATTGAGCGTCCATTATAGAATTTATTGGTCCTTAAAATGTAGATGAAATCCCCAAAAATGGATGGTTAGGAGTCTCAACTATTTAATTATACATGAGGTGCGATTTCATACTTTTTTAATCCAATAGATGATCTAATATGTTAATTATATATAAATAACACTCATATTTTTTATGGCCATATATATATCAGTACTATTTGAATGGAAAACCTAGTGAAACCAATTTGAACTCATTTTTCTCACATCACTTAAACACAAAAAAGCTAATTGGAAGAATATAAATATTTAGTAAGAGTCAAAACAATTAGCAGTAATTTATTGATTACAAATTTAAAGATGGTATATTCTTATTAATACCCATGATAGAGGGGTAAAAATATAAAATTTTTTCATATCAAATATACTTTCATTCCACCCACTAATTAAACTTTTTTTATGGATCATTGGTTTTTAATTAAAATAAATTTGGATACTCTAATGACTTATTTTTTGGATACAATACATGGATACCCAAAAAATGGACCATATATGATGACTTTTATAAATTATAAATATAATATGTGATCCATTTTTTAAATAAACATCATGTTATTAATTTAATATTATATTTTAATGAAAATTTTCCTATGATAGGTGTTTGTTTAAATATCATCAAAATCATTGCATGGGGAAAGTCTCTAAGAATAATAAACCTACAAAATTCTTTAAATGGATAAGTATTAGTATTTCTATAATAATTTATTATTATCAAAAGATATATCAAAATAGATTTCATATTTTTTATAATTTTCCTAATGTATACAAAATAAACTAATAGAGATAATTGTGTTTTTTATATTTAAAAATTTAGGAAATATATCGAATTCCATAAAAAACTAGCATCCCAAAAGAGATATTTTCAATAAAAATTACAATTTAATTTAAAATATTTACTAATCCTCCATTTATATATATTTTTATAGTGCTACCAAGACTATTTATAGTACCCATATTTAGACGAGGAAATATATTTTCATAGAAAAGAATAGGAAAAATACATGGTGTTAGAATAAATGAAAACATCATGAAGAGGTGATTTTGTACTACATATTTGGTTAATTTTATCATATATTTATCTTATTTTTATAATTAATTTCCTTATCATTTTTATCTAATAATTATTTTGTTCATTTTAATATATATCATGATGAAAGTACTTCATATAGAATTTTTTTTATACAAATATTTTGTGGTATATTAATATCACAAAATGATTAGAGAAAAACAATTCTTAATAAAATATTCAGTAAGGACAATGTACTGAGGTACTTTTTGTTCTTATCATTGAGTTACTTATTCTCTATTTGATCTATTTATGGTCATTACCATGTTCTTTCAATTTACTTATAAATCGACATGCATATTTTTCAGTTTAAATGTTCATTTTAGTTAAGAATGAGTGTCAGTCACTGGAAATAATAATATAAACATAGATTATCTTTATAATTTTGGAAAATGATTCATAATATATTGTTTATGTGTAAGAATCAATCATACATTTACATGATACATGATGTGTTTGGTATGACTTCAAGTGCATGTTTTTTAATTTACATTTTAGTTCAAAACACACGTATAATAGTAAAAATTGAGAAAATGATCTCGTATTTTGTTGAAACTTTATTAAAATGATACAGAAGTCATATTCTTCATGTTAGAATCAACTACAGAACAATAGTCCACATGATTTGTCTTGTATGACTCAAATTATGTTTTTTTATTTAAAATTGAAATTTTATTTAAAAGAAACATGAAACAATAAAATCTATTAAAACACATTCGTATATCCTTAAAATATTTTGAAAATAATACCTAGTTAATTTTTTATGTGTAAGTATCATCTGCACATAAATCTGACACATGAGGTGACTACTATGATTAAAAGAGCGTGTTTTCACCTTAAAAATGTCATTTTAGTTAAAAATGTCTGCCACTCACTAAAAAATTATAAATTACACTCATTATGTCTTAATAATATAGGAAATTCAACCAAAATTCATTTATGATGTGTTAGAGTCAACCAACATCAATCTGACAAATGGTGTGACTAGTATGACCATAAGTTCGTGTTTTTATTTTAAAAATGACATTGTAGTTAAATACATGTATCAATCATTCAAAACTAATGAAACATGCTCATATCATCTTAATAATTTTTTAAATTGGTCCATAATTCTTTTATGACATGTAGAAATTAATTGCATGTCAATTTGACACACGGTGTGACTGGTTTTTTCTAAAGTGCATGTTTTCATTTTAAAAATTAAGTATCAGCTCAAAATGTGTGTAACTCAATTAAAATCATTAAAACATTCTGGGATTGTCTTAATTTTCTTTTAAATCACCCATAAGTCATTTGTTATTTATAGGAATTAGTCACACATAAATTTGAGACATGGTGAAACTGGTATGACTTAGAGTGCATGTTTTTAGTTTAACAAATAAAATATTAGTTAAAATATCGTGTTACTCACTAGAAGAAAATAAAAAAATAATTTTATTATATTTATACTTTATTAAAGATATATTTAATTCACTTTTAAAATTTAATAATCTAATTCATGTTAATCCAATATATGATATAGCCAGTATCACTCAAATTGTATGTTTTTTATTTAAAGATGACATTTTATTTCAAAACACACATCAAATACTCATAACTAAAATAAAACGAAATCGTATTGTATTTATAATTTTAATATAATGATCCAAAATTCATTTGTGATGTGTTGGAATCTACCAAACATTAATTAGATACATGGTGTGGCCAGTAGGAATCAATGTGTGTTTTTTATTTAAAATTGTCATTTTAGTTCAAAGACACATGAAAAAATCATAAATGATAAAAACATTAATAATGTTTTCATACTCCTATATAATGATCTATATGTCATTCGTGAAATATAAGAATAAGTCACATGACAATCCCATACATGGTGTGGCTGGGTTACCATAAAATGTGTGTTTTTATTTTAAAATGAAATTTTATTTAAAAAATTTGTCACCCACTGAAAGTAAAAAACCGAACTCATATATTCTAGATACAATAGTAAATTTTATTATAATTTGTATATGACATGTAGAAATTATCCTCACATCAATATGACACAATGTGCGACCGTTTTGACTCAAAGTTCTTATTTTTAGTTTCAAAATAGAATTTTAATTGAAAACATGTTTCACTCACTAAAAATCAAGAAAAAACTCTCTTATTGTCTTGATAACTTTGGAAGACAATATTTATGTCATTTTTAATGCGGAGGAATTAGTATCACATCATTCTGACACATGGTTTGATAGTATGATTCCAAGTGTGTATTTTTAGTTTAAAATGAAATTTTAGTTAAAAATTAATGTCACTCATAGAAAAAAATAAAACACACTCATACTATTTTGATAATTTTGTAAAATGTTTCATAAGTTATTTATGATATTTAAGAATTGACCGTAAATCAATACAACACATGGTGTGGCTAGTATGACTCGAAGTAAACATTTTTATTTAAAATTTAAATTTTAGATCAAAACCCCTATCACATACTCAAAACCAATAAAATTGATTTTTATTTTATTTATAATTTAGTAAAATTATCAATAATTCATTTGTGAAATGTTGGATTCAACAATAACAAAATATAAAAAATGGTGTAACCAGTATGTCCCAAAGTGTGTGTTTTTATTAAAAAATAACATCTTAGTTAAAAAGACATAAGACATGCTTAAAATATATTAACACATTCATATAATTTTATTCATTAGTAAAATTATACATAATTAATATTTGATATTTAGTAACAATTATCACCTCAATATGATACATGGTTCAACCAGTATGACTTTTAATGTTTGTTTTGAGTTTAAAAATTACTTTTTAGTTTAAAATGTGTGTTACTCATTGAATACTATGAAAAAATTATTCCATTATCTTGATACCTTAGTAAAATGATACATAAGTCATTTTTATGTATAAGATTCATTCACATGTCATTATGACACAAGATGTGACCGGTATGCCTCAAAGTGTTCGGTTTTAGGTTAAAATTTACATTTTAGTTAAAAACAACTTTCACTCACTGTAATCCTATAAAAACCCCTCATATTTTCTTTATATTTTAAAATAATGATCCATAAATCATTTTTGATGTATAGGAATTAGTCTCAAATCAATCTGACACACGGTGTGTCCAGTATGAATCAAATTTCATGTTTTTATTTAAAATTGACATTTTATCTCAACACACATGTCACATACTTAGAACACGTGAAATGAACTCTGATTATATTGATACATTAGTAAAGTGATCCATAAATCATTTTTATCATGTAGGAATCAAACAAATATTAATCTGACACATGGTGTTCCTGGTATGTATAAATGTGCATATTTTTAGTTTAAAAGTGAAATTTTATTAATATATTATTTCATATTTATGTTTCATTGCTTTATTTTTAGTACTAACATAAGAATTATTTTTTATATAGGTACACTTTTTTTCTCGATTTGGGGTTGTTTTTTTGGAATCTCATATCATGATTAGGATCCTTTAATAGTGGGTTGGGTTATAAATACAACAAAACATTAATATTTTTGAATTTGTATATGTTTGTGATATATTTTATGTACTAATGTAATTTTACAATATAATGTTTGATATTTTTTAATGGATATTTCATTCTTGTATTTGTGATTTATATTTAATTGAAATTAATTTTTTGTATAATTTTTTGTATTGTGCTATAATATTAGTGGCACACTAATGCCACATGGTTTTATTAGTGCTTGGAATAGTACTAATAAATGGCCACTTTACTAGAGCTAAAAATGCACTAATAATGTTTCCCCTTAATTAGCACTACAAAAAAGTGATAATAAATTTCCAATATTTCAGAGATAATCTAGTGTGGATAAATGACTCCCTTTATTATTAGTTATTTATTGAACTTATTTTGGGACCTTTTAGAAATACATTTTAGCATTGATAAAATCCATCAATTATTAAATCTACCTAAAAAATCAGTTCTTTTTTAGTGTTGATGAAGGCTATTGTTTGTATTTATTAAAGCCCAAATTTATAGTAATGTGATAAATCAAAGGCACTTAGGTGAATATCATGGTGTTTTCAACAATAGACAATTACCATCAAAACATACCCTACCGACTCATAGATAATAGCGTGACTTCTAATTTTTCTCCACCCATGGGTTTTTTATGGAAATTCTTCATTATATTAATGATTATCAAACAAATTCATTCAAGGATACATGAGGAAATGTATCACAATAATATGAAATTAGTTCATAAATATAATTTTATTCTTCTCAAACAGAAAATATTAATGAAAATTTAGTATATAACAATTAATGGAATCTATCTTGGTTAAAATACTTATTAGATAAATTAAAAAATGCAACAAAATGTTCTCAAAACTATATCAAAAATAAACCACCATTCACACTAGAGGATGATGTTTAATTTTATCAATTAATGTGATATTCCAACACTTCAATCATAGAGTGAATGATATTTACCATGGTGAATAAAATAAATTATAGGTTTTTAAATTTGGATTTCACATTGAATAATTTAGAAACAAAAAATAAGTTGATATATCAAAGACTTGAAAGATACCAAACCCTCCTCACAGTCTCTATAAGACATATATCAAGACAATTTTTATAGGGAAAGTGTGATGAATGTCTCAAATGAAAAAAGTTCATTTCTCTAATCTGATGATGAGTACACATTGATTGATATTATTTCCTATTACATATTATATGAATAATCTCCACTATAACTTGATTCTCTAATTCCAATCATAATTGAAAAATATGAGTTTTCTATCCATTATTTTATACATATAATGGTTTATCAAACGATGTAATTTCATGACCCTTACATATGAGTCCATAAATATTACCCCCAAAATTAAAATGTATTCCATCAATTCATATCAGGTTATATCCTTTTAGAATAATAATAAATTTGGGATTAATAAGGACAATAAATTAGGACGCTCCTTCACTGTGATAAACCAAGAATTGAACCTAGATCCAATTGATTTATATATGTATATAGAAATAACATAAATTAAACTTGACTTGAATCATCCTAAGTATCATTATAAGTTAACACCATTTTCTAAAATGCAAAGATCTAAAATAGTTCAGGGGTCGAAAAATAAATTAGTAATGGTAGTTGAGGATACTCGTAACACTTTTGATGTTGGATGAATTGGGTAATATAGTGAATTATAATCTAGTAGTGCAACTTATACTAACAACGACATAAAAATATGGTAATATAAAATAAATAGAAAGAGGAAATCCCTCCTCACACAATAGATTCACATAATCAATGAGATATTAACCCATTCTGCCTCATGGTTTATGTTATTCCAATTAAAACACCCATAGTGGATAAAAATAATCTTAACCTAGGATCATATGATTAATTTATTAGGTTTGGGTTAAGTTTGAAACTAATATATTTTATTATTCATGTGGTAATTAATGAATAATAAACAAGATTCATTATTATCCCTAAAAAATCATTCTAGGATGTGATAGACATAAGATAATTGTTTAGTGATTTTGATAAACGGATTTCTTCACTTATACATATTAAATGAGGTAATATTCTTGATTATACTACTAACATAATCCATTCAAATTTATATTATTTGGTGAGTTTTTCTTCATAGGAGTTTTATTCACATAGTTTTGAGAAATATTTTTTTACTTCTATCCACGCATATAATTTACTAACCAATTTTCATTGAGACATAGTGTTGATTATTAGATAATTAACTTCTTGATGAATGAATGTAAAACTTCTACAAATGATGAAGCATGTGATAGCAGTATATCCTAAAGACTTATATGTATATGTGTGTGTGTGT
Source organism: Viscum album (assembly GCA_963277665.1). Classification (NCBI taxonomy): domain Eukaryota; kingdom Viridiplantae; phylum Streptophyta; class Magnoliopsida; order Santalales; family Viscaceae; genus Viscum; species Viscum album. The sequence goes on along the minus strand of OY728131.1, from coordinate 1,777,385,860 downwards.
GTGCTTTTCGTAATTTGGTTATACCATATTGGATGATATGGAGAATATTATATTGTATTACATATATATAACCAAGTATTATTGTATTCCTTGATAAATCATATCATTGAGTTCGGTGTAATGATATTGTGACAACACACCACTACTACAGATCACACAAGATTCAATTCTACCCTTCATCAATGATAGATAAATTATATGATAGAGGGGTCATTTTTATCATCTCTAGTTAAAATCATTTTTAAAGGGTGTATTTTTCAGTGTTAAAAAAATATGATAAAATAATCCCCTATGGATTTATTTTTTAGTATTAAAAAATGTAACCATTTTCCTCAATTTTTTTAGCACGGATAAATGTTATATTTTTATAATAAATATATGTACCATTTAAATAAAAATATTAATAAGTATATATATTTTTATAAATATAAATATAATATATTTTGTTAAATATGATTTATATAAGACTAAATATGCATTTACACTTAATATAAAACATATTTTATTGAAAACTGGATTATAAAATAATCTAATATTATTGTAATTAGTAATTTGATAATTGTTATTGATAAATAGTAATTTGAAAATAATTTTATGACATAGAAATTTATTAATTTAATGATTGATCTAATATATGTTGGAAATATGACATGAACTTCAAATAGAAATAACTTTTAATTTTGGATTCCATTTTTGGTTTAACACATATCAAGTAATGATTGAAGAAATTATATGATATTGTGACCTAGGGGGAGGGGAATCAGCATATTTTAAGGTCAAAATGTTTTAGAATGCATCTAAAACTATGTTTTTTGTCAGGGTAGATTAGTATTTTTAGAATTTATAGAATTTCATCCACATTTGATAGAGTATTATTGTATTTTTTAAGTGGAGACTAAATATATTCTTAGGTGTTGCAGTCATATGGATATAATAGTGTTTATGTTTTACCATTTTTTATGTTTTAGTTTATTTTATAATTAAAAATATAAATATTTATATATATTAAAATATAATAAATCAATTATACAAATAAATATTTATAAATATTTACACAAAAATATTTTAATTATATAAACCGTAAGGAAATAAATAATTATTATTTATTTTATTTAAAATAAAAATTTGTCAATTTTATTTATCGCATAAAATGTATTAATATATATATAACTATACAAGTAATGTGTAAATATAATTATATTTTCATTAATATATATATATGTGTGTGTGTGTAAAAACACACATATATGTAAATATTTTTACCTCTATGTGAAAAATCTAAATGAGTACAATATTGTTTAAATATATGTCTATGTGTGGGTAATGTGTTTCAATATTGTGCACATACATCATATATAAATGTATTTTTATAAATATATCATGATCATTAACTATAGAATATAAATGATTTTATAATAAATATTTATAAATTAATTATGAAAATTTTATATTAAAATATTGAATTGTACATAAATATGTATATATATATTAAATTATATACAGATATAAATATGTATGCGAATATATAAAAAATTAATATATAAATATGGAATATATAGATGTTATTTTAATATGTTTTTTAAAAAAATTACATAAATTTATAAAATTATATAAATAAATATATGAACAAATATTTAAATAAAAATTAATTATGAATATGTTTATATATAGAGATATATTGTGAAATATTATTCAAATATTGATGGTGTCGTGGTTAGGGCATTAGGCCTTGAGGGAAGAGGTTAGTATAATGACCAAAACATTTCATGCATGAATATTAACTATTTTTTATGAATATTCAATACATTTCACAAACACATGCTTGAGGATTGTAATGGTTTAGTGCCTTTAGAAACATTGAACACATTCTTATAATTTGGTGAAATATCTTCAACATCTCCAATAAATATAATACCCTTTATTCCTCCTACTCAAAAATAATTCTTTACAACCTGAGAAAAGGAAACATAAGAAAGGGTGAGCTCAGATACTCATTAAGGGTAAACATGGAAGATATGTAATCATAAAATGAACATAATTGTATAAAAACATGATAATAAAATTTGAAGATCATACCCTACATATCAAATTTCATATACACATGTCATGGAATAAAGACTGGTAGTTTATAAGACACAAATCATAAGATAATCAAAGACCATAAGACATGAGACTATAATAATGGAATTAGACATGGAAATTGTGGTATACAAATAGGCTGAAAATAACTTATGTTCACTATTAAAACCAAAATATTCATAGTATGTTAGGCTTGGGTTAATCACTAGTGTACCTATTTTAGTCTCAGGATGGCCTCCCATGCACCATCTAAATTAATTCTTAGGATTACCACCCATATACCATATTTTTTTGGGAGCAGGATTTCTTCATGTGTACCCTCTTTTTGTGGTAATTGGATGACCTCACGTTTACCCTCTTGGGGTGAGATAATGATTTCCTCACACAGACCCTGTTTTTGTGGGCTTTGGATGACCTCCCATGTACCATCTTTTTTTTCAGGATTAAGATGAACTCGCATTTACCAATTATGATCATAGACCAATTATAATTACCCAATGCATTGGAGGGAGATAAAGGTACCACCTGTCATATAATGAAAATGATACATATGTGTGCCACTAGAACATAAATCATTAATCATATCATAACCCGTGGAATGAAATGGGTTTCATAAACATCATTAAATCATAACACAAACATGGAGAAGAAATGGGTTTCATAAATATCATTCCATAATAGACATAAAACATTTATACAATGAATAATAAGGTTATCCTTGCTTCATAAGCCTATTAAAACATAAGTAACATCATATAATGTTGTCTTAGATGGAGAAATTATTTTGAAAGATAACTTCAAATAACTCTTGAGGAAAATATCATTTCCATTTTGAAAAATTATTTTTACATATTAAAACATTTAAGAAACCATTTTCATTGAATATAAACTTGAAAACATATAAAATAATATTTTAAAACTATTTTAAAATTCTTTTAAATCCCTTTTATTTATAAATGAATAAAAGATGATTTAAAACACTTTTAAAATGTTTTTAGAAAACATTGTTTTCAAGGAACAATGTTTTCTAAACATATAAAGAATAAAATTACATGAAACTTATAATTTCATGAAAATAAGGTGATTTAAGATAAAAAATATAATGGTTATTATATACACCTTTTAAATTAATGTATGTGTATAACATAACATGTTTCTCAAATAATGTAAATTGAAACAAAATTACCTTACTGATTTGGTAACTATTGAACCATAATCCCCATGAAAAAGAGGTAATCATGTTTTTATGTAAATTAAAATAATAAGTACGGATAAATATCATAAAATACTTTTATGGGTAGTATATATATCACACAAAAGAGATAAGTGGTGAACATGGCTAATATCTCATGAAAAATAAAAGTGAGACGAGTTTCTCTTACCTTAAGACTTGAGTTCATTCACATACATTCAAAAAACCTATATAATAAATAGTTTTTTTTATAAATCTAAAAAAGAACCGTATTATTATATATAATACCAAATATGATTTACTTATAACTTTATATTAATATCTTATTAATAATTCCATGTTAAAGTTATGTTTTTGGAAATAAGTTCTTTGTTTTTCATTCTTGTTCAAATTTTTATCCAAGGTTCTCTTACATTGATCATGATTTATTAATATCATGAATGATAAAAATGATATAAATATGAAATATATTTGTTAAAAATTTATTCATGGTTATTCATAATTGATAGACATAAAAAATAATATACACCATTTATAGAGATGGTAGGTCTTACGTAAGCATGACCACTGTTTTCATTTTCATATCATATTAAATGAAAGGAAACTATATGATATATTATAATTAAAGAATAATTTTTATGTTATATATATCATATATATTCATAAAATATATCCTTCTTACAAACCATCCAAAATATAGATGAAAAACGAACCACATCACATTGTGGAGATGGTAGGCCATACGTAATCACGAGCGATGTTATCCTTTCCTACGAAGATTAGGTTGTAAAAAGGTTGATATGATATTATAATTCATAATTACAATAATATCATAAATATAATATATAAACATTAAAGCCATAATAATTCCCAACCATAAAATATGGTGATGGAAAATGAGTTCTATCACTACGTGGAGATGGTAAGACGTACGTACGCACAACCTATACTTTCACTTCTTATTCAATGGGAAATGGGCTATATAATGGTGTTTTTATGATAATAATAACATTTAAAAATATTTAGAATTATGGGTTAATTATTTTATGAGAGATATCATATATAAATATATAAGAGGTATAGTTAAGTCGAAAAAGAGAGTGATTGGTTAGAGCCATTACCTCTTCTTCCAAATGGCTCCTTTAGATCTCCTCTAAATGACTCCAGAGTTGGATTTTGGGAAGAAAAGAACATCTAAAATGTGTAAAGTGAAGTGTAGAATATAATTTTTCATAAACTAGTCAATAGATATGTTACAAAGTGGTGAAATGTGATGTGGTAGGATGAGTCCTTTTATAATCAAGGAGAGGGGCACTTTAGGAATTTCAATAATATATTAATTTATAATAAATTCAATATCAATCCAAATACATCAAAAAACAATTTATTCGAATCCAATATATGATAAGGATGTAATATCATAAAAAATATATTTTAGAAAGATTCGGTTGTTATTTAAAATCTTATAATTTTTATTAACCCATAGTTAAGCCATTTTAATTTTAACTACTTTAAAAATGTTTTTAATATTAAGAGGATGTAACTTTTATATATAAAGTGTCAATTGGGACAAATAATTTCCAAATTATGTTTTTTTCCATATTTCATAAAATTTTCCTTATTTATTAATTTTATTATTTTTAAATAATTTGGTAAAATATTATCTTCATAAAATATCATAAGTGTCAATTTTCACACTATTCATAACATTGACTTAAAGAAAATAAATCTAGTAAGATTAATTCAAAAAACAAACATCAATACACCCATAACATTTCATATTTACCAATAAAATATATGTATCAAATTAATTGAAATAAAATATATTTCTCTTAGTATTTATAATATCATTTAATTGATTGCTTCATTAAATGAATAATCATTGCATCATCATGTTGTAATTATTTATGACAATTATTTCATCACAAAAAAAATAAAGAAGACTTATATGATATGGCTAAGCATTTTATACTTCATAATAATATATATAGTTTGTAATATATTTTATTGAACCCCATACTAAAAATATTATACATATTATAAGTAAGAGCCTGGAATTTTGTCACCCCCTTTTAGTTTAATAGTATTTAAATAATTATCATGTACAAGTGTCAATTAAGTAATTAAACTTAGATACTTATGTGTTAAGTGTAAAATTTATTTTTTTCAATAATATTTTATGAATTGGTAGGGTAGATTTAAAATATTTATAATCTTATCCTAACCCTTAATTACCCAATTTACCCATAATCATGGTAAAAAATTACAAAAGTTACTATTCATATTTTCCAAAAAATAAAATATTCATATTTTCATAATTTAATAATTATTATTCAAAATATAGATTCTATTTTCATAAATTCAAAAAACATAATTTTCATAAATTATTTAGAAATTAATCATGTTGACAAAATGAGAAAACATGTTTTTTAAGTAAAAACTGTCAAAAGATCACAATGTTTTTATATCGAAAATCCTTTGAATCTGATTCAATTGAACTAAATTGGTTTAATTGATAAAAATTTACTATACATATACTTAAAAAAAAAATAAATTTATAATTAATAATTATAAATTATGTCAATGAAAATACTGTTTTCGATTGAAATTTAGTATTTTTTACTATTCATCAAAACATGAAATATATCCAAAAAATTCCAAATATTCAACCAAAGTAAATTTTGATATCCAAATTTAAAAGTCGAATTTTATTTTTTTCACATAAAATTTATAAATGTGTCATAAAAATTACTTAAAATTGGATATACACTAAAAGGGGATAAAATTACCATTTGGAAAAATTTAGGTTTTTATAAATAAAATTGGGTTTGTTATTATCATATACCCATAAAATCTATTTGATTAATATTGAAAAAAAATTATTTGTTATAAAAAATATATTTTTTGTTAATATCATTCACTAACTACGGTTAATATAATTTATTAATACAAAACTAATTTTAGAGCATTAAAATAAAACTATTTCCTTTATAATAAATTGGTATATATTTTCATTTCAAATTAATTTTATCCAATGAATTAATTATATTAACATTATATTTTCATACGTTAGTTAATATTATTCATAACCATGAATTTAACAGCTAGGTTATATATTGTTATATTAAATAATCATATTTAAATAATATACCATGGTTCTGTGAATCTTATTTTGTGTTTAATGCATGCTATCAAAATAACTCAACATTATGTGCAACAAAAGAAATAAGTTGTGTTACATATATATCATGTTATTCCAATTGTTTCATGTAGTGCAATCTAGACTTGGTGTTTCATATAATATGAGCCAAACCTAGTGTTTTTCATAAAAAACGGTATTTAGTATTGTGTGAAAGGAATCATATCGAAAAGATTTAATTAATTAAAAATATATAAATTTCACAAAATCTTGTGGTTTTAAATTCTACCCCCATTAAATGAATTTATCCTTCAAAATTAGTCTAGGTTATGAATGTTTTAATATTTGAATGTTCCTGTCAATGAAACCCACATTTTAAAAATAAATATTAAAAAATCATTTAAAAAATAAAAGTTGGAAATATAGAGGTTACCCAATGTAACATATAAATAGGTTTCCACATAGTATATCATAGGTGGAAAGTGAAAATATATACATACAGGAAAATTGAAATTATTTATAGGGAGTGATTGAGGTGATCAATAAAAAACTAGTGAATGATCAGTGGAAAGTTAAGGTCCTCAATGTAATAAATATATGATGTTTTGAATGTTCAACATTTTGAAAAAAATGATTTTATTAGGTTAACATTTTATTTCATGATCATTTTCCTAAATTTGAAGAATTTTCACAAAACGATAAAATTACAAGATTTCAGGACAACCTTTCTCTTTGTTGTGCCTTGATAAACATCCACTTCATCTCTAATTCTAATAAATTTAGGTGAATTTTTCATTCCTGATGCATTAACAAATAATGAGAACCATAAATAGAACAAAAATTTATTCCTTTTATTTTTAGCAAAAAAAGGTTAGAACAAGTTATCCAATATGTAGAAATCCTCATATGGTAAGATAATACCTTAATCTATAAAAATATCATCCAAAGATTAACTTAAACCATTCCAAAAATGGTTATACTTATAACCCATTAAAAATTTTAAATCCCAAAACATTATAATTATGTGAAATAATTCAGATTAACATTTATCCATCAGAAATAAAAAGGTAGTAATTTGTGGTTACATACAAAACATGTGAATACATATATCATGTATTCCACAAAAACATGGTAATAACCCAAGTTAATACAATTACTTATTGAAAACATACATGTTTCTTTCATCTAAATTATTTTGGATATATTCCTTAAATCCAAAAATAATGTAAACTTCATCAATGATAGGATAACCACTTGTCAACAAGTCATTAATTACTTATAAGGTAATCAATACCATCTAATAAAATTATTCATATCTAATATATATTTATCCAAAGAACATTATCTTAACATAAGGTTCAAAACAAGGGTAATATTCTCTTAGTAAAATAGTCACCTTGCCATTATATCACTTTTCCAATCCATCAGAAGAATTCAACATAAACTACTTAATCTTAAAAGAAAGTCATAATCATAAAAATAATGGTATATTTCATAATTCATATAACATAATTATTGAATCCAGATGTATAAATACATCTATTATTTTTCTTAATTCATAATTTTTAAGAACACTATCTAATCATATTAATTAATACCTCTTTCCTTTGACATTTTACATGTAGTCTCATCATCAACATGAATATAAACATTACTCATACCACCTTGCTAATTTAATTATTTAGCTTTCCAATTTGGAAACTAATTTTCATAATGTTCATTAATTCCACACACAAGGAACTTAATCTTTTATGATCTCTTAGGGAGTCCAATATTCCCATCCATTTTGTTAACTACTTTCATTTTTCCTTTGCAGTTACTTTCTTTGTGTCCTTCTTTTACACATTCACATCATCTTATTCTTCCTCCAAGACATTAACATAGGTGATTAGTTCCACATTCATAATATAAATGAATTAAAAACATCTTTTCTCCATGGTATCTATTACATTAACACTCATTAAACTTATTCCTTCTCTTCCTTGGAGAGTCCAAGAGTTGGTTAAGGTACACGTTACTAATCAAGTTCTGTGAAAACTGACATGAAATAATCCCAACATCTTTCACTCTACTGACTATCCCATTTGATTTATTGTTAGAAAAATTCTTATCAGATTCAATATTAGCCAAATTTCTTATTATTCCCACTATTGACTGAAGCCAATGAGTATTGATTAAGAGACAATTATCATACCGAGGAACCACATTATCATGAAAACAACTTGTAGGATGTCTAAATTATGACACCTTCTTTAATCTATGTTACACTAGTTTAGACTACATTATTCATATCCAAATAATAATTAAATCCTTTATTATGGCTCACAAATATTTTTTGAATTTCGAATTCATATCCCTTGGGAGTGTCAAACCACATGTGTAGAAAATCCCATTATTGTGTACTATGTTATGTTCGATTCAGGCCCTACGCACATTATCAGAGTCGTTACTCTTAGGTACATCTCTACTAGTGCCACATCCACTTGTAGTGTCTAGAATGGTAGGTAATGCAAATAAATCACTCAAACTATCCTCTACAAAAATTATAAGACATTTTCCTAAACATCAACTCATCCTTAGACATATACTTAGATAAACCCCAAGACATATCCTTTGAAATATCCCTAGATATCTGACTAAAAAATATTCATCCTAGTTACTAAAGATCGATTTAACCTTTTCTATGATACCATATATAATGAACTAGGATTTTCATAAATTTATATTAAATGTCTTTAGATGAATATTAATTAAATTTCAAAACCACATGCCCAAGTACTTTAATCATTTATTTCCTCTAGAAACATTGAACACATTCTTTTAATTTTTTGAAAGATATTTCATATATTACATAAGGATATTACCCTTATTTAATCCTACTTAAAACCATTCATTATAACCTAAGGAAATCAAACACATGAAAGGGTGAACATGAAAGGGTGAGATTAGATTCTTAGTAAGGGTAAACTTGGAAGATATATAAGCATAAAATGAACATAAGGGTATCAAAACATTATCCTAACATTTTATGATCATAACATGCTTATAGAAGGACATATAAATGAGTTATAGAATACATATTTTTAGTTCAGAATACATGAATCATAATATATTAAAAGCACATGAGCCATGAGATTATAATTATTGAATAAGACTTGAAAAATATGGTATACACATAAGACTAGAATAACATATATCAATGATTCCTAAAAATACATTCATAGTTTTTATGGATTAGTTTAATCACCCATGTACCAATTTTAGGCATATGATGTAATCCCATGTACCTTCTAGTTTTGGGATTAAGATTTCCTCAAATGTACCCTCTTGATTTGGGATTAAGATGTCCTCTCGTTTACCCTCTTGTTTCCAGCATTAGATGACCTCCCATGTAACCTCTTTTTGTGAGTTATGTATGTCCTCCAATGTAACATCTTTTTATGGACTTTGGATGACCTATTGTGAACCCCCTTCTTTGAGGGCTTAGGATGACCTCGCATGTACCATTTGAAATCTTAGAACATTTATAATTACCCAATTAATTAGAGACAAATATTGGTCTCACCCATCACATAATAAAGACCATACATAAGTGTACCACATGAATAAAAATCATTCATCATATTGGAACCCAAGGAATGAAATGGATTTCATAAACATCATTCAATCATGACATAACCATGTAAATGAAATGGGCTTAATAAATATAAATTCATCATAAACATAAAACGTTTAGAGAAATAATAAGAATTTCATACATGGGTCACAAATCAAGTAAAACCTAATTAAGATCAAATAATGTTGTCTTAGATTTAAAAATAATTTTTAATGATCACTTTAAATAATTTTTGAGGTAAATATCCTTTATATTTTTAAATGTGATTTTCAAATAATAAAACTTTAAAAAAAAATTATTTAAAATAAACATGAAAAATAAAAAAACTAATCTTTCAAAACTATTGAAAACATCTTTGAAATATTTTTCCATTAATAATTCTTAAGAAAACATTTAAAACACTTTAAAATATTTTTAAAAAATGTTGTTTTAAAAGAACATTGATTTATAGCTGAATAAAGAATAACATTACATGAAACTTATAATATAATGAAAATAAGGATATTCATGATAAAAAATTTCAAATGGATGTATAAAAACCTCATAAAAGAATATATTTGCATAACATAACATGTGTCTCAAAGAAACAAAATTGAGATAAAATTACCTTACCGATTTGGTATATTCTAATCCAAAAACCCCATGAATGATTGATAATAATGTTGATATGTAAATAATGATAAATTCTATGTTTAAATATCATATAATAATATCATGGGAATTATATAAACCACACAAATTAAATATGTGGTGAACGTGGCTTATATCTCATAGAAAATATAAGTGAGACGAAAATCTCATACCTAAAGACTTGACATCCTTCATATACATTGTAACCTACAGTATAATAAATTTAATTTTATTATAAATCTAAAAAATAATCATATTAATATATATAACACCATATATTATTTACTTATAAAATTATATTACTCTCTTATTAACAATTCCATGTTAATGTTATGTTTTAAGAAAAAGACGCTTTGTTTTTTGTTCTTATTTGGACCTGTTATCCTTGGTCTTATTACATAGATCATGATTCATAATATATTGAATGAAAAAAATTATATAAATAACATATATATATATATTCATTATATATTTATTTATAGTGATTCAAAAAAGTTTTAGATAAAAAATAAAATACCCTATTCATGAAGATGGTAGGTCGTACATATATAAGAACGCTATTTTCATTTTCATGCCATTTTAAAATAATGGAAATTATATGATATATTATAATTATATAATATTATTTATGTTATATATATCATATATATTTATAACATTAATCTATATTACCATGCATTTGACATATAGATGAAACATGGATAACATCACATCATGGAGATGGTAAGTCATACATATGCATGAGCGACATTATCATTTCCCAAAATAATTGATAAAAAATGTAGAAATGATATTATCATTCTATAAGTATAATAATTTCACAAATATCATATATAAACATCAGAACCATTATAATTCCCACTCATAAAATATGGTGATGGAAAATTAATTGGGTCACTACGTAGAGACAATATGTCATATGTACGCACGAGCGATACTTTCACTTTTTGTTCCATGAGAACAGGGATGTATAATGGTCTGTTCCTAATAATAATCACATTTTAGAATATTTATGATTATTAAGTAATTATTTTATGATATATATCATTGATTTAATAGAGGTATAGAAGAGTAAAAAAAATATTGTTATAGGTTAGAGTTATTACCACTTCTTCGAAATGGATCCTTTAGATCTCATCTAGGGGACTCCAGATTTGGACTATTTTGAAGAAAAAAACCTCTACAATGTGGATATGGAACGGTATAATATTACTTAAAATAAATATGTTGATATATAACTATCAATGTTGTGAAATGGGATGGGTAAGGAGGTTTCTTTTTATAATGAAGGCTAGGGGAACTTTTAGAATTTCAAAATTTATTAATTTATAATAAATTCAATATCAATACAAACAACAACAAAATGAAATATAATAAAATTGTAGATATGATAAGGTTTTAATATCATCAAACAATATATTATATACAGGTTTTGATGTTATTTTTAACCTTATCATTTTGATTAACACTTTGTTAATCCATTTTTATTTTTAACTACGATAATAATGTTTTTAATATTAAGAGAATATATTTTTAACATATAAAGTGTCAATTGGACCTTAATTGGATGATTTTTGATATTTTATATCATAAATCCATCTTTTTCATTATTTAATATATTTATGATATTTAAATAATTTGATAAAACATTATTTTAATTAAATATCATAAGCTTCAATTTTGAGAGTATTCATAACATTGACCTTAAGAAAATAAATTTATTAAGATCACATCGAAAATAATCTATTAATACAAACCTAATATTTCATATTAACTAAAAAAATTCATGTATAACCTTAATTATGTTAAATTATATTTATTTTAATATTTATATTATGATTTAATTTATTATTTCATTAATTGTATAGTTACGACATCATCATTTTGTAATTATTTATGATATTTATATCATCAATAAAAAATTAAATTAGATAATGTAGATAATAATATTATATTTTATAATAATATATATAGTCAAGCATATATTCTATTTAACCACATATTAGAAATATCTTACATATTAAAAGTAAGATTGTGCCATTTTCTCACTCCCTTTGAGTTTAATAGTATTTAAGTCATTTTCATAGACAAGTGTCCATTAAGTTATTAAATTTCAATACCCATGTATTAAAGGATGAATTCAATTAAACCAATAATATTTGGTCAATTGTTATGGTTGTCTTCTAATATTATAATATTCTTTTTACTCTTAATTACCCAATTCAGTATGAACCTTGGTAATACAAATTACTAATGTTACGCTCCGTATTTTCCAAAAAAATATATTTATTTACATAATTTGGAACTTATGATTTAAAATATTGAGTCAATTTTTCCATATTAAAAACCCATAAATGGAATAAATTCATTAAAAGTTAGTCCTCTTGACGGAATGAGAGAACGTGTTTTTAATGTAAAAACGTTCAAACATTCTAAAAGTTTTTATGACTAAATTTAATGTGAAATTGATTCAAATGATCTAAATTAGATTAAATGATAAGAAATTGATCTAATCATAATTTAAAACAAATAAAATAAATAATAAAATAATATAAATTATTTCTTTGATAAAGTTGTTTTCAATTAAAATTTATTATTTTTATTTATTCATTTAAATAAGAAATTTACCAGAAAACTAAAAAAATAAAACCAATGTAAATTTTGATATCCCAATTTCAAAAAATAATTTTATTTGGTCATATAAATTTTTTAAATGTGTCTAAAATTATATTTAAAATGGTTCCTCCCTTCAATTACAGTTAAATTTACCTTTTTAAAAATATAGGTTTGTGTGTATAAAATTGGGTTCATTATTATCTACAGGCCATGTGAGGGTTCCCCTTCAAACCTTAAACGGGGGATTTAAAAAAAATGAATAAAAATATAAGTAAATCGATCTATTCATGTACTACTGTGGGAAATGAAAATTTTCAAAAAGATTAAATTAATTTGAAAAAAAAACTTTCACAAAATCCTGGGGTCTTACAATCAAATTTTTGATTCCAGGTGAGGGAAATTATAAAGGGCATGAAAAGAACTAATAGAGGTGTTGCATGTTCTGGAAAAGGGAGATGGGATTGATTAGGGAAGAATGGTTGAATGGGGGTCACGAAGGGCTGATAAAGGGCATATTGGATCACTGCTAAAAGGGTTGTGTCGAAGAGAAAATATTTGGAAAATATTTTTTTGAATGTTATCAACCCTAAAAAATCAATCATAATTGTTGTATGATTTTGAGGTCAATTATCATATTATGTAATTTTTATCACTGAAAAAAACCCATTTCTAGTTCTTCTAAATGTTTATTCTATTGTAGTGTATGCATTTTTTATAATATATCATATTTATGTTAATATTTTAAGTTATGAATTGACATTTATTTAAGAAATATTTTTGTTAATATATATATTTTGTGTTTATAAAGTTATTATATGTTATATTATAATATCATTATACTTATAAAATTATTCTTTTTTACTTTATGTTATACAAATAGTTTTATTTTAATGATAAATATATTTCCTTAATATAACTCTTATATAGATATAATTAAAGAATTATATAATTATTACATATCTTATGAATGTATTATTATGATAATTATAATAAATCATATATATGTATTTCTTATCATAGAATTTTTCTTATCCGGGTATAAAATAAAAATAAGGTTTTTCATATGAAAAAATAGTTTTTATTCTAGATTAATTTTTTTCTCTAAGAATTATATAATTATATTTAAAAGTTAAATTTCAAAATTTTAGAATTATAATTTGATAAAATGGAAATAATTTTTAGTTTCATCATTCTTGGAAAGTCTTAAGGTAATTATTTTATATTTTTCTATGATATATTTTTATTGAATTGTAAAAATACCGTTATTACAAATAATGTATCTTTTATAACATCATCATGATATAGAAATTACATAAATAATTATAAATCATATGTACAATATTTTACATGGTTATATACTAAAAATATATTCTAATTATTATTCAATTAATATAATATTGTTTTTATTTAATGATAAACATGACAACATTTATTAGTGTTGAGGTAGTAATTTCATAGCACTAGAATATACAAGATTGAGAAAATTATTTCTTTTATAGGAGGGTATAATGATATTACTGACATTAAGAATGTATATGGAGATTTATAATTTTTTTGATTCATATTTATGAATCCTAAAATTAAATTACAAAATAATTATCCAATGTATCACCTAGTGTTTGCACAAGGTTAGAAAAGTCCAAAAAATTATAATATAATGTTATTATGTTATAAATAGGAATAAATTGTACTATGAATGATTTTATAAGAAAATAATTATGAATAATATTTTTTTTCTTTTAAATTATTTAAAAATTTAAATAAAATATTGATTTTTGAAAATGAATATTTAATGCTAACTCAATGCTTGTGCAACTAGGAGAAAAGACAATGTTGATGGTATTAAAATATTTAATGTGAGAATATTTAGTTTAATTAGAGACTCTCATTGTTTATTATGATAAAAAATAGTTATTAAATTATTTAATTGTTTAAAACAAAATTTAAGACTTACTTAAATATTTTTGAAGTGAAATTACAAGAATAATGTTGAAAATGACATTAAATG
Organism: Viscum album; assembly: GCA_963277665.1. NCBI lineage: Eukaryota > Viridiplantae > Streptophyta > Magnoliopsida > Santalales > Viscaceae > Viscum > Viscum album. The sequence goes on along the minus strand of OY728131.1, from coordinate 1,777,370,580 downwards.
GTATTTAATGTTAAAAATAATTTATAAATTATTAAAAAATCATAAATATATCACAATTTCAATGGGTATATTTAATGGTTTATAATATCATTTAACTTCAATTTGAGACACACATTTTATTTCAAAACTATATTCCTGACCCTTAAAGACTGAATATTTGCGATAATGTTATCAAATGATTCCTATAAATGAAGAATCATTTTAAAAATTTAAAACACATATAATGTAAAGTTTTATCTATATATTATTCCTAAATATTTATTTAAACATTAATTTAGACATTTATAATACTATTTACTTCAATAAAGTCTTTTCTTCAAAGGCTTTAGGCTCAATCAAAAGGAGGTTGTTCCAAGAGAAAGGTAATTGTTTCCAAGCCCCTTTCCCCTTTTTTATTTTTGATTATTTATATTAAAACTTTTTTAAAACATATATTATATTTATAACATGTTTAAAATATCAAGGTATTGAAATCCATTTTACTTTAATTATTATATACCACCCATTACATATCACTAAACTATTTTTCAGAAGTCATTACTAGGTCAAAAATATGGTTTCAAGAACCATGTATTTTCATTTAGATTCTCCATTTACTATTTTAAATATCGAATAAAATATTTAAATTAATTCCTAAAAATTATCTTATTTATAGTATATATTTTTATAAAAATAAAATATTAAATGTGGTTTCCTTCTTTTAAACTGTTTTGAAAAACATTACGCATCATGGTGGTTTTATATTACCTAAGTGAACATCGATATTTTCATAAGCATAGATCATTAAGGGGTATTCTTAAAAAATATTTCACTATTTAATGTTACATTAAAATTCAATTAATTTAATGATTATGTTTTTTAATTGTAAAATATCAATAATAATGATGAAATTAAAAGTAAACTGTTATAGAAAATTTTCACCGTAAAAAGAATATTTTTGAGAGTGATTCTCTTAATGGGGAAAATTTCAAGACCTATTGAAATATTTTAATTTTTAATGTTATATATAAAATAAATTGAAAGTAATTGGAATTATGTAACCATTCGAAAATGTCCCTCTATCAGTACAATTAAATTATAATAATTATTTATATTATGAGCTAAACGACATAAAAAAGGCCAATTTAAACAATACCAATTTGGTACATGAATGAAAAATGATAACAAGAGAAGTAATAAGACAAATAAAAATCATATTAAAATTAAAATTGTTATTAATCAGGTACATAATTAATAATATTTTCTTATTCTGGAGGTTAGATGACGTACATGGTTGTTCAGGACTTGTGGTAAGGGATTTTTCTTTTAATCCTTTACTTAAATTATTTTGATGTTTTCTTATCAATTATTTGTAATCCATGTAAAAATTAGTTATTTTATTTTATAAATTTATTTCTCCATAATTATATGATTTATTAATGAAATTTTATATCAACTTTGACTTTATTTTCTAATGAATATAAAAAATATATTTTCATGTTTTTGAATGGGTTATTTTCTACTCTTGACAAAATAATATATGGAATATCATTTTAAATGACATCTAAATGGATGAATTTTTCCATCACCTTCATTGGATTTATTTAATAATCTACCTCCTTAACTATTCTTGGTTTTACAAAGTAATTTTATTTATCAATGGTTTATAAAAATATTTTGTTAAAATAAGAGTTATTAAAATGAAAAGAGTTTTCATTATTATTTGTATCGTTTAAATTAATCATGCTTGTTTTTATGTTTTAAAATGTTAGTTTCTAATGATTTTTATGTTGAAAAGTGAAATAATAAATTTTTTAATGAAAATTATGGTTCTTGTAAAAAATAGATAAAGACATGAGAGATTTGGATATCGTTTTTTGATGCATTTGGTAATGATTTAATCCCCAGAGAAATGATGTTGGAATTAACTATAAGTCATTTGATTATGAGTGAATATGATTGACCTAAATTAATTAATACAATTTACCAACATGAATTCATAGTTTCTTCTATGATTTTATATGCTTTTTTAATGTAAATATTTTGATTTCATGAAATAAGAATTCAGATTTTTGAGTGAAAGCATTTTTTTTTACATTTTACAAGGTAAAGGATGATATTCTACGGAACAATTATGATATTATAAATATTTAATGTTTTAATAAAATTCCATGTATTCTGCTGTAACTTGAAAAATAATTTCATTTCATTATTCTTGATTATGATTTTACATTATAAAAACATTTTTCAAGAAGAAGCTAGTTATTTGTTTGGATGTATGTTTTATACAAACTCAACGTTCTATGTTCAAAAGAAATAAATTTTCAATGTATTTTAGGTATTTAAATGTCCAAATGGGTTTTATCTTTATTTTATACCCATTAATTTGATTTATAGTTCCCATGTTTTAAAATTATTTTCATAGGGATTATGAATGAGTAGGAACAATTATGAATTCTTTCTTGGAATATGAGATTTGGTTCCTGAATAAAGAAAGTGTATCATTTAAGAACTTTTTCTTTGTGAATTTTATTCAATTTTTTAAGAAAATTATGGGTTTTAATAAATAATAGGTTTATAGATAAATCAATATGTTATAATTTTATTATTTTAGGAAACTTTAAGGATCATAGATACCTTTATGGGTTATTAAGTCTAAGGGTGATTATAATTAAAACACATAGATACTTTTTTGAGATATTATGTGATTGGATGTCAAAATGAATAATGATATTTCGATGGATTTTTATTGGGTTTTTAGGAATCATTCATGATTTAGGTATAAATAACCTCTTGGGATAATAAATTATTTCATGTTTAGGTAATTTTGGTTAATTGAGATAAATGATTAACTAATTATGAAAAAGTGGGTTTTGTAACAAGGTTAACCTATGAAATTTTTAAGTGATTTTGTAAATCGATTATTAAAGTTATTTTGGGAAAATTTTTATTTTGGAAATATTTCATGATTTATAAATATATAATTATTACAAATTATTTTATTTCTATTCAATGATGATGGTATTATTTAAGGGATTATATTGATTTAATATTTGGAAGCATAGATAATTTTAATATGGTTTTATTTTATAGAGATTCAGGATATTATTGGAAAAGATTGATATATTTTTGAAGAATATATGATTACGGTGAATTCATATTTTTTTGATCTATTATGAGTGACTAATATTGTTTAGGGATAAAAAATATGTTAATTTTTCAAAAGTATATGATTAATATTTTTTTATTTCTGTTTTTTGAATTTGGTCAGGAATATTTTAAATAGTCTTAGTGATTGATTATTTGTAGAATTATATAGGTTAAACATGGAGTGATATTTTTTATATTGTGTTTTTATAATAAATTATTACTTTTAATATGTTGGTTTATTAATATTTTATTGGTTATTAATTTTAGTCATGCTAACCATTTTGGTTTTTAGTAATTGGTTTAAAACATGAAGAATAATATGTCATCAAATCCTTCATGCAATGAATAACACTATCATCTGGTGGATATCATTATTCATTAAGTGTTTTTTTACTTTAAGCTTTAAAAATCCATATTTTTTATTCATAATTTGAAATGTGAGATGAAATAGAGGTGTGAGCTTATTGAAATAGACCACCAAAGATTCAAATTATGATTATGGAATTAAGGAAATCGAGTAAGTGTATTTTATAATATTATCTATCTCGATGGTAAAATAATTACACAAACTCAAGAAAAATGAAAATAAGTCAATCATGTATTATGTTTAATAAATCGCCAAATATCAAGGTACACCTTTGGAAACACATTCACAAGTATGAGTCTTATAATAGTACATACATCGTTGAAGAAATATTTATATAAAATTGATAAGTTTCCTAGTCTTAACCTTTAAATAAAATTTTTCAATATAATTTATAGGTGAGATTATTTATATTTTAATATAGACTCATTTTTTTTTTAATTATTAGCGTTTAATAATTTATGGGTAAAAGATTAAGTTTATTTTTGGAAGAACATGTGATCCAGGATTACCAAATTTCAATGGTCACCATTCCAGTCTATGTTCTTTTTATGTTTTATTACATTATGTCATATTTTCCCCAATATATCTCAAATAAAAATCTTTAAATGAACATGTTACTATTTTATCATCATTGATGATAAATTGATGGTCTCTAGTCCTCTCTTATACATTTGTAGTTCACACACCACATTGTATATTGGAGTTTTTATTAACTAAATTTCCTTTAGTTGAGTTATAATATTTCTTCTTGAACTTCACCCTTCAATTATGGGCACATTCTACCTTATGATTTTATTATATTTTATTTTAGATTATGATTATGGGAAATTTAATTAATTTCTCATAATAATATTTTAAATTAATTTTTACACTAAAAAATACAACATTTTAAAGGATTTTATTGACTCAATCATCTTATATCAAGTCATACTCTATTTTCATTTAATATTTGATCCTATGTTTGTATTAATCTATGATATTATTATATAAAATTTTATTTCTCCATTATTTTCTATAGATTGACATTTCTTTATCGTAATATGTTTTCCAAATGATTCTTAATTTATAAATTATGATGTTCATAAGTGTTTCTTATCTCAAAATCCCATCATTGAGATTTTATTCATATTCACTAATTGATATCTTTTTTGATGTGTATACTGCCCATGGAAGTATATTTTTCATACTTCTCATGTAATTCATGGGATTTATAATTCCATTTGAAGTCCTTTGTTTCATTGGATTTTTATTAGTCTTAATGGTCTTTCTTTATTAAATCAATTTTCCTTGAGTCATAATCCTTCTTCTTTGACCATGCTCTTCGATGGTTAATATATTGTGTGATTTTATTTAAAAAATAATATTTTCTCTTTCTCCATAGGGAAATTAAATTTTCATTTCATGTTATTCTACTTTGATAAATTTCTTAATTCTTAATAAAAATGAAATTGTAAAGAATATTTCCACACTACATTGTTGACTATTTTTGTTCTCTATGTCCATGTTCTTTCTTGCCACTCTTTTTTTAATTTTGGTAGATAAATATTTTCTATCTTATAAACCATTCATATTTTACATTATCTTGAATTATAAAAAAATTATGTTTATTTTGTCAATATGGATTTCCTTAAAAACCATTCAAATTTTTAAAAAGGGAATTCTAGCCACTTGTGTATATATATTTTTACCTATCAATACACATTTCTTTTTATTTACCCTAATTTACCTTTTTATTTACAATATTTGGGATTCATTTGAAAATTATATTTATTAATCTCTCATTTACCATTTGAATTGAAATTTTAGAATGTGTTAATGTATTATTTCACTTAAAAACACTTTCTATTTGGTAATATAACAGTAATAGAAATTTAGGATTCTTATAAAGGTATAAATTTTTATAATAGAAATTATCTTATATTTCTATTTTGAAACCACTATTAGATCCATATTGGTAGAATAATATTATAAATTAAATAATGGATTTTATGTGGAATAAAATGTCAAAAATTGGTTAAAATGTTAATGGGCTATATTCTTGATGAAATAATGTAATGATCATTTTCTTTTATTTTTCAAGATGATTAATTAAGAGGTTCTAATTTCTTTATGTTGGAGAATTTTACTACCCAGTTATTTTAAAATATATATCAGTTTTATATCAATATTAATGTTATGAATTAATATTTATTTAAATAATATTTATTATAATATTTATATATAATGTTTCAAAAGGTAATTTTATGGAATATATTATCATTATACATTCATAGTTATTATGTTTACTTTATGTTATTGTGTTTTTTTCATAAACAATATACATATTCCCTTTATATAATTTCTTATTTTGATATATTTAAAGAATTATATATTTATTGGATATGATACAAATTTATATTTATGATAGTAATATGAAAATATATTGACATTTACTATTGTAAGAAATAATTTTACGAAGTTATTAAACCAAAATATACATTTTTATTTAAAAAAGAAATAATTTTTATTATATATAAATTTATTTATCTATGTAACAATATTGTTTTATTTAGATGTTATATTTATAAATATTTAAATTTTAATTAGATAAAATTTAATTAATTTTTGGTTTCATCATTACAAAATTATCATAGTGTGCATTTTTTGTATTTGTTTACGTAAGTCGTTTTGTTCATGACTCATAAAAAATATAGTTTTTTCGTATACCATATATTTTATGACATCATCCTGATATAAAATTGTTACAAAATTTTATGAAACATATTTAATGTTTCTTACATGGTGATATAATCAAAATATCATTTAGTTATTATTCAATTAATATAAATTAGTTTTTATTTCAAGATAAACATGAATACATTTATTAGTGTCGATGTAGTGCATACATAACTTTGGAAAAGTAAAAAATTAGTATTTTTAGATATTATCTTGGAGGGTATAAGGATATAATTGACTGGAATGATAAATATGGTCATTAATAAATTATTTTGATTTATAATTATGAATTTTAAAATCACATAAAAAGTTAATTATAAAAATTCTTACCCAGCACTTACGTAGGATAAAATGAGTCAAAACTTTTATCTTAAAAATGACATAATGATCTAAAATGGAATAAATATTATTTTAGATAGGTTTATAATATAATAATAATTAATAATAATATAAATTTATTTTGGTAATTTATTTTTAAATTTATGTAAAATAATATTTATCCAAAATGCTTACATAGTGTTGATGAAATGCTTGTGAAAGTAGGAGAAAAGTCCAAGATGGTTGTTTTGAAATATTAAATGTTATAATATTTAAATTAATTTTATTATTTAAATATTTGTAGGTTTAAAAACTATAGTTAATAAATTATTTAAATATTGATATTGTAATTTCATTGTAATCTAAAATTTTCTAAAGTAAAATAACACGAATTACCCTACAAATTACATGAAAAGTTATTTCATGTTAAGAATGATTTAAAAATCAATAAAATAAAATAAACTATATCAAATTTTAATTGGTAATGGTATATAATGTCATATATTTTCTATTTATGATATACTTTCCATCTTTAAATTACATTCTTCACCATTAATTACTGAATATTTTTAAAAACATCATCGAATTTCACCTATAAAAGGTGACTCATTCTAATGATTCCAAAACACATTTTGGGATTCAGTTTATCTTATTTTTATTATTAAATTAATTATATATACATCACTTTCCATGTTTATAAGTATTTTTTCTTACCATAATTCCTTTCTATAATGGATTTTTACTCAATATGAAGGAGGTGGTCTAAGGAGCACAATATGGGTTTCAAAGCCTCCTTCTCCATTATTCTTTATGAATATTTGTCTTAGAAAAATTTTAAAACATCTATTATTTTTTTACCATTATTTTTTTCTCATGTTATTGGAATACGTTTTATACATTAACAATGGTATATCACCCATTACTACTCGCTAAAATATTTTTCCTAAGTCGTTACTATGTCAACAATATAGTTTCAAGAAATATTTAGTTTAATTTTAATTCACGTATTTCAATTTTAAATAACATACGTAATATTTAAATGTAACCCTTAAATAATATCTTATTTTAATTATCTTATTATAAAACTCAAATATTAATTCGGTTTTCTTCTTTTAAGATATTTTAAAAAACATCGCTCACTATGGTGGTCTTACACTACCTAAGTGAATGATGAGATATTTATAAACATGTATAATTTATGTATATTTATAAAATTTCATTTCACAATTTAATATAATATTAATATCTAATTAATAATAATATTATTATTCTTTAATTATAAAATATTCATCATATAGAGGAAATTAAATGTAAACATTCGTAGTTATTTATCATCGAAAACCATGTCTTTGAGGAAGACTCAATAAATAGTGAAATTTTATTAACTTTTTGAACTCCATTGCTACTTGAATTATATTAATAAAATAAATTGAAACATATAGGAATTATTAAACCATCAAAAATTTATCATTCACCATTAAAATTATAGCATAATAGTTTTTAGTAATTCTAAACCAAACGGCCTAAAAACGACCAATGTAAACTATACTAATTTGGTACATATATGAAATATTTTAATAAATGAAATAAGAATAATAATAATAATGAATAAAAATTGAAAATAGTTCTTATGTAAGTAAATAATAATATAATAATATTATTAATAAGTTAGAGGTTGTATAGGGTATATCGAGACTCGAGGTTATGGGCTTTTTATTTAAACATTTACATTAAATGTTTCGAAAAATTCCTCTAAAATTATTTTTTGTATGGGTTAATATTATGTATTTTGTGATATATATTTTATTATCTATATGTGTCGTGACCCCCTCCCACCAAAGATGCCCCTCCTGAGTTGGTAATGGTGAAAGGGAGATAATGACCCCCCGAGTCCCGCCTCCAGTAGGCCCCGGAGTGACGACTAGCCCCTAGGGTATGAGTTTTCACAAATATGGGAGGGATTACCCTTTTTATTATTTACGATCAAGAAATAGGATGAGCCAAACACCAAAATAAAAAGGAATAATTAAATGAAAATAAACCGAAACCAATCCCACATGCATGTTTAAACAATTCTGAAACAAGGTACAAGTACAAGAAAGCTCAAAGGTACAATACCAAAAGAAAAAAGAGTACAAAAAACTGCAACAACTCCAACTGTCCTGACTAGTAGGGTCCCGCACGACCCTGGTAGTCCTCCTCAAAACATGAAAGTAAACATGGGGTGAGCATACATGTATACTCAGTAGGGAAACCTAAAGCTCTCGTGCACAGGTGGGGAGGCATCCTAATGTCTCGTGATAACAACAGAAGAAACCAAAACCTAGCAAGGAATTATATCCACCCAACCTCACCAGTCACCCTCACCAAAAATACAAAACAATAGGTATTAGTATATAATAACAAGAGTATTGGGTACCCCACACCATTTCCCACTAGTTATCTGCTCTTCCTAACGGCGAACGCCCTAACGCTACCAGACTCTTCCCGCCCGCTCACACCTGGGCCTCACAACCACATATCCCGCCCACACACACCTGGGCCTCACAAGCACATATCCTACCTGCACACACCTGGGCCTCACAAACCATAATCACATCCCTACCCGAACACACCTGGGACACATCCCGAAGATTCTTGGGAACAGTAAACCTTCACGAAGAGTCTTTGGCTAAAACCACCCCAATCGAAACCTACCCAAAGAGTCTTGGGTGTAAGGTCGCCTCAAGACATCAGAGCCAATGGAAGAAGGAGAAGGAAAGAGCTAGTAACTAAGGGGAAAACACCCTCTCCCATGAAATGAGAGTGTTCGACACTAAGTTCTCAACATGGGTGGGGTGAGACAAAACACAAAGATACAAATACATATATGTATACCAAACACATAGCCCAAACTATGGCTTCTAAACAGAGAAACTAAGCACATGCCTTGGCACTACTATTACGAAGCATGCATACAACAAACAATCCCAACACCATTTAGGTTTTCATATTTCAATAGTATCAGTTTATTAGTTACTTAACTACTGGGCAACTCTCACACCAAATCAGGCGTTTCGTAGAACAAAACCCTGCCAACCACAAATCAAGTTAGATAAAACACAAGAAACACAAAACCAACCATTTTATCATCAACCAAACCCCATTGATTGTTCTCATTCTTAGTTCATTATCATTTCCCCACAGTTCATTTATCAACTTTACACTTTCTTTTAATATCACAACCCATTACTGCAGCCCTACTGCGATTATAACCACATCTCCACAAATGTATCACAAAATAAGGCTTGTGCCACATCATTTCCCCTTTAATAACATTTTCCACAGGCCCACTGCCCATCCTATCTGTAATAACCCAAGATTCACCCCCATTTTCACACACCACGTAACCAAGACAATATCCAAATGTTCATTATTCAATTTATTTCAACCGGGGTGACCACACAAGGGTTCCAGATATTAATCAGCCAACTTTACATGATTAACCAATTTCGACATTCCAAAAAGTTTCCATCCACAAAACGGTCTAGAAATATAGGGAAACATTTAATTGCGCAAGAAATGGCCCCCAATGACTGTGATTTTTAGTAGGAATAAGCCTAATCAATTCACAACATAACAATAGGATAAACAAAGATAAACATAACAAATTTCCCCATCCCCATTATTTAAGCCTGTTATTATCTTCATTAAACTGGTTCAACTATGTCTCGTGAAAGAAAGAGGACACCCATCCCACATGATGCACAAATTAGAGAGATGAATGTAAAATCCCTACCTCAATAGGTTTTGATCACAAAGCTTCCCCAGATCAACTTTAGAAGACGTCCGTCGGCCTCCCTCGCTTCTGTCAAAACCCAGCAAAACCTCATTGGGAGGAAGCAGGGTAGAAAAGGCTGAAGGGAATCAATAGATCCAAGCTCAGATGTTCCAACTCGTCGTTACGATCTCATGGCTGCTGACAGATCGTAAATCGGATCTCAGACGAAGAAGTTATGGAAGAAAGGAGCTTTGGAATCTCTCGGGAGAGCTCTGCTCGATGGAATGGGGATGAGAAGAATGATTTGAAATATAGGAGAGGCCCCCTCCTTATATAGCCGAGAAAAACTAAAGTACACGGCGTTTACTTCCTAGTACACTGCATGTACTAGGCCATTTCCCAAGGTCGCCACGCGGCTTCCAACATGGCATTCAACGTGGCACACGACCGTTTACGGGTCAAAACATGGTTTGAGGGTAGCGCATACGCGGGGAGGAACTACACGGTGTGTAGTATGGGATACACGGAGTGTACTCATTTATTTCACGTGGTAAGGACACACCTTCAACATGGCATAGAGCCATTGACTGGTCAACACATAGTTTGAGGGTAACTTTTACATAGGGAGGAACTACAAGGCATGTAGTATGGGCTACACGGCGTGTACTCATTTATTTCACATGGCAAGGACACGCCTTCAACACGGGGTATACTCGGCAAGGTGGTACACGGCGTGTACTCACACTACATGATGTGTAGTTACCAATTCTTAAAAGTGTGGGAAAAGTCCATTCCACCCTCCAAAACACTTCATTACATTCTTTTCGACAAAGGAATGGGCGAGAGAGGTCCGATCAATTACATTAGATACCTCTTAAAACATTCTCGTCCCTAAGAATTCCAAAACCAACCCAGAGGAACCCAACAAGATACCTCTTAGGGCTCTCGTTATAACAGGAACCCAACCAACAACCCTAATCATATGTGTTAGGAATTCCTTCTCCTATGTCGAGATATTATCTGCTTTAGGCGACACTGACTTGCATGCATGGGTTTAATCACATCTGCATTAATGCTTCTCGATTAAGATTTGGGTCTTCCCACTTCCATATATTAGGATTTTTTTTCCAACTTACACTGCCCCCAACACCGTACAACCAACACACTGTCTAAACACATGTCTCGGGGAATTCCTTCTCCCTTGTCAAGATATTATCCGCTTTAGGCGGCACTGACTCGCCCACAGGGGTTCAATCGCATCTGCATTAATGCGTCTTCAATTAATGATCAGGTTTTCCCTTTCCCCACATATCCGGACACGTTACACACTTTCAGAGAACAAGGGAAAAAAATGACTCACAACCAACAAGCCAAGAATTCCATATATCAACGGTACAGAGTATAACATCAAAACAAAGTCCATAAGAAAAAAGAAAAACACAAGTCAAAACAACTCCGGGTACTGAGCGTGCATCTGGGCCTCCCTCTCCCAAGTGTTCTCCTCGAGGCAGCCATGCATCCACAAAACACGAACCAAGGCGATGGTTCATCCACTGAGCACTTTCTCTTTACGATCCTCGATTCTGACTGGTCGTTCCTCGAAGGTCGCGTCGTCTCCCATATCTAACTCTCCCCAATCGATAACGTGAGAGTCTTCGTGTAAGTACCGATGAAGCTGCGAGACGTGGAAGACATAGTGAACCTTCTCTAACTGAGGTGGTAGGGCCAGCTAATATTCCACCTCGTCGACTCACCTCAGCACCTCGAAAGGTCCGATGAACCTAGGGGAGAGCTTACTCTACTTCCCAAAACTTTACTGCCCCGTCGAGGGGAAACCTTCAAGAACACATGATCTCCCACCTCGAACTCTGATGGTCTCCTCCAAAAATCAGCATAAAAATTCTGTTAGTCCTGAGCTGCTTTCATCCTCTCATGCACAAGCTGAACTTTCTCTGTGGTGCTCTCTACTACCTCTAGCCCAAGAGAACCGGTCTCACCAACCTCTACCAAGAAAATGGGAGAACAACATGGTCTTCCATACAAATCCTCAAACGGTGCCATGCCAACAGTAGAGTGGAAGCTATTATTGTATGTAAACTCTAATAAAGGTAAGTGTCACAACCATGATCATCCGAAATCCAGAACGCATGCCCGCAACACGTCCTCCATCGTTTGGATAGTCCGCTCTGTCTGCCCATCAGTCTGGGGGTGGAAAGCAGTGTTAAGGTGTAGCTGGGTGCCAAAAGCATGTTGTAACCCCCTCCAGACTCATGAGTTAAACCGAGTATCCCGATCTGAGAAGATAGTCTTTGGAACTACATGAAAATTCACCACCTCGTCTACATACCTCTGTGCTAAGGTACTCTTCGGGCCCGACTCCTTAATTTCTAAGAAGTGTGGTGATTTCATCAGTCAATCCACCACTACCCAGATAACATCATAACCACCCTGATCTCTGGGTAGTCCTATGAAGAATTCCATTGAGATGTCATCCCATTTCCACTCTAGGACATCTAAAGGATGAAACAAACCACTGGGAACAAGGTGTTCAGCCTTTACTTATTGTCACGCTAGGAACATAGCCACAAACTCTGCCACTTCCCATTTCACCCTAGGCCACCAAAAATGTTCCCTCAAGCCTCGGTACATTTTTGAAACTCCCGGATGCACCGCTAAGACTGAGCTATGGAACTCACGGAGAACACCCTCACACATCGCCTTCGGAACAAACAACCATCCTAGGAAAAGCATCCGATGTTGTATGTCCTCTGACCATCCTTCTGGAAAATTCCCCTGATCGACACGATCCCGCATTACTTCTGCCTCGGAGTCTCCCCACTGAGTCTCTTCCACCCTCTTCAATAATAAGTATTTCACCCTCATCTGAAACAAATAGCCTCTAACACCCTCCACTGTTGCATCCAAGTGTAAGGAAGCCAACTCTCCCATCACTTTCCAAGCATCAGCGGATTCTCAAACCACTTCCTTATGCGACTTCCTGCTTAGGTCATCAGCCAAAACGTTTCCCTTACCTTCAGTGTAAGAGATCTCGAAGTCATAGTCTTGGAGAAACTTGATCAATCTCCACTTCCTTATGTTCAAGTCACGATGGGAGAAGATTTAACGTAAGCTCTTGTGATCCGAGAAAACCACAAATCACTCCCCAAAGAGGAAGTGTCGCCACAACTTTAGTGAGAATACTACAGTTTCATGCTCTAGGTCATGGGTGGCATAGTTATGCTCGTGAGGGCGCAACTTCCGAGACCCATAACAGATCACACCCTTCTTCTGCATCAGTACACCCCCTAAACCAAGGCTAGAAGCACCACAAAACACCTCATACAACAACCCTTACTCTGGAAACCTGGGTAATGGAGCACTGACCAACTTCTCCTTTAGGTAGTCGAATGCTTTCTGGCACCGGTCTCTCCCTAGGATGACCCGGTTCTTCCTAGTCAAAGCTGTCAATGGAGCAGCAACTCGAGAGAAGTCCGAAACGAACCTCTGTTACTAACCTGCCAACCCCAGAAAACTACGAACTTCTGCCACGTTCTTCGGTACCGCCCAAGAAAAAATTTCCACCACCTTTGATGGGTCCACTGACACTCCATGCTAAGACACCACGTGCCCAAGGAAGTGTACTTCTTGCATCAAGAACATACACTTCGACAATTTCCCATAAAGCTGGTGGTGTCAAAGGAATTCCAAGACTGCCCTGAGATGATCAACATGCTCCTCCTCTAATCTTGAGTAGATCAGGATGTCATCGATAAAAACAATGATGAACTGGTCCAGAAACTCTCATAAGACAAAGTTCATAAGTCCCATGAACACAGCTGGTGCATTCGTAACTCCAAACGGCATCACTACAAACTCGAAGTGCCCATATCTACACTTGAAAGCCGTCTTCAAGATGTCACTGTCTTTTACCCTCAGTTGATGATATCTAGATCGTAGATCAATATTAGAAAACCAACATGCTCCCCTCAGCTGGTCAAAGAGATCATCTATCCATGGAAGGGGGTAACGGTTCTTGAATGTTACCTTCCTCAGCCTTCGGTAGTCTATGCATAGCCTAAGACCACTATCTGCCTTCATCACGAACAAAACCGAAGAACCCCATAGTGACACGCTGGGTTGAACAAAACCCTTCTCCATGTGATCGTCAATCTGAATCCGCAACTCCTGCAACTCCGAAGGTGCCATCCGATAAGGGTCAATCGAAATTGGATGGGCACCAGGCTGTAATTCTATCCCGAAATCAATGTCACGTCGGTGGGGTATAATCACAACCTCCTCAGGAAAAACATCTAGGAACTCTCCAACAACCTATAGGACATCCATCATCTCTGTATCAGCTGAAACCCCTGATAATACTCCTAACAAGGAAAGTAGAGGCTTCACATGCCGACTTCCCACCTGATAGCTCCTCTCTCCAACAAAAGCAACATGTTTCCCATCCACGTTGGAGAACACAACTCTTATTCAAAAGAAGTCGATAATGGAACTAACAGAAAATAGCTAGTCGATGCCTAGGATGACATCGTATGGCAGCATCTGTAGAAAAAGAAGGTCTCCACTAGATCGATGCGGTCCTAACGTCAGCCCACATCCCCAGAAAACACATGATACGATGTTCTGACCTCCAACTGCTGTACTGAGCACCAGGTGTATGGATAGGATCTCTACATCTAGACCCAAATCATGTGCTAGACCGGGTTCAACAAAGGAGTGTGAGGCTCCCGAATCAAACAATGTAGAAATGAGAGTGCTAAACAAACAAATCGTACCTCGTACCACCTCTGGTCCTGCTGGAGCTGCCAACTCTACTGCGTGCAACTGCCTACACCCAGCTCCTCTCCCTCTCTAATGTCGACCACCTCCCCGACCATGCCCTGGTCAAGGTCCCTGAGGAGCGCCCTGAGGTCAGCCTCCTCCTGCAAAGTCTGTCCTCAGAGAAGCAGGGTCCTGCTGCTGCTAGAATAGCCTCGCTGACAACTGGTGCTGCTTAGGCGAGCGCGGAACATTGCCACCTCCACTATACTGATCTTGAGTCAGGAACTGACTCTTAATGTGCCCGAAACCTCCACAAGAGAAACACTTCAGTCATGGGATCGTGAAAAAGGGATGAGGACCCGATGATCTGAACTAGAACTGCTGGGGCCTGCTCTTTACTGGCCTGAATCTGGAAGGTCCTGTCAAAGGAGACCTACTACTGACTGCCATCCCCTTGGGCGAACCCAGCTGAATCCCATCCCATGGTGCACCTCCCTATGAGTGCATCCTTTCTACAACCTCTGCCTTCTTTTGTACTGCCATGTTCGTTAGAAGGGTGAAGGGGGTAACAATATACTGGAGCGAAGGACGAAGCACCTCCTCCAAACGTCTCACCCAAGACTCCTCATCTAGAAAGAGATCTGGGGAAAAGCATAGGAGACCGTTGAACATGATAAGAAACTCTCGTACTGACATACTCCCTTGCTGGATGGAGGGTAACTCCTGCTGCTTCTCCGCCTTGATCACAGAAGAAATAAATTCCTCTCGGAACTCCTTCTCAAAGTCATCCCACATAACCTCTGCCTCTGACCTCTCCCCGAGGTAGAGCGTCCACCAATGACGTGCCACACCTCTCAGCTGACTGACTGCTAGGGGAACCCAGTACACCCTAGGAGCACGGATCAAAGTAAAAGTGAACCCTAGATCCTCAAGCCACCCCTATGTCTCCATATATGAAGTACTACCCTCACACTTCTTGAGGGTTTGTCGCTGGAAAGAACGGAGAGTCTTCTACCATTGGCCATATTCCTCTTCTCGGCCAATCCTCAACTGATCGACCACATGAATATGCTAGGCCTCGGCTGTTTGAGTCACCCGAGAAGGATGTCTAGGTTCCATAGCTGTATGGTAAACAAATATCGTCTAAGCCCAAGTAGCAAGGAATTTTTTTTTCAAGGTTTCATTTTTACATTTTATTTCAATTTCATTCCCAGAACACCCAAATCAATTAAAACACAAACATGATGATGCATATACCGTCCCTAGGGTCTCTACCCTGCAATCAATGTAGTCTCACTTGGCCATTCGATAGGCTCTGAGTCCATTCATCGAATCACGGGGGGGCCTAAAATCACGTGTCCTAGCCGGTCTTCCCTGGCCTATGTCACGCACCAAGATCTGCCAACACTATTTCCCTACCATCCCATGCAATCCTCGCTGTTCCTAAATCTAGAGTCCATCCTATCTCTCAACCATCACCTCTGATACAATTCTGTCATTACCCCCTCCCACCAAAGATGCCCCTCCTGAGCACTCAATGGTAAAAGAGAGATAATGACCCCAAAGTCTAGCCTCCAATAGGCCCCGGAGTGGCAACTAGCACCAATGGTATGAGTTTTCCGAAATATGGGAGGCATTACCCTTTTTATTATTTAATATCGGGAAATAGTATGAGCCAAACACCAAAAGAAAAAGGAACAAGTTAATGAAAATAAACCCAAACCAATCCCACATTCATGTTTAAACATTTCTAAAATAAGTTACAACTACAAGAAATCTCAAAGGTACAATACAAAAAGAAACAAGAGTACAACAAACTGTAACAGCTCCAAGTGTCCTGACTAGTAGGGTCCCGGACGACCATGTTAGTCCTCCTGGAAACTTGAAAGTAAACGTAGGGTGAGCATACAAGTATACTTAGTAGGGAAACCTAAAGCTCTCATGCACAGGTGGGGAGACATCCTAATGTCCCGTGAGAACAATAGAAGAAACCAAAACCCAGCAAGGAATTCTATCCAACCAACCTCACCAGTCATGCTCACTAAAAACACAAAAAAACAGGTAGTAGTTTATAAGAACAAGAGTATTGGTTACCCCACACCATTTACCACTAGATAGCTGCTCTTCCTAATGGTGAACATCCTGACGCTACCACACTCTTCCCACCCACACACACCTAGGCCTCCCAACCACATATCCCGCCCGCACACACCTGGGCCTCACAACCACATATACCGCTTGCACACACCTAGGAATCACAAACCACAATCACATCCCCGCCCAAACACACTTGGGCCTCATCCCAAAGATTCTTGGGAATAGTAAACCTGTCCGAAGAGTCTTCGGCTAAAACCACCCCAATCGAAACCTACCCGAAAATTCTTGGGTGTAAGGTCGCCTCAAGCCATCACAGCCTATGGAAGAAGGAGTAGGAAGGAGATAGTAACTAAGGGGAAAACACCCTCTCCCATGAAATGGGATTGTTCGACACTAAGTGCTCAACATGGGTGGGGTGCGAAAAAACACAAAGATACAAATACATATACGTATACCAAAAACACAGCCCAACCTAAGGATTCTAAAGAGAGAAACTGAGCACGTTCCTTGAAACTGCTATTACGAAGCATATATACAAAAAACAATCCCAACCCCATTGAGGTTTTAATATTTCAACAGTATCTGTTTATTAGTTCCATAACTACTAGGAAACTATCAAACCAGATCAAGCGTTTCATAGAACAAAACCCTGCCAACCACAAATCAATTTAGATAAAACACAAGAAACACAAAACCTACCTTTTGATCATCAACAAAACCCCATTTATTGTTCCCAAGCTTAGTTCATTATCATTTCCCCACAATTCATTTATCAACTTTCCACTTTCTCTTAATATCACAACCCATTACTGCAGCCCTGCTGCCATTATAACCACATCTCCACAACCGTATCACAAAACAAGGCTCGTTCCACATCATTTCCCCTTTAATAACATTTACCGTAGCCCCACTTTCCATCCTATTCATAACAACCCAATATTCACCCCCTTTTCACACACCACATAACCTAGCCAATACACGCATGTTCATTATTCCATTTGTTTCAACCAGGGTGATCACACAAGTGTTCTAGATTTTAATCATCTAACTTTACGTGATTAACCAATTTCCACATTTCACAAAGTTTCCATACACAAAATGGCCTAGAAAGATAGGGAAACATTTAATTGTGCAAGCAAAGGCCCCTAATGACTGTTATTTTCAGTAGGCATAAGACGATTCAATTCACAACATAACAATAGGATAAACAAAGATAAACATAACAACTTTCCCCATCCCCGTTCTTTAAGCCAGTTATTATCTTTATTAAACTGGTTCAACAATGTCTTGTGAAAGCAAGAGGACACCCATCCCATATGTTTCACAAATTAGAGAGATGAAGGTAAAATCCCTAACTCAATAGGTTCTGATCACAATGATCCCCCAAATCTACTTTAGAAGATGTCCGTCGGCCTCCTTCGCTTCTGTCAAAACCCAGATAAACCTCCTTGGGTGGATGCTTGGAAGAAAAGGCCAAAGGGAAGCAGAATATCCAAGCTCCGAAGTTCCACCGCATCATTACAATCTCGTGGCCACTGACGAATCGTAAATCGGAGCTCAGACAAAGAAGTTATGGAACAAAGGAGCTTTGGAGTCTCTTAAGAGAGCTCTGGTCAAACGAATGAGGAGGAGATGAATGATTTGAAATGGAGGAGAGGCCCCCTTCTTATATAGGTGAGAAAAAATAATGTACACGGCGTGTACTTCCTGGTACACTATGTGTACGAGGCCATTTCACACAGTCACCACACGACTTCCAACACAGAATTCAACGCGGCACACAACCGTTGACTGGTCAACACATGGTTTGAGGGTAACACGTACGCGTGGAGGAACTACACGGCATGTAGTATGGGCTACATAGTGTGTACTAATTTATTTAGCGTGGAAAGGACACACCTTCAACATGGCACACGACCGTTGACTGGTCAACACACAGTTTGAGGGTAACGCGTACGCGGGGAGGAACTACACGGTGTGTAATATGGGCTCCATGGCGTGAAATCATTTATTTCATGCGGCAAGGACATGCCTTCAACATGGGGTATACCCAGAAAGGTGGTACACGGTGTGTACTCACACTACACGGCGCCTAGTTACAAAATTCTGAAAAGTGTGGGAAAAGTCCATTCTACCCTCTAGAACACTTCATGACCTTCTTTTCGACAAAGGAATGCGCCGGAGAGGTCCGGACCATTAAAATATGCATATGATTTATAAAAGTCATTTTATATTTTACTTGAATTTATTTATAAAATAACAAAATAAACCCTTTTTTGATTTTCACATGGTTTATTTTCTAGTCTATACAAAACTTTGAAAAAGATATCATTTCACATGGTTTAATTTTCCATGGTTTTCTAAATTAATTTCAATTATCATTATTTGATAAAAAAATTTCCTTTGAAATAATTATTTGTTATGTATAAAATGTTTTTATAAATTCAATGGTTTGACTAAAACATTCTTTCACTTTTGGGTTAAAATGTAATTTTTTAAAGAGTTTATAATGGAAAATGTAATTATTTAATTTTTTTCAAAATTATGGTTCATGGATGTTGATCATAAGAGATAATTATAGTTTTTTTCATATTTAAAGAGTTTTTTAAGATAATAAGTTTCTTATATAATTTGGTACTGTGTCTAGAAAAGGATAATTGGAGGTGTTGAAGTGGATATATTTATTTTATTTTACTTTACTTTTAATTACTAAATCAGATTCAAATTAAATTCAAAAATAAATCAATATATCCTATGTCATTTTCTTTGGATGATTAGAGATACATGTATGAGTTTTTAAGTTCATTGTAGTTGATTGAGAAGGATTAAATATAGATTATAGGAACTGTAGTTCAAAATGAGAAAAATCTAGAATTTTTGTGCCTCAAAAAATTCCCAATTATTAAATTTAACATTAGTCATTATTTAAAAACATATTGGATATTTTAGTGTTAATGGACCAAGGAATTAGTCATGGGAATCAACACACCAATAAATTGAAGGTGTGTGTAATTCATGGGAAATAGTGTTTGAGTCAATTCATTATGTTATATATGATTCATTTTCCCAAATGATGAACTATGTATGTGTCATTAGGATAAATTAATGGTCCATTTGATCTTGGAACACATTATATATACCTATATACAAATCATATAATGTTGAAAATGTTGGGACCAAGTTGAATGGAGAAGCTTTTGTAATTAAGAAAAGTTTGTTTTCAAGAGTGTTGTCTTTTATTGTCAAAAAGGATAAATTCATTTAGTTTATAAAAGTTTTTGTAAAATATGATGATGATTTTTTGGTTTGTATTTCACGAATATCATAAGTGTATAGGAGAACATGTGATTCCCTCTTTATGAAGAAAAATGGGAGAAATGTGTTTCAAATTGTATTCATGTTTCATTAAAAAGATAATTATTGTTGGAAGACAGGGATGTTGAAATAAATTCCTTGTAAAATATAATGATGCTAACTATGATCGATCAATGTTTGAAAATCATGAAAAATAAGGTTCATGATAAAATAATATGATTGTGAAGCATAATACATAGACCATGTAGGGAAAATGGATCACATGAGGAATGTAGTTCATGGGAGGATTTCTGTTCATGACCAATCCATTATTTACAGGTGAGGAGAGGTGATCATTTTATAGATGGAATCAGCCACCGTGATAGAAGAAAGGTGCTAAAAAGACAATGGAGGAAAAACTGTTCAAGAGAGGAGCGCACTATGCCTTAAAAGATGTACCACATCAAAACATTGGGTAAATCAGATTAATAAAATGTTCAGACTTATTTTCTGATATAAAGGACGCTAATCCCATCATTAAGGTAGATCTATTTTAATTATATTAAATCTTTGCTCAGTGTAAGAATTCAGTGATGACTGAAGAGTTAGTGAAGTAGTATTTCAAAAAGGAAAGAGTTCATGGGTAAGAGTTCTGGTGGAGGATTAAGTAGTTCATGGGGGATTATTTATGAGATGTTTATTGTCCACATAGAGAGTTTTTGGAAGTGGTTTTCATGCCTTGACAGCCCGTAAAGGAAAAGGGTCTATGAGTTATTGGTGGCCCATGAAGGAGAGGTCACCTATAGATCTGGGGTGGTTCGTGAAATAGCATCATTATGCTGGGTAATTTTCCATCTAAAGAGAAATTTCATTCTATGGAATAAGAGTCGGTCCATGAATCACTTGTACCATATGGTGCAATTCAGTTCTTGGATGATACATATAGTCCGTGAGGGATGTAATAATGGTTGCAAGGACTTAAGGAAGTTCCTAACAACATTTGGGTAGGAAAAAGATGCTTTTTTGAATGAACAAACTCTTGAAAGAATACCACAGAGTACTGTGACATTGTATTGAATTATTTTATTCTATAATAAGCACACATGAAATTGTATTGCTTTTAAAGTACTACATGGCTGTAAGGGAATAACCTACTCAGTATATTCCACACAAAATGATTATTTTCTCTTGTATTGTGTGGTACTATATTGTTTCCAAATCATACCAAGGACGTAGCTACTCTTGTGGAGTAGTGATCCTTGGAAATTATTATGTTTCTATGGATGTGTGTTTGAATTATGGTCAGTAGGGAAAGAAATCATTAACATGAGGAAAATGTTGTATCAAAATTTAAGGAATCATAAAAGAAAAAGATATCACTTATTCAACCCTTCCCTCTCCCAGTGAAACTTGAATCCTAACTAAGAATATTTTTTCCTATGATTCATTTCATATATTATATGATTCATACAAATTTCATTATTAGTCCAACACTTAGAGAAAATTCAAGAATTTTTCAGAAGAAAATTATAATTTATAGAAATAATATTTGGATGAGAATAATCATTTTATATTATTATCAAGATATTTTTTTCAATATCTAAACATTAAAAAAATGATATTCTTCATTCAAGAAAAGTTATAAAAATGTTTACAACATATTGGAAAGAGATTCTATGAATAAGAGAAGTGCAGTTACAAAGTAACATCCATGTCATGCAATAACATTTCTATTGCATGATAGATTACATGGAGTAAAATTAAATAAAGAATAAGTAATGAGGGGAATGGATAAGAATAATTTTAGAAATATTTGATTAGAATTTAACTATTTATAAATCAATTTTAAATCCAAATTTGAACATGTTACAATATCAAGAATGAGAGATAATAAAAAATGAACATTTGTCAACAGGAATTAAAAGAGGTATCCAAATAATTGTATTTTATTGAAAAAATGAATATATTTCAGTGCATAATAAAAGGGATAAGAAGAATTTACTAGTGAAAATAAAAGGAAAGAATAAGAAAAAAGAAGAAACACTCCAAAAAATAATGAAATTGATATTTGGTTAAAGATAGTTCTATTTTAAATATAATTTCATATTATTTAAAAATTTTATAGAGCATGATCACAACTTGGAGACCTTTTATAAAATGAGTATACAAATTTTAATGTCTCTATGTAACTCATATTAAAATATTATTGGATGTTATGGTCATAGTGAAAATATAGAATAAAACTAATTGAGTCATAATTAAAATGAATGCCTCATTCTTCTACCAACTTATAATAGTATATGCTAAAATACTACAGTGCCATATAATATGAAGAGTAAATGAAAGATAGAGATTTTATTATTGAAGTGGAATTAAGAGACGCAATATGGAATGATACATGGATTATAAAGAGTATATGATTCCCTAATATAAAAAGAGATTTTATACTTATGAATGACTTTGAAAAATAAAAATAAGGCCATGTTACCTTTGGGAATGATTGGTCACTAAAAATAAAATGTGTTGGATTATTTGTGATTACGAATGATAAATTGATACTTGAGAATACATTGTATGTAAAAGGACCGAAACCCAATATTATTAGTGTGTTTCCATTGGTGATTGAATAAAATGAAGTGATCTTCAAAAATTATTGATTTATAATAAATATCTTTAAATATGGATGTATTCTTATAAGAGAATAATGGACCAGGGGTAATTTGTTTTAGGTTTGTAATACAATAAAATATTGTTATATAATAATGAAAGAAGAAAATATATCATGGAAAAAATTATTGATGTTCTTGGATAAAAGAACATGATAAATATTACCCATGGTAACAATTTTCATGATGTACCTATAATTAAAAAATAGAGGAATCGGATGTTCTGAACATGAAAAAGAGAAAGATTATTTACTCTCCACAGCAGAAGATAGAGATTAAATGAAGTCATAAATTTGTGTTTATTCATTCAGACATTTGGAGGCCCATATGAATGAAATCAAAAAATATATATAAGTATTTTGTTTCATTTATTGACTAACTTACTTGAACTACTTGTAATGTGTTTATATAACACAGCTTAAAGACTCCTATAATGGTCAAAAGTTTTAGAAGAAGTGATGAGAAAGATTTTAGTTATCCTTAAACAATATCTTAATAAAAAATGGTTTTGAAAATGTACGTGGAATATTTTATGATTATCATGAGATGAATGGTATAAATAGTATAAAAAATAAATTTTTTGGGGGTTTTAACATATGATATTTTAACAAACAGACATTAAAATCCTTTCTTTGTAGGGTTTCACATTGATATATATATATATAATTAGATAAAAAAGTGTTAACATATGTTTTAATAAAACCAATATTATAACATAAAATACATGTTTTTATATGTAGGGGTACTATTTTATTTATATTGTGCCTTAAATTTTAAAAATAACGGCTAAAATTTATTATTCCCTACACAAATATTTATACATACTATATATAAATTTTTATTCATGCTATTACTTAATTTTAGATCGACTCATTTTCAATTTTCATCATCATTTAATAGGTTTTTCATTCAATGACTTTTACATGGAATTTATCATTTTAATCTAATAATTTGATTGTTTTGATTATTTTTATCTATCGTTATAATTTATAATTATTTTTTCTTTTTTGAGGAATACTTCCTCTTCTTGGGTCGAGAATATGAAGCTATCACATGATATTTCCCGGTTCAAGGATAAAATTACTTACTAAACATAGTTAAAGTTTCCAAATGATTTCATTCCTCATAAGAAAATTAATATAAAAAAACAAAACATACATTCTAAGGACACAACATATGTAATGTAAATTAAGTAAAATATTTATAATTATTTATAATATTTTCATTTTATTTCTGAAATTTTCTTGTTTATGGGTTCTACCTTATTATCTAATGGACTAATGTGCCTTGAAAAATTTATAAAAAAAATAAACCCTTTAAAAATTTGTTATTAAAATAGCTGACATCTAAAGTGATGAATATATCACTTTCAAAATTAGTACCCATGCTACAAAACGGTAATGTTATTGGAACAAAATGAGTAATATATAACAAGTTTAATGAAAAAGGAGATGTTGTGGCAAAAAAATACTTTTGTGTAAATTATATTCTCATGTATATGGAATTTAATTTTACAAAACCTATGATCCAATGGAAAGACTATAAACTGGTATAATTTGTCTTTATATATCATCACAAAGGAAATCCATGATTTTACAAATGGATTTCAGCATATTATTTTTTTATTTTGAGTTGGAAGAGGCTGTATATCTTGAGAAATGTTATGGTTTATTACATAGAGACGATTAGAACTATGTTTTTAGGTTACATAAGGATTTTTATATGTTGAAAATATCTCTAAGTTCTTGGTATTCTAATATGGATACCAATTTGAATAAGTTCATGTTTAGAAAGGGAAGAGTGGATAAAAAAATATACATCAATGATGAACAATAGGTATCCCTAATTGTTATTGTTTTTTATATGATATTATATTTAGTGAAAATGAAGAAATATTTTTTGAAGAGTTTTATTTCAATATAAATAATCTGTTTGAAATGAAAATTCTTAGTGGGAAAATATAATTTTTGGGTTTATAAATTTATCCAGAAGAATATCACATCATTATATATTAAGAGATGTATTCCCAGTATCTTATAAATAAGTATAGATTAGAGGATTAATAGAGAGTTTCTACTCACATTTAATTGTTCACTAATTTTCCAAAATATATAAAAGTAAAGGAATTGAGTTCAATAACATTTTGAAAGCATACTAAAATTTTTGTTGACTTTATAGATTCAAGACTAGATATTGACTTTGTTGTTACACTTTTTTCTAGGTATAAATGTGAACCAAAAGAGTTTCATTTCATGGAATGAAGGAGAATTCTTAGGTACATTAAAGGTATCATATATTTATACTAAACTTTTTCAATAATGGATAGCTAGTTGTGTTTAGTTATATTAATGAAGATTAGGTATGAAATATTGATGATGTAGATCTATATTTGTTGGTGTTTTATTCCTCAGATACAAGTGTGTATGTATGAAAAATAAGAAGTAAAGACCCATAAATATGAGCACTAATGAAGTAGAATATAAGGTTTCCACTCATGACACAACCTAATTTATGTGGATGAAGACTATGTTGGAACATATAACGGTAGAGGTGAAGATACAACTACCTGTCAATTATGATATTCTAAGTGCTTCCAATCAAATAAAAAAATAATATTTAACATGAAATATTTATAAAAATTGATATTAAATATCACTTCATCAATGATCTTGTAGAAAATAATTTGTTAAAGATGGATGTTTTTCCTATAAAGGATAAATTAGATTATATTTTCAGTAAACAATTTATAAAAGATTATTTTCAATGTTTGGGGTTCATGATAGGATTTAAACAACAAATATATCAAATCTAAGGTATGAATAGTCAGTTCCTTATCTCATATTTTTATTTATATTCATATCGTCAAAGGGGGATAAAAATGAAAATATAAATATTTTTAGTCTATTCCTTCATGTATGTACAAATTGTATTTTGAAAGGAGGGGTGAATTATTTTTGATAGAATCCAATGATATAGGTTTTCCAAATGGGGGATAGATCACTTTTATAGGGATAGAATGTATTTATAGAGAGTTATTAAAAGGGGTAATATTTGAGGGATAACATGGGGTTCATGTGTCTTTATGACCTTTTCCAATTGACTTTTAGGAGTTATAAATTATTAGATATATTTATATAATGGTTTAGACAAATTATATGAAAACGTGAATATTTTTTTAGATGAATATTTTAAGGATTGTTGTTTCTATATATTTTTCTCATGATATTTCAAGTTGTATCAAAGGCTGAGAAACATTGATATTTTTTAATTAGTATTATAAGAATCATTTTCTCTGAAGGTATGAATATAAGTAACTATTTTTGGATACAACATGATATTATTATTCAATATTATTGCCCCTAAACCAATTTTGATTAATTTGGATTAAAATAATATAATTATAAATAATTGATAAGTTGTTTTCATTTAAAATCGATTTATTTTCCTTGGTCTAAAAAATATATAATGGAGGATATTCATGAGACCATAAATGTTTTGGAAGATTTTGATTATTTGGGTATTTTTTGAGAAAATTAGTTTCCTATAGAATTTTTTATTATGTCTAGTGAAGAAAAATTAGATGATTTTAAGTCAATATGTTATTGTATTGTCTTTTGTTTTCAAAGAATAAATCATATTCAAACTCAAATAAAAAATAAATCATAATATGTGTGGTGAGGGTTTTTAGAAGACTGAAGATATATGTATGATGTTTTATGTTAATTTTAGTCTATTGATAAGGTTTGGATATAGATCATATGTGCTATGGTTTAAATTAAGTAAATTCATTAATTTTAGGAGACATAAAATCTTCTGAAGTCCAATTTTTCATATGACTCAATCTATAAAATTTTATGAGTCATTTTTGATGAAAATGATCTATTTATGATTCATATCCCTAAATTGAGTATTTCTCATTCCTAGTTATAATGAAATTCTTAAATAAAATTTTGGTATGTTTGGACTACAAATGAGTCGCATAAAGAAGTGTGCGATTAAATTGAATTTAAGTGTAAGTAATTGGAAGAAAAATATGAGTTATTTCTCCATGTTTTATATAATATATTTACTAATATAATAAACTATATATGATTTATTGAGATAAACACATGAGTCTTTAAAATTATTTTTGAATCATATCGACGTAAATATGAGTCATTTGAATCTGTGAATGAGTTATTAGTTATTGTGTATGTGTACTTAAGATTTTTGTACAAGTTTAGCACCTAGATAAAATCCATAAATTCTATATATGAAAAAATAATTTCTAAACATTAATATTTCGAAAAAAATATACATTTTAAATAATTATAAATAGATTTTTAATGGTTTTAACATTACAAAATGTGATTTTTGATTCAAGAAAATTGAGTAGAAAGTTCAAAACATTAAGAAAATACTTTCAATGAAGAATACAAGAGTAGTTACAAAGTATCATCTGGGTCACAGAGCATCATTTTTATTGTGTTGCATATGGCTTGGAGAAAAATTCAAAAAATAATAAGGAGAAACTATAAAGATAATAAGAATTTGAGTAATAGTTGTGCGGAAGTTAACTGTTTCCATTTTAATTAAACATTAAAATTGAAATATTTTGTTTCTTCTAGAATGAAATATAATAGTATAGGATAACACATGCATAAAAAATAAATAGATATCCATATACTCTTACATTACATGAAAAACATAATAATATATTTTGGTATAGTGTACAATATAGAATAATAAGTGACTTGCGATAGTATAAGGAAAGAATAAGAAGATGGAAGAAGAACATGAAAATGTGAAAGTAGTCTCATCTAGTTAAATAAACTTATATTGTCAAATAAAATTACATATTACTATAAACACATGGAATGAATTATTATAAAAAAGTGATTTTTTGTAGTATGAGTACATGGATATTCCTTGCTCATTATAACTCACATTTTGATACTATCAAGTCATATAGTCATAATGATCTCTAAATCATTCTAAGGATTAGAATCTTCATTTTGGGGGAAAACATGGAAATTTATTGTGAGTTTTTGTTTTCTTGAGTGTGTGTGTCTCTCTGAAGATGGTTCGATAAACACATCCTATTATATGGTGATAATTTTCTCAATAAGAAACATAAAAAAGAATCTATAATCACTAATTAACAGTCATGGATTTCACTAACCTCAATGGATATTTTTATGTTAAATTATAGTTAAATTGGATGAGCCTAAAATATTTTCCTCCAATGCATCGAGAAATGATTTATTCTCTTGAGAAATTATTTTGGAATCAACATTATGTTATTCCATTATGAGTGAATATTAGTGAACATAGATGATGAATATAATTTCTAAAGATCCCTTCATGGAATTTTCTAAGATTATTTATCAATTTTAAATGAAAATATTTTGATTTCACGAAATAATATATTGAATTTATGTGTAATGGGAATATTCAAATCTCTTTAAAGGTAATGTTTGATATTTTAAGAAAAAGTTGTTCCCTTTCAAAGTCATAAATGTATCACAATTTTCAATGTTTTCTAAAGGAAATTTCAAAATAATTTCATTTCATTAGGCTTAATGATGAGTTTTCATCATGAAACCATTTTGATAAAATATTATAGTTATATATTTAAAAATATTTTTAAATAACCTGAATGTTCTATGTATAAAAGAAATAAAATTTCAATGGTTTTTAGTAATTTAAATGGATTAATGAGTTTTCTCATTATTTTATACCACTCATTAGGATTTATGTTCATAACAAATTTTCAAATGATCTTGATATGCATAAAGTATGAGTTGGAATGATTATATTTTTTAGCTCTCAAAATTAGATTTTTTCATCAAAAGGAGAAAGTTTATCATTTAAAGTGGATTTATTAGTAGAGAAAATTCTCATTTTATCGAAAAATTATGGGTTATAATATGTAATAGGTTTTTCTTAATTATATAAAATTCTAAAACTAAAATGTTTTATAATGTATATTATTCACCATTTTCTATAAATCATGAAATTATTGAATGATCTTGTTTGGTTCTCTACATATATTGTACCACTAACTATGGAATATCATTGTTCATGATATAGATATATCACAGTGGGATGATATATAAATCCTATAACATGATTAATAAGATATAAAAATATTAAATGTTAACTTTTAGGTCCTTTTCCACTCAATCTATCATTATTATCTACATTTCATATAGTGAAATGATTGGGAGAATCAGTTGGATGAATTTAAATTTTATATAAGTGAATAAATTCCCAATGGTTAAGAATTTTTTATAATCTAATTCATTACATGATTGTCTTATAATTCTTGATTAAATTTTTGAAGGGTTAGAGAGAGTCTCTTAGGCCTATATAAGGAGGTTATGACTATGCAAGATTCAACCCATTTCTTGTGGTACATATCAATTTTGCCGACATAAATCTCTCTTCTCCTTTTCTAACTTTACTATAAGAGGTAATAGTATACCATGGTCAAAATGAAGATCCTACCTATGAATTTATTTATTTTTTAAACCATAGATAAATTAGAAGGATGGATTCTTCTAACTACTTTTAAGTGTTCATCGTCAATATTTTCTGATTAGTGAAGATGGATTAGTCATAATCATGTAGTGATGTATTTTATTCATATTTGTTTATCCATAGTTTAAGTTTTAATAATAATTATTATGTTAGAATTTGTTTCTTTTTATTATGTTGCTTGAATAACTATTATTTCATCCTAATAAATCCATCAGTTGTATCAAATTGATTCCATGTGTCCTTGATATGTGAAATATTGTTTAAAATAAAGAAAAATGGGTATCATATTATCAAAAATAAAATACTATGTAGGTGTATTGTTTTATGATTTAAGATATTGTAAGTAGTGATATGATTTCAACATAAAATATAAGATAATGTACCTTATGACATAGTGTGAAGACTTTAGTTTTTTAATATCATAATGTATGATATGTGGTAATCATAATTTGTGCAGTGTTATTTATTTTATGTTGTATCATATGATTAGGCTAATCATATTAGGTGATATCACTGATTTTCATTATTTATATTGAAAATAGAAACTCATACCATCAGTATGATATAATTTATAATTTAAATATTGACAACTACTGCTAATGGTTGATATCTCATGATGCAGATTGACTATCATTAACCAAAATTTTAGTTTTCAACTATATCTTGGATTATGATTAATGGTGTATCATGGAGTACAATATATGAAAAATGTTATCTTGTCCATTTTTTAATTATGATTTAATACGTCTAAGTAATAAATTATTTATAAATAATTGAAAATATATCTTTGAATATTTATTTAAAATATAAATTTCTTATAAAATAATTAATTATAAAAAGTTATAAATAATTATTTAATGTTTAATCAGAATTTAAAACATAAATATCTTAAATATTAATTATTAATATTAAATAAATTTTCATTTATATAGAATTAATTACAATCTTGATATAAAGGGTTTGCATAGAAATTATAAGGTAGTTTATAATTTTTTCTAAATTATAAATTAATATAAAATATAAAATAATTTATATTAAATTATAAATTATTTATAATTATTGAATATAATTATTCATATTAAACACTTTATTTGATAAATTATTTGAACTATATCAAAAATATTTTTATAAATTGACATGATCAAGGTCAAATTATTATTAAATAAGTGATTCTTTGGTGACGTAAAATGTTTATGTAATATATAATGTTTTTTAGGAAATATAATATGTTATATTTTAATAAAATGTATTATATTTAGAAATTCCAAATAAAATGATAATAAGAAGGATTTCATATTAGAAATAAATATAAAGTGTTTATATTTATTTAATTAAAGAATATTCACATTGCATGAGTAATGTGTTTATAATTGTTTTATTTATGAAGCATTCATAAATGTTTATATCATGTCTAAATTTATAAAATATTCATTTATTCATTTTATTCCAGGATTTATT
This sequence comes from Viscum album, assembly GCA_963277665.1. NCBI lineage: Eukaryota > Viridiplantae > Streptophyta > Magnoliopsida > Santalales > Viscaceae > Viscum > Viscum album. The sequence goes on along the minus strand of OY728131.1, from coordinate 1,777,339,478 downwards.
CACAAACACACACACATATATATATATATATATTATTGTGTTTTTTATGAATTATTTAGCTTAAATATTTTTGTACTGTACCATTAAATTATCTTACATATATAAATGGAGTTACATACATGGTATGATAATTGAATTAGATTTCATCTACCTTGTTTTTAACTTATTAATGGGATATATTATTAAATTTTGAGAATGAGTATTGTGTACTCGTATTAGGTTTTATAATTTTATTTTAATTGGATATTCTTGTAAAGACCAGGAAATTCTATGGAAATTTTTTTTCATAAATTCCTGAGATTTTTATGAGCCTGCAAAAAAATTACGGCGCTTGATTCTGAGGCCTGGTGTGCCCAGAATCAATTTTTGAAGTTTTTTTTAGGTACGATCAGTAAACATGGGAGCGGGGTTTTATAACTTTTGAACTGGTACTCAGAATTGAAATCTGAGGGCACCATTGAGCTCATAGTGTCAGTGATTTCCTAGTGAGACCTTCACAGCAATTGTGTTCTAACAAGAATGGAAGTTAGTTTTTGGGGATTTTAAATATAGTAAATAAAAGTAAGAGGATAACTTATTCTTATTGTGGTAGTTGAAACCTCCAAGTGGAGGTTGGGGTGGGGGCCACCACACCCTAACCTCCCATGGGAGGTTATAGTGGTGGGACCCACCCGAGCATAACCTCCCTTGGGAGGATAATTAATGTGGGAGCCACCCATAGGTTATAGTGGTGGGAGCCACCCAGGCTTTAAACCCCCTTTAACTCCCCAATTATGTGGGTTGAAAAATCTTCACCATTCCCCACTATTTTAAATGTTCCAACTCCCTCAATTAATTAAATTAATCTTTACAATTAATTAATTGAATCCATTTGAATTCATGCCAACCATTATAATATAGGATATGGTATTATTTTATTTTGGTTGGCATAATCTTTTGGGTGGAGCTTGGGGAAGGAGGAGAACTGTCCAACGAAGAACAAGAAGAACTCCATCTTCAACGATTTCCCCTCTAAAAACTTTTCAACAGACAAGCTTCAGATTTGGGAGTGCGTGACGAATGCAGAGAACGATAAGTCGACGCCTGCATTTTCCTGTGACTCCATCAATAGTAATTGATAAACGAGGTAGGGGTCGTTTTGATTGAATTAAATCCTATTTCTTCGCCTTTTATTGTGGTTTAATGTGGGCCAATTGTTATCACCTAACACGGAGGGTGTGGGCCGAACAAACATGGCATGACGTCCCTCAGTTGGTTCATTATTGGTTGACGGTGGCGATGGCGCAACAATGCCGTCAGAGGAACGGGCCGTGGCGGTATACGTAGCGACCGGTAATGAGACGGCCATGGAATAAACCAACGACGCATTTGCCATCCGGTTGTCGGAGCTGTGAGAAGAACTAGGTCATGACCACCATGGGCTGTGGCAGTTCCAGAGGGGCGCGATGCAGTCACACAGCGCCAGAGGAAGGGTGCTGTGTCCAGGAGGGCCACAGAGGTCGGAAGAAGGCGTGGCGCCGTCGTGCCACGCAGGTGGGGGAGCTGCGTCCAGGAGGGCAGTAGCAGATGGACTGGAGGGCAACCGGCTGAGCCGACCACCAGCGACGAGCACACTAGGGCGGGACCCGGCTGGGTCCCACGTAGAGGACACGACATCTTCCTATTCCGTTACTGGGAGACGAGGGGGGGATAACCCCCCTGATTGTTTAGATCGGGCCCTGAAGGTCACAGCCGCCGCCTGGTCTCCCTGACGAGGCAGGCTTCACCACCCCTAGCTAGTACGGGATGGGAAACTGTGCCATGTGGGCCACACCACCCTGGGTAGGGCCGCCGCGTGGGCCGGGCCACCGCACTGGGCCGGGCCGTCGCACTGGGCCGGGCCAGTGCCCTGGGCCGGGCCACCGCGCTAGGTCGGGCCGTAGCCGCTAGGCCGGGCCGGTTCCAGCGGGCCGAGTCGGACCTAGGAACTGGGTCGGACCCCGGTCTGGTTCCGGACCCGGACCGCGTTATGACCCGATTCAAATTGTCGTGTGTATCTTGGGCTACGAGTGTCCGATTGATAAACCTTTCACAGAGATGGAAGGATTAGAACAATACGGTACTTTTGGCGTACCATACATGAGTTTTGGACACAGTTGGTGTATATTCGGGATGGTTTGAACCTAAAAACCAACTGGGTCCCTAGAATGGAAATGCCAATAACTCAAAGACCGGGCATCTGATTGATGCATTGTCTGTCGCTTTGGGTTCCTTATGATGAGATGGAACTATGGGATACATCAACTTCATACTTCATGGTAGTTGATGTATCGACACTTGGCTCGAGGATCGAACCCTCCCAGAATCAAGTGTGCTGTGTGTGGGAACCCAATGGATGGATGCGATGAGACTGGACCTGGATCCTCCATGGGTTCGACAGCGATGAGACTGTGCCTGGATCCTCCGAGGGTTCGATAGCGATGAGACTGAACCTGGATCCTCAGTGGATTCGATAGAGATGACACTGAACATGGATCCTTCGTGGGTTCGACAGCGACGAGACTGGACCTGGATCCTCCGTTGGTTCGACAGCGACGAGACTGGACCTGGATCCTCTGTGGGTTTGACAATGACGAGACTGGACCTGGATCCTCCGTGGGTTCCACAATGATGAGACTGGACCTGGATCCTCTATGGGTTCGACAGTGACGAGACTAGACCTGGATCCTCTATGGGTTCGACAGTGAAGAGACTGGACCTGGATCCTCCGTGGGTTCGACAATGAGGAGACTAGACCTGGATCCTTCGTGGGTTCAACAATGACGACTTTTGTACCGACATCCCACGTAGGATTGATAGCTTCGACAGACTTCTGTTTAGGTTTCTATGGATTTCTTCCATTCTAAAGTGAAATATGATTCGGTGGAAACAAGTAATCATCTCTTACTCTCTTTTAAGTTGTGTATACCTGGTGTGAGTTGAGTCATCACCTTCATGTTTACCTCATGCATGAGATATGTAGTCTTGATGACTTTGATATATGTATGGGAATATACCAAAGTAAGGGTGGATTTTTCTTCGTGGATATGTTGTGGTGAAGCCCACATGGATTTCTTCTATGAGCTGTACCTTTGGGGTACACCTTGTTTTGTACTTTCTTTGTGGAGTGTTTCTACACTTTTGGAACGAAATGTGGTTGGGCACATGAGTTTGAACCGGTTTGTGATTGGTAACTTAGGTATATGTATGGGCATATACATAAGTAAGGATGGTTTATAATTTGTGATTGTATCTAACTGATGTGGTTTATCCTTAGTGGATTCTGGGAGACCTTCGGGGGTCTCGGGGTCCTCTATTGAGTATTTTTATACTCACCCCTGCACAGGCTTCGCTCACACCTTGCTGTGTTCTGTGCAGACGACTGTCAGTAGTGATCGAGGCTGAGGGTGATAGACAAGAGGCTACTCGGAGATGGACTAGACGGGACGTACCTCAAGGATGAGTTGTTCGAGATTTGTACATACCCTTCAGGTAGGATTCCCTGGTATATGATCCAGGAGTTGTTTTCCCTTTTTACTTGTGCTTGTACTTGTTCTTCAGTTGGGTTTGTATATTGGCCCACTTACTTTCATCACACCTCTCTTTTCTATATTAGTACTTGTTTCTTATACTACTTGTGTTCAGACTGTGTTTGTTACAGGTTTAAAGGCAATGTCATCCCTTTTTATTTGGGATTCACCTTTGGTGCTAGTCGCCAGCCCCTGGCCTATGGAAGGCAGGCTTGGGGTAGTCACGGCACAGGCCCCAAGGACAGGTCATGAATAATTGGTATCAGAGGATTCATTTCTACCATAGAACATGGACTCTTATTCTTTTAACAATAATAGTGTTATGTTTTTTGGGTCTGGTTATCAGTTTAGGGAAATCAGTGTTGGTGCGGTGGCCGACGTATCCATACACTAGGACTCTGACTTCAAATTTCTGAATCAGTGCATGAAAACCCTGATTGTGTGTGTGTTTATTTTGAAAATTTTTCTTTGTGATTACTTTGAGTCATATCACCAGGTATACTTTTGATCATGGATAACCTGTTTATTTTCAGGATGTCTTCACTTCGTCAGTCAGCGCGTGTTCCGAGTGGAGAATGCGATGGTAGCCCACCGAGCGACGAGACCTTGGTGCGGGGCCCCATCAGAGTGGTGGCCCCAGTAGTACCACTAGCCATTGGGCTACCGTTTCCACCAGCCGTAGCAGTAGAGGGTGTGCGCCGCTTGATCACATTGCACTGGTTCCTGTGATAGAGGCCTCCGAGTTTTTGTGGCGAGACATATTTTCAGACGAATGGGTGCTGACTGGAGTTTGTAGCACAAGTTTTCCACATAGCTGGAAGACCCACTGACATGATGGTGCACCTAACTGTTAGTCTCTTTCTGGGAGTAGATGAGAGGTGGTGGAGCCTGATGCTCTAGTTTTACGATAAGGTGACCCTCACCTATGGGAACTTCTAGGGTCTTTTCAAGGCAAAGTTTTTACCAGCGACTCTACGCTCTGTGCGTGCTAAAGAGCTATTTCACATACCGTAGGGTATTCCGACTGTAGCCGAGTCATCTGTAGAAGGTAGTAGGCAGATGAAAAAAGGTCACAAGCAGGTTAGATCTACTGTTAGACAACCCCAAGATGTGGTATCAGGGGTGCGGGGCACCTTAGGCCTATGGAGCATTGAATGAAGAATGATATGTTTTTCCTATAGGGGACAGGGTCACATAATGCATGACTATTTGACTCCCCACACAGTTGATCAGCATGCGTTAGATGAGCCACATAGATAGAGGAAATGGCAGGAGATTAAGCATCAGTGGAGCGGTGGATGAGGAAGTGGAGCAGGTCCTTCAGTGGATGGTGGTCAGATTCATCGAGCAGTACTACCGCCACCCCTAGACGGTTAACCTCATGTTCTGGGAGCAGGTGGACAGAAGCGGGACTAGCTCCAGGAATAGAGGCCTTTGTTCATGATGCTTCTGGTTTTTTTTATGTCATTATTTGTGGTTTCATTGTGACTTTTTACTTTTAGGTGTAGTAATAAAAGACACTGGTACATGTTATGTTTGCTTTCCTTCCTTTTTGTGTTGTTGATACTGAGAGGTTCCAGTTAAAACCATTGACTTGACCCTCACGTTCTAGATTCCTACTAGAGGATACCCAGTGACAACACACTGATGCCGACAGTGTGACTCAACCCTTGGAGGCGAAAGTAATAGTTGGATCTCTGGGTAGTAGCGTCAAGGCCTTACGACGTCGTCCATGGCATGAATTCGTACCATTCTTGTCAGGATTGACTATATTAGGCAAAGGGCGTGGTTCATCTAGGGGATGATACATAATTTCTCTTTTTAGAAAAGAAGAAATCTTAGCATCGCTTGTAGGACGTAGGCGAAGAAGGGTGTAATCGAGTTCTTTACAATTGGCTAGTCTCACCCATAGATCATTGAGAAAATGGTTTACATTTTACTCTAATATCAATAGTCTCAGGTGTGTCTTCTCATAGAAGGACTTGGACCTATGAAAGAATCGTTGGCTTGAGTTTCTCTAGATTTATGACTTCGAGATAGTCAATACTCTTGGGAAGGGGAATGTTGTAGAAGATGCTCTCAGTATGAGATCTGGCATTCAGCTATTAGGAGAGACGACAGAGAAGCTAGCCGCGTTGTAGTTATCCTTTGTGGATTGGGATAGAGCAGCATCTCTACAGTTCCTTACAGTCACACCTCTACTTCTTCAGAGAGTTAGGGAGACACAGCATGGGGATGTTGACTGTGAGGCTCGACGTGCATAGATATCCACAGGGCAGGCACCTGATAAATTTTCTATAGGTGGGTAGCATGTCATTATCTTCAGAGGACGTACTATGGTACCAGTAGCACTTCAGGAGGGGAAGTTCCACACTTCTCCTCAAGCGGTGCATCCAGGTGAAGCTAAGATGTATCAGGACCTCTGACGACAGCACTGGTGTCCTGGTTTGAAAAATGCAGTAGCAGAGTCTGTCTCACGATGCCTCACTTATCATCAAGATAAGGTAGAGCACCAGGTTAAAGGAGGTTTAGTATATCCCTTAGAGGACCCAGATTGGAAGTGGGATAGGATATCCATGGATTTAATGAAGGGAAATCCACATACATCCAGAGGACACAACTCTATATGGGTGATCATTGAATGAATCACCAAGTAGGCCCACTTCATTCTGATCAGAGAGCAGGGCTCAGTAGAGAGCTTTGGAAGCCTTTACGTACGGGAGATCATACATATTTATGGTGTGACATTGATGACCGTCTCCGACCGAGATACTCATTTCACTTCCCAGCTATGGAAGGGGTTGCAGGAGGCTTTTAGGATGCAGCTTCGCTTGAGCACCACCTTCCATCCTCAGACGTATCATCAGACTAAGAGGACCATTCAAACTCTCTAGGATATTCTTCGTGCATGCGTCCTTGACTTCAGTCGCATCTAGGAGGATCAATTACCCTTGGTAGAGTTTGCGTATAACAACAGCTACAACTCCACCATCAGGATGGAACCTTTCGAGGCACATTACGTGGGACCTTACAGATCGCCTTTGTGCTGGACTGACCCAAGGGAGTCAGCACACATGGGAAAATAGATGGTGTAGGCTACGACGGAGAAGGTGCAGATCATCCTGGAGTGGATGAAGACTACACATAGGAGGTAGAAGTCCTATGCTGATAGGAGACAGAGACCTATCCAGTTCAAGGATGGTGATAATGTCTTTCTATTGGTATCACTACGATGAGGTCTTCAGATATTTGGCTGAGGCAGAATATTATCTCCGTGATTCATCGGACCTTTCCTGGTCTTTAGCAGAGTAGGTGAAGTGGCTTACTGCTTAGCTCTTTCACCTCAGTTGCACCGGGTTCACAACTTCTTCCACGTATCTCAGCTGAGGATATATGTTCATGACCCATCCCACATCATCGACCACAGGGAGCTAGAAATAGAAATGGGGAGAATTTCACATAGGTTCTAGTGGATATTGAGGATTGAAAAGAGCGGGACCTTCTTGGATAGTCAATACCTCTGGTGCACGTTCGCTGGTAGTACGGGAACCTCCAGGAGAGCACATGGGAGGAAGAGGCTCAGTTGTGTGCTCAATAACCTCATTTGTTCCCTTATTTCGAGTTGTAACTTACAGGGACATAAATACCTGAGGTGGGGAGAATGTAATGACCCGAAAATTCTGTGAAATTTTTTTTCATAAATTCCTGGGATTTTTATGTGCCTGTGAAAATTTACAACGCTTGATTCTGAGGCCCGGTGTGCCCGGAATCAATTTCTAAAGTTTTTTTCGTGTACGTTCAATAAATGTGAGAGCGGGATTTTATAACATTTGAACCAGTGCTCGGAATTAAAATCTAAGGGCACCGTTGTGCTCACAGTGTCAGTTATTACTTAGCGAGTCCTTCACCGTAGTTGCGTTCTAACGATAATGGAAGTTTCTTTTTTGGGGATTTTAAATAAATTAAATAAAAATAAGAGGATAAAATATTTTTATTATGGTGGTTAAAAACTTCTATTGGAGGTTGGGTGTGGGGGAAACCACATCTGAACCTCCCATGGGAGGTTATGGTGGTGGGGCCCACCAGAGCATAACCTCCCTTGGTAGGATAATTAAGTTGGGGGCCACCCGGGCTTTAAACCCCCCCCCCCCCCCTTTAACCCCCATTTATGTGGGATGAAAAATCTTCACCTTCCCCCATTATTTTAAATGTTCCAAATCCCTCAATTAATTAAATTAAGCCTTGAAATTAATTAATTGAATCCATTTTAATTCATTCCAACCATTATAATAAAGGATATGCTATTATTTTATTTTGGTTGGCATAATCTTTTGGGTGGAGCTTGGGGGAGGAGGAGAACTCTCCAACGAAAAACACGATAAATTCCATCTTCAACTTTGTCACCTCCGAACACTTTCCGACACACAAGCTTGAGATTTTTGAGTGCATGAAGAACACGACGAATGACAAAACGACACCAGCCTTTTCCTGTGACTCCGTCAACGGTCATTAAAAAACGAGGTAGGGGTCGTTTTGATTTAATTAAATCCTCGGTCATCACCATTTATTTTGGTTCAATGTTGGAAAATTATTATCACCAAAGGAAGAGGTAGTGGGCTGAAAAAACATGGCCCGATGTCCCTCTGTTGGTTTTTCATTGTTTGACGGTGGTGGCAGTGCAACGGCGCCGACAGATGAACAGGTCGCGGCCGACAGGCTGTAACGGTATATGTAGTGACCAGCATTGAGCCGGTCGTGGATGAAACTGGCGACACATTTCTCATCATGTCGCTGGAGCCATGGAATGAACTAGGCTGTGGTGGTACCGGAAGGGTGTGGCGCCATCGCACTGCACCGGAAGAAGGGGGCTGCGGCCAGGGGGGCTGCGACGGTCGGAAGAAGGCATTGTGCCGCACAGTAGAGGGGCCACGACTATGAGGGCCCCAGTGATCAAAGATGGTGCAGCGCAGCAGTGCCGCGTAGGTGAGGGAGCGGTGGCTAGGTGGGCCGAGGCGGATGGACTGGGGGGAGGGCGGCTGAGCCAGCCGCCGGTGAGGAGCGCGCCAGGGCAGAACCTGGATGGGTCCCGCGTAGAGGAACCGACATCTGCTGGTTCCGTTACTAGGATACTGGGGGGCGCAGCCCCCCCCCCACCTGATTGATTAGGGTGGGCCCCGCAGGGAGCCTCCCTCGCCTGGGATCCCTAACCAAGCGGACTTCACCGCCCCCAGCCGCTACGGGCTGGGCCACCGTGCCATGTGGGCCGCGCCGCCCTGGACCGCACCGCTGGGCTGGGCAGGGCCGCCACCCTAGGCTGGGCCACCGCACTGGGCTGGGCCACAGCCGCTGGGCCAGGCCAGTTCCGGTAGGCTGGGTTGGACACGCGGAACGGGTCGGGTCGGCCCAGGCCGGGTCGGTCCGATTGGGCCGGACCGGACCCTGACGCAGTTCTGACCCGATTCACATTTTCGTCTGTATCTTGGGCTACCGATGTCCGATCGATGAACCGTCTTCAGTGATGGAAAGGTTAGACCGATACGGTACATTTGGAATACCCTACATTAGATTTGGACATAGTTGTTTTATGGCCGGGTTGGTTTGAACCTAAAAACCAACAGATCCCATGGAACGAAAATGCCAATAACTCACAGACCAAGCGTCCGATTGACGCGTCGTCTGTCGTGTTGGGTTTTTTATGATGATGCAGAACTACAGGATACATAAACTCGAGACTTCGTGGTAGTTTGTGTATCGACACTTAGCTCGGGGAGTGGACCCTCCCGGAATCGAGTGTGTTATGTGCGGGAACCCAATGGATGGCTTTGACGAAACTAGACCTGGATCCTTCGTGGGTTCGACAGTGATGAGACAGGACCTAGATCCTCTGTGGGTTCAACAACGACGAGACTAGACCTGGATCCTCCGTGGGGTCGATAGTGAAGAGACTTGAAATGGATCCTCCGTGGGTTGGACTACGACCAGACGAGACCTGGATCCTCCGTGGGTTCGGCAGCGACGAGACCAGACCTGGATCCTCTGTGGGATCGACATCGATGAGACTGGACCTAGATCCTCCATGGGTTCGATAGTGATGAGACTGTACCTGGATCCTTCGTGGGTTCGACAGTGACAAGACTCGACCTGGATCCTCTATGGGTTCAATAGCAAAGAGACTGGACCTGGATCCTCCGTGGGTTCGATGGCGATGAGACTGGACCTAGATCCTCCGTAGGTTCGTCAACGATGACTTTTGTACCGATATCCCACATAGTATTGACAACTTCGATAGACCATTGTTTAGGTTTCTATGGATATCTATCATTCGAGAGTGAAATATGGTTCAGTGGCAACAACTAATCATCTCTTACTCTCTTTTAAGTTGTGTATACCTAGAGTGAGATGAGTCATTACCTTCATGTTTACCTCATGTATGATATGTGTACTCTTGATGAATTAGATATATGTATGGGAATATACCTAAGTAAGGGTCGATGTTTCTTCATGGATGTTTCTTTGTGGATGTGTTGTGGTGAAGCCCACATGGCTTTCTTCTGTGAGTTTCACCTATAGGGTACACCTTGTGTTTTTCATTCTTTGTGGATGTGTTGTGGTGAAGCCCACTTGGCTTTCTTCTGTGAGTTTTACCTATGAGGTACACCTTGTGTTTTTCAATCTTTGTGGAGTGTTTCTAAACTTTTGGAACAGAATGTGATTGGGCTCAAGAGTTAGATTCGTTTTGTGATTGGTAACATAGGTATATGTATGTGAATATACCTAAGTAAGGATTTTTGATACTTTGTGATTGTATCATACTATATTGGTTTATCCTTAGTAGATTCTGGGAGACCTTCGGGGGTCTCTAGGTCCCCTACCGAGTATTGTTATACTCACCCCTGCACGAGATTCGCCCGCACCTTGTTGTGTTCTGTGCAGACAACGGTCAGTAGTGATCGAGGCTGAGATTGACGGACGGGGGGATGATCGGAGCTGTAATAGACAAGACATACCTCAGGGATGAGTTTTTTGAGTTCTATACCTACCCTCCTGGTAGGATTCCCTAGTAGATGATCCAGGAGGTGCTTTTCCTCTTTACTTGTAATTGTACTTGTCATTCAGTTGGGTTTGTATATAGGCCCACTTACATTCAGCACACCTCTCTTTTCTATATTAGTACTTTTTGCTTCTACTTCTTGTGTTCAGAATATTTGTGTTACAGGTTTAAAGACAATGCGTTCCATTTTTATCAGGGATTCACCTTTGGTGCGATTCGCCAGCCCCTGGCCTATGGAAGGTAGGCTTGGGTTGTCAAGACACAGGCCCCAAGGATGGGTCATGACAATTCTCTTGGGTATTGATAATGGATTGTGGGACTTTGGTTCAGACCTCTATGGAGGTTATCTATTCATCATAGTATACATTCCCTCAAAGATATTTGTTTTCTTATTAAAACAATTTATATGAAAGTGTTTCATATACCTTATACATGTGATTCATTTTGATATTATTAAATATAATTGGATTTTAAATTAGGGTTGTAATATAAACTGTGAGTTTTTTCAATATTTACGCATCAATATGGTTGAAACATACTGATTTAGTAAAAGGAATATGGATTTAAAACAAAAATATTAGCATGATGAATAGATGTAAAGGTAACAAATGATATAATATGGTGATATTTAAAACCACATAAAATATTAAGTTTTATATCCCTAAAAACAACACTTATTAGGTATTTTATTATCCAACTATGTTGGTTTTGAAGAAGTTGGATGCCAATGGATTTTTGTGTGTGTAGAAAATAAGTTATAGGTGACCCTAACATTTAGGTTTCTATTTATTGAATGAACTTTGGATACACTAATCTAGGAAACCCAAACAATTTGTATACTATAGGAATAGATTTGATATTATCCATATGATGGGTTGAGAAAAGAGTTTACAACTAAACTATCTAAGAGTCATAAGTGATATTATTGACATGATTGTCTACAAGAGATAGTCATGAATTTTGTTATAATATTAATTTGGAGGAGTCATCGTGAAATTTAGATCATAGACTATTCATTGATATGATTTAATTTAAAATGGTTCATAGTTATAGTGGGATCACATTTAATAAAATTCTTTAATAAATGAATGTATAGAATGATACTCTTCCAATAAAAAATTCCATTGTAGATTCAATAGAATAAACATCATCAAGAATAACTTTTATATTAATTACTTTAAAGTAAAATCTTAATGGAAGTTGTTTCTTATGGTTTTATAATAATTTTATATTAGTTTTCAATAAATACTAAATATTATATGTGTTAAAGAAACTCCTTCCATAGTATCTAAATTCATAAATCATTAAATAAAATAATCTATATTCTAACGAGATGAATAAAATAATTCAATTCAAGTTTCAAAGTCATTGGGTGTAAATTATCCTATAAAACATTATTTAACACTAATGTACCCAATATGATTGGGTATGTTATTATCATGGAGAGACAAAAGGTTTTAATTAAGTATTTTTATTTATAAACTTGAATCTAATATCATTTTCAGAAAGGTTTTGACAATTTGATTGAGATTAATAATATATAATCAATTTCTTTAAAATGTTGAGGATAACTGAGTAGTTCATGGGAATTATAGACTTTTGTGTTGAGTAAGTAATAAAAAAGTGTAATGTTTTATGTTAATAAAATAATATTGGAGGGTCCATTTGTCCACATAAATAATTGAAAAAAAGGTGGAGGTAATAAGTAGGAGAAGTGGTTCCATATGTGATGAAATTGTCTGTAATAACTGAAGGGGTTAAAGAAACTCTTTGGAGAGTCCTCGTCTAGTATAAGTATTAAAAAATTTATATTTAATGGTATATGAAACTATCTATACATTATAAAATTATTGTTAATATGTATAGAAGTTAAAAAGTGATAAATGGTTGATTTTTAGAGATTAATTTTTGAATTCCAATGATGGAGAATGGAGTTATTACATAATGGTGTTGGATGCAATGGATTATGTTAATGGTATAATATATCATAATAATGATTGTGATTTTTTGAACAAATTTATCATCTGTGATAAGAGAATTTATTGTAAATAATGGTTTTTTCAAATAAATGTGATGATATTTTTTTGAAACAAATAGTTATTAATAATATGACTCTATAACATGGTCTCAGACGAAGTAAAGGAATAAAATTTTATTCGGGATAATAATGTTTTATCCAAGATATGTATTAAAATGTGAGGTAATGGGTTCCCACTACTCACGAGTAATTTTTTTAAAGAATAAATTATTATTTTCAAAAAAATGTTTGACAAACATAAAATACCATATAATATAAGGATGTTAAAAAATTATCAGTTATATATTCCAATTAAAAGATATAAAAGTAATTTCCTAAATAAAACAAAGTGTGTGTTTCTTAATATGATATTTTGGAATAATAAATTTTCTTAGAGGAAATTGGGAGAATATTTGGACTTATATTGGTCCAAAAAATGAAAATTAATATATTAAACTTTTTAATTCAAAGTGAAAGCCACATTATATCTGAAAATATTTTAGGGTATTTTGGTAATGATATAAGATAATGTTAATTTTTATATTTAGTTACCATATTTACCATAAAGAAAAGTATTAATAATAAGTTACAAGATTATAAAGATGAATATTAATGAGTTCTAAATAAATAAAACATTTATTAACATTGTAACTTTTGGTCAAAGTGAGTAACACAAGAGGGGATGAATTGAGTTCCCAATAGAAATTTATGTTAAAAAAAATTAAAACAAAATCCCAAAAATTAATAAAAACACCCAATTAATCATTAATAATGCCTTCTATAAGCTTAATCCTTCAAATTATTTCTAAGAGAGGGATTACAGCTCAATTAAAATAATAATTGAAATCAAATTATCTTTTGAACACAAATTTCCTAATACAACACATTATATAAACAAAAAATAATTCTAACTATCATAGTAAAAATTTGTATCATATTTTAATAATAGATATAGGTGTAACTTTGAAATGAAGAAAAAAACTAATAAACCACACGATGGATTATAATCAAGGGGTTTAGTCTCAAGTTGAGACTTAATCCCCACCACTAGAAAATCACTAGCTTCCAAGAATTTTATTAAAAAAATAAACAGATCCGAAAACCTAAATTAGGTTTTATAATCAACAACATAAAAGTTTGTCTACTAGTAAAGCCTCTTCCAAAGTTATATGTGGGATCAAAATAATAAAAATGTCACACATTACCTCTTCCATAGTTTTCATGAGTATAAAATTAAATAAATTTATAATAGTATGTAAATAACACTATAGTGTGGTATATGATAAAGCTTGTATTGATAAACAGAGTAATGCATCAAAAAAATAAAATGTAAAGAATAAAAAAATGTTAAAATGTATTTATATTGGAATAAGTGATGCTACTAGATCTAAAAAACTTCGGATGTTCGAAGGTCCTCATATTTTTCATTTTTGGGAGCATGAAAAGTTTCTTTAAAAAGTGAAGGAAAATAAAATATCAAAGAGTCTAGAAAAATTGTTTTTATGTCTATTGACATTTAGTAAGCCTTCACATGCAAGTCTCTTGATTTAGGGTATGATGTACTATATTATATTTCCATGTATCTCTTCTATTAGATATTTAGGTTCCATAACCTAACACACTTTTCCACACACATGCTTTGTGAGAATGGAATTTATTCAGAATATGTAGCTCTCTAGGTCCAAATATCAATTGTATAATAAAAATACCTAAATCCTTGATCCTCATACTAGGAACTAAATAGGGAATTTATATCTTTTTCTTAAATGCAACCATATAGTAGTTTAAGAATAATGATTATTAAATCCACATGGGCCTTGAATGCATTAAAATTCATAGACTATCCATTGGAGGAATTAAATATGAATTATGTAAATCTATATAGCACCAATAGCATACTCAGTGTAGATTAGATTAATGGTAGACCTAGTCTTATGGAAGATCTAGTCTTATGGTTGATTAAATATAGTAGTAGCTGTGATAATAGTATATCTGAATGGAAGTGTCATAGTCAAATGATATATTATCTTTGATGGTAAATCAGTCAGTGGATGGTGTAGTTCACCAGTATATTTTGTTGAACTAATGGTTTATTTGTTGAACTACCTATAGATGTGCTTAATAATAGATCCATTAGTGGTAGAGTCAGATAGTATATCATATATACTAGAGGTAGATCTGTTTAGTGGTAGATCTACTGAATTGGTAGTTAATGTCCTCAATGGTGGATTTTACAATGGTAGATTAAGTCCTCTTGTAATTCTGATTGTACTAACTGTAGATCTATTTGAACTAATGCTAGATCAATTCTTATCCATTTTTATCCACAAAAAGATACACTATCATAATGCATTAACCTTATTAGAAACATAGAAAACATGATTTATGATTAAAAAAATATGAAGGTTCCAATAATATCCCTCTTTTTGGTGATTAGAAATCATGGAATTTTATAAACCATTAATTAAAAACAACTACAGACGTAAGTAGATAAATTTAAAAAGTAATGGAATGATTTAAAATTCAAATCACTAATGTGAGATTTTATGTTAAAAATTTTAAAATAGAATTATAAACTTAAATCCCATAGAAAAACATATCCCCTTTTTGGATTATAAAAAAGATAAGAAAATAAAATAGTATACAAGGAATGATTTTTAGAAGAGTAAAATATTGTTTTCATTATATTCAAAAGTCATTGGAGTACATCCAAAAAAGTAATTCAGGAGAAAATAAAACCCCTATATAAGACTAATCCAAATTAGAATAACTATCAACCTGATGAGATGAAGGACCAATATGATCTTTTCCTTTTAATTAGGCAAGAGGCACATAGGTAGAGGCTATGGGGATAGTGGTATTATGAGGAATACCATGGTTGACAACCAACCTAAGATGATGAACTAATTGAACTAGATTTATTCCAAAATGTTGAAACTGTGGAGTCTTAGGTGAAGAAGGAGGTTCCAATGTGAATGAAATCATAGTTATAGCTCTAGGTTCCACCACTAGAGTCCCAAATACATATTAAAAGGGCGTCAACATGTTAGAAGAATCCATAATGATCACTCCACATATCTCCATTTCCCTAATGAAATCCTTCTTCTCTTCCATAAAAATCCTGAGAAATGGTGGAAAACATTCTGCTGGTTCATTTGACCTTTGAAGGCCCTAGTTATAGGTGGAATCCTTATATGTTTACCAATAAACTTATTATTAAAGTTGAGCTCATTCTATTTATAAATTATAGAAAGTTAGTATTTTATAGATTTAGTGATATTATCTCTATCACATATAGCTTCATCCAAACACTCTCTAACAAATTTATGGATATGATCTCTTAATATAGCATTCAAATCTTCCCTCATAATAACTCTAATCATATCAATATCAACAAAATATGTAGATGTTAGAGCTACATAAATAGAACCACCGGTTGTAGGTATGATTTACGACCTCTCCCAAAGGGATTTTTGGACTATAAAAAAGTTGGTTCTCATATCACCCATCCATCCCAATATCTAATATTATATTCTCAATCTCTACCTCATGAATTTTCATGATCATTTTGGGATGAATGTATAAGATTACTAGCTCAAAGATATCTCTTGTATATACTTTTCTAATAAGTGTTACTATAGGAGTAATGGGTATAAGAACTACACTAAAATAAAAAATAATCCTTATTTGGGAATATTCCAAATCATCTTTAGTGACATAGTCATATGGTAGATAAATAGAATATTGAGGAGATAAAAAACTCCCAGGTAGAACAACTTTTACATTCTCAGATTGATGGGCAGAAAAATCTGATGGAAAATATTCTAACTATCTGACCTCATTAATTTGATCCACAAGAGATCCCTTAAGACCATTTCCATCAATAAGGATGGAAATTCAACAATTCTTAGGAGGATTTTAATGGTCATAATAATCACTATCCTCACCCTTGCATCTGAATCAGGGTACAAGATCCCGAACAACTTGGAACTAGGAGTTAGATCTCCCTTTGAGGGTGCATCATCCTCAACAGTGGATGAAAAAACTAGTTCTTCCTTATAAACTAACTTCTATATATATGGTCTGGGGGATTCCTTCCACTTTACAAGTGATCTAGACTCATATCTATGGGTATATTCATGGATAACGGGCTGAATAAGACCAGGTATATCCTCATTTACAAACCTAACATAAACAGAGACAATAGAAAATGGATTTTAATATTATATAGCAACAAAATCATCAACAACATCATGAACTTATAAGAACTAAGGTCCCTCATGATTACAATTTTTAGATCCATCAAAACCATATAAAACTTCAACTACTTTTCTCGATCTTTGGAAATAACTTTCAACCGATTATTATATTGAGACTTAAATGTAATATTCTTTAACTTCATGTAACAATATTTTTTCATGAAGAGAAATAGAGTGGATAGAAGCTCTATATAATACAAAGGCTCTCTTAACCCCATATGGATCACTCCCATCCTCCACCAGCACAAAAAAAATCTTCTTTTCTTATTTCATCATCATCTTCTTCAACTTCCTCATTAGATTAAAAATAAAAAACATACGGTACTAATACAATGTCAACTATATATTTGGGACTATTAAGGTGATACAAACAATTGAAATCCTTATATAAATTTTCAATTTCAAACATCCATTTCTTTGACCATGTATTCTTGTTTACCTTATCTTCTTACTGGTAAAATAGACAAAAAACCACCACATTTGACAAAATCTTCATTCTCTTCATCTACCAAGTCTTTGGATTGCAACATGGATGTGATGAGATTAGGATAAATCAATGAATTTGATATCAAATAATACTTTCTCATATCCATCATATATACCATTTAATATCTACATATATTTAATTTCTCCTATATTTTCATAAATAATAAAAGAAAAACATCCTAATACGTCATCATGAGAAAGTCCTTTTTTTCAGAAAAAAATTATGTGATTGATGAATTTAAATATAAATATACACTCCCAATAAATTTTTATAGTATAAGGTATTCATACAACATTATTTCCAATCAACTCCATATGAGCATTCTCATAAACTAAATGCTCACTATCAATTGAAATAGAACATTGATAGTCATCTGATATACCTCTGTGAGGTACATTGGTGGATTTATTTCATTTCTTTTATAGAAAGCTTACTTATTTTCCATCAATTATACTTTGAATCACATCATTATTCTCATTGAATTCATAATATTCGTACTAGTAGAATTGGTGATAAAAACCAAGAAATAATGGTTTCTCATTCCTTGAAAACCATTCCATCCATCATTGTTCCAAAAACACCTTAATCACTAATGACCTACTGAAAATCATCCGTTAAAAAATATCTCTTTCTCAAAAAAAAAATAATCAACTCACAAGTAAAAGGATTCCATAGTTAGAATATAATAGTGAAACTAGATTCTCCTCATGATCACTTCTTATGATTTGATCCTTTAGTATATGACATAGAATCATGCTTCACTCTAAGAATTTACATAATCAAATTGAAAAAGATAAGCACAAGGAAGGTTGGTGTTTGGGAGAGAAGGGAAATTGAATGGTTTGAAAGGAAGGTGTAAGAGAGAGTGTTCCTAAAGATACATTTAAGGAATTATTTTATCAGTTAGGTATTTATAATTTTAAAATATAATAAAATATACCCGAATAAAACAAATAAAAAATTAATCATTGAAAATAAGATATGTAGAAAATAAAAATAGAGACTCGACCTATAAGGAATCGACTGGTATATCTCCCAATAGTGTATCACCCAATGGGGGATCCTCCATTGATGGATCATCCCGTTATGGATATTCTGATGGTGAATCTTCAAACTCTGGGTCTTCCAATGGTTGATCATCAAATGGTGGATTTCCAATGGTGGATCATCCAATGGTATATCTTCAAATGGTGGAACTTACAACTATGGATATTGTAATTTTGGATCATCACATGGTGGATTTCTAATGGTGGATCTTCTAATGGTATATTTTCCAATGGTGGATCTTCCAATGCTGGATCAACAACAATGTATTTTCATATAGAATTTTTCTAACCTGGAAAATAGAAAATAAAGAGCTAACAAAAGATTATCATACCATGATAATGTTTGATATAGTTTAATCTCTATGAATTAAAAGTGTTTGTAAATAGAACAATAAGATGATGTTCTGGTCCAATGAATTGAAGATTTATATCACCTTTTTGGAAATGATCTATCAAAATGTGATATATTATATAAAAATATTTTTCCTAGAATATGATTCGATATTATTAGAAATATTTATTTCACTAGTATTTTCACAATTTATAGGGGAATTTTTAAATTGTTACCCATTATCTAGCATAGTGTGTTTAATAAATGAAATCCGTTCAAAATAACTTTCAGTAGCTCTATATTTAGCCTCAATATTAGACAAGGAAACATAATTTTTTTTTTTACTAGACAATGATACCATTGAAATTCCCAAAAGGTTATATGTTTCATAATGTATATTTCTATCTAACTTACACCCACAAAAACATGCATTTTGATAATTCACTAAATCAAATGATTGTACCCTAGGATAGAACAATCCTAAATTGGTTGTACTCTTGAGGTATTTGAAAATTCATTTGACAGATATTAAATGATATTATTTATGATTTTCAATAAAATGGGCACAAACTCATACACTAAACATTATATTCATTCATATAGCTGTTAGATACAGAAAGACTCCAATCATACATATATAATTGATTTGACCCACTGAATATCTAGTTTTATCAAGAACTAGCTTACAAGTTGTACTCATTGGAGTATCACTATCTTTTGTTCAATCCCACCCAAAATGTTTTAAAAGGTTTTTAGTTTAGTTATATTGATTTTAAATAATTCCATCTTTATTTTGAAGAATTTTAAACCTACGAAATAATTTATGTTATCCCTTTAAACCAATTTTATATTAACTGTCCATCACTTTTGAAAAATCAGTACACAATTTTTTTAGAAGATCAAAAAAGTATATCATCAACATAAATTATAATAATTAAAAAATGTATTGAAAATATTTCAATAAATAAATTGGGATCAACTATTACTTTTGAAAAACCATTAGAAATTAGAAAATATATGATCTTATCATTCCATGATCTGGGATCTTGTTTAAGCCATATAAATATTTTGTTAACTTAGAAAACTGGTTTTTAATGTGTGGATTTTAAAATCCATGGGGTTGTTCAAAAAAATTCCTAAACTATATAACCATTTGGGAATACACTCATGATATCCATTTGATATTGTTTTAAATTCAAATGTGCTATATAGGAAATAAATATTTTGATGGATTCATGAATGGATACTGGTGCAATAGTTACCTTAAATTAAAAACCATCTTCTTGACTATATCCTTGTTCAAAAAATCTCCATTTATTCATAAACATAGTTCCTAAATAATCATCTTTTTTTATAAACACCAACTTATCTCTAAGGGTTAGAGTGTCTTTAAGTCTATCTACTAGTTCTCATACCTTATTTATTTCAAAATTATAACATGTTTCCAGCATTGGGATAACCCAGAATAAAAAATAATTTCATCATTGATTTTATTAGGCTCATGTTATGACAATAAAGCATTATGTTTAGATTTATTTCTAAGAGAAACTCTAGTTTTTGTTCCTCTATCTGGGTATCCAACTAAAATATCTACAGGATGGTATCAATGAGTCCTAATAGTTCTAGGAAAAGAAGAGTGGTATTTCTCATTATCTAATATAGGTGTAGGTTTAAGTTTTTTCTTATAACTAGAACATAATTATTCTTATTTTGTAGCACTTTTAGAATGTTTTTCATTTATATTAATATTTTACAGATGATCCTCATGATTTTTAAATATTTTTTGTCTCATGTGGCTCTGTTTCATCGAATTTTACATAAAAAAATTTATCCACAATCTTTTTCCATTTATTAAACACCATATATAACTTACCTATGGTTGAATATCCCATGAAAATTACTTCATCACTCTTGTAAGATAAATTTTCAATATTATTCTTCATATTGGGAATAAATACTTTGAAAAAAATCTTTATTGTAACTAACATTTGGGTTTACTGCATTCCATAAGTTATAAATATTTTGTTTTAGAATATTTTTAATTAAAAATCCATTAATTATGTAACAAGTTATATTAATATATTATTAAAAAAATTAAATAGTTAGGTTATAATAACATAGCATGGTGTGGGAAATTCATTGAAGTTTTTATTTATCCTTTTTTACAACGCCATTTTTCTATGTGGTCTTAGGAGTTTAAAAGGTATGATTTTATCCATTTTAGGAGTGAAAAGATTCAAAATATTTTTTATAAACTAACTTTGATGATCACTTCATAATTTTATAATTTTAAGTGCATTGATATTTTATATAGACTTACAATACATAGTAAAATAAGAACAAAATTATCTTTTGTGAGTTAGAAAGAATTCCCAAGTATATCTAGAATAGTTTCTAAATGAATATAAAAATAGTGATTCCCATTTAATATAGATACCCAACAAGGTCAAAACAAGTCCATGTAAACCTAATCTAGTGGTTTATAATTTGAAACTACATTCCTTGATTTAAAAGTGATTTTGTTTTTTTACCAGAGTTAGAGACGTTATCATTTGATAAATCTAGTTTAAGAAGATACCGGACTAACCCTTTCATAGTCAAATTTTTAAGTGAATGAATATTTCAATGTACTAGTATCCTATGAAAAATCCAATATTCATTATGAAAGGAACTTAGATAGTAAATGTTTTGATAAATTGGGGAATCAAAATTAACACTGTATACATTAGCATTTCTTAATGTAGTAAAAACTAAGTACTTTTTGAAATAAGATTTTGTAGGAATTCTCATCAAATTTAATAGGAAAACCATCATCACATATCCATGATATTCTAAGAATGTTATAATTTAATCCATCTATAAATAAAACATTTGAAATTAAAATAGTGTTTGAGTTACACATTTGACCAAGTCAAATAATATTTTCCTTTCAAAATTTTCCCCAAAAATGACATTAACCATCGTAATTGTTTAGGTTCTTGAATCGTGAATAGTCCCTAGTCCTTTGTCTGGAGAAGCCACTATATTAAAAATAATTTATTAATGGATATTTTTAAGGAGGTTTGAAATAAAAAAGCTTTAAACCAAAAATTACATTGGTACACATATATTCTTTTGTCTAGGAATTATAAAAATCAAAGAATTTGGAATCTATAACTACCTTACATATTTACTAAAAGCATATTTTTGACTTTTATAAAAAAAATATATTAGTTCTATAAGAATAAAAAATAGAAACCTAATGAATATAACTAGAGCTTGGAATAAATTAATTTTTAATAATCCTGCTTTTCCCAGGATGAAACCTTATTCATGTAGTATATTTAAGTGATGTTTTATTTATGAACATGTAGTTCAAGGTGTTTCTACCATTTGTAAATTTTTCCTAATCCCTTTTTAAATACTCATTATATGATTTTAACTCATTTTTCTATTTTAGTAATTTATTATTTTTATTTTTCTATATATTAATATTTGTTTTAAAGTGGGAAAATAAGGCCTGATACTTATATGAGTTTTTGTATATATCTTAAATTTCATTGGAATAATCCCCCAGAATATTATATTATTAAATCATATATTCATTATAAATTTCTAATTTAAAATTTTCATCTCCATTAGGATTAGAAATATGAATAATAGATGTTGGAAAATATTAGATACCTTAGATGTTTTTGTCATAAAACACTTATTGGATCTCTCATGATTGTCTTATCTACATGAATATGATTCACTTAAGAAATCCTATGATTCACTCCATATTTCTTTCAAATATATCTTATACCAAATATCCTTGTACTTATATTTCTTCTTGAATTTTAAATTTGGTTAACCATTTTGACATTGTCTTATCTCTTGCAATTATATTATACAACTTTAGTGGTAGTATCATCCTTATTCTAGTCTTTTCTCTAGTTACCTCTACTATCATAATTTTATTTTTTTACTGGGTTTCATACAGAACTTCATCCTTTTTTAAAATATCTTGAATCTTTTTGACAAGTGGGAAACTTTTTGATCACTTTCAATAGGTGACTCTTCTTCACTTGACCTATCAGCTTTAATATTCTCTTTTTATTTTGAAGTTGTATTTTTTAATGTAATAGAATTATTATTTGGTTAATCATATTCTTCTATCTTTAATTTGAGTTCATACCCATACCTCATAACATTTCCTCTCATCACTTTAACAGGAAACTTACGTACAAAACATAACTCTTGGGATGGAACTAAAGTTCCCCTCCATCTGTCTAGTCATCATATTCGCAGGCACATCACTTGGTCTTTTGAGAAATTTATTTCCCTAGTGAATTAATTATGTTCACAATATCATTAAACAAGATATAAAAATCAAAAATAATTTATCATGTTTCAGCTTAAAATTATCATATTTAATATCATAAGTATTGAAATTCATTAATTGGACATTAGAAGATCCTTCATGAGATACAAATAAATTATCCCAAATTTTAGAAGCAATGATACATGAAATTATTATTTTAAACTTGTCATCTCCAAAATATAAATCATTCATATCATTACAATTATTGTAATAATCTATTTTAGTATGACCACTCCATTCAGCTATAGCTATTGTGGGTAATTCGTATTTTTTTCCTTGATAGTCCAAATATCAAAACCCATACATTCAATATGAATCTTCATTGTATTTATCAGTGTCCATAATCAGTTCCATTAAAATAAGGAGTCTAATTTTTATTTTATCCCCCTTTTCTATTATTATACATAAAGAATTAAATTTAGAATTAATAAAAATTAATAATATTTACAATATAACTAAATCCTAGTTAAAAAGAAATTTGAAAATCCATTGATACCAAATATTGGTTGGAGTGAGTAACTAAATAGGGGGTGAATTGAGTTCCTAATAAAATATTTTATAAAAATGAAATTTTAAAAAATCCCCATAATTAATAAAAATTGCCAGCCAATCAAAATATTATAATTATATAAGTTTTATCATTAAAATAATTTCTCAACAAGGGATCAAGGCTAGGGTAAAATAATATTTGAAATAACGTTAACTTTTGAAATAAAATAACTTAATCAAACTCTTTATACAAACACCAATTAATACTAACGATCAATATCAATTTTTGTGTCATATTTTAATAATAGATATGATTATAACATTGAAATAAAGAAAACAAATCTAATAAATCACACGAAAAAATATAGATAAGGGGTTCAGTCCCAAGATGAGAATCAATACCCTCCACTTTGAAACCACACTCTACCAAGAAGTTTATTATAAAAATAAGAAGGTCCAAAACTAAATCCAATTTCACAATCAATAGGGGACATGGCTATATAGGAAGATAGACTCTTTCAAAATTATATGTTGTATCGCAACAAAAAATAAGTCATACAAAAACTATTCCACATTTTTTGGAATATTAATAAAGAAATTTAGAAGAGTATATCAAGAACACACTTTTTTGGTACAAAAAACAGTGTGTATAGAAAAACAATGTAATCCAATACATATATCAAAGGTCAATAATAAACCGAAAGATTAAATTATTATAGATTGGAAGAAGTGATGTTTCTCACCCAAAATAGCTTTAGATGATAAAATTTCCTCATATTTGTCATTATGAGGAGCCTGAACTTGTTCTTGAAAAAGAGACAAAAATAGAGTATTTCAGAGTCTAGAAAAATACATCCGTTTTTTGTTTTTTGATGTGTAAGAACAATTTTTTTTGCTACAAAGGACTTTGGAAAATTCTTGTTGATATTCCACAGTAGCGCATTCAGACGGCGTGCGATTCCGAGCCCCAGAGTGGCCGGAATTAAATTTTCACTGCGTTCACACTAGAAACGCCAAATAAATGTGATAACTCCTAAACGGTGCACCGGATTGGGGATCCGAGTGTTCGGATGGGTCCGGAATGGGGTTTTTACCCTAGGAACGTCATAAAACATGTCGGCGCGGGACGTTTGGACCCCTCGCCCGCTTCTCGAACATTAAACGGATTAAATAAAATAATTAATTCGTTTAATGTTGAAACGCAGGTATCTCTTGAACGGTGGCTTGGATTGAAAAACATAGGGAAACATTGAGTTTGGAGCGAGCCGTTTACCCTAGGAGGGGTATAAGTTTTGCGGGCGTGGGCTGTCTGTGAAAAATGGCCCTATGGGCGTTTTCGTAAATTGGCACCCTCGGGCGTTGAGTTTTATAACTTTTGAACGGGGACTCGGATTAAAATTCCGAGCCCACCGTTGTTCTCGGAGCGTGGTTTTTACCCTAGGGGAGGCTTAACCCCGACCCTGATGAAATTTTGGGTTTGGGGCTGTCGGGCGGGCGTTTAAGTGATTTGTACTTAAACACCCCCACCCCCTTCTTCTTCTTCTTCTTCTTCCTCAAACCCTCCCCTCTCCTCCACCTCTGGCGAGGCAGCTCCGACGAGGTGTAGCGGTTCCGACGGTCCGCACACGAAGCGTCAGGCTATGCCCTTCGAGGTAGGGGGTTTATCGTTTTCGTTTGCAATTTCCCGCAATCTTTGAGCCCGATTTCCCTTGTCAATTTGTTGTCTGATCGTTGAACAAAGCCCAAAATCTCATATCACGTGTTCTAAACTTACCAACGATCTTCTTGGATCGAAAATCCGAGTATCGGGGTGCCCGGGGCAATCCCGAGAAGTTCCGGCCGAATTTCTGGTTTTCCGGCAGCTCCAAACGGCGGTCCGGGACGGCGGTGGCGGCGACAGCATCCCAGGTGGCGCGGCGGCTCGGCTGGGCGCGATAGCGGCGCAGCTCCCGGTGGCGGTCTGGGTTCCTTAGGCGGGTGGCGCGGCTCGGGCTCGCCGGATGAGGGCGTGGCGCGCGGGTGTCGGCGAGAGGGAACGACCGGGGTCGCGCCGTGCGACCCTGCGGCTGGATAGAGACCCGCACGATGCGGGTCTCCGCGTGGAAAGCTGATCGGATGTGTCGGACGGTCGGTGTAAGAGGTTCCAGCGCTGCGCGCAGGCGAGGCAGTCTCGCGGGAGGTAGATAGGCCACGGTCCCAGCGGGCCGGTCGGCGGTGGGGGGACCGGCCCGACAGGGCCGGTCCGGCCCAAGGGGGTTTCCCACTTTCGAATTTCCGACGCCTGTAGCATTCGCTACGGGCGTATGTTTTGTGTGCCGTCATTGGAAGCGTAGACCTTGCTTCGAGGGGAACGTTTTGAGATGGTTTCATAAATTTTTAATTCCCTAAATGAGGGGCCTCGGAGGCGCGGCGCGTCTTTAATTGTTTTGTTGTTTTTTCGGGGAGAACTTGTTTTGGATGGCGCGGACGCGACCGACGTCCGATTTAAGCGACGTCAGTGGAGTTTTGACCCTGGCACCGAGGTGGAACATTCAAGGGTGGTTTCAGGAATTGAGACAGATGTTTAGGTGCGTGCCCCACGACCCGTCTTTCGAGCTGCGTGCAGCGTTTCATGACCTTTTCGTCGGATGTCCGTTCGGGGCATGCGAGCAGTCGATTCTGGATGTTTTTTCGAGGGGATTGCAATGGTGCAATCTGCCCACTCTAATACATCATGAGGGTGCGGGGACCAAGAGGGTCTTTTGGGAATCGACGATGATTTTCCATCATTATCACCGGGCGACTTTTTTGGACAAGTGCTTAGTCCATCTCGTGTGATTTATCGAGAGGATCGCAATGGTGTGATCTGTCCGTTGAGTTTTGTGACTGGGATGCGGGTCCCACGTAGCACCACTTGTGTGCGGTGCGCCGAAATGCATCTTTTTATCTTGATATCCATTGCTCTCAAGTGAGCAGTATTTTTTGAAGTGTTTTC
The DNA here is from genome assembly GCA_963277665.1 of Viscum album. Taxonomy (NCBI): domain Eukaryota; kingdom Viridiplantae; phylum Streptophyta; class Magnoliopsida; order Santalales; family Viscaceae; genus Viscum; species Viscum album. The sequence goes on along the minus strand of OY728131.1, from coordinate 1,777,312,934 downwards.
CCGAGGGTATCGCAATGGTGCTATGCGCCTGACTGTTTTCGGGGCCGACGCTCGGGATCACTGGACGTCATTCGGGCGTGAGGTGGTGTTGGAAACTTTTCCTTCGGATATCAGTTTGAGGCGAGTAAGTAGTATAACTCACATGTTTTTCCGCAAAGATTACAACAGTGCAATCTGTTTGGTTGTGCGAAGCCTCTTGTGTGATCTTATTAAATGTGGAAATGTCAAAGGCACCCTGGTGGCGGTTCTTCTCACCATGTTTGTAGCGGACCCTTGGCGTGTGATCGCATGCACTCCCGTGTGAGCGATGTAATGCTTGAATAGATGTGGTTGGCCATGCCTAGGCCTTTGAGGTGGAGTTGTTAAGTCACGCCATCACGTGGACTTTGGGTGCCAGGTGCACGATAGCCCTTGGGCTGAAAGTGAGGTATACTATGGGAGTATACGGAAGCGCTTTGAGATACGTGTGGTTTGTACCTGAGATGTTCGAGCTCTTGTTTGGGGTTAACTTGGGGCCACACATCGTGTGGGACCTAGGTGCGTGTCGTGCTCTGCTTTGCGTGCTTTGACCTCTCGTGACGTAGAGGGTCCCTCTGTGCTCTTTTTTTTGACAAGTAGGGTGGAGTTTTTCCCCTGGCTTGGTGCTCATTGGTTTGACCAGCAGGTTTGAGTGGTCTCCGCCTGGCTTCATTCTCGATGGATCGGCCGGTAGCGGTGCTAGTGACACCCAATGATAGATCAGGCGTTGAACCTCTTTTGGTGAGTTGTTCTATAATTGGGTGGTTGTGCGATACCCACTCCGTATTCGGTTGGCCAATGTTGTGCCCTCCAGTAGAGATGGCCAGAGAAGATCTGAGTTTTACCCTTCAGCAGGGCTGGGCAGTGGGTTACTAATCGACTTCTTTGGGTTTACCCTCCAGCAGGGCTGGGCAGTGGGTTGCTCACTGACTTCTAGGGTTTACTCTCTAGTAGAGACTGGGCAGTGGGTCACCTGACGCTCTTAGGGTCTACCCTCCAGAAAAGACTGGGCAGTGGATCATCCGATGATTCTTTAGAGTATACCCTCCAGCAGAGACTGGGCAGTGGGTCGCTCATTGTTTAGTTCCAGGTCTACCCTCCAGCAAGGCTGGGCAGTGGGTCGCCTGTCGACTTATTCCAGGTCTTCCCTCCAGCGGGGCTGGGCAGTGGGTCGCCTGATGATGTATTAGGGTTTACCCTCCAGCGGGGCTGGGTAGTGGTTTTCCTGATGATGTATTATGGTTTACCCTCCAGCAGGGCTGGGCAGTGGGTCGCCTGATGATGTATTATGGTTTACCCTCCAGCAGGGCTCGGCAGTGGGTCACCTGATGATGTATTATGAATTATACTTCAGCAGGGCTGGGCAGTGGGACACTTGTTGGAATTCCAGACTCAGTCCTTTCTACTAGGCTAGTCTTTGGTTTTCCTCCATGATTATCAGAGCGGGACCCTTGGTTGTACAGGTCGGTGACGGAATGACTTGACTTTGAGAAGACCTCTCGACTGTAAGTCAATGACGAGGTGTGGTTTGACTTTCCCTAGAACACTCAAGTACGAGGAGCGCTTTCCCCCACCGAGACACATCCTTGTGAAATGACCTAAAACCATGCGGGCGAGTCAATGCCTCCCAAAGCTGATAGTGTCGAGGTGTGGTGGTTTGAGCCCCTTGACTTGTAGTTCGGGGCGGACGTGCGGGATGCCGTGCATCGATGGAGTTTTCTTCTGGGGCTATTGGAGACTCACATTTCTTGGGCTGAGATATGGGACAGAGATCCCCTTACGATCTTGTTCGGGCTTCTTGAAAGAGCATATATATGTATATATCTCGTACCAGTACCCACTCCTTGGGTTTTGGATACTCTCCTTCCAGGAGAGGCGAAGACGCGCGGGGTATGCCACATTCTTTCCGTGTCTAGATTCTCGTGGTTGGACAAGTCTACTCTCCTGCTATAGGTAGCGAAGACTCGAAGAGAAATTCAACTTCTCACCATTTCCAGCTCCTTGTGTCTGGACAAGTCTACCTTCCTTTCTCTTGTTGGGTTGAGATGGACTCTCTACTGCACTCTATGTTGTACTTTTGTTCTACACCCAGTTCGATCTACTGATCACCCATCTGTACCTCCTTTGTTTCTACTTCGAGGCTTCGGGGTACCCTACTGAGTATTTTTATACTAACCCCTACTTGGGCTTTTCCTGCACTTTGTGTGCCCTTGAAGACGATGGACATGTTGGTTGTGACTTTAGAGGATCTTAGGAGTTCGGGATCTTGGACCGCGTGCGGTGATCGTAGCCGGGTTTCAGGTGGGAGACCCCTCAACTGTTTCTTTTCGTTTACCTGTTGTCGGGTTGTGGAACCTTTTCTGGTTGGATGCGTGTTTTGCCCCATTTTCCTTTTCAACACTTTACTTGTACTATATAGAGGTTGATGCACTCTTGTGGATATTTATAGCAGTTGTACTTTAATCTTCTTGTCTTTACTTTTACTCTGCACTTCTGTATTGAGTGTGTTGCGTGCGTGTGTACAGGTACTTAGGCAAAGGCCTCCCTGAGTTGTTGGGCATTCGGCGCTAGTCGCCAGCCCCTGGCCTATGGAGGAGGGCTTGGGGTAGTTGCGGCTCGAGCCCGGGTAGGGTCGGGTCATGACATGATGTTTAGTAATAATTCATGTACGTGTCTCTCGATTCAGCGTTTGAGGTTCGGTTTTCTCTATATATGTATATTTACTATTACATATTCTGGTTCAACAACCTTCCACACTTTTCAACATATATCTTTTTCACAGAGTGGGGTTCTTCAGAATATATATCTCTCTATATATAAATTTATATTTAAGAATAATAATAACAAAATACTAGATCATTGTACATGTCACTAAATTAGGTGGTTCTAAATTTTTCTTCAATGAAGTCTTGGAGTGGTTTAATAATAATGATTCTTAAATCCATGTGGGACATGAATTCATTAAACTTTACAAAGAAATCGTTGGAGGAATTTAATTAAAATTAATAAAATAAGAACTACAATGGTACCATACTTATTGTATATTAGACTAAAAATAGTTCCAATGTGACAGTAGATATATTTTTGTAATAAATAATCTCTATTGGTATATGTGATGATGGTATATTTGACTAGAGATAACACAATCTAGTTGTATATTATCTATGATGGTAGATCAGTCAGAGGTAGATTTAGTTCACCAGTAGATTATACAAAACTAATGGTATATGTGTCTAAATATCAGTATATGTCCTCAATGGTAGATCCATCAGTGGTAGATTCTGATGGAAAATAATCTAAACCATCATTATATTTGATCAGTGGTATATTTATTTAACATGAAGTATATATCCTTAATATTATATTCTCTAGTGGTTGATGTAGTCCACTAGTAGATCTAATTGTACTAAAGGTATATCTCTTTGAACTAATGGTATATCTATACATATCCATGTTTCTCACAGTATTATATAAAATTATAAAGCATTAATCCTATTATAAATATAACAAACATGATTTGTGATTATTAAAACATGGTGGTTCCAATAGCAACATTATATGTTTTGATGTAAATATGTCTGAATAATTTTTTAAGGAATTAAACATCAAGATTATATTTCCTATGTCTTGTTACAATTAAAAAAATCTTTCTTAATAAATTTTACTCACTAAATTAGATATATACGATTGTTTTATCATATGTTTACATAAATATGTGGTTATAATTACATAGAGATGTAATGTTCTTTGAAAATTTCTACAATTTTAGAATATATAATAATTTTTTGCAGTATTTCACATGGGTTATGATATTATAGAGAAATATGGGTTTTTATATTCTTAAAAGTGATTAATACAATAAGAAATATATCATTTTATATAAAATATAGTCTCCACTTTATCATTTTCATATGTTGGCTATATATGATAATGATGTGATATGATAATTTTCCTCTCAAAGTATGAAGTTGAGTTATCCCTTACTGGTGCTCCTCAGGGAGTATTATAGTTCAGGATGAAATGTAAAGGTTGGTTAAGAGACCATGTAAAATTTTGTATTTTTTTATAAGAATGGATATCATGAAGACAATGAGTCATCAATATGTGTTGAGAAGGCAAGAAGAGTTCCCAAGAAATGTGTCACTTAATTATTTGAATAAAGTTAGGAAACATATCTTGGAAGTTGGATTCATATTCAGAATTCATGAAGTTTTCCCAAGCATGGTGTTACATTATTAACTAAATAAATATAGGAAACATATCAGGGAATTTATATCTATGAATTGATATGAAAAATGAAGTTTCATATATTTGAGTTTTCTAGAGGTACATATAAAAGAAATTATGTTTTACATTTTTGAATTAATTATGAACGTCCTTTCTACCTAGAGAATTTTAATTTAGAAAATAATGATTAAAAAATAATAGAGTCGAGTCTTGGTATTTTTTCATTTTAGGTTTCTCTTATATCTCTTAGACTTAACTATTTTGAAAAATACAAGAAGGCTCTTAAAGGTTGTGTACCACCATATGAGTGGTATCATCTATAAATGATCCAATTTAAGGGATTCATGAAATTTATGAACTTCATGTTATTTTTTAATGAATCATTTGTAATCGCTTCTTATATAAATTTATCTAAGATAAAAAATATTTTTATTAGAGAACAATAGGTGTTGGTTTTACCACAGTGAGGTGGAATCCAACTAAACTATAGCTCATCAAGAGAATCTGTGGAGAATTTATAGAGTCTACATAGGGAGGACTAGTAATAAAATACATAGGGGAGATCATTGGGAGAGAACCATCGTGTGGGGTAATAGCATGGTCCCTCAGAACAAGTCGGTGGCATTGGACTTCGATGGAAATCCTTGTTGTGTCAAAATTAATAAAAAATAAGCTCTTTATAGTATTTTTTATGTATGATTAAAAATACATAGTATTATTTATCTGTTACATCTCAGTTTTATCCTCATAAGAATTCATAATATATTAAAGTGCTTTTTGGAGACAACTACTAAGACAACAAGATATTTCGAGTCCTGGTGAGGATTGGTGTAGATATAATAAAAATATTAAATATATTACGTCACCCACAAATAGTTTTTCTGAAATAATTGAATAAATCCCATTATGGGATATAGATTAGAGATCTAGGAAATTAATTAAATATAGAATGTGGGTTTTACCCTAGGTGCGGCAAAACCTCTATCGGTGTCGGGTGTTTTAGGAAAGTGCTGTCATTGGTGTATTTATAATTTAATCAATAAAATAATTAATTAGTTATTTGTTTATTATATCATGATCACCAAAAATCCCCTTTCTAAGAACAGTTATGAATAAAACCTAAGGTTATCTACATAACACTAAGGATTAAACGTAGATACATTAGAGGATCCTTTATGGATGATCCACATCAGATCATACTTTGGCGATCAGTATGCTAATGTAGCTTGAGGATATCATCAACAACAACTACCTAAAACCATTCATCATCAAAAATAAATCCATACTTGAGGTAGGGAATTTTTGTATAGATTTTTCTAGTTTATTAACCACATCAAACATGTATTATTCTCTTGACAAATTAATTCACAAAGAGATCATTCATTATATGTATTGCATTATCTTTTGAGAAATATTAATTTGATTATTTCTTTATTATTGGTTCTTTATTTGTCTTTATAACACAAAAAATCATGAAAAAACCATGACATGGAAGAGTTTCATTCATATAGTTTTGATTTTGATATTCCCTCACCATTCTTCATGTGTTCATCGATGACCTTCTATTGGGTTGATGGTTTGAAAAATACAAGGCAATCAATCATTACATAGTTGTTCTTTGGAAATACATGTAGATGTCATGGGTTTAGGTTTGATATCAAGGTTGTGATCGAGTCAAAATGGAAAATATAATGAATTGGTATCATATTAGAGTTTTTCATATGTTTTTGGGCATTGTGGTGGTAGCATGGTTATATAAGATCGATTCCCGGGTGGATAAAATGGCTGGAATATGACCACTGATCACAGTGTGGCTCGATCAACAAGGATCCAAATTATCATGAATGATTGAAAGAATAAGTAAAGTAGAAAGTAGTGTGATCATACATGTGATGAATATATGGGTAATAGAAAATTACCATCTACACGATTTTCAGTCTGAAGAACACATGTCATGTGGTCTCCTTTATGGTTATATGGTTTACACATAGAAAAAATATCACATGTCACGTGACATGTGTCATGGATCATGTAACCTGTTATTGGAAACTTAGCAAGTACCCATAGAGTATATTGGTATAATAATTTCAAGGTACATGAGAATGACCTGAGTAGACAAGCATGACTTGAGACTCATACATCACTAGGTAGTATGACATAATCTAGTACACATGAATGATCAATATACATCAGAAAATCCTAGGTACATAGGTCTGGGTTGAAGCACATGGGTAGACTCATGGAAGGAAATACTTTTCATATAATCCTAGTACATGCCACGTACATTCTTCAGGATTACTTTAGGTCCCTTTTCTCTTTAGTTTGTCCAAGATTCATTAGGGTGTGTTCCATAGATTGATTCCCCATGAGGGTAGATTGAGGCATCATGTCTTGATCATAGGATTTTATACCCTCTATAGTATTAGTATCATATAGTGTTGTAATAATACCATATGAGGCCCATGGTTGGATCCCCTATCATATCTTATAGATTATGGGGGGTTTTAAGAATCAGTGTGGCCAATATACACATCCATCAATCACATACTTTGAGGTATAATATATTTTATGATTATAGAGTCCCCTATGTACCTGGTTGGGGTAACCTATCTATGTTTCAATCACTTTTGAGTTCCATCATGTGCTTCTTCTTCGGAAACCTAATTATCACAACCAATTAGATTTATTCCATCATCTTTATCAAGATCTTATAGTGAGTTCTCCTAGATTGGTGTTATCTTAAAATCTCATGTTAGAATCCTTGGTTCGATATGTGGTTGTGAACTTTCCTAAATACTTAGTTTCTACCATGATATATTTGGATGTGATTATTATAGGCCTTATAATTTGAAATTCCATTGCAAATGTAACACCCTGATATTTTTATGAGATATATTTTTTTTGATTTAATTGATGTCTTTTGTTGTACAATACATAAAGATAATATAGATCTAGACATAACACAGGATTAGCTTGCGGTATATGCAACAAAAGTTTTGGCTTGTGTCACACACAAGTTCAAGTTATTTTTATACATTTCATTTTATGCGAGATCGAGTTTAAGTGAACAAATAAAAATTATTATGTTACCTTATAACCAAGCCATTATAATGGTGGGTATAAATATTATTTACTAAATTATGAAAATATTCTTTAAATGTGTATTTATAATTATTTATTTGGTATGAAATTTATAATAAATGAAAATAAATCATTTTTTAATAAAAGCACATTTTTTCTAGAATAATATTTAAATTTAAATAAGTTAGTTTATAAAATAATAAAATTAGTATATATAGATTTAATTAATGAAATATATATGTAATATATTCAATTTAAGGTTTAAAATTCAACTTATATTTTTTCTAGACCTGATATAAGAACAAATTAGAATTTTTAGATAAAAAGAAATATTTTTAAAAAAATGCAGTTTTGCTACATTTGGATGGCACGCAAATTTTAAATATAATTTTTGAAAAATTATAATATTAAATTTGAAAAAAAAATTAATTTTTCTTTTCAATACGAGTATCAAAATTTACTTTGATTTAATGTTTGGTATTTTTCTTATAAGTTTCACATTTTGATGAATTATAAAAAATAATGCATTTTAATTAAAAATGATTTTTTTTCAAATTTATCTATAATGTAAAATTATATATTTGATTTTTTAAGTATAAATAGATTATATTATTATCAATTAATAAAATTTAGTACATTGGAATTAATTTTATATTCAATTTAGTAGTGAACTCATTTTACTCTTTTGATTGTTTACCTTCTAAAACATGTTTTGTCATTGTGAAAATGGAATTAATTTTAAACTAATTACTAAAACATATCTTTTTATAATTTAAAAAAATCGATTCAATATTTGGAATAAGTGGTTCCAAATTATTTAATTATCCTTCTTTATTTGGGAAATATGAATAGTAAAAACAATATTTTAATGAATACATTTAAAAGGTAAATCAGGAAATTAAAGGTAAAAAATATTATAAAATTATCTAAAAACTTGTACTAATATCATAAAGTTACTGTTTTTTGGCATAAATAACCCTTGTGTTAAAGTTATATACTTTTTAAGACACATGCATGTGATTATGAAGTCTAATATATTTTATTTAAATATTTTTTAAATATTTTTTACATATTTGTTTACCAAAATTTTAAAAACTATATCATTTTAATATATATTTATACATAAGATAAACTCAACTATAAATACTCATTTGGGAGATAATTTTATTATCAGGGTAACTTATTTTTATGTTTAGAAAATAAGTAATTACATTAATGGTTTATACCATGATGATGCATGAATTATATTATTTGTATAGAATCTATAAAATAATTTTAATTAAAATTATAGTAACCATTAAAAGATGAAAACACTTGAAAAAATATTCTTGGTTGAGTATATATCCACCATAATCATCTAAGGTTCAAACTATTTATCATTTGTATCCACATGTAAAATATTATGACACTTATAATATTTTATTGAAAGTGATGTTAAATTTGTTGCAGTCATGTTTTAATGAATATAACATTTTAATTTAGGACTTTACAGAAGATATATTAGAATATAATAATTATTATGAAACCTAGATGATTTTTATTCAATATTTTATTTTATTTTTAATTTTTAGTCAAAAAATATATGTTAAATAATTACACAAAACTGATGTAGTAATTATTTTATTAATCGAAATTTAAGATAAATGTTATTGGAAATTTTAAAATAAATATTATTTTGGAAAATTAATATATTAAACTAATTATATATAATACTTTGACATCATAGGTATATAATAAAATACTTATTTCAAGGTTAAAATTATATATTTATATTTTTAAAAATCCATGAAATGAATTGTGTCAAAATTGACACTATTTATATTTTTCCTAAATAATGCATTATCAAATTATTCAAAAATAAATTTTTAAAAATTATAAAACAATTATGATATGGTCAAAAATATTAGAACATTTTAATTTTGTTTATAATTGACATAAAATAAGTAAAAAATTTACTATTTTAATATTGACACATTAGTTACCATACTTAAAATTAAAATAGAACAACTAAGGGATAATTAAAATGATAAGTTTGAAATTGATATAGAATAATGTCTAAAATTTATTAGATGGATATATTACAACATTATCTCATATAATATTATAAAACATTACATTTTGGAGGTTTTTGGATTAGGATTTATTTTATTATAAAGTAATATTTTTGGGGATTCCAAAAGTGTCCCTCACCTCAATTATAAAAGGGAACCTCCTACTTCACATATTCACTTATCTTTGGGACTTAAATATCATATATACCTTTACCAATTAGCTTATAAACAAATATATACATGTTCTAGTTGTTTTTTTATTATCAAAAGGTCGTCTCTAGTGTCCCTAAGAGTAGATCAAGTGGGAACTCACTAAAGAAGATGAAGTCTACTTACCGACTCTCTCAAGATCTTTTATTCTTTTAATTCCACTTACAATGTTGTTTCACTTATAATGTAATAATTAAATTATTACCTATATGATTATATTTTATTATGATAATGTAACAAACATATTCCACCTTTTATTGATCCAATGAAAAATGAAATCACCAGGCATGCATATGTACAACCTACCATCACCACATCGTGGTGTAATCATTATTTCATTACCAATTTTCGTGGATGAGTATAATGATGGTAATAGAAACTATATATTATTATAATAACATGATATTTATTCTTTAAAAACATATGTATACCATCAAATTCCATACAACATCATAATTCAGGAATAGATATCGTCGATCGTGTGTACATACAGCTTACCGTCTCCACGACGCGATGTGATTCATTCTCCATGATCTCATTTAAAGATTTATTATATAAATGAATATAATGAATAAATATGGTATATAGTTAATTTTTATAATTTGGTAAATTATATAAATAAAATCCATGAATAATAATTTGGATTTATATGAAAAAATATGCAGCAAATAACAACAGAAAGAAGAAGGATAATGAAATATTATAAAAAATGGTGATAATATGATCATATATGATATCATAAATATAAATATGGTTCTGTAATAATTAAATAACACTACATAATCCATTATACGTGATTTTATGATACTTATAAAGTAACCCAAACCTAAGGTAATGGATTATTTCACAATCTCAGTTTTATCTGAGATTTTTTAAACATAAGTATTTACTAGGGTGTATTTATAATCAATGTACATGCATCCTATATATGAATTATAAAATATAATTTATATTATAAGAAAATATTTAAATTATTTTTTACCCATTGGTGGATATATATTAAATTGTATGAAATTATTTTTTTGTTCTTTTCGATACGAGGTACTTTTTTACTTTCTTGGAAAACTATGAAAAGAATGTTAGCTTTTAGCATATATGGCATGAATGGATTATTATGCATTCATGTCACCTTATTTTCATGATTTTTACCTTAAAATATTAGATGGTTATATTCAAATAAATTCTATTGTTTTAAAATTCAACACCTTTTAAGAAAAAAACGTTTTTTAAGAAGAAATTATATTTTCTTCAAGAATTAATTTAATGTGATATCTCAAATGCTACTTATCTTTTAATGGGGTTATTTTTTTATTATGTTATCACAATTAAAAAAATGGTTGATTTATTTTTATGATATTTATGTAACCCCTTTATTTCCATGTGTTATGGTTTGATTGAATGATGTTTAAGAAACCTATTATTTTTAGAGGTTATTATATGAATAATGATTTATGTTCTTGTGGAACACATATGTAGGGTTTTCATTATGTGATGGGTGAGACATATATCTCCTTCCAATTCAATGGGTAATGATTTATATATCATGATATAAACAGGAGTGGAATGTGAAATTATATTAGTTTGGTAATATAGGGGTAGAATGGTATGTAAACCTGATTCAGTAATATAGTGTCGGAACGGTAAGTAATACCAGTTTAGTAAAATATAGATAGAATTAAGAGAGAACGTGGTTTTTTACACAAATTTTTATGCTATGAATTTTTTTATCAATGATCCTTGGATAATATGGAAATTAGTTTCTATTCTTATGTGTTTTCCAAAATTCCATGTTTTATGCCAATGAAATTTTCTCATGGATCATGTTCCTTTATGATTTTTTTCTCATTAACTATTAGGACTTATTTCATGACTAAATATATTGATATATTCTATAAATTGTATTATTTTCAAAATTTATGTTCATGGTTTTACATTATTTTTTTCATGTTTTATATATTTTCATTGTTTAACCTTACTGATCATCTGATCTCACCCATTTATTATGTTTTTTTCCCAATGTTATGAAGAAGGTTATTGAGTATGATATATCAAAAATGGGTATAGTTATGATGGAATAAATAAGAGACAATTTAGATGACTTATGAACCAGTTTTTTATGTTTCCCAATTTCTAAATACATTAAACCTATACAGACCTAGTGTGGTATTGTTATGTTTTGTAATGAATATTATTTAGTTTTGATGTAATATATATGTATCTAAAGTATGGACTGTTATATTTAGTATCATAGAAAAGTTTTACTTAACCATTGGAGACATGGTTGAGAAAAAATAAGTGATATCCCTAGATATATTTTTATGGATATGTCGGGTGATATCCTAAGGATAAGTCAAATTATAGGTTATAATCCTATAATTTTTCTAATGAACATGAATAACCTAGTATTATTCCTAAGATATTTTAGATTGAAATATTTCATGTAATTTCCCTTAATTAGGTTTTTTCGTTTGTGATAAGTATTTCTCACACATTGGGTTCTAGTCTTAGTCAATAGCCAAAATTAGATAGAACATAGTTATCATTCAATGTTTCAGATGTGGAAATCATGGGTATAATATTTCATAAGTAAAATCTCATGAAGATAAGAATGAAGGTGGTATGAGTATTGTTTATAAAACTGAGGATAAAAAAAGTCCAAATGAAAATTGAAAGGCATGGGATGATATAACCATATTGTTTCTCTTTAACATAAGAGGCATGATTAGATTATTGGTAAGGAAACTTATTGCATGATACACATTTAATATTTTTGGATTGAATACAATAACGGATCTTGAGTAATGGGTTAAGAAAAAATTTGGTTGATTGATGTGAATATGCTTTGGAAATAAAGTTTTATGTATAAGTATTTTCAGTATAATTTTTTCATTAAGGATTGAAAATGATATTTTAAATGGTTTTAAGGTAAAGGTAATATTTTTATTAAGGTGTGTTATCCCTTAATGTGTTCAATATGTGTAGAAAATTGTGAATATATTTGATAAAAATTTACCTGATATGATTAATTGGATAATACTAATTAAGGATTTCTTTGGAAGTGGGTTATGCAATCATTGATGGATCATAAAAATTTTTAACTATAGAATATATCAAATAATCATTGGAATAAGGAAACATTTATTTTTTCAATAATTATGTATTGTAATTCGTTTTATTAAATTGTTTCATGAGAATACATGATGAAGAAATTCAAATGTTCGGAATGTGGACAACAATAGAAACATTATGATATATTTGGGATAAATGTAGAGTTTATTTCATGAATTTTTTGAATAAAGTTTTGGATTTTCTTATTTGGGAAGGATTTTATGGATATACATTTATGGAATGTTTAAGATAAAATTTATATGAAGTTTGTTAGATTAAATAATTATCTCATAATATATATATTTTCTTTCATATTATGTAACATGTGCTATGATTTTTTTTATAAGGACTGATGTAATAACTTTCCAATCTATGTACGGATCTCATGATATATTAGTATAATTGGAAGTCAAATTAATCTTAATTTTTGGAAAAAAGATAATGTGGGAATTGATCAAGGAACAAAAAATGGTGAGATTGTTATGAAATAAAGTGAGCATGTATTCTCAAAATAAATTCATTGACATTATAAAAAATATTATGATGTCAAAAAGGATGTCCTATTATCATGATTTTTATGATATAAATAAACCCTTTAATTCTTATTTAGTATATGGTTTTGTGATTGTTAACTTTATCCATATCACCCACTTTTTTGTGATTACAAGTCTTTATCTATCTCTATGATTATTTACACTTTTTTATCATGCCGAAATATTCACATATGTTCTCTTATATAGAAACATATTTTTTATTTACAATGGGTAATATTTATGTTTCTAATATTCCTTTTAAAAGGGATGATTTTTCATATATTTTTATGATGTGAATTTCTATGAGAGAAACATTCAAGTAGTAATGCTTTTATAACCCAGAAGAATTTCTAGGGAAAAATTAATTTTATGGGGGGTGAAAGTAACTCACTGAGAATTTTTTGGGATATTTGTTTTAATTTCTTTGATGTCTTGTTTTTTATGAAAAACCAAGATAATATTGCACTGCACACAACATCAAATCATCTTGCAGTATATTCAAAACAATGATTGGATTGTGCTACACACAAGTTTGATAGATTTTGATATATTTCATTTCATAAAAGACTGAGTTTAAGCGAACAACTAAATATTATTAAGTTACCTTATATCCTAACCAATATAATAGCGACTATGAATATTATTAACTAAATTATGAAAATATTCTTTACACATGTATATATATTTAATTTTTGGTGCAAAATTAATTGTAAATGAAAATAAAACCTTTTTAAAATAAAAGGAAATGATTTTCTAAAAAACTATTTAAATGAAAAAATTGTGTTTTTAAAAATAACACAACTATCCTTGATAGATTTTATTAATGATATATATAGGTAATATATTCAATCTAATTTTTAAATTTCATCTTATAGTTTTTCTAGATATGATATAAGAAGAAATTCAATTTTTCTGATAAATTGAATCATTTTTCAAAAAAATACATTTTTTCTACCTTTTCATGGCATGCGCATTTTAAATATATTTTTTGAAACTATATTATATTATAGTAATAAAAAATATTCTTTCAAAGAGGAATATAAAAATTTATTTTGGTTAAAGTTTTTATATTTCTCTAATAAGTTTCACATTTTGATGAGTAATAAAACATTAATACATTTTAATTGAAAACTACTTTTTAAATAAATTTATATATAATGCTAAATTATATATATTTATGGTTTTAAACTATAAATAGATTATATTTTTATCTATTAATATAATTCAGTTCATTAACATTAATTTTCTATTGAATTTAGATGTTATATTTTTAATATTTTTCATGTTTTAACTTTGAAAACCTAATTTTCTCTTTCCAACAACAAGATTAATTTTAAATGAATTACTACCAAATTCTGTGTTTTGAATTTTGAAAAATCGATTCAATATTTGCAATAAGTGATTCCAAAGTATGTAAATATATTTCTTTTATTTTGGGGAATTATGAATAGTAACATCAATAATTTTTATCCATACGGTAAAATGGTAAATCAAGTAATTAATGGTAAAAATAGTATTATAAAATCACCCTAAAACTAGTCTTTATATCACTAGATTAATCTTATTTCATCCTAAATCATAATTGGGTCTAAATGGTATCCATTGGAATCCAATTGGATGAGATTAAAAAATTTAATATATTTTATTTAAATAAAAGGTAAATATATATTACTAAAATTTTAATAACAATATCATTTTAATATAATTTTATACATAAGATAAATTTGAATGTAAATACTCATTTGAAATATAATTTTTTTATTTATCTTTGTAATTTATTTTTTATTTTTAGAAAATAAATAATTACCTTAATTTCTTATACAATGATGATGTGGAAATTATGTAATTGATGAAAAATCAATAAAACAATTTTCATTAAAATGATAATAACAGTTAGAAGACAAAAAAAATTACCAAATATTATTATTCAAGTATATCACGACCATAATCATCCAAGGGTATAAATTTTTATTAGTTTTAACAACATGAACCTGATTTTGAAACATATAATATTTTATTAAAAGTGATGTTAAAGTTGTCACAACCATGTTTTAAAAAATATAATGTTTTTAATATAGGATTTTACAGAATATATATTTAACAATAATAATTACTATAAAATTTATATTATTTATATACATCATAGTATTTTAATTTTAATTTTTATTAAACAAATATGTATATTAAATAATTAAAAAAACTAATGTATTAATTATTTTATTAATAAAAATTTCAAATAAATATTATTTACTGTATTAAAATAAATATTATATTTGACAATCAATATATGATTTTTTTTATATGACCTTTACCACTTATGGATGAAATAAAATATTTTTTAGAGGTTACTATCTTATATTGGTATTTTCAAAAATTCAAGAACTTAATAGTGTCAATATTGACACAATTGATGCTTTTTCAAAATAATGATTTATTAAATAATTAAAAAATAAAAAAAATTATAGAATAATTATTATATATTCTAAAATATTCTAAATGTTTCATCTATGCTCTAATTTACTGAAAATAATTAAATAGTATACTCTTTTAATATTGAATCATTTGTTACCTTAATTAAAATTGAAAAATAATAACAAAGAGTTAATTAAAATTATATGGCTTAAATTGATTAAAAAACATGTCTACAATTTATTGTATGATTATATTACAACTTTTTTTCATCTCATATTCCAATATATTAAATTTTTGTGGTTTTTGAATGGGGTTTTATTTTGATATAAATTTATATTTTTGGAGATTTTATAAGTACCCCTCACCTTAATTATTAAAGGGCACATCCTCCATCAATAATTCACTTCACATGGAGCCTTAAATAATAGAGATACAATGTAATATTACATTCTCAAAATTCCTATCCACATTCTAGTGGTTCTTTTCTTCTCAAAAGACAAACCCTATTGCCCCAAATAAGAGATATAGAGGGAGTACGCCATAGAAGATATAATTTCCTTTACTGACCCTCTTATGATCATTTATTACTTTACTTCATATTTATATGTTTTTCCATTATAATTTAAAAAATTCTATATTACCTATAATCTTATATGTTATTATGATTAAGTAATAACCATATTCTACATTATATCCATCATATAAAAAATAAAATCATCATGCGGGCGTACGTATGGCCTACCATCTCCACAACGTGGTGTAATTAGTGTTTTATCACCACATTATTTGTACGGGTATAATTATGGAAATAATAAAAATATATGATTATTATAACTATATATTTATTATATAAAAATATATAGTCCATCCATTTCCATACCATTTCAAAATTCTGGGAATGATATCGTTGCTCGTGCATATGTATGCCTTTTCGTCTCCATGGCACGATGTGATTCATTCTCCATGCTCTCATTTAAATCATTATTATATAAAAGTATATAATGAATAAATATGATATATATTAAATTATTATTATTTTGGAAATGATATAAAGGAATCCCATGAAGAATAACTGGTATTTATACGACAAAACGTGCTGTAAATTACACCCAAAAGAAGAGTGATGATGAATTATTATTAGAACATGTGATAATATGATCATATATGATATCAAAAATATAAATACAGTTCAGTAAAAATTTAATAAAAATATTTAATTCATTATAAAAGGGTTTTTGATATGTATGAAGTAACACATACCTAAGTTAAGTGATAATTTTGAAACTCATTTTTATCTTAAATTGTATATATGTATGTATTTATTGGGATATATTTATCATCCATGTCCATGTTTCCTAAATATGTATTATTAAAAATTGTTTTTATTCTTTTAATAATTTTGAAGTTCATTTTTACTAATTTTTTATTTTTTATTAAATGGTTTGAAAATAATCTTTTATAGTTTTGGATATGATGTACAATTTGACCTACCCGGAAAATGTACGATAAGAATATTTTCCCTTAAAATATATGAAATCAACATATTTTTACTCTTTCTTGTCAGCTTATTTTCTTTAATTTTTCCTTCAAATATAACAATTTTATTTTTAAATAAATTATATTCTTTTAAAATTTCTCACTCTTTTACGAAAATAAAATATTTTCGAAGAAGAATGGATATTTTATTCAAGAATTATTTTCACATGATATGTCAAATGTTACATATGGTTTAATCAGGATATTATTTTAAATGATGTTATCACTATTATAATAATGATTGATTTTTTTATGATATTTATGAAATACATTTTTTTCTATGGTTGATGTAATGATTAAATTATGTTTAAGGAACCCTTTATTTTTATTTGTTATTATATAAAGAATGATCTATATTCTTGTATCACATGTATGTATGGTGTTAATTATGTAATGGGTGGGACCAATATATCCCTATTGTGTATTAGGTAAAGATCATTATATACTGAGATAGATAGGACTCAAATTGGAAATGATCACAGTTCAGTAATACATGGATGAAATGGTAAGTAAATCGAGTTCAGTAATACAGGGCCAGAACAGTAAGTAAACATGTTTTAGTAATACAGGGCAGTAACGAAGAGTTATCTCAATTAAATAAATGACCTTTTCTACTTGGTGGTCTTGGAAATGAGCCTTGGTTAATATTGAATTGATTTTCTATGCTTATTTTTTCCCCAAAATTCAATGTTTTATACTAATGTTATTTTCTCATGGCCCATGTTCCTTTTTTATTTATGTCTTATTAACTACCAATATTTATTTCATGACTCAATATTTTGACATATTTTATAAATGGTATTACTTTAAAAAGTTATGTTCATGTTTCCACACTCTTATGTTCATGTTTTGTTTGATATGTTTCTTGTATACCCTTACTAAGAATTTGAGCTCAACCCTTTCTTAGGAATCTTTTCCCCATGTTATGAAGAAGGGTATTTAGAATGATATGTAAATAAGGGGGTATAGTTATGATGGGAAACGTGGGAGACAATTTTGATGACTTATAAAGAAGTTTTTTATGTTTCACAGTTTCTAAAGCCACTAAACCTATACGGTCCTAGTGTTGTTTTGTTATGTTTTGTAATAAATATTCCTCAATTTTTAATTAATATCATTTTATGTAATGTATAGGTTGTTAGAGTGATTATATGATTACTCTCCGGATTCTATATATTTGGTGTTTTTATGGTGTCTTATTGGGTATTGTTTTACTCACCCATACGTGGTATCTTCCCACACATTTCTTGTCTTATGTAGATGACAGAACATTAAATGGGGTCCCTAGTGAACCATTAGAATATAGAGAATAGATTAGGCTAGAAAAATTATGGTTCATACCAGGTGTTAAATTTGGAAACATTCCCATCCATTCTAATAGGTTTTAATTCCTTTCCAGTTTTGTGGGATTTTATTTAGAACATTATATTTTCAATTAATTTTCTATACTCTAACTGTTAGTTTTAGATGTATGAATGAATTAGTATCAGTTATATTTAACGTTTACAATTTAAATGGATTTTTATACATCTGTGTCAATAGGTATCATAAAATAATTAATCCTATGTGTATGATATTCCTACTGATCACTTTTTTATTGTGTTGGCATATTGGACATGGGATTAGTGTGTCACTCATGGCATATAATCAGCCAAGATAGCCCAAGTTGGCTAGGTCCTTAAAGTGTAATATGAAATGCTGGATACATCCTAGGACTTGATTTTGGTTTTTATCTAGATATGAACTTGTTTTAAGAAGTAGGTAAATAGTGTTATAGTGTTTTGAGTTCAGATCTCTGACTAGGTAATCTAGTGTTGTTGTGGTAACCAACGTATCCATTCACCAAGACCCTGATAACCTTTTTACTGAATCAATTCATGTTGACACTGGTTTTAGGGAAGAAATAGTTAGATAAATCATATATGAATGGGTTGTGGTCTCCATGTCCTTCTTGAGTTAGCTCCATAGATATAATCATGACCATGGTACATCTTTTCTATTTCAGGATGTCTCCATAATGGTTTCCAATTATGATTCTGTATTAAGATTTTTAGGATGATCTACACCGTGATGAGACTTTTCTACAGGCACAAATTTAGAAGGTGGGAACTTTGGGTGGATTTTTTGTCATATATCCAGCCATCAAGCGGCTGATTATACTAGCAGTACCAGTGAATGAGGCTTGCAAGATGAACACACTACATTAGTTTTAGTGATAGTTCCCCTTAGGTTTTAGGGTTAGACAAAACCCCAAGATGCTAAGGATTGTATTGAGGTATTGAAATGAATTTTTGCCTCATTTGGAAGCATGAAAACCAGATGGTGTAATGATAATAAATCCTTCTTAATGGATCAATAGTTGGATGATGGGTCCGGGTGACTATCTCAGTTGACGAGATGAATCCTTCATGGAAAAATATTGAGAGTCATTTTACAGAGGGTTTTTCTCTAGCTATGTTTCGGGAAGGGTGCATCCAATAGAATCTATATCTTTAGTTGGGTAGTATGAATATAGCTGAGCATTCATCAATGTTCAGTAACCATTTTTTATACTCTATATATATGCTTTGGGATTAGCTCTTCTGGGCACAAACCATTGAGAAGGGTCAATGTAGAGATTCTTTGTATAGTTTGATACCCATTTGGATTCATCCTTATTATGGGGTGTAGGAGTGATCTTTTTTAGTGGGGATATTCTTGGTATAGTAGAAATAATCAATTGGTGATAGTAGTGGGAATACAGGATTTGAGACCTCTTATGCTAGTTTGTAATAGAAAACAAATGAATTTCGTCTTTTTATATGCTTCGGGGGAAGACCACAGAATAAAGGAATTATGGTTCAAGGCTCTAGAGATGGTACAAGTCATCCAAAGGAGAGGTAGTGGTACATTTATGATGGTCAATGACATCTCATAAGAGATTGTCTATCACCCTGTGTATCTGATATAGATTCATTCGATATAATACCCAGGTAGAGATAATAAAAATAGTATAGAGTTCTATAGGATATCATATGTGGTAGAGGAGTATGAAGATAAGTTTGAGGTGGAATATGGTTATACCTATTGCCACCACCACCCCTAGGTGGTCCCTTCAAAGCTTACGAAATAGTGTTCGGGGATGTAAAAAAATACAGGCAGTGGATTCAAATGACATTGATTCTTTTGGGATTATTAGATGTATGATCTATATATTTTCAACCGTAGTTGTAGTATTTATAGACACAGGTGGAATCCACTCTTTTCTTCTGACATCCCTTATTAGAGTCCTAGATATTTCAGTTGAGCATTTGACTCAACCCCTACATTTATAGACTCCTACTAGAGAGTATTCAATGATCACACACTTCTACTGGTAGTGTGTCCTAACTCTTGTAGTAGAGAACATCATTTGGTATCTCATTTTATAAGTGATGAGTCCTTTTGATGTCATACTTGTTATGTAGTGGTTGTACATAGTTTATGCACACATAAACTATTTTAGGAAGAGAATGTGGTGTGTTCAAATGTATAAGATGTGTTTTTTACATTATTAGTTATAAGGAAACCTAGGAAGAGTAGGATGGGCTCATACATTGAATGATACAACTAATTACTAACTGATTTTCTAGTATTACAATTATAGAATTATTTGTGATGATCTTAAAGGTTCATACAGTGGTGGCAGTGTATAAGGACATATTCACTGAATACGTTTTGAGCTTACCTCTCCACGAAGATATATAATTCTTCATTGACATAAATCTATGGAGAACCTCAATATCTTCACCAGTATATTAGATGAATCCTACAGAGCTTCATGAGATAAAGGTGTAGTTGGAGGATTTGTATATAAAGGGAATTGTCAGACCTAGTGTGTCACACCGGGTAGCCCCAGTTTTGACTAACAAGAACAAATGTGGAATTTTAAGTTATGTGTAGATTACCATCACAAGAAATAAGTTATGGGGAAGAATTATTATCCACAACTAATGATAAATTATCTTTTTTACCAATTTATAGAAGTGAGATAATTATCAATGATTGACCTCAGATCAGGTTATCACAAGCTCTGAGTATGGGACGAGGATATACTAAAGTTTTCATTTTAATTTCACTATGGTCATTACGAGCACATGGTGATGCCTTTTAGTGTGATGAATTCCCCAGTTTTGTTGATGGGACTAATGAACATGGCCATTTATCCTTTCATTGATAGGTTCTTGGTTGTCTTTATCAATTTCATACAAGTGTTCTTAGTATATGAGGAGTACATGAGACATGTGGGGATGGTCCAGAAGATAATATGGGAGCATTGGCTTTATGTGAATATCTCTATGTGTCAGTTTTAGATTTGATAGATCAACTTTTTAGGAAATTTCTTCTCAACAGAGGGTGTGGAAGTGGACCCCTTGAAATTTGAGACACTGTGTTCTTGGGACACAAGATTATGATAGAGGTGAAAATCTTCCTTTGTATGGAAGGCTACTACATGAGGATTTTTTCAGATTTAACCATAATATTTACACCCTTTACTTTTTTGACTTATAATGATAATCAATTCATTTTGAGGGATGAGTGCTCATAGGATTTTCAAGTGTTGTGGAAGAATTTGATGAATGAACCCAAATTCAGACAACCAAAGGTGGGTGTTGAGTAAGAATTGTTCTATGATGCCACTAGAACTAGGAATATTTTTGTCATGATATTGAGTTTAGTAGTGATCACCTATGATTCCTAAAATTTTAGAACACAAGATCATAACAATGCAACCCATGATATATAGATGGTATTTTTTGTCTCCACCATAAAGATGTGGAGAAACTATCTTAAGGGAGAGAAGTTTATCATCTATTCTAACCATAAGAGTCTCAAGTATATCATATCATATAAGGATCTCAAATTCAGATAGAGAAAATATATTTATTTATCTAAGATTGTGACATATATATATTATCAACTTCTTGGAAGGGGAACGTGGTGGTATATTCCCTTGGTAAGAGATCTTTCTCACAATTATAGAATAATGATTTAGAGTGGTTAGCTTCATAGTAGTTGTCCATAGTGGATGGGGATGATATGACTAACCTCTAGTTAATGTTTGTTACCCCAGTACCTCTATAGTGTATTAGGGAGGCTCAACTTAGAGATACTGACTATTAGGACTTATACATTTAGGTTTCCACCCGACATACTCATGTTTAATTTTATGATGATGGGGAGAATGTCATCCTTTTTAAAAGGGTTGATGATGGTACTAGTGATTTTGTGAGAGAATATTTTGATTAATTTTTATATATTTCCCTTGATGGGATATCTTGGTGTGGGAAATATATAACCAATCCTTGGGAATTAGTTCTTATGGTTAGGGATGAAAAATTATTAAGCATAGTTTGTCCCCTAAGGCCTCAATTTTCAATAGGTGAAGGATGATTACTATGTTCTATTGGGTTTATCTCAACAGATTGAGGTACCAGAGTGGAAGTGGTATGGTGTATCTATGAAATTCATTAGTGGGATCCCACGATCTTCTAGATGTCATGATACCATCGGGGTGATAGTAAACTGAAACACTAAGTCATCCCACATCCTAGATATATGAGATCAGAGTTCAGTTGAGATCTTAAGAACCCATTATGTAAAAAATATAATCTATATTTATAGATTTCCATCGATAATCATTTTTCCAAATAATTATTTCTTCACATCATGATTATGTTGAGGATTACAGGAGTCCTTTGGGACTCAGTTTTATTTGAGCATGGTGTTTCACCCACATACTTGTGGCCAAAAAAAGAGGACCATTCGGGTATAGGAAGACATGTTCTTGAAATTCATGTTGGAATACAGCCTAGGTTTAGAGGATCTCATATGTTTTGTGTAGTTTTCATACTATTATAACTACTATTCCATCACCGGTATGGATCTATTTGAAAACATTTGTTATTAACACTATAGGTAACTACGATACTAGATAACCTGGGGAGTCTTTACTCATGGTCCTAATGTTGTTCAATCAATGAAAAAGAAGGATAGGATCATTTAGTATTGGAAGAGGAATATCCATTTCTGTTAAAAGTCTTATGAACACCAAAAATGGAGGCTGTTGGATTTTGATGAGGGTGACCATGTTTTCTTGAAGGTATCACCTTAGTGAGGATTTAAAATATTTTTCTAGAGAAGAAAGTTATCTTTGAGATTTATTATCTCATTACAAATATTGTTTATGATTGGAAAGGTTTCATACTGCTTATCCCTAACAATGTAGTTTGACTGGGAACACGACATCTTCCATATGTCATAGTTGAGGATGTATGAGAATGACTTATCACATGTAATATATCGGGGAGATATAGATATTAAGGATGGAGATACCATTACATAGTACCTTTTAGAGATCTAGGATTAGATGTAGAATATCATTCATGGGTGATTAATTACCTTGAAATGGCTTTGGTGGCCACATAAAAATCATCAATAGAGAACTTGGGAACAATAAATCAAGATGCGAGCCCAGTAACCTTATCATTTTTTAGTAGGAATTTTTTTTTCAAGATGAAAATACGTAAGGTGGGAATATTTGAACAACTCTATTTTTTCCTTGTAATAATTTAGAAACTTTTACTGTATATTTTTGGAGTCAGTTGATGAGACCACATGACATTTTTATTTATGGTGCTGATATAATATAAAATTTTAATATATTATATCACATGAATGTAGGTTTTATAAAAATAATTCAATAACTCTTGAATGAGGACTTGGATGGGAAATATGATACCAACATTAAATAAAGAATGTGTGTTTCACCCAAGGAACGATATAAAATTTGTTGGATTTTGGTGTTTTGTGAATATATAGTCATGGAGTAATTATTTATTTAATAAATTAATTTATTGTTTATTTTATTACCATGACCCAAACTCCACTATATAAGAACAGATATGAAAAATACCTAAGATGTCTAAATAACCCTTGGCATTGAGAGAGGAACTATTGGAGGATCAATTTTGGATGATCAATAGTGGAATGTGATTTGATGAATGATGTACCAATGGATGTCAATGATAACTTTAACAACAACAACTGGTAACTGGTATTCATTAATTAATGATCTAAACAGAAGGTATGGCGTTTTATTCATATGAATTTTTACATATTATTTTACTCACATTAAACATGAATTATTTTTCTAACAAATAAATTCATATTTTGATATTCCATTAAAGGTATTTCATTATCTTTTTGGAAATAAGAAATTGATTATTTCTTGATTATTGTTCTTTATTCGTCATCCTAAAAACAATTGGTCAAGTATTACCTAAACAATTATTGAGGTTCATTCCTCAATTTCTGACTTGCGTTATTCTTCCACAATTATTCATATGTTCATTGGAAACATACCATTTGGATAGTAGCTTGACAAATACCTGGTAATCAATCATTGTACAACCATTGTTTCATGTAATGGGTCAATAACATCAGTTTTGGATCGATATCGACTATACGATCAAGGTCTAATACAAATAATTGTGGATTGGGATGATATTGGAATTATTTAGTTGTGGTTGGGTGTTTAGGAGGCATCTTGGTGCTACATGATCATTTCCCAAAAGGATCAGATGGCTGGAATATAGATGTCAATGATGGAAAGGTTGGTTCAACCTAGATCCACGTTATTACGAGAGATTGGTGGTGGAAATCAAGGTGGAAGTGGTGTGAGAAGACATGTCAATAACCAGTTGGTTTTGGGAAATTACTGAGGATCCTTTTTTGAAATGAGCATCCTTACCACACAATGTTAAACTACATAGACTGATCCTATCAAATGACCTTAAACTATATCATCTAATTATATTGGTTTTGATCATTGTTTCATAATAGAGTATGTATAGAACTACTATGAGGTTCAATCCCAACATACCAACACATCTAGGGTTCCTCTCCAAGTTACAATATTAATGCCCTAATACTTCACCAAACCCTTAAAGTGTGATTATATCCCCCCCTATAAGGACATGATTGACCAAACTCTTCAAGTGTGATAATCTCCCCCCTACAGAAACACTTTTCCCCCTATTTTTTCCAACAAGATGTTTAGATTATGACCTATATATTCTTGAAATACACTAAACGTATGAACAATGTAACGACCCAAGTTGACATATATAGATATTTCATTTATTTATCATAATATTTCATACACTAAAAAACACACCCCAAAGACCATATTAGATTAGTGCCTTTGTAAACATGAAACATATTATTATAATTTATTTAATGATATTAAAAATATCCCACAAATATCTTCCATTTTAGTATTACTATATAAAACCCTTCTTTATAACCTGGGTAAAATAAACATATGAAAAGGTGGTGCTTAGATGCTCTGTAAGGGTAAAAATGAGAGATATGAATCATAACATAAACATAAGGGTATAAAAATATGAAAGTAAAAATTAAAACATATACTCAGAATATGACAGATCATAATCTTGAGTCCTAAAATATATCATATAAATTCATAAGACATGAATTATAAAAGAAAAACATTGGCATAAGAAATGGATTGGTTGACAACACACAACCATTAGAAATAATTACCTTATTTGTCAAGGCACATTGACCAGACAATCATAGAAAAAAAATTCCTTCACTAAACAAACATCACCCACCATTCCATCCTTATATTACTCAACAAAGATTAATCTTGTTCTAGTCATTTTTTACTTGAACCAAGATTACTCTTATTCCGGTACTATATTACTGAACAAAGATTACTCTCATTCCAGTCTTGTCCATCTCAATATATATAAATCATTTACTAATGTATTGTAGAATTATATAGGTCCCACCCATCACATAATGAAAACTATACATTTTTGTTCCACAATATAATAAATCATTCATCATATAAGAACCCATGGAATGAAATGGTTTTATAAATGTCATTCAATCACAACATAACCCATGGAAATGAAATGGGTTTCATAAATACCATTCTGTCATAAAAATAAACCATTAATAGAAATAATATGAATGGTTTAATTAAATCATATCCCCATTACATTATAACTAACATCAAATAATTTTTTCATGGATGGAAAATAATTTAAAGAGATCACTTGAAAACATTTCATGAAAAATAATATCCTTTCTACTTTGAAATAATATTTTTTATATAATAAAATGAAATTTAAAAAATTATTTGAATTGAACACTTGAATCATTTAAAATAAAATTAAAATAATGAAGGCTTCCTAAAAATTGAAAATTATTTTCATACCATATATGGTAAAAACATTCCATTCATACTTTTCAGAAAAAGTAACAATGACCTTGTTTGGAAAATGACAAAAATATTCCATTCAAACCATATAGTAAAAATCAAAAAATGTGTAAAATGACTTTAAACATATATAAGATAATAGTAAAAACAAGTTATAATTTTTTTTAGAAAAAATGGACTGGGAAGATAAATATTTCCCAACAGAGACATAAAATGAAACAATCCCCAATATTGATGAGATTGTGAGATAAATACTCATCACTTTATAATTAGTATAATCATATTCCCCATGAAAGAAAGATAAACATATGGATATGAAAATACCATAATATTATAGATAAGACTCATAAAATACATTCATTGTTAGTATATACACCACATATAAGAAACAAGTAGTGTATAAGGCATGTGTCCCATAGAAATAAAAGTGAGACATAAATCCATTATTTTAAGTATTGATGTCTTTCGCACACTTTAAAACATACTCTATAAAAAATATAAGTTTATTATATATATAGAAAAGAATCATAGTCATATATATATATATATATCATATATTATTTAATTATGATGTAATATTACCCATTTATTAATAATTCCATATTAATGTTATGTTTCGGGTAATATCTTTTTGGTTTTTTGTTTATGTTTTGACTTGTTATCCTTTAGAATATTACATAGATAACGATTTCATCATATAAGGAAAGATAACAATGAAATAAATATCATATATATATATATATTCAGTATATATATATATTCATAATGATTCATAAAATTTAGAGATAGAAAATAAAATACATTGTTCATTGAAACGGTATGTTGTACATATGCATAAATGTTGTTTTAATTTTGTTATCGAGTAAAAAAGAAACGTTTATAATATATTATAATTATAAAATCATTTTTATTTCATATATAACATATAAATTCATGAGATTCATCCTTATTATAATCCATGTAAAATATTGG
Organism: Viscum album; assembly: GCA_963277665.1. Taxonomy (NCBI): domain Eukaryota; kingdom Viridiplantae; phylum Streptophyta; class Magnoliopsida; order Santalales; family Viscaceae; genus Viscum; species Viscum album. Next base: position 1,777,285,518 of record OY728131.1, on the reverse strand, counting down.
TGAATAACGAATCACATCACATTGTGGATATGGTAAGCCATACATATGCACGAGCGACGTGATTTTCCAGAAATATTAGATTGGTGGTAAAAAGGTAGAGATGATATTATCATTAAAAAGATTAATAATTTAAAATATATAATATATAAATATTTAACCAATCAATATTATCATTCTTAAAAAATGTTGATGGAAAATGAATTGTATCGCTACGTGGAGCCGGTAAGTTGTATGTACGCACAAGTGATACTTTCATTTTTTTGTTGGATGGAAATGGGGATATAGAATTGTATGTTCCTGACAATAAAAAATTTAAAAATATTTATTATGATTAATTTATTATTTTATGATATATATCATAGATTTATAGGAGGTATAGAAGATAAGAAAAAGTCAATGATCAGTTAGATCAATTACCTCTTCTTCAGAACGACTCCTTTAAATATTCTCTAATGGACTCTAAAGTTGGTAATTTGGGAATAACAACTCCTATATAAGGCATCTATGGAATTTTATAAGGGAAATTGGTAGGGGATATTTTATATCGTAGGCTCAATGTGGTGTGAATAAGTGAGGGAGGAGGTTCCCATTTATGATTAAAGTGAGGGGCACTTTTTGGAATCTCCAAAAATATTAATTTATAATAAATTCAAAATCAATAAAAATCACTCAAAATGTAATTTATTCAAAGATAAGATGATATATGGTTGAAATATTATCATAAATTAAATTTTAGCCTAGTTTTGATGTAATTTTGACCCTTATCTTTTTTAATTACCATTAGATAACTTATTTTAATTTTAACAATGATAATATTGTTTTTAATGTTGAGAGAATTTATTTATTCATATAAAGTAAAAATTGGACCATAAATGGCAATTTATATAACTTTAGAACATATTTTCTCAAATTTTCCTTATTTATCATTTTTTTATTTTTAAATAATTTAATAAAATTTTAATTTCATAAAATATCATTAGTGTCAATTTTGACACTATTCATTGATTATATTTTAAAAAAGTTCATAACTACATGATATATCAAGACAAATGATATTAACTCATAAATAACATGTAAAATTCATCCATAAATGTCATGGATGATTTTAATCCTATCAAATTTAATTTATGTTAATATTTTTAATATAATTTATTTGGTATTTCGATTAATTAAATAATTACTCTATCATCATTCAAAAAGAAATTAAGGTATTTATTTTGCTTCCTAAAAAACAAAAATAAATTTCCATGATAATTAAAAAAAGTTTTAAATTTAAAATTAGTATGTATAGTTGAATATGTTTTCTGTATTAACCTTTGATAAAAATTATATAGTTATTGAAAATATGAGTACGACATCATTAACTTTTCTGTAAAGAAACAATAATAATTGTATTACTCTAATCTAAGTGGATTAAAATGTTATAATTTCATAAAAAGGATGATTTTTGTGGAACACCACTCATTCAATGAAATTAGGATATGGTTTAGGGTAATTTGATATTATTTATAATATTTTTTTACTTGTAATTATAATATTTAACTTTTACTAGGTTAATTGAAATTTACTAAAGTTACTATTCATAATTCCAAAAAATAAAATGAACCTAATTAAATAATTTAAACATTATGATTCGAAATATGGATTCCTTTTTAAAAATTTCAAAACACATAATTGGTATAAATTAATTAAAAAACTATTCTCATTGATGGAATGAGAAAACACGTTTTTAAAGTAAAATGTTCAAAAGACCACAATATTTTTATATCATATTTCATTTTGAAATTTATTCTAATGGACTTGATTATATTAAATGATACAAACTTGATATTTTTTAATTTTAAACACAGTAACAAATATAATTTAACACTATAAAAATATTTGATAAAAAAGTCGTTGGCTATTAAAATTTAGTATTTTTTACTATTCATCAAAATATGAAACTTATCAGAAAAATATCAATACATCTCCAAAATTAAAATATTAAATTAAACTTTAAAATAATAAGTTTAGTTTTTCAAATATGATATATAAAAGGGTTGAAATTTGGATTTAAAATGGGTTCACTATTAAAAGCGATATAATTACCCTTTTGAGAAATATAAGTTTTTATGCCTAAGAGTGTGTTTGTTTTTATCTTATACATTTTAAAATATTTTGGAAGAGTATAAAAAATATTTTATTAAAAATATAAAATATATATTCAATTAATATCATTCACTAATTGTAATTAATTTAATTTATTAAGACCAAATGACTTTGGTAGTATAAAAATAAAAATATTTTCTTCAAATTCAATTGGTATATATTTTCATTTCTAAATAATTGGTAACCACTGAATTCACCTTATAAACTATATATTTTCGTAAATTAATTACTTGTATTCATAAATAATAATTTAATAGCTAGGTTATATCTTATTATATGAAATAATAAAAATATATTTTTGTCCAGTAAAACTTGGTCTTGCATGTAATGCATGCTATCAAAAGAACTCGACATTGTGTGTAACACAAGTCAAACATAGTGTTGTTTATAACAAAAGATAATCCATGTGTTGCATATAGCACAATCTCAAGTCTGTGTTGCGTATAATGATAGCCAAAATAGTTTTTTTAATATAAAAAAAATCTATATTCAATATTATGGGAGAGGAAAAATATTATAAACAATAAATGAATTAGAAAACAAATATTTGACAAAATGCATGGGTGTTTCCGCCCATCTATCCCCAAAAGACATTGAAATTATGATCCATCTATCCCCACATGACATTAAACCTAAAACCCATATTTTTCCACAAGATGTTAAACATAAGACCCATATTTCCCTATAAGGAATTAAATCAACAACCCATCTATCCTCACATGATATTAAACCCGTGACCTATCTCCCCCCCCCACATTATGTTAAACATGCAACCCATATCTCCCCACATGATGTTAAAATTATGACTCATATTTCCCTACAATATGTTAAACCTACAACCCCTCTATCCACACAAAACATTAAACCTACAACTGATCTATCCCCATAATACATTAATATTGTGATCCATATTTCACTATAAGATGTTAAACCCATGAACCATCTATCTCTGTGAGAAGTTATACTTTAAACCCACTTTCCCCCATAAGACATTAAACGTGTCATGGATTTTTCCTAATAATATATTAAACCTATGAATTGACCCATAATTTATACCCTATACCATACATGGGATGCCAGAGGTAAAATGCCTCAGAAGACTTACACACCTTGAATCAAATACCCTATGATTAACATGAGATTCCTTGGGCTCCACACCTGAGATGCCTCACACATGAAATTAAATCTAAAAGTGTTTGTATTTATAGGTTTTAAAAACTCCCAACATGAAGATATGATCATTTATTCCAAACATTACCATCTTTACTAACCGAAGCTTGCTACCCTATTGAGATAGAAGAGATTTAATTAACCAGCATCCACCATGAGTTGACATTGGGAATGAGTTTCATGAACATGAATCAAAGATATGAGGGAGTCCCATAGTAAGAGAATGTGTCCATGGAAGAATCCAAGGATGGAGGAACTGAAATTCTATCAGCCTATTTCAATCAAGGAGCTAACATCACCGATTAAAGTGATGGGAGTCACTTGCCTTTGGAAGGCGATAAAGATTGGAAAGAGTAGTGAATGCATGGATCTGACAAAAATAATATGAAAAAATGGTGTTTATTGAAACCATTAGTCAACATCAGTTAATTAATAAGATATATTTCATTTCCCATCCACGTTTTTCATGTGTATATTGATGATAGATTATATCTTTTAACCATGAATAATGGAACTTCTCTTTATTACATATTAATACATGATTTATTATATTAATGTACACATAATACAACCAATAATATTGATAAGTATAGTGTATTTTGGAATTAGGTGTAAATAATAACATCTAGAACATGGGATACAACAATGTTATCAAAAACTTTCTTAATATTCTTCTAAAATTTCATGGCATTTTAAACTTCACGTCATAAAATGGGGACATACATAAGAAAACGGGTATCTATAAAGACCGATAAGGGAATAAATATGTATTAAGGTAATAAATGTTTGAAAATAGGAATATCAATAGGTAATAGAAGGGATGAGAATTAAAAAAAAAGGATAATAATATATGATAAAGCAGGACAACATAAAGGCATCATGGGAAATGTGGAAACAACTTATAATACTGAATTATAAATATACGACAAGGCTGAATTCAATGAAATCAGGATATAAAAATCATCATAAAGGAATCAAGATCACTACTTATCCCAACATGAAGTCTCTTATGAATAAACATTACCAAATTCATTGGATTTCTATATAATTTCATGCACACCTTTCAATTTCATTTTATTCGCATTCTTAGTGTGACACAGAGATCATACGACATGGATTCATTCATCATAATATTTTATTCCATGAAAAAGGAGTGTAGAATACATACATGTAACTCCCAATTCAAATAATTATTAGTGTATAATGGTGATCACAATTGATAAGAAATGGGTATGGTACTCACTACATAGTTATTTTTTCATGTTAAATCACTGTGAAATTTGGGTAACATAGTAATGTTACATAAAAATTCATAAAATGGGTTGATGAGAGTGCAATGGGAATCTCAAAATTTGGAAATAAAATGGGTAGTAATAGAGACATATAAATACATATCCAAACATTATTAATCTAAAATATACGACATATGATATTAATGAAAATTTAATAAAGAAGAGACAATGAGGATCTCTTATTAAATTATAGCTTGGTAACTTGTGTACACCAAGGTTTACGAGAGGTATAAATTATAGTGAAATCGGTCTATCATCATTTAGAAATAAAATGAACTACAAGGGGGATATTTAAGAATATATATCACAATATAATCAAATGTAAATTAATAATCATAACATAAAATATGTTCTTGAATAAAAATGAGAGTGGAAGATCCCTTACCCTGAGGGTGTTACTCAAAACACATGGAATGAGATTATTGAGAGATCAGGGAACCCTAAGAGGACTCAAGATTGGTTATGTCAGAGTAAGGACATGATACATTTATATTGAGTGAGGAATAATGGGATCGTGGGTGGTTTTATATAGGAAATGAGTGTTGATTTCATTATCAAATAAGGGTTTTTGACTATATAATAAAATAAAATAAACCAAAAACCATACAATTGTTTTTTCCAGTGGTTTATTCTAAATGGGGGTGGATTTAATTATTTTATAATTAAAATATCTTACCATAATAAAATAAAACCCTTTCTTATGTTGATGTGAATCATGCTATTAAAGAAATGATTTTAAAACATTAAAATATATTAATGATTTTGTAGGATTTTTAAATGATTTTTAAAATTAATAAAATAAACATAAAATCACATTATTTTATAGGTATAACATATATTTGGACATTTATACCCTTTATAGTATTTATCACCTCACTTTTGGCTCATTAATACTACATAATACTCGTCGAATATTTATACAGTATTTATTTTTTACCGAAACATTATACTATCAAAAAATTATGGAAAAATAACCATTGTATAATTTATATTTTTTAATTTAAAAAATAATATCTATTTCATAAAAATGATTTTTAAATATTTCATTTTTCATTTTTAATATATGAATTTAAATATATTGAGAAGAGTGGGGTTTTTTGACCGTAACAGTTTTCGAACCAACATAAAAATTCTATTTAACTTCACAAAAATTATTCAATCATATATATTTAATAAAAAGTATTTAATAAAAATATATTATAATATTATGCATCACTAAAAACTTTAATTCATCAAAATAAATTTCATTATTTGATTTGAATATTACCCAAAAAATACTATTTGTGATTTATTGTATCAAAATAAAAATCATTTATAAAGCAATAATAATAAGATGAAAATATATTCATTATTGTATTAAAAATACTGTACATAATAATATTACTAGGGTCATGATATATATCTATTTAATAAACCAGAAAACACCCTAAGTGTAATGTGCGTGATGGTTAGACTTTTATGGGGTGGTTCGACATACATGGTTTGGGTTATGATCTTGATGAGCTTGAACTGATCTGGTAAATAGTTTCACTCATGATTAAGTTATTGAATCTCATATTGGTATTTTTCAAGGGAAAATCCTAGTGGTACTATCTCCCTTGGAAGCACTAATAAATGTGATTCATAGGGTATAACCCTTTTGGTTTCGGCCATCAATTCTTGTTTTTTGTCAATTTGATTTTTTTAAATCCCTATATTGATACTAATCATGTGATTACTGTTAAAAGGATATATTATCATTGATAATAATTCTTAATTCCCATTTAAATTTAATAGGATAAAATAAAACAAAATAAGTTCATTTTTTGTTATAACTATATTACATATTAATACATTTAATTAAATTATAAGTGAAATTTTATTTATAAAAGGTTTCCTCATTACAATATTCCCCCCTTTAGAAATTTCTCCCTTGAGATTTTATTTTCCCACACTAAAGTTGATGATGGTAACTTTGTTTCATCACTTCCCTTGGTTACCACATCTCTTATTTAGAATTATGGTTTCTCTGCAACAATTTGGCAAGGTCATTATATTATTTAATATAACTTTGTCTCTATGATACGTGATCTTCACTAGATCATATGAGAGATCATTATCCAATGGTACCACCTCTATATTGAGTATACATGAGGGGTCTGGTATGTACCTTCTGTAACACCCCAACCCCAGAAGCCCAATGTCAGTGCATTATTATGTATCATTTTCATGACTACAACAGATCATGTCTCAAAAGATCAATTATTTTAATAGCCTTGGAAGTACTAGATACATTCATAAGGTATAAATTACATCATAAAATGGAAAAAATACAAAAAAGATTGTTTTCATAGACAACACTGAGATCCCATAGACTATCCATGAAGGTCAGTCATAATATACTTCTTCACATCCTGGGAAAAATAAAACACAGAATGGGGTGAGCTCATATGCTCAATAAGGATAAAAAATATAGAGGAAACTTTCATAAATAAGAATAAACAATTAAGGCAATGTGTAAGACTAAAACAAAAGCCTTTTAAACATGATATTCAGCATAATATGGAAAAGATAAAAACCAAATAATACCATTTACTTATTCACTTGGATATTCTACTAGTTGAATAATCACATGCAATATGAACAGCCACTTTCATAATGATGGAATGAATAATGCCAAACTTTCATAACCACATAGTCACGGCCTTATGCTGATACTACAAATAAGATTTTATCAAGTCCTTGTTCCAAGACACTAGTTTGTCTCATGAGACCTACCGATGCATTGAGGAGCTATTGCGGGCTCCACCTGTCACTTACTAAGTCTAATTCATTCCTCATATTAAAAGGTTTAAACATAACATAAACATTCGTATTAACAATACCCCACGAAATGTCAATATTTTATCCATAAACCATGAATGGTATAAAAATAACACATCCATAGTCAATCATATCACAAAACCTTCAATAAAATATAGAAGATTTTTATCATAATAAATCAACTTCAATCAAGTTTAAAATCCATCAAAGGATGTTGATATAGATGAAAATTATTTGTAAAAATCTTTGTGAAAAATATCCCTTTTTCATAAAAATATTTAAAAGTCACAAAATATAGAAAGGAATACATTTAAAGACATTTTTGAATCAAAGTGTCCCATACCACTTTGAAACTTTTTAAAGGAATTTACATTTTAAAAACATTCATGTCTATAAAAATAAATCCTTAAAAACAATTTTGAAAACATGGACATTATTGACAATGATGTAGAAGAATAAATATTTAAAACATTTAAATTAATGGTTTCGTAAAAACATCCCTTAAAAATAATCCCTTTGAAAACACTTTTATGAAACATGGGCATGGATAATAAATACGTCCTAGTAATACTCACATACAAACAACCTCGGATAATAAAGAGATTGTGAAATTAACCCATACCAATTTGGTAACTTATGAAACATACACCCCATGAAAGTAGTATCATACAATGAATATGTAAATACACATAAATTAAAGTGTATTACACAAATAATACAATTATGGGCAGTATATACACCACACAAAAGTTAATAGTGGCAATATAGCAGGAATCACACGGGAATAAGGAGTTAGATGAAAACCCATTACCTTGAACTTTCCTTTGGTAGAGGGTACATTTAACCTCTGTTATAATGACCATTGTATGTTATTAGATTATACCAGAAGAATATTCATATTTATTATATCATAGATGATTCATTTATGACTTTATACTCCCTGTTTAATAATGATTTTCATGTTAAATCAACATTTCGGGTAATAATCTCTTTCTTTATCGTACATATTTTAACTTGTTATTATTGATTGTATCATTTAGATCATGATTTAAATACAACCCAAATATAAACCTTGATTTATAAATAATACTTATTTAGAATATAAATATATATAACAGATAGATATATAAACTGGAAAACATTGTTTATGGAGACGGTAGGCCGTACATACGCATAAATGATGTTTCTGTTTTCATATTGTATTGAATGGAAGTAAGTGAATAAAATATATGTAAGTACCTAAATACATATATATATAAATATATATATATCCATTAGCATTATTATGTCACATATTACATACTTATTAGTAATATATATTTTTATAATCGTCGATGAATGGTGAACATGGAAATGAATCTCAACACGTCGTGGAGATGGTAATCCATATGTACACATGATCGACAATATCATTTCCTTAATCATGTGGAATTAGATGGTATATTAATTATACAGAAACATTATCATGTTATTTTCACTATTTATATACATATTACTCGTCATTATATCCATCCAAATAAGATAGTGTTGAATGAAAAATTACACCACGACGTAGAGACGGTAAGCCGTACGTACGCACGCATGGTGACATTATCAGTCATAGGATTGATAAAATAATTAATATGGTTGTACCATATTCATAATAACATCAAATTATATATATGTTTCTGGAGTTATTTTTTTGGAATGGTAATAACAAAGAAAGAGTAAGTGGAAGAAGAAAAGAACTTGAAAGAGGGTGGTGAAATCATTACCCCTTCTTCGGGTTCTTGCTTTTCATTTGATCAAAAGGGATCCTTGGGTTGGATTTTGGATCAAACTAAGGACTCTAAGATGAAGGGGGGATATGTTTTAGGATGTATGGGTAGGTTTTGGCCGAGCCAAATGGCTTTGGAGTTGTGAATTTGAGAGAAGGGGAAGTGAAATTTTATAAGAGGGGTGAGGGTCACCTTAGGAAAAACGTAAAATATTATTTTATAATAAAATAATTTCTAGTTTCTAATGTCTCCAAAATGTATTATTTAAAGGAAAAGGTGGGTATGGGTCAAAAACCACTCATCCAATATGTTTTATGCAGGTTTGGGTCACTATATTAACCTTGTCCCTTATATCTAACTCTTAGTTAAATAGTTTGACATTTACTATGTATCTTGGTATTTTTATATTATTTGGTTAATAAACATAGTATAAACTTCAAGTGAACCCCAAGTGGTTCAATAATAACATATATAATAGTATTTAAGACCTTTGGACAAACCTCAGATTTTATGGAATAGAATACCAATTAATAATATATTTTTAAAAAAACTCTTTTATGTCAATTTTGACACTATTTGGTATTTTGTTTTTTCTAAATTTACAACAGAATTATTACTTAAAAAAAATTAATCTATCCATCTATAAAATATCATATTAACATAAAAAATTAGTGTAATTCATAAAAATTCGCATATTACATATATTTTAATATTTATAATATCAAATGTTTTCATATTTCATTAATTCAGTAATTACTACATCATCATTGTGTCATAAAAAAATTAAATTATTTAATGTTTAAAAAATATAAATAAAATAAAATTATTTAGGAAATTGTTTTATCATTCTAATGAATATTTGTAGTCAAATTTATCTTATGTGTAACCCTATATTAAAAAAGGTTTATTTATTAAACATTGAATTTAACACTTTTAACTCTTCTTTGAATTAAATAATAATAAATGTCCTAATCAAATACATGTGGACCTAAAGGATCATATTTTTTTTCCTAAGGTTTTTTTGTCTAATTACACTTATCTAATAGAATTAGGACATCTTTTAGAGTAATAATAATATCATTTTTACCTTTAATTACGCTTTTTACTTTTAACCATGGTAAATAAAAGCAAAAGTAACTATTCACCAAAAATTAATTTTATCTCATTTAACCACATTTTACTTACTAATATCAACTATGTCTATCAGATTTTCGAAATTCAACTCATAGAAGAGGTCAAATTATGTTTTATGTAAATTTTCAAATGCTCCCAAAAGGTGGGTAAAAGACAGTTAAAAGTTCAATAAAATTCTTATATATCTAAAATTAATATAAACAGACTCCAATGAATTAAATAGAACATATATAAGTATTATGTATCTATTTTGACCTAAAATAAATTTAAAGAAAATAAATAATTATTTAAATAAAAAGTCTGTTTTAAACAATAACACATTGTTTTTCACTATTTATCAAAAATTGAATGTTTTCAGAAAAATACCCAAATTTCACCCTAAGATAATTTTGATACTATGAATTAAAAAATTATGTCTATTTTACCAAATTCAAAACATAGAAGTTTCATTTATTAATTTAAAACTAATTCCCATTGTCAAAACCAAAAAGAATGTTTAAAAAAAATAACTACTAAAAGATTGATACTTGTTTATGTTCAATTTCAGTGTGAAATTATTTCCAATGAATAAAATTTGATTAAATTTTAAAAATATAATATATTTATACTTCCAAAACATGAAAATGTATTATTTTACACTAAAAATTATTTTTATTTAAAAAGTTTTTTTCAGTTAAAATATTGTATATTTAACTATTCACCCAAATAAGAAAGTTATCAGAAAAACACCAAATATTTATTGAAACTAAATTCTTATGTCTTGACTCTAAAGAAGAAGTTTATTTTGTCAAATTTAATATATAAAAGTTTCAAATATTTAATTTAAAAATGGTTCTCCATTAAAAGGTTGTAAAATTGCTTTTTTTTTAAATACTTCTTTTATCTGAAAAAAATAATTATTTGTTTTTGTCATTATGTCTAAAATACTCATAATATGGATTATAAAATAAAAAGGATTATATAAAGTTCAAAATTTAGTTAATAATATTCCTAACCTCTTTTGAACGACTAGTTTGGTAAGTCATGGTGCGAATGAACTCTGTGTTGTGTGTAGTGCAAGTTATTGAATTAGTTTGAAGAAATAACGTACTATGAAATCTTGGAGTGTTACATTCTTCCCTCCCTCAAAAAATTTCATCCACACAATTTGAAATTGTTTTCGAAAATAAAATGTTACAAATAGAAAATAACTTTTGTCGGAAAACCCACATCGGAAATTCTGTAAATAAGATTTAGTCTTCATAAGAGGAAAAGGGGAATGAAAAATTCACCACAAAATTATGATCTCGATTAAAAAAACATTGGTGGAAATAATAGACACATAATTGGAGTAAACAGTAAATATTTATAGGGAGTGATTGAGGTCATCAGTCACAAACAATTGTAGAATTGAGGGCCTCAAATCTATCAATCTATGATGATTTAAAATATCACTGGTTCCACAAAACATAAGGTATTAGGATAACACATTTTTAGTTTTAATATCCCTTAACTAAATTTTAAGAATTAATTTCTTCAAATAATAAGAGAAGAAAAAAAAATATATACTTGAAAAGTAGAGTTTCATCCTTAAACTAATTCCTTCCACAAACTTGTCTTTCACTCTAAAAGATAATAGAACTAAAAATAACATTCTATTTATCATATTTATATAGGGTTCCAAAAAATGAATTTATAATTCATCTACCCATCCTTAAAAAACTACATTATTCAATTTAGGACATCATTTGGGCTAGTGGTAGGTGATAAACCCTTGTCGCCCTTCGGTTGTGGGTTCAAGTATCGCGGCCTTTTTGGACGCGACGAGTTGTCGCCCGACCTCTGGGATGTCCTTTTTATGAAAATCCAAAAATAACCTTAACAATTGAATCTAATTTCTAACTTAATCCATCCCAACCTTTAGACTTATCCAAAATACTTCTATCCAAACTCAGAGTTGAAAATTTATAAGGATGTTAAACACAATGAAGATCCTTTTTCCACGTAATAACATGTAAACACCTTTATCATGTATTCTTTTAAAACATGGTAACTCTCTGAATTACCATAAAACCTTATTGATAACATTCATGCTCCCTTATTCCTTATAGAATAGTAGATATAATCCTTCAATCCAAAAATGTTATAAACTCCAACAATGATGGAATATAAAAATCATTAATCACTTTCAAGGTAGTCAATAATATCCAATATAATTTATCCAAATCAATCATGTATTATTCCAAAATTACTACCTCGGTATTAGAACCATATTATGGTTTATCATTCTCTCAATCATATATTTTCCAAAAAATTAACCTGCAATTGAGTTACTTTTCATGGTTCCACACAATATATAGTCCTTAATGATATAGTACTACAGTACAATCCTTATATACTCCATAATTATTATAACATGTACATCATTAATACAATACTCAAATGACACAATACTTTAATAACAACGTAAGAAATCTAATCATTCTTATTCGTCTTCAGTAGTATCATAACTTTATTATTATCCAATAGCAGCATTTGGGGTATACTCTGATTATTTGGACATTGATTCGCGTAGTGTCCCAGCTCTTTGTTGATGAAGCATTGTACATTTGAAACTTTTTTCTTACCCTTGAAATCATGTACTTGGTGTCCCTTTTCTCCATACTTATAACAAACTCCCATTCTCTTTAATAATTTACCAAGGTTATTCTTTCCACAGTTATCACATATGGGAAAATCCTTCTTTTACCTCTTCCATTTATCCATATTTATGTCTTCCATCATTTTCTTCTCTTGATTCCCTTCAAATCCATAAGACTATTAGAATTCTTTACTTATTTTATTAACACATGATACTATTTTCTTCATATGTTTAAAATAAATGGGAGACTATTTCCCTTCTAAATGTTGGCTTAATACCGTGAAATATATGATCCTTCTTACTCTTTGGATCATACATATTGTTGGAGTTCGCATTCCTTCCACTGGGTGCCATTCCTAAACAATGTCATAAAATAGATTAGTTTACGAATCGAAATACATAAATACAAACTTGTAAAACACTTAACATAAATAAAACAGTTTATGGATATAATCCATAATCATCAAAAAAATGTTTTCTTTGAAGGCGTTTATACATATAAACCCTTCAAAATGGTTTGTAATGAAAATGAGAATTATCCTAAGCATATCCCCTGGGAGTTTCATAAACAAGAGTGCAGCAAGGCCCGTTTTTGTGCACCAGGTCCCATTCTATTCTATCTCAAAGCGGTGTTTTTGGGTTTTACCCCTAGATACATCTGTGCCAGAACTGACTCTACCATCACATATCCAGACAGGGATGTATTGCTTGGAAAACTCAAAAAATCTCTACAATACCAAAATTCTAGGAAGTTAATCTATACTAATCCTCAAAGTCTATCTTAGGGCTATGTTATCAAATCAAGGTTTATCTAAATCTTATTTTAAAGGTTTGTAATAAACTTACTTTGATACCAACTATAACGCCCCGACCCCAGAAGCCCAGAGTCAGTGCATTATTATGTATCATTGGAATTATCACAAAAGATAAAGTCTTGAAAGATCGATTAGTTTAGTACCCTTAGAAGTACTATATACATTCATAAGGTTTACATTACTCCATAAAATGGAAAAACTAAAACAACATTGTTTCCATAGAAAAAATCAGTATCCGATAGACTATCCCTATAGGATAGTCATAATATACTTCTTCGTATCCTGGGAAAAATAAAACATAGAAAGGGGTGATCTCAGATGCTTAGTAAGGATAACAATGTAGTGGAAAATTTCATAAATAAGCACAAAAATTTAAGGCAATGTATACGACTAAAACAAAAACCTTTTAAATATGAACATCAGTATAATATGGAAAAGATAAAAATCAAATAATTCCATTTACTTATTCACATGGATATTCTGATAGTCGAATAATCACATGCTGTATCTATAGACACTTTCATAATGATGGAATGCATAATGCCAGACTTTCATAACCACCTAGTCAAGGCCTTTTGCGAATACTACAAATATGATTTTTTCATGGCCTTGTTCCAAGACACTAGTTTGTCTCACGAGACCTACCAATGCCTCGAGGAGCAATAGCGGGCTCCACCCATAACTTACTAAGTCCAATTCATTCCTCATATGAAAAGGTTCAAACATAACATAAAAGTTCATATTAAAACTAGCATACTAAATTTCAATACTTTGTCCATAAACCATGAATGGTATAAAAATAACACATCCACAGTCAAACATATCACAAAACCTTCAATACAATATTGAAGATTTGTATCATAATAAATCAACTACAATTAAGTTTAAAATCCATCAAAGGATGTTGTTATAGATGAAAATGGTTTGTAAAACTCTTTGTGGGAAATATCCCTTTTTCATAAAAATATTTAAGAGTTACACAATTTAGAAAGGAAGATATTAAAAGATATTTTTCTATCAAAGTGGGAATACCACTTTGAAACATTTTAAAAGAATTATCATTTTAAAAACATTCGTCTCTATATAATTAAATCCTTAAAACCCATTTTGAAAACATGGACATTAATGATAATGATTTAGAAGAATAAATTAAATATATTTTTGAATCAAAGTGTCTCATACAACTTTGAAACTTTTTAATGGAATTTACCTTTTAAAAAAGTTCATGTCCATATAAATAAATCCTTAAAAACGATTTTGAACCCATTGACATTAATGAGATTGATTTAGAATAATAAATATCTAAAACATTTAAATTGATTTTTCAGTAAAAAATTCCCTTAAAAAAATCCCTTTAAAAACACATTTATGAAACATGGGCATGGATAATAAATATGTCCCAATAGATACTCACATAAAAACAACCTCTGATAATTAAGAGATTGTGAAATTAACTTTTACCAATTTGGTAACTTATGAAACATACACCCTAAGAAATAATTATCATACAATGAATATGTAAATATACATAAAATAAAGTTTATTAAACAATAAATGCAATTATGGGCAGAACATACACCACACAAAAGGTAATAGTGTCAATATAGCATGAATCTCACTGGAATAAGGAGTGAGATAAAACCCCTTACCTTGCACTTTCCTTTGGTCGACGGTACATTTATCCTCATTAATAATGACCATTGTATGATATCATATTATACCAGAAAAATATTCATATTTATTATATCATGCATGATTCATTTATGACCTTATACTACCCATTTAATAATGATTTTAATGTAAAATTAACATTTCGGGTAATAATCTCTTTCTTTATCGTACATAGTTTAACTTGTTGTTCCTGATCATATCATTTAGATCATGATTTAAATACTTCCAAAATATAAACGTTGAATTATAAATCATACATATTTATAATATAAATATTTATAAAAGATAGATATATGAAACACAAAACATTGTTTATGGAGACGGTAGGTCGTACGTATGTATAAATGATGTTTCTATTTTCATATCGTATTGACTGGAAATAAGTGAATAAGATATATGTAAGTACATAAATAAATATATATAAATATATATATATATATAGTAGAATTATTATGTTACATATTACATACTTATTTGTAATATATATTTTTATAATTGTCGATGAATGGTGAACTTGGAAAGCAATCTCATCATGTCGTGGAGACGGTAATCCGTATGTACAAACGAGCGACAATATCATTTCCTTAAAGGTGTGGAATTGGATGGTATATTAATTTTACAGAGACATTATCATTTTATTTTTTTATTTATATACATATTACTCATCATCATATCCATCCAAATAAGATAGTGTTGAAAAACAAATCACACCACGACGTGGAGACGGTAAGATGTACATACGCACGCTTGGTGACATTATTGTTAATATAATGGATAAAATAAAAAATATGGTTGTGCCATATTTATAATAACATTGAAAAATATATAATGTTCTATATTTTTTTTATTGTAATAACAATGAAAGAGTAAGTGAAAGAAGAAAAGAACTTCAAAGAGGATGGTGAAATTATTACCTCTTCTACGGGTTCTTCCTTTTGATTTTATCAAAATGGCTCCTTAAGTTGGTTTTCTGATCAAACTAATCCCTCTAGGATGAAGGTAGGATATATTGGAGGATATTTTTTTAGGTTTTTCCCGAGAAAAATGGCTTTGGCAGTGTGAATTTGGGAGAAGGGGAAGTTCCCTTTTATAAGAGGGGTGAAGGGAATCTTAGGAAAAACATATAATATTATTTTATAATAAAATAATTTTCTGTTTATAATGGCTCAAAATTTTATAATTTAAATTATAAAGTGGGGATGGGTTGAAAACCACTCAACCAATTGTATTTGGACTGGTTTGGGTCACTATATTAACCTTATCTTTTATATTTAACTCTTAGTTAAATAGTTTGACATTTACCATGTCTCTTGGTATTTTTATATTATATGGTTAATAAACTTTCGATAAACTTCCAAGAGAACCAAAAATTTTTCATTAATGACATATATAATAGTATTTAATCCCTTTATAAAAACCGTAGATTTTTAAGAATAGAATACCAATTAATAATATAATATATGATTTAAAAACTCTTTTTTGTCAATTTTGACACTATTTGGTATTTTGTTTTTTCTAAATTCATAAAAGAATTATTACTTAGAAGAAAATTAATATAACCAACCCTAACATGTCATATTAATCTATAAAATTAGTTTAATTTATAAAAAGTATCAAATTTCATTTATTTGGATATTTATAATATCATATATTTTAATATTTCATTAATTAGGTAATTACTGTATAATCATTATGTCAAAAATAAATTAAATTATTTAATGTCTAAAAAATATAAATAAAATACAATTATGTATGAAATATTTTTATCTTTCTAATCAATATTTATAGTGTAATTTATCTTATGTGTAACCCTATATTAAAAATTTATTAGTTATTAAACATTGAATTTAACACTTTTAACATTTCTTTGAATTAAATATTAATAAATGTCCTAATCTACTCCATGTGGACCTAAAGGATCATATTTTATTCCTACTGTTGTTTTTGGTCGAATTACACTTATATAATATAATTAGGAAATGTGTTAGGGTAATAATAATATCATTTTTACCTTTAATTACCCTATTTACTTTTAACTGTGGTAAATAAAAGTCAAAAGTTACTATTCACCAAAAATTATTTTCATCTCATTGAACCACATTTTACTTACTGATATTATCTGTGTCTCTTGGATTTCTAGAATTCAAATCACAGAAGGAGTAAAATTAAGTTTTATGTAAATTTGCAAATGCTCCTAGGAGGTGGGTAAAAGATGGTAAAAAGTTCAATAAAATTTTTATATATCTAAAATTATTTTAAACTTACATTAGTGACTTACATTGAACATATTTAATTATTATGTATCTATTTTGACCTAACATAATTTTAAATAAAATAAATAATTATTTAAATAATAACTCAGTTTTTAACAATAACCGAGTGTTTTTCAATATTCAGGAAAAATTGAATGTTTTCAGAAAAATAGCAAAATATCACCCTAAGATAATTTTGATGTTATTAATTAAAAAATAAAGTCTATTTTACCAAATTAAAAACATATAATTTTCATTTATTCATTTAAAATTAATTCCCATTCTCAAAACCAAAAAGACTGGTTTTATGAAATAATAACTAACAAAAGATTGATACATATTTATGTTAAATTTCAAAGTGAAATTATTTTCCAATGAATAAAATTGTATTAAATGGTATAAATATAATCTATTTATACTTCAAAACCATTAAAATGTATAATTTAACAATACAAATTATTTTGAATGAACAATTTGTTTTAGTTAAAATATAGTATTTTTTCACTATTCACCCAAATATGAAAGTTATCATAAAACCCCAAAAATTCATTGAAACTAAATTTATATGTCCTGATTCAGGGGAAGAATTTTATTTTGTCAAATTGAATATATAAAAGTTTCAAATATTGGATTTAAAAAGGTTTCTCCATTAAAAGGTAGTAAAATTGCAATTTTTTTAAAAAATACTTCTTTTATCTAAAAAACATGAATTTGTTTTTTTAATTATGTATAAGAAACTCATAATATGGATTTTAAAATAATAAGGATTATATTATGTTCAAAATTTAGTTAATACTATTCATAACCTCTTTTGAACGGCTAGTTTGGTATGTTGAGGTGTGCTTGAACTCGGTGTTGCATGTAGGGAAAGTTATTGAATTACTTTGATGAAATAACTTTCTATGAAATCTTGGGGTGTTACACCTTCTAAAGAGGGATACATGGAATTAATCATGTACTTGTGATAGATTTATAGGGAGTAATATTCAATAGGCCACCGCTCTGATGTGATCAAGGATCTTAAAGGGGTTGATGTATCTTGGACTACGCTTTCCCTTCTTCCTAAATCTCATTCCCTTTATCTGTGGAGATATACAGGGAAATAACATGTATCTAATATCAATATCTACATCTCATCAATGATTGTAGAACAGAAATTATGTCGACTCTAAGCATATTTGATGTGCTGCTGAATGCTTTTAACCTTTTCCATATTTTACTCAACCATTTAGGACTTAGAAATTTTCATTCCCCAACATAATACAGGCATGAAGGTGTTCTACACCACTTCCAATAAAGGACTTCATATGTATCCATTTTTATTCTTGAGTGGAAAATGTTATTATATGAGAACTCCAACAGAGGGAGATATTGATCCCATCCTCTTTTGAAGTCAATTGACCACGCTTTCAAAATTCCATCAAGTGTATGGATAGTCCACTAAGTTAGGACATTAGTTTGTGAGGTGATAAGTTTTGTGGGATTTCGACTTAGTATTTAGAGTGTGTTCGAAACTCTTCCAGAACGTATAGGTTAATCTTGGGCCTCTATCTGATACAATTGATTGTCATGTTCCATGGAGACTTACCACATATCTAATGTATATCCTTGAATGCTGATTGAGTTAGAAAACCGCCCAAATCATAATGATGTGTGAAATATTTGTGCGATCATCCACCTCAACCCATATTTAATTATTCCCTCTTTATGTCTTTGGAAGACTCGTGACAATGTTCATGGTGATGTTTTCCTATTTCCATATATGTATAGGTAATATTTTCCTCATACCCTTGTATTTCTTATTTTCTTCTTTTACATGATGGAATACAAGAAATCTTGATTTATATTCCACACTCTCAGAGATCTTGATACATATTTTTTCTTCCTGGGTTTATAAAGAGGGTTGTCTTATGAGCTTCAACCAATAGATCATTCTTTAACTCTGTATTTTATGGTACACATATCCTTGATGAAAATCTCACAACTCCTTCTTCATTAAAATCAAACTCTAAGGATTTACATTTTCTTATAGTTTCTACTTTCTTATGAATTACTAAATTTTTTACGTTGATCTTCCTTTATCCTCTCTAGAAGGGATGGTTGAACAATCAATTACGAAAAAGATTCATGATGTTCCTTCCTTTATGATTTCCCTGTCAATCATTTACAATTCTTAAATGATTATAACCCTCTCAATTCTAATCAATGATAAAATTAATGGATCCTTTCTACAAAGATATTCCTCCACTATATTCACTTTACTAGGTTGGTAGTGGATTGAGAATTCATCATACTTGATTAGCTCAAACCATTTTCTTTGTTGAATATGCAGCTATTTCTATGTGAATACATACATGAGTCCTTTTTTATCTGTATAAATTTCAAAATTATTACTAAATATGTAGTGCCACCATATTTTAAAAGTTACGATCATTAAAGCCAACTCTAGATCATGTGTTGGGTAGTTCTATTCATGAACATTCAACTTCATTGAATTATAGTCTATGACTATTTAATTCTTCAATTAACACATAGTATAATCCCTAATTTGAAGCATCATTGAATAGAACAAAAATTTCTCCACTTGTGGGAAGTGTGAGAACATGTGTTATAATATTCCTCATTTTCAACTCCTTGAAGATATCATAACAATGATCATTCTAGGAAAACATTACTCCTTTCCGATTTTTCTTGGTTAGAGTGATTGATAATTTTGAGAAATTTATCAAAAATCAATGATAGTACATAAATAATCCATGGAAAACATGAATATATGCCACAGATGTTGGCATCAAACATCTTTCAAATGATTATGTATTTACATGGTCTAGAGATATCCCATTTCTTGTGATTATATTCCTCAATATTGAGGCTTACTTCAACCAGAAATCACATTTTTTGTAAATTTCATAAATCTTCTACTTTCAGAGGGACTTTAGAAAAGTTTTCCAATGCTCCTCATGCTCATACTTACTTTTGGAGTATATTAGAATATCATATTTAAAAACTAATTTTTTTTGATGTAATCTATAATGATTATATTCATAAATTCCATGATGTTTATTTTAGCATTAATGAGAATGAATTTCATTACAATGAACTCATAATGTCTGTACGTTGTACGAAAAGAAGTGTTGGGGATATCTTTTTTCTTAAAACTATCTTGTTAATATCTTGAGTATAGATCCACCATGGATATGTATTTTTATCCATGTAGCTAATCAAACAATTCATAAATCTATGGAAAATTATTCTCATTCATTATCATTATCTTAATGAGCTCACAATAAAAAAAGAAAAGGTGCACTGACCCATCTTTCTTCTTGATGAAGAGGAACTGATGTACCCCATAGTGAATCACTTGGAAATATGAATTCTTTATCAATATTATCCTATAGTTGATTATTTTGAACATCATGTTACAGTAAACCCATTCAATATAGAGTGTGGGATAATATTAATTCCCTAGTTATAATCTAAATTGATAATTCAACCTCTTGACTAGGTAGATGATAAGGAAATTCTTCCAGAAACACCTTAGTGTATTCCCTTACAATGGGAATTTATTTGAGGATGATCCTTTTCATAAACTCAATAATTTGAGATTGATATTATTTCTCAAAGGGAAATAATATTCATGTTTGAAATGTTTCTACTAAGGAAGATTCATCCTCCCCCATTCACTTTTACAGAATCAGGAGTCAATTCATGATATAGATAGTGATTTCCTTATAACAAACATTTATATTGGATTTGTATAAGGAAAGCTTATACATGCCCTGAATTACATCATGTTCCACCAAAGGGATTAAGGAAGGGTTTTATGGGAATTTCATCCATCAAATTTTGGCTTGGGGTGAGTTGTATACACATGAATTAATAATTTCTCCATTTTATTTTCCATTGATAACTATACTTTCATGATTTTTGGTGGTGTTTTAATTCTTCTACTAAATTTCATGATATGAAGGAAGTCATATTACTAGAATAAAAAATTATATTCTCCATTAATGAAGAAATAAGTGGCATACTTTTCACCACTTCATTTTTGTGATCCACCTCAGCATTGTTTATGGAAAAAGATCTCCCTAGTTGCCTTGAATGTTGTTGGTTTTCTATGAAAACCCTTGTCTTTGTGCATTGTTTTTAAAAGTGATCTGGTTCCCTGAAGTTGAATCAATGAACAATTCATTTATGGTTAAATGGGTATTTCCTTCCCTCCATCACATTTTGGGTTTCTCTTGTTAGTGATTCCTAACTACGTTTCCATCCTTATAGCACCATAATCATTTTCTCATCATCCTTGGGTAATTTTTTGGATACATATTTCCTAACCATTGACAAGTTTAATTTTGAAATTTCATGGAACCATTATATTTCTCCATTGGGCTGTAAGAATTAGACTCCAATTTCTGCTTCTTATCACCATAATGCCCATGACATTTTCCGACCTCCATCTCAAAATTGAGGCAACATAAGACATTCTACTCATATCTATCACTGTATTGGATCTCTAGGGATTTTTTAGATGAGTTTTTATCCCACCAATGAAGACTTCAACCTTCAACTCAGGGGTAATGAAAAATCTATATGGGTATCGTGCAAGTCTTGTGAAAGTTTCCTCACATTCCCATATATTTTCATCACCTTTTTTTCTTAACCTCAATGAAATCCCTTTCAATTTTAGAATGGATAGTGTAAGAAAAATATTTATAAAAAATTCCAAAATTCATTCAATCCAATCACTTTTAACTCTTCTTTGTGATTTGTATTCTAGATCAATGTACACCACTAATTTTTTTCTCCCTCAATATGATAAACATCCAATAGAACCTTATCTTTCTCAGAACATTGAGGGATGATAAATATCTTATCAATGTATTTGATCAATTTTCCATGATTAAGGGATTATATGATCAATTTAAATTGTGATACCTTTGTGAAATAAAGTACTCAATTGCTTCTCTTTCATTCTTAGGGGGATTTGGGTGCCCTTTATTATCGTTGTTTCAATTCAAAACCTGAGTTAGTTGAGAGAGCATCTTTACAATTTTTGTGAATCCTACTCCCAAATGGATTTAAATCTCATTGGGTAAGTAATCACACTGCCCATAACATTTATTTTTTTACCTGATTCCTCCATTTTCTGACCATTGTATAGAATAAATAGAAAATTAGGGAAGAGAATTTATAAACTCTTAAATTCATTGAACGAGATCCAATGACATTAAAGACATAAATTATAAATGGAATTTGTTTCCCTAACTTATTAATTTATAGGTTTCTATATATGATATCCATGATATATTTCCTAAAATATAATATTATAGTAATTGTTTCCCTTAATAATGGTTTGTAATCAGATTATGAATTTAAGAAAGGATATACCATTGGAGTGTAATACCAGGTATGCAGAAAAGCCTATTTTCATGCATCAATTCTTAGAAGAATTTAGCTCAATGTGGTGTTTTTGGGATTTACCCCTATGTATATCTATGTGAGATCCACATCAACTTATAGTATCTATATTGGGATGTATTTTCTTACTATATCACATACTCAATAATTTCTATAAATTAGGGATGTTTTCTTATACTTAGTCCAATCTCTAAGGTTTCTATAGAGTTTTCAAATACTAATCCCCAAAATAACTAAACTTTTATTTTTATACCAACTATAACAGTGATTTTAAACATTAAAAATTAATTCATTAGTTATTACATAAAATTACAAATAATATAACCCAAAATATAGATAAGTCTACTGTATTTGGGATTTAGGTATATAGAGTAACATCTCAAACATGGGATACATGAACATTATTGAAAAATTCTTTAACATGATTCTAAAATTCCATGTCTTTTAAAACTACATGGGAGAACCTAGGGACATAAATAAGAAAGGGGTGAGCTATAAATACTAATAAATAAATAAAAACTTTATTAGGTAATACATGTTGTACAATATTAATATCAATGAGTAATAACATGGGTGAGAATCACAAACATTAAAAATAATACATGATATAGCATGATAACATAAAATAAACAAGGTAAATGTGGCAAAAACATATAACACATCATCATAAATATAGGTAACAACTAACAGATAAGTCATCATGATGGAAAAAGTTCCATAAAGGAATCAGGTTCACTCCGAGTCACAAAATGAAATATCATGAGACTAAACATTACTCAATGCATTGGAGTACTATATAATTTCGTGTTCACCCGCCACATTCATTTAATTATTATGATTAAGTGTTCCATATTAATCATAAAAAAATTGAATCATTATTTTTCATATGTTATTCTACAATAATGAAGTGTGGAATACAAACATTTAATTCCCAATTCAAATAATTATTATTGTATAAATTTGAACACCCCTGATAATTAATGGATTTGGTATTCACTTTACAATTTTCTTGGAATGGAAAATCTCATTGATATTTTGGAAGCATAATTTAGACAATTTGATTATGAGAGTGAAATAGAATCTCATAATTTTTAAATAAAATGGGTAGAAATAGGGACATGGAATGATATATACCAACATTAGCAATTGTAAATAGAAGGTTGAAGATGATAAAGAAACTTAAAAAAATAAGAGAAGGTGGGGATTCTGTACTAAAATTTATTATGGTATTGTGTATACACAAAGAATAATGAGAGGGATAAATGAGAGTGAAAGTCAACTCTCATTATGTAGAAATCAAATATATAATAATAGGGATATGAAAGAAAATACCCCAACATTAATGAATGTAAATTAATAAGAATGACATAAAATAGGTGCTTGAACAAAAATGAGAGTGGAAGATCCCCTACCATTAGAGTGTGACACAAAATTCATGGGTGGAGCTTCTTGAGATCTTGGGAGAACTCTATAGAAGAGATGATAGAGTAAGTACGTGATCCAATGATTTTTGAGTGAAGAGAAATGGGATATTGGTTGGGTTATATAAGAAATCAGTGGAGATTTATTTATTATTTCTCAAACATTGGTTTTGGCCACTATATAATAAAATAACCAAAACCGAAAACCATCCCATGGTTTCTACCAAATGGTAGTGGTTTTTATTATTTTATAAGGCTAATGTACTTACATAATAAAATAACACCCTTGATGATGTGTAATTGAGTTGTACTCTTAATGAAATGATTTTAAAACCTTAAAATATATTAATGGTTTTGAAGGATTCAAAAAGGCTTTATAAAAATAATAAAACAAACATAAAATCATATTATTTTAAATTTAAAATATATATATGGTTATGGATAACTTTATAGTATTTATTACCACACTTAGGGGTCATTATTAATTTGTAACATCCTGACTCAGCTTACTATCAAACTAGTAGCCAGACTGGTGGGTCACATTGCCTCAAACACATTTCCTCGTATGCCAGAGGCTACAGACTAAAAGAGAAGGTCTTTGGAGTGGATTGTTGGGAGACTATACCTTCATATTAGACTTCCAACATGGTACAATCATAATAAATATCAGACAATGGCAGAAGCGGTGTAGATAAATGATAAAGTAGCAGAATACAATTATTATTACAACTAAATTGAATTTTCCAATTCCAATTTATACAATGAATGGATTATAAATGATGAATAATAGGAAGGAGAAAACAAAAAACATTCGTTACAAAACAATGAAAAATAATGATAAGACACCAAATCCTCACAAGCGATCTCCAGGAGCATCCAGAACTCCATCTCAATCATTTTCTTCTAACTCCCATGTATGTGATATACAGTAATTTACATAAATCCTATAATTATAAGGTTGACTCAGGTACCTAGGGTACCCAAGAAGGGTGTGAGATATAAATCTCAGTAGTCCATCACCCACGATGTATATCCCAATCCATGTAGTGCATCATATATTTAAGTAGTCTGTAGGTATATTTATGTAATGAAAGAACTGCTTCAATAAATAAACACCCATCAAGGTTCATAAGGGACCCATGGCAATGATACCTACTTCATATCATAGATTTAATAAGTATGAAGAAGCCACAATATATATATATATATAAAGATCATAACTATCTTTTTTTAAAATTATATCCCCACGGTAAACATATATACGTAACTGGAATGGATTAAAACTACGTCCACGCCATATATGTTTATATAGAGCTAGCATGTGGTAAAAGAACCTCCCACCCATAAACATTTATATAGAGTTCGCATGGGGTAAAACTTCCTATCACCCATAGATGTTTATATTGAGCTATCATAGGTTAAAACTGTGTCCCAACCGTAGATGTTAATATAGCCATCCTGGGGTAAAACTGTCTCTCACCCATAGAATTTTATATATCTGGCATAGTGAAAAACTTCCTCCCACCCATAGAAGTTTATATAGATTGCATGGGTTAAGAAACACATTCATGTTTATATAGATGGTATGGGAAAATAATTCCTCCCAACCATTCCGAATTATATATTACAAGCATGGGGAAAGAATTTATCCCACCCATTCACATTTATATATATCTCATTATATAGAAAGATCATGTCCCCAATTTTTAAGATGAGCACAAGGAATTACTTCTTATGACATATCATTATGTCCTTTATAAATGACCAAGATATAATCCAGTATAACTTAAAACATGAGGAGAAATATCATGTGTTCCTTTAATTATGTTTCATTCCATTTAATCTATCACATTTCAAAAAGTAGTATTTCATAAGGCATTGATAAAAGCGAATGGTTTTACCATCCCAACGGGTCATTTCATTTGAAAAATATTTTCATAATATCCTACATGAGGATTTACCTATCATATGAAAAGTCAACCATGTTCGGTTACCATTAACTCATTTAATTTATTAATGCATGACGATACCATTTATAAGATCAAATGGGTCACATAGAGGGTGGAATTGTCATTACAGGACTTTCTTACTTGGTTCATTCCATATTAATAGTCTAATGGTGCTTAGAGGGTACATTTGTTCAACAACTATTTTTAAAAAAAAGATGGAAACCCCATTTCGGGATATCAAAGAGGTGATATTAGAGGTGTTCTTTATTGCTAACAGCGACATAAAGCTTAAGGAATAGATTAATTCAATAATTACAAGAAATATGAATAATAATGAACTATCATTGTGAGTTTTTGAAGACAGTGAACCTCTATTGGAAGGATTTTATAATAAAAAAAGGTTTTGTTTATCAAAAAAAACATTTATCAGAACTATGCATTTATCAATTATCACAATTTTACTAATCAGAGGGGCATAAAGTGGGAAATTAATTTATATCAATTTAATAGGGAAAGGAAAGGTATCATACCTCAAAGAGGAACAATGCCAACATCTGAAACATGAAAGATTTATCAGAGACCACTTCGAACTACTCCACACATGCACACACATACCATAATAAATATATATATATATGTATATATATCGCTTAACCCAATAAAAATATTCTACAAAACATGATGAAATTTATACATGGAAGATATATATATTTATATATATATATACAAAATTATATTATTTCTCTCTTTCAAAGTTGATCAAAACCCACTACAAAAAATTCTAGAGACCTGACCTGACTTGAAAATTAAATTTTTTATTTGAAAATCACTTTTAAGGAAAAAGTGGGAAACCTCTTATGTTCAACATTAGATATCGATGAGTGCAGTAGTAAATCACAAAATAATTAAAAACAATACTAATATTATTGTATTTTCTTACCTGATATAGCTCCCACTAAAGTGTCTTAACATTTGTATGCAGATCCTCCTTGATTAAATCTTCAAGATGATCGATTATCTTGACCCAAGTCTGGATGTACTCCTCCGTGTCTATCTTCCCTTCATTGAATCCCCATTCCAAAATTCGGTCTTGTAGGTCTATCTAGGACTTTTGTTTCTTTTTAACATCATTTTAGACCTCTCTTTCTAATGATCTATTCAAATCCTCCTATGGAGCATTGATTTGAAAAACCCCTCCTCACACTTCGATCTTAGAATGAAGAATTAAGTCGAGGTATTTCTCTGTTCCCCCATAACCCTTTTCTATCGCATTATGTCACGACCCACCTCCCCTAGCAATAAACCATGTCATTTGAACCCATGGGTGTCCTACAATACATTGGTTTCCTTCCCATCACACCATAGGCTATTACTCACTAGGGTCACTTATCATACTAAGGACTGTCCCCACAGGCCAACACATCTCTTTTCCCGTGTACTTTTTTCTCACTCGCACACACCCTGGGAAACTTCTCAGAAGGTCACCCATCCTGATCACTACTCCAGGCCAAGCATGCTTAACTATGAATTTCTAATCAGACATGCTCCCAAAAAGAAAGGTGCACCTTGTTGACATGGGTAGTAACATTTATCCTTTTTAAGTATTGCTTTTTCAGGGGTGTTACATTATCCATCGCTTTAAAGAAAAACTCCCTCATTGTAGTCCTCAAGCCTCAAACCCAGGCAGTGCCTAAGCACTTCCATCTAGGTATTGGATCAGATACCATTTATAACAGCGGGGTCCCTATAACAAGGTCCAGGCTAGGTCCTGGTTTAAAATTTTGTCGTTTAACTCTCTTACTGGGTTTCGGGCCTGTGTGCGGTCACTGCACGGTGGGAGGTAGATGCGCAGTCAACTCTGGTGTCACCCAAACGTCTAACGATTAAAATGAATAAAGATTCATTTAAATAAAGTGTGTTAAATGTTTAAAGTGTAATAATGATAAAAATTTTATGTAATTAATAATATTATTATTAGTGAAGCATTATTATCATTGTTATTATTATTATTATTATTATTATTATCATTTTGTTATTATAATTTTTTAATTACCTTTATTAATGATATTTTTATTATAATCATTTTTTGTTTTCATTATAATTTTATTATAAGTATTATTATTATTAAGATTATTATTTTTTATATTATTATTATTATCATTATTTGTATTATACTTATTATCATATTTATCATTTTTGGTATTATTGTTGTTATTATTATAATTATTAATAGTACTAATCTTATTATTATTAATATAATAGAATGAAAAAAATAATAAAAACTGAAACCCGAACTACCCGGCGGTGCACCCCCCCCCACCCCCTTCTCTATTTTTGTTTTGCTCTTGCACACTTACCCCCCCCCCCCCCACGCTTCTGGCTGCTGTCGACCTCCCGCTCGCGACCCAGCACCATGCCACCTTCCATCTCTGCAGACCTCGCCTCACCCTGCACCTCTTGCCCTTCACGCCTCAGCGGCTCCCGCACCCCTGCCCACGCCCCGACTGGCCTCAGCCCCCCTACCCGGCTCCTCCCCAGCGGGCCGTCCGCACCCCTCTCCCCCTTAGCACCTGTCCAGCCTCCTACAACCATCTCCCATGCCCCACTCCTCACCTCCGCCTCCGCCACACCTCCACCCGCCCGGTGACCTCCACCTCCCTCCGGCAGCGATGACCCTCACCCCCTTCCATGCTCCCTATGTGCTCCGTCCCCCTCTAGAGACCTCCGTGAAAGCTCCGAGGAGCCCTGCCTCAGGCCATCAGCCCTCCGACCTCCATTCCAGCATCCCAGGCACTCTCGACCTTTTTCTCAGCACTTTGGCGCACCCTCCGGCTCTCGTTCCGGTGTTCCATCTTCTTCTGGCCCGCCTGCTCTGCATTTCCCAACAGCCACACCTTCGGCCGATCATGTTATGGCCTTCCACGGTCCGGCCAACCACCGCTACCTTACGCCGGCCAGCAGTGCATTTGACAGTCGACGCGCGACCCCCAGTTGTCTCTGTGACGGAGCGCGCCACCCCTTATGACTGGGGCGCAACCCCATGGGTCTATTTCGTCTTTACGCCGAGGTAAATTTTGTGACGTGATTTTTTTTGAGTTTATTTTATATCAGTGGTTGGTTGTTTTGGTTGTTTTGGGGTTTGTTGCAGCGCATTGGTGGAATAATTCCTCAACACTGCGGTCTTCGGCTTGCGCGTGCGTACACGCCTGCACGAGGTGTGTTGCATCGTCGAGTTTGGTTTACGAGTCGAGGTATGTCTCCCCTGCACTTTCCTTGAAGTTTAGAATTTATTTATTCATTTCCTTTTAATTGATTTTCAGTAAATTTATAGTAGTATAAAATAGTTAGTTTTTGTGTGGTAATCTGCTGAAAATGGAAGCTGTTTATTTCTTGCGTTGCACTAGAAGTATTGTTCTTGGATTTTAATTCTGTTTTTTTCCTTTGATATTGCTAAATGGGTTCTTTATGAAATGTTCAAGTCATGTTGAACTATGTTTTGAAATGGTTTTGGTGTGTGTAAAATCGTAGGTGTATTGTTTATGGAAAATGGTGTTCTCTTAAAACCTTGAATATAGAAAATGCATATTTGGCCTTTAAACATGATTTTGGAAACATTAAGTGTGGTTCTTGTTTGATGAAAAATGTTTTCCTTTGGTGCATGAACAAATGTTTGGATTTCATTTGAGAAATAGAATTCCTTCAAAAAGTTATAAAAGGCATGTTTGGCTCTTGATGAAAGCAGGTGAGTTTGGATATTGGAAGATGGTTTTACTTGTGGCACCAATGTGTTTCAGTTTTAAAATACTGATTTGAGATTCTTAAATGAGGTTCTAAGTGTGTTTTTGGTTTTCAACGAGATGGCGTGCGTTGCATCTTTTGGAAATGTTTTGGTATTAAAAGGTTGTTGAGGCCCTGTTAGCACTTTAAATAAAAATGGTTTCATCAGAAAACCCTCCTTGGAATGGGTCCTCGCCCTGTTGGTTGATGAAAGATGGGGGTTACCTTGGCCTAGGGCTCCCCTTGTGTGATAATGGTTTAAAGGCGAGGGTCTTGTTCCTTGGGGTACTTGGGGGTGTTTTTGTTGTGTGTGTGTTGATGGTGTAAGATGATAATGCATTTGTTGAATATCTTGACTAGTATTTTTTGACTCACCCCCTTTTTAGTACTTTGCATGGGAACCTGGCATAGTAAGTGACTTTTTGTGAACGATTGTTGCACTAGTTTAGATTACGCACTGTCTAGTAGCCCCATTGCAAGGGAATACTGTGTTATTGCTGCTATGGGGATTGGGCCCCTCGGTTAGGCCATGTAGGGCTATGCTGAGTGTTAGGGCGTTATGACTTCATCGAGTTAGGGAATGCCGTCATGATGAGTCACATGTATTGTACATTCTGGATTGTTCACAAGCTCCTAAGTTTGACCCATATCTTTTGGATTTCTTTTGTTAGTAGTGATCGGTGTAGTGTTTGTTTTTATACCTACATTGTCCCTTACCATGTGGTTTCTACTGTTCCTTTTGGTACATTGTTCTTTTTGTGAAAATGGTTTCAAATGAAAATGTTTTATTCTATTTGTTTAAAATATAAAATGTATCATTATTCTCCATTTGAAAATACTGTTGGCACTAATGAAAGGAACTTAACTTTTGAAAATGAATAAGGGCAATGATTTGTGTTTTATTTTCAAGTGAAATATTTATGAATGCATTCTTTTATACATTGTAGCTCAAAACTGGATTTGTGAATTCTTTATTTATTGGCAGTGCATTGGGATTTTTTGTTGGCCTCACCTACTAAGTATTTTTTTGTACTCACACCTATATTTTACCATTTCAGTTGAAGGTTCCTTTGTTCATGTTTCTTGGTTTGTGCCGCTCAGTGTTGGAGTGTGGTTGGTCCTTTTTTGGGTGGTGAACTGAGAGGCCACATGGAGGTACGTTGGTCGCGTGGCTTTCAATTTATTTCTGTTGTTAGTGTTTGTCAATTTTTTTAGTTTCTATTCTATTTTGATCCTAGTTTGTTTGGGCTAAAATCAATCCCAATGATTAAATCCTGATGCCCGACACTAGTTGCCTACTCGTGGGAATCGGGAATGCCCTTCGGGCCATGTCACGGACCGGCTCGGGTGACGGGTTTGGG
This sequence comes from Viscum album, assembly GCA_963277665.1. Classification (NCBI taxonomy): domain Eukaryota; kingdom Viridiplantae; phylum Streptophyta; class Magnoliopsida; order Santalales; family Viscaceae; genus Viscum; species Viscum album. The sequence continues at coordinate 1,777,253,931 of OY728131.1, read as the reverse complement.
GCTGACTCGGGTCGGTTTGTGACAAAATGGTATCAGAGTGAGGTTCTTGTTAATTTCAGTGTCTGGTAGATGGAGATTAATATTTTTTGGACTTGAGAGGTAGGTATGGGAAGGACGTCATGAACCCTCTCTCGTGCTGCACCTCGAGTCGCCCGGGATAGTCTAGGAATTGGGTCTGTGTTTCGTTATGGTTTTTTTTGGATTGTGGGATGACAACGGAGGTAAAACGATGTTACAGCATGATGTCACATGGAGTAGTGACCCATGTGGAGTCCGGGTACATGGTTTTAATTCCTCCTAGTTGTTGATGCTTACTTGGGGCATGGACCACAACCATGTCACCAGGTTAAGTGTGACTGCTAGTCCCTCACTCTGGTGGTATGATGCAAGTTGAGTGTCGTTTTCATTCTGGTTGGTGTAAGTGCATTTTTGGAAATGAAAAAGGGTTTTTGAAAATGGGACTAATTTCTTATAAATGACATTAAATTTATGAAATGGGTTTTAAAATTGAAAGCTTTTGGGTTGGAAAACTAGTTTTTTCTTGGAAATTGGCCGAGAATAGTTTGGGGTGAAGAAACCCCAGGTACTCCTTATGAACGTTTTCACATGTGAGAGGATGCGTGGAAAGTGAGTGTTGGTGCGTATGAATAAAAGTGGATGAAGAAATGTGCAAAAGTTCATTGGATTACCTGGGAGTGTTTGAAATTATAGGCTTGACCTTGTTTTCTAAATTTGGTTATAAAGAAGAAAATGACATTTGGAAAATTGAATTTCATTTGAAAAGTGGGTTTAGTATTTGGAAATTGCCATGAAAGAAGGCAGTTTTGAAATCTAAAATAAAAAAAGAGGGGGTTTTGAAAAATTAATTTTGGTTTGTGTTTGCATTTTCCTGTTTTTTTGAGCTAGTTGTTTTGGGTGAAGGCGCTTTCTTTGACGTTGCTTCAATTGATATCGGTTTTGGCTTGGTTTTATATATGTTGTTCAAAAATTCCGCCCAGAAAGGTCCCCCGAATTTTAATGAGTCATGACCAGTTTTTGGTCTTTCTTGGACTTAGTCTATCCTTCATGGTGATTTGAGTCTGTTAGAGATAGTGGAGTGGCTTGAAGAGGTCGAGTGTGTATTCAGGTTATTGGGAAATCCCAAAGTTGTCAGAGAGCATGTTGTTTTGGGTCTGTTTGAAGGTCCGGCTCTTGATGAATGAGAGTTGTTCGCCCTGCCATCACTGTAAGTTGAGATGACGTGGGGAGTTTTTAAATTTTTCTTCGTTTGATGGTTTATACCTAAAGAGGTGAAGAGAAAGAAAAATGGAAGAGCTCACGCGTAATCAACAGGGCCAACAGATGGTGAAAGCATGTGTTGACAATTTCAAGGAACTAGTGCCTTTCTTTGGAGGCAGTGTCGCATGATTTGATGAAGACTCCTCCCTTCATCAGGGGTCTTTGTCCAAAGATCAAAGAGAAGGTTCGGCATTTTTGGGGCCACTATTTTGAGAAGTTGGTGCATGAGGTGATCTTAGCTGAGTTGGTCTCCAGAGCGCAAACAGTTGCCAATCCACCGTATCTAGTTTCTTGTGAAGGTCCCCCATCTGACGAGAAGAGTGTGTCAGGTGAATTTGTTTCTAAAGAGTTCTCTACAGGGGCTCTAACTTCAAGTTCAACAGACCGTCTAATGGTGTACCATCAATATGGATGTTTAGGGCATACAAGCCGTCATGCCACACCCCTCTGAAGACGTTCCATCGTTGAAAGTGTCTGGATCATCTAGGGAAGCTTTGCAGGAAGCGTCGCCTGAGGAACACACTATGACTGGAAGATTCTCGTGCCTGACGGTGAGGCAGGGGATGCCTCAACCATCAGAGCCCCAACCACAGGTCTTGGGGTGAAGCTCACATGCGTTCGGGAGTTGTCAGGGGTGTGAAGCCTCAGTTCGGGTTTTGGTGTTTCATGTTGCCAATGAAACATTCAAAGTTCTTCCGTTCATGTTCTTCCACTATTAAATTTTTGTTATTGTTTTAGGTCCATTTTTTCGTCGTGAAGTTAGGATGGACGTGATCATTTGTAATCCAAATAGTCTGGTTCGTCTGAATTATGATTGTCTGAATCATGCATTTTTTCTTAAAAGTTTGTTTAACCGTTGTATATGTTGATCCCAGTTTATCTATTTTTGTATGGGGATGTAAGTGCCTATGGAAGAACTGATGCTTGTGGTTATACTTAGGTTTACTGTTTGAGTTAGGTTCTGCTCATAGGTTTTTCTCTAGTGTTAAGAGTTTTTGGTCCAGGTCTAGAGTTTCGTTGTTCAGCGAAGCTGTTGTTCGCTCGTGCTTTAAAAGTTAGTTTGGATTGGTTGGGAGTTCCCGCATCGGCCCCTCTTCCCGATGTTGTATGTTTGGGTGTTATATTTCAGCGCTAGTCAAGTTCTTGTGTTGGGGAGAACCCTCTTGTGTTCTCCAATTCTCTTGTGTTGTGTTTTCCTTCGGTCTCAATTGGGCATGGATCCATGTTATGTCTATGGTTCAGCAGAGTGACTTTCTGGGGGAAGAAAGTGTCTGTGGTGGGGAGAATTGTCACACCCCGACCATTTTATTAATTTTTATTTTATTAATTCTCGGATTTGTGTCCTAGAAACAAGGTCTGGGCTAGGTCCCGTTATAAAATTTTTGTCGTTTAATGCTTTTACTAGGTTTCAGGCCTGTGTGTGGTCACCACAGGTTGGGCGGTAGACGCGCAGTCAGCCTGGGTGTCGCCCAAATGTCTAATGATTAAAATGAATAAAGATTTATTTTAATAAAGTGAGTTAAATGTTTAAAGTGTAATAATGATAATAATATTATCTAATTAAAAATATTATTACTAGTGATGCGTTATTATCGTTGTTATTATTATTATTACTATTATTATTATTATCATCATTTTGTTATTATAATTTTATTATCACATTTATTAATGATATTTTTATTATAATCATTTTTGGTTTTCATTATAATTTTATTATTAGTATTATTATTATGATGATTATTATTGTTGATATTGTTATTATTACTATTATCATTGTTTGAATTATACTTATTATCATTATTATCATTTTTGGTATTATTATTGTTATTATTATTATTAATATTACTAATCTTATTATTATTAATATAATATAATGAAAAATAATAATAATAATAATAACTGAAACCCTAACTACCTGGTGGAGCACCCCCACCCCCTTCCCTATTTTTCTTATTCTCTTGCACACTTAACCTACCCCCCCCCCCCATGCTTTAGGCCACCGCTTACCTCCCTCTTGCGACCCAACACCCTTCCACCTTCCATCTCCGCAGACCACGCCTCGCCCAGCACCTCTTTCCCTTGGTGCCTCAGCGGCTCCTGCACCCCTGACCTCGCCCCGACTGGCCTCCACCTCGCCCCCCTACCAGGATCCTACCCGGCACGCCGTCCGCACCCCGCACCCCCTCATCACCCAGCTAGCCTCCTGCAGCCGGCTCCCACAGCCCACTTCTCGCCTCTGCCTCCGCCGCGCCTCCACCCGCCCGGTGACCACCCCCTCCCTCTGGCAGTGACGATCCTCACCCCCCTTCCCTGCTCCATCTGGTGACCTTCGGTCGAGCTCCGACGAGCCCTGCCTCTGGCCAGCAGCCCTCCGGCCGCCGTTCCGGCATCCCGGTAACTCCTATCCTTTTTTCAGGTGCTCTGGAACGCCCTCCTGCTCTCCTTCAGGTGTTCTGGATTCCTCCGGCGGGCCTGAACTACGTTTCCTGACCGCCACACCTTCAGTTGGTCGCATTCCGGCCTTCCGCGGTCCAGCCAACCATCGCCGCCTTGCGCCAGCCAACGGCGCACCTGACGGTCAGCGCCGACCCCCGATGGTCTCCGTTCCTGAGTGCGCCACCCCTTATGACTGGCGCCCGACACCGTGGGTCGAGCACGTCTCTGCACAGAGGTAAATTTTGTGATGGGAATCGTTTTGAGTTTATTTTATATAAGTGGTTGGCTGTTTTGGTGTTTTTTGCAGTGCATTGGCGGAATAATTCTGCAACGCTATGGTCTTTGGCTTGCACGTGTGTACATGCTTGCGCGAGGTGTGTTGCATTGTCGAGTTCGGTTTGCGAGTCGAAGTAGGTCCCCCACTGCACTTGCTTTTAAATTTATAATTTATTTATTCCTTGCCTTTTCATTGATTTTAAGTAAATTTAAAGTAGTATTAAATATTTATTTTTAGTGTCGTAACCTGCTGAAAATGGAAGCTATTTATTTCTTACATTGCACTGGTAGTATTGTTCTTGGATTTTAATTCTTGTGTTTTCTTATGATATTACTAAATGGGTTATTTATGAAATTTCCAAGTCATGTTCAAGTGTGTTTTGAAATGGTTTTGGTGTGTGTTAAATGGCAGGTGTATTGTTTATGGAAAATGGTGTTCTCTTAAAACCTTGAATAGAGAAAACGATTGTTTGGCCTTTAAACTTGGTTTTGGAAACCTTATGTGTGGTTCTTGTTTGATGAAAAATGTTTTCCTTTGGTTCATGAATAAATTTTTGGATTTCGTTTGAGAAATAGTGTTCCTTCAAAATGTTATGAAAGGCATGTTTGGCTCTTGATGAATGTTGGTGTGTTTGGATATTGGAAAATGTTTTTACTTGTGACACTAATGTGTTTCAGTTTTAAAGTTCTTATTTGAGTTTCTTAAATTAGGTTATAAGTGTATTTATAGTTTTCAATGGGATGGCGTGTGTTGCGTCTTTTGGAAATTTTTTGGTATTAAATGGTTGTTGAGGCCCAGTTGGCACTTTAAATAAAAATGTTTTCATCAGAAAACCCTCCTTGTATTGGTTCCTCGCCTTATTGGTTGATGAAAGATAGGGGTTACGTTGGCCAGGGGATTACCTTGTGTGATAATGGTTTAAAGGAAAGGGTCTTGTTCCTTGGGGTACTTGGGGGAGTTTTTGTTGTGTGCATGTTGATGATGTAAGATGATAATGCATTTTTTGAATTGATTGACTAGTATTTGTTGACTCACCCCCTTTTTAGTACTTGGCATGGGAACCTGGCATAGTAAGTGATCTTTGTGTGAACGATTGCTGCACTAGTTTAGATTATGCACTAGCTAGTGGCCCATAGAAGGGGAATACCAAGTTATTAATGCTATGGGGATTGGGCCCCTCAGTTAGGCCATGTAGGGATATGCCGAGTGTTAGGGCATTTTGACGTCATCGAGCTAGGGCATGCCTTCCGGATGAGTCACATGTATAGTACGTTCTGGATTGTTCATGAGATCCTAGGTTTGACCCATGTATTTTGGATTTCTTTGGTTTGTAGTGATCAGTGTAGTGCTTGTTTTTATACCTGCATTTCCCCTTACTATGTGGTTTCTACTGTTCCTTTTGGTACTTTGTTCTTTTGTGAAAATAGCTTCAAATGAAAATGTTTTATTATCTTTGTGTAAAATCTGAAATGTAACATTATTCTCCATTTAAAAATGCTATTGGCACTAATGAAAGGAATTTAAATTTTGAAAATGAATAAGGTAAATGAATCGTGTTATGTTTTCAAGTGAAATATTTATAAAATCATAATTTTCTGCATTGTAGTTCAAACTTGGATTTGTGAATTCTTTATTTATTGGCAGTGCTTTGGGATTTGTTATTGGGCTCACCTAATGAGTATTTTTTTGTACTCACACCTATATTTTACCATTTCAGTTGCAGGTTCCTTTGTTCTGGTTTATTGGTTTGTGTCACTCAGTGTTGGAGCGAGGTTGGTCCTTAGTTTGGGTAGTGACCTGCGAGGTCACGTGGAGGTACGTTGGTCGCATGGCTTTTATTTTATTTCTGTTGTTAGTGTTTGTCTATTTTTTTTATTTTATTTTATGTTTTGATCCTGGTTTTATTTGGGCTAAAATCATTCCCAATGATTAAATCTTAATGCCCATCACTATATTCTAGCCCGTGGGGATCGAGAACACCCTTCGGGCCATGCCGCAGCCCAACTCGGGTGACCGGTCTGGGGTCAACCCGGGTTGGTTCGTGAGACATCACCCATCCCGTGATGCAAGGGGGGTAGTATTGTGGTTAAAGGGAAGAAGGCTAAAGGGAAGAAAGATTACTCATAGCTTCCTAAGCTGATGGAAACAAGATCTGCTAAAAGGACAAAAGAGAAAAGATGTGTTCCAACAGTTCAAGACGAGGATCGAAAGAAGGGATCATATATTAATAGTGTAAGTTGAAATGGAAGATTGAAAATCATCTGGAAGTGGAATATTAGGTAGTATAGAGGCTTACCATGACGTATTGGACAAGAACCGTAAAGGATCTGGGTGGATTCATCAAGAGGAGAGGAGGTCATATGAGGGGGCTCACATTCATGGCTGGGACACTAGCGATGGGCGTCGTAATCAGGTAAGGTGGAGGATAAAGTAGTCTATTGGTATTAATTTTATTTTAATTAAATTATTTATAATTTTTTACCCAATTCACCATGGATAGTTTGATCTTTATAGTTTATAAAATTATGTTCCAACCATTCACACATAATTTGGCACCTGGGGAGCCCTGCATCATTTGACCCGCATGGTTTCCTAACAGTGCACAAACCATGTGGTGAATTGTTTCAAGGTAATTCCTCTTCCACTTATCATATGGCTAGGTTGATGGTTTGATAAATCAGGCACAGACCGTGAACATCATATCTTTCCACCTATTGCAGGTTGCCCGATTTTCTGTAGTTGGTCACACGGTATTACAAAAACTATGCGCCATTTTCATCCCTTTAAAACATTTATGTTTTGGGTTAGGTACTTCAAAAACACACCTAAACATCCAAGGAAAGACATTGAGCCTTCTAAAAAGTGGAAAATGATCACAATATCTCGATATTTTTGTCTGGTTCAAAACACAAGATGTTAAAACCTTTTCACCATATATCTTCTCATCCCCGATAATATTTTGGTAACAACACCAACAACTCCCAAACTAAAAGGGTCATAAATATTTTTCAAATGGTCGCTTTTCATTTTAAAACTCCCAATGCAAATTTAATAATTTCATAATCATTTAGAGCCTAAGCCATCAAAACATGATCCAAAACTCATTTCCAACTAAATCATCGAGATAACTTTTACCCGAGCCTGTTTAACTAGAGACATGATCACCTCATCATCTCATTAAGTAAATAGTCAATGGTACTTTCCACTATAGGTTTAACATTTTAAAAGGGAAATTCCAAAATAACAGAATTTTCCACCATTGGAATTTCATTTAAAGCATGCTCAAATCATTTTACTGATTCTCCTACTTTGATTTTTGAAGGTATAAAATGGTCGATTCACCATCGGCCTCACATAGGCAGGTCAATATGGATTTTAATGAAATTAATAATCCCACAAATTCCCCACTCATTTCTACCCAATGATGTGCCCAAATTTGGTCTTTCAATGACCATAATCATTGAAAAAGAAGGATAAAATTCAAGTCATTATGGATGACCATTCAATAAGGCACTCGTCTTAGACGACCGACATTTTACAATGCCTCCTCCCAAGGCTTCTCACATTCACCACAAACATTTCCACTAAAGTACATACCAAACTTCGGGTGACATCCCCAACAAAACCATGAAGGAAATCACGCATCTAGCATGAAACACCAAAAGAGACCCCCTAACAAGCTCAACTGATTTTTAAATCATTGGCACAGTGTAAGACCAAAACTCTCTTAGTGAATATTAAATGATGTCATGATATGGGGGGTGCTCATATCTACGCTAGAGTACACTAAGAGGATTGGACATTTTCCTAAAATCTCACTAAATTACTAGAAAGAATAATATTCAAACTAGAACTGGATGAATTCTCATGAAACAAAATCATCTTCACTTATTAGGGAACCATCATTTAATCGCCATACATCAACACCTGTGGAATTTGTGATTGTTCAAGATCAACCACCAAAGTATAATCACAACCAATATTTTCCTCAAGGGTTTTATATATCCCAAACCTCATTAATGTCATGCTTCCATGGAACTACTAAAACTTACAAAACATAAGAGCGCCAAGGGATTTTAAGCAAACCTACCATTTCAAAATAATATTTATTGGCTGTGTTCCTTCTACTTAGAAGAACACATTAAAAAATATAAAATGATACTACCCATATTAGGAGCATCATAGTCATAAAAAAAGATAAACTAGCCTCTCGCCAGTGTGCTAAACCAAAAAAACATTTACCAAACATGTGATGCTCATTCGAGCCATAATCACAAGGTCGAATCATTACAATACGTTCAAAACCTAGATGAAATTAAAAAAATGTATGGTGTGTCTTGATACCCAAGTCTCTAGAAAGTCCTCTCGAGTATTGGTATGAACTTAATTATTTAATTCTTAGGTCACTCTACTACAAAGATGGCATGAGACCACACTCAACATAACAAGAGATTTAGGTTAGAGTTGTATTGCCTCATATGACCATTATCCTAGAAAACACCATAACCATTCATCCATCAATAAGACTAAGAAAAGGTCAACAGACCTATGAAATGGCCAACCATGATCGAGGCGTGTCCAACCAGCTGATACCAAGTATTTATTGATCCTCATACCCTAATTAAAATCCACAAAACCCATGACCACCCATCCAAACATGGCATTCAATTAGAAATATAAAATTCCTACAAGGGAAAATGGAACCTGATAAACACCATGCATTAGAGAACACATGGTACTTTTCATGGAACTGAAACACTAAGGGTGCTACCTACCACAAAATATCCCATTACGAAGTAGAAAATTCCAACCCATAACAACATAATTTCAATTGAATGTACAGGTTCATGAGCCTAGAAATTTAAGCCATTTCTAAAAAGGAAACAACCTATATAAAACATGACTATTTCAGTTCCAAGGAATATCAAGAGAAACTCAACTACCCAATCATGTGGGCCTCAACCATATACACCACTACAAGTTAAATTTTCAAGCCCTTTACATTTAATCACATTAAATTCTTTAATCATCAAAAATATTTAATTAAAAACATGAAGAACCATTTTATAAAACCAAAACAAAGTGTACTTAATTTAGATAATACCCCACATAAAAAATAGGAAAATCTTGTAAAAACCCTTTTAAAACATTTAATATTAATCATCATACCATCATATTTACATAATTTATCAAAATAGAATTCTTTTTTAACATATAAGGTGACCTATGGGGTGCCACTAAGCTAACCTAGGTTCACTAGAAAACAACCCAATAGTAGTTTCTCCAATATAAAAATTTCTAAGCACCCAACCACTTTATCTCATAAGAAACATGTGTGCAACTAACCTACATGGATTTGGTTGAGAAATTTAGAAAAGTAACCATTTGATTTTATATCAAAGCAAATAACTTTTTATTTTAAAAAAATCTTACAACATATAACATAGTTTTACATTAAATATGGGTTTCCATTTACCAATTCACTATGTTCCAATACACTAAATATAGTAATGATCCAATCCCATTAATTTAAACCAAATTACAACTTAAAAATTTAAAATTATTGAAAACAATTCTCCAATCGTATGGTTGGCCACCAACCAACTTGTAAATTTCTCGTACACATTACAATTGGGAATTTTTTTCCATTAATCCAAAACCAATTTTCTTTATTGTTTTAATTTTAAAAATATATTATAATGGTTCAAATACATGGGATACATTTTATCGGTTATAAGGAACCTATACAACGTAAAAATGATAAATGGATCCCATCATAATCACATAAAATATATTTACAGCCCATTCTTCCATTTATGTATATCGAATAAAAACTATAATGTCATTTCTAGATGTAAACACAGAAGCATTTTAATAAACATATGCATAGAAAGATAAATAAAAAGGTATCATTGAATTCACAAGAAAACAAGCTAAAGAATCACATAAGAAGGTAAAATATAAGCATGTTGGTAGGATACATAACATGGAATATAACAACATGCCACTAAAAACAAAGGCATGACATATAAATAAAGGCATACAATACAAATATAGTGGGAAACCTACTAATGATACTACATGAACTCACACATTCATGACATGTTAATCACTATGTGACTAAAATGATGCATGAAATTCTATATCTGGTCCATAATAGGCCAAGGGAGATAATTATATCAATCCATAAATTCGTATGAAGCTGAATACTGCATTCACTCAAGGTGAAATCAAATATAATCATAAAAGCACCAATAGAAAAAATCAGTCCCAACTACATGGTCATTTCCCATATGTGGGGTGACCAACCCCACACAAAACTATTAAAAAAGTGTTTTCACATTCATAGTTTCCATTGTACCAACCAAAAATAGTAATACAAAGGAAATGAGACAACCTATGATAGAAATTTATAATGTCCCGACCCGGATTACTGTCAACCGGTAGCCAGGTCGCTGGGTCACATGGCCTCAATCACATCTACCCATACAACAGAGGATAAACACATATAAGGAGGGTATCAGAAGTTGATAAGGGGGAGACTATACCTACATATCAGAGTTTCACAATGGTACAATCAGAATAAATATCAAACAACATTGGAAGCAGGGTAAGGAAATGATAAAGCAGTAGCAGACAATTATTATTAAAACTGAATAGAAGTGTCCAAGACCAATTTATACAATGCATGGATTATAGATGATTCATAAGAAAAATCATTAAAAAACTACCAGCTATACAATATAGTACAAAAATAATGAAAATACAGCAAATCCCCACGGTTGATCTTCATGAGCATCCCAATCTCCAACTCATTCCTTGGGTCCTAACTCATAGGTACACGAAATATAGTAATCAACCTATATCCATCATGTATTGGATATTTTTTAGTACCAAGAGTACTCAAGTAGGGTGTGAGATATAAATCCTAGTAGGCCAACACCCACGGTGTCTAGCCCAATCTAAAGAGTGCAACATAAATTTAAGCAGTTTGTAGATACAACTACGTAATGATAGAACTGAATGGATAAATAGACACTCATCCTAGTTTCTAAGGGACACCTAATAATGATACAGACTTTGGATCATATCCAAAATAAGTGTGAAAAACCCACTACATATATAGATATTATATATATATATATAATCAAAATTGGCATGGGGTAAAACTTCCTCTCACCCATAAATGAATATACATAACTGGAATGGGGTAAAACTACCTCCCACCCATAGAATTTTATATAGAGATGGAATGGGGTAAAAATTACTCCCACACATTGAAATTTATATAGAGATTACATTGTGTAAAACTTCCTCTCACCCATAGACATTTATATAGATCTATCATGGGGTAAAATTGCTTCCTACCCATAGACATTTATATAGCTAGCATGGGGTAAAACTGAATCCCACACATATATTGTTGTATATACTGCAAGGGGTAAAAATTCCTACCATCCATAAGCGTTAATATAACTAGGATGTGGTAATACTTTTACCCAGATATTCATGTTTATGTAACTAGATTGGGGTATGAATACCTCTCACCCATTCACATTTATATACAGCTGGAATGGGGTAAAAATAATTCCCACCCATTCATGTTTATATATAGCTCATTATATTTTAAAATCATTTCCACAATTTATAATATGATCATAATGAATTGCCACTTATGTCATATCATCAAGACCATTCAAAATGACCAAGGTATACTTCAGTATATAACATGACACATGAGGAACAACCTCTTATCTGTTCCTTTTATTATGTTACATTCCATTTGAACCATCACACTTCCAAAAGTATCATTTCACAAGGTAGAAGTAAAAGGTAATGGTCTTACTATCCCAAGGGATCATTTAATTTTAAAATCATTTTCGTAATACTATATATGATGCATTATCTCTCATGTTCTAAGTTAACCATGTTTGGTTACCTTTAAATAATTAAATTTATTATAGAATGGCAATACTATTTATATGATAAAAGGGGTAACTTAGATGGTGACATGGTCATTACTACACATACCTTTTTAGGTCATTCCATATTAAATGTTTAAGGTCACTTAGAGGGTACTTTGGTTCAACAACCGTTTTAATAAAAAGTGGGACACCCCATTTAGGGATATCAAAGAGGCCATATACAAGGTGTGTTTTTACAACTAACAATGACATAAATGAAAATGAAAAAGTCAATAAAATAATTCCATTCCAGTTAAATAAGAATAAATTATCATTGTGTGTTTTTTCATATATCACAACTCTGTTGGAGGTGTTTTATAATAAAACCATCAGTTTGTTTATTAAAAAAAGTATCTAAACAAATTATTTTACCAACGATCAAAATTTGACTTATCACATGGTTATTAAGTATAAATTTAATTCATTTTAATTTAAAAGGGAATTTAAAGGGATCCTACCTCAAAGAGGAAACAATCCAACACTTAGCACCTCATAAATTTAGTAGCAACCACTCGGAACAACTCCACATGTTCAAAAATATACCTTTATATATATATATCCATTAACCTAATGCACATATTCCCCTCTACATGAAGGAATTAATACATGGATGATATATCTATTTAAATATATACATACCTATATATATGTGTGTGCTCCTTCAAAGTTGTTAAAAACCCAGTAAAACAAATCTAGAGTCTCAATACTACAAAATTACCCTAAAATAAATAGGTTATGATAAGGAAATAGAAGAAAAACTCACCTTGGATGATGGTGGTGAACCAAAATGGATCCAATTTGATTCACCTTTAGCATTGAATGTCAGAATACACACGAAAAAGACTTGAGGAATGCACTGCATACTCTAGAAACTGAAGAAACAACAAAATAGGATAAAACCAAAATGAAGGGCTTTGGGATGATCAAAAATATGGAGACAAGAAGAAATAATATTGGCCGAATGTAGGAGTGAAGGGAGAAAATAGGCTTACCTTGAAGGATCAGACATGAATTGTGAATGATTCAGGTGGATTAATTGAGAGGATAAGACGCCATATAAGGTGGCTCATGCACGCGACTAGGGAACCAAGGATGAGAATCATGATCAGGAAAAGAGGGAATGGATGAGATGTGTTAGTTTTTATTTTATGTTAATTTAATTTTAATTAAATTAATTCAATGTTTTAAAATAGGCCATCAAACACAGTTTTCGTTACCCATTTTAGAAAACTGTGAGCTAAATGTGCACCCTTTACTAGGCACCGGGGGAACTGCACACAATTTGTACCACACGTTTTCCTAACTATGAACAAATCATGTAGAGAATTGTGTCGAGATACTGCCTCTTCCACTTAGTGTGCTACTAGGCACACTATTGTATAAACTGTGTGCGACACCTCTTCTCATCATACATAGGATACACAGTTTCCTGTAGTGGGTCGCATAGTTTCTGAAAAACCATGCACCCTCCACATCTCTTAAAAACATTTATGTTTTAGGTTTGGATCTCCCAAAACTCATCGAGACACCAGGGAAAACATGTCAGGCCTTCATTGATGTCCAAAAACATCTCCTTGAAAAGTTCCAACTCCAGGAATTTTTGTTCGAAAACACGATTTTAGATTAGAAAAACCTAGTAAATGAAAAATTTCAAAATTTATATTGATTTCTGTCGATTCAAAACATATGATATTATATTGTTACAATATACACTGTATATTTATATGAAATTTATTTTTTTCTCGAAGATTTGGATATTTTAGAAAATTATGAAAATTTCACAATTGGATAATTATAATGTTTTGATTTCCAAAATAATATCCATTTTATCCATATAATTTTCTAAATATGTACATTTTCACTTTTAAAGTAGGAATTTACATTTATTGAGACATGGTGGTTTTTAGAACAATAACAGTTTTTGAACCCTTATAAAATTACATTTTAAATCATAAAAGTTATACTATCATTAATATTTAATAAACATTATTTAATAATAATATTTTATTAAAAATTATTTTTTTAATGATACATTAATTTATTAAAGAAATTACTTTTTTGAATTTTAATATTACCCAAAAAATACTATTTGTATTTTATTATATAAAAATAAAAAACATATATAAAGTAACAATAATAAGATTAAAATATATTCATTATTCTATAAAAAATAATGCACATACAAATATTTTTTGGGTCTGGATACATATCCCTTTAATACACTAGAAAACACCCAAAGGGTAAGGTGCATGATGATGCAGCTTTTATGGGGTGGTTTGGCATACATGTTATGGGTCATGATCTCAATGATCTTAAACTTCCCCCATAAATGGTTTCTCTCATGCTTAAGTTATTAGATCTAATTTTGGTCTTGGTAATGGTAAAAGACGAATTATTCTATCTCCCTTAGAATAATAAATTAATTTGGTACATAGGGTACAATCCTACTAGTTAAGGTTATCACTTCCTTTTACTATTTAAATTGGATTTGTTAAAACCCTATAATTATATTAATCTTGTGATTAAATTCAACAACTATATTATCAATGGTAATTATTCATAAAGATCATTTAAATCTCATAGGATATAATAAAAAAAATATTTCATGTGTTTTCTATAACCATATTACATATTAAGAAATTTAATTAAATCATAAGGGAAATTTTATTTATAAAAATTTGGGTCGTTACACCATGTTTTAGATTTATACAGCATTGAGTTCTTGTATGAAGTTCCCCTAGGATAACACAACCTTTTATTCTAACCACTAATGATGGTTGTCTACTATATGAACCTCTTTTATTTCTGTGAATAATGTCACCATAATAGTAGTCATAGAAATATATTATTTTCTATATGAAAAGTTTTTTTGATCATGATTCTAAAATTTTATATAATATTTGCTATAGAGAATAATTGTGTAGGGTTTATAGTGGAATAATTTTGTAATATTCTTTTACAGTGAAGGAATAAAATTAGTAAATACTCATTGAGTTCAAGAGGAGCATGTGAATTAGCAAAATCATGTCTCTCAGGAGTGTTAAATGAAGTTTGTAGTTATGCCTCACTTGGAAAATTTTGAGTTAAAACACAACAAGTAATTTCAGGGTTATTACCTCTAAGCACATCTATGAAATATCTTGTATCCACTTGTTTGTATTGATAAATGAATTTCATTGATCAGAAAACTAAAAAATCATTAATTTTTTAATCGATTGATAATTAATTAATAAATATGAAATGTAACTTATAATTAATACTAACTTCTCTATGATATTAATTAGTAATTAGTTTCAAATAATTAATAGATTACAAATTAATACTTATTATTATTATTTACAATGTTAATAATAATTCTTAACCACCTTAATAATAATTAATTATTATCAATGATTAATAATTATTAATAATTAATATTAATCAATAACTAATTATTACAATACATTAACAAATTATCGAATAATAATTGGTGAATATTATCAATAATTGTGTAATAATTACTATTAATTAATTATTACTGATTATTATTTAAAAATTACTTATTATAAACTAAATAATAATTTTAAATCTGATTATGTAATTGTTTATTTTGTCACTAATTAATTAATAAATTTTAGTAATGAATAGTAATTACTATTAACTAAGTGATATTGAATATTACATAATTTATAATAATTATTAAATTTTTAACTAAGACTAATTATTAATTAATTACAAATTAGTAGACATTAAAAAATATTCAGTTACTCATTAATATTAACTATTACTAAAAAATTAAATTTAATTAATTAAACAGACATCTAAAAAATTTAAAATAACCTATAAATTAAATGACTCAATAAATTACATCAATCCCAATATGTTAAAAAAATCATTTTTTGTTAATATTTTTCTAAAAAATCCATTAAATGAAAATTTTCCAACAGCCAATCTTATTTCCATCTTCATGCCACCAATAAGGATATGAGTGTTACACTAACTCCACTCATACGCTAGGATATCACCCCTTATCGAGCATCGATACCCCACCTATGTAAAGTATTATCAAACTTATCTTTACAATCTTTCCTATTTTGAGTCTTGGGTGGAGCTCATAAATGTTACAACATTTCTATGACTGGTTATTTATAAACTTTTTTATACCCATTTTAGTTCTTTCCATTATTTTTTATTCATTAGATTATATATATGTACATTTATTTTTTATTTGATATTTTTAAACATTTTCTACTGATCACCATTGTGACACCTAATAAGTAAATATGGGTGAATAAAATCAATGAATTTAATTATAATTTATTCATTTTATTTTAGGAGAGAATCATATGTCATTTGGGTGAGAATTTAGAATAAATAAATATATCAGTTAATGAATTAATATTTTCTGTATTTTATCAGTACACTTCGATAGGTGAGTTCTAATAAGTAATTCTACGCACGAGATCCCAAAATAGATAAATAACATATCTTTTTAAGATATGAGCATTGATATTTCACCAATATAATCAATATCAAATGCCTTATAATTCTTGTATAAATCCAAAGGAAGAGTCATTAAATGATCTATGAGAGATAATTTTTCTTAACAAGAACATAACTTTTCATAGTGGGGATTAAGAGGTCAATTATTCAAAATGGGGAGTATATATTTGGTTATGAATTCACTAGAATGAGTTTTAAAACCTATACACAATCCTATCCATGTGTTCCTCTTAGATTAGTTTCAGAATTTTATAGATTTTTAAGTTTTGGATTTTTCATTTATATCACATAGAACATCACCTATATACCAATTCGTTAAAGAGGATACTACTAGTTACTTCATGTGTTCACTTTATGGGATTGATTCTATTCCTATGGGTACAGTGGTTAACAAGTTAATAAATTTTTTAATGTACCATGTTATGAAAATGTGTACAGATTTTTTTTGGTGTTTTCATTTGGGAGAAGTGTAGTATTGTGAAATTCTAGATAGAGTGTGATTTATGCACACACAAAAACATAAAAAAATTAATGTGGTTGGTGTTATTTATTTAATAGTATAATAGATTACATAATATTAATTGTTTAATATTATCAACACTATAAAAAGAAAAAATAAATTGGGGTATTTTATCATCACTGTATAAAAGAACTAATAAAGGAAAATTTTATCATCACTTAAAAAAAATTGAGAAAATGGCGATCTTTTTCGGTACTTTTGTTAACATTGATAAAGGTGCAACTTTATCTGCACTTTTCATAGTACTGATAAAATCTCCACCCATACTAACATGAAAAAGACTACTAAATGAAATAGTGAATAATATAATTTATATATAAATACTTATATATTTTTAAATATTATTTATATTAAAATAAGAATATATATATATAAATAATAGGAAAATATGATTTATATAGCTTATAATAAAAAACATATAATCAATCTTATTTTTATAAATAAATATATATATATATATATAATAATCAAATTTATATTAAACAATAAATTTTTATAATAGTATATATAGAAATTAATTTGAAAATTTAAATATAATTAATATAAATAAGATATAATAATATTTTCTTTAAACAAGTATATAAATATAAAAATTAATATATTTATTTGAATATCTGTTTCATATTTGAATTTATATATTTATACACATATTAAATATTTGAAAATATACGTACATGTATTTTTATGTATATTTATATGAAGTCATGGGATCAATTCCCCCTGACCACCCGTGATGCATCCTTTGGTGGTGGGTTTGTTTCTTTCCCAAGGGGGGGTGTGCTAGCATGCTAGCAGGTAACTATGAAGTGTAGGCTTGATAGCCTTCATGATCCATCCATTGGTGGGCTAGGTAGTGGATTTAAGTCTATAAAGAGGGTGGTAATGATGTGACAGAGGTGGTCCTTTAGTAGTCGATGTCACTTTCTAGAAGAGATGGTAGGGGGAATTCCCAGGACGTTGGAGCAGTGCAGTGGTGACAGAGGGATCCTTCAGGGAGGTAGGACCCAGTGTAAGCCTAATGATTTAAAGAGCAAAGGTCGGGTGGTGGGCAACGTGGGTGATTGACATGGTGATGACGATAAAAACAGCGGTAGAGAGTTGGGGTCACGAACTGTGAGTTCCACTATGGAGTGGATATGGTGGGACAACGGAGTACAACACGGTAAGTGTGACAATCTGTGAGTGTCGCGCTGCGGTTGGGTGCCTGGGGTGATGCTGGTAGAAAAGTGCATCGGTGATCAGGTTGACTGAATGGGAAGCGAGGCTACTGTGATTCATTCAAGCAAGGTGATGACTGATCAAACTCAGACAGGCAGGCCTACAAGATGGTACATGTACAGGTGAACATGGTCATGTGTGTCATATATATATATATATATATATATATATATATATATATCTGTGTGTGTGTGTGTATTTGTGTGTGTGAGTGTGTGTAATAATATGATGGGATTGATGGTTGGGTTATCCATTGGGAGAACTATGATATGCTTATGTGGCTCTATGGGTGTGTGGTGTGTGTGTGTTTCATTGTAATTATACCCCAATCACCAAAAATATATGTGTATATGTATGCCTGTATGTGTATGTATATACGTGTTATATGTGTATGGATGTGATGTGTTCTATTGAGTGTTTGTGTGTGTTTTGTTTTTGTGTTTTTACGTGTGTACTTGTATGTCTGTTTTCTATGAGTATGTACATTCATATATACGTGTATGTATGTCTATGCTTGTGTATGTTGGACGTACACGCATTTATATGTATGTGTATGTGTAAGTGTATGTGTATATATGTATATGACAAGTGTATATGTGTATGTATGTGTACGCATGTTTATGCCACGTGTGTATGTTTATGTAATATGTGTATGTATGCATATGTATGTGTATGTAAATTTATCTATGATTATTTGTATACATGTTTGTACGTGTATGTGTATGTGTATTCATAATTGTATGTGTATGTGTATGTGTAAGTGTATGTGTTTGTGTTTGTGTATGTGTATGTGTATGTGTATCTGTATGTGTATGTGTATGTGTATGTGTATGTGTATGTGTTTGTGTATGTGTATGTGTATGTTTAAGTGTATGTGTATGTGTATGTGTGTGTGTGTGTGTGTGTCTGTGTGTCGGTGTCTGTGTGTGTTTATGCGTGAGTGTATGCATATGTGTATGTGTATGTGTTTGATTATGTGTATGTGTACGTGTCTGTGTATATGTATGTGTATGTGCATGTGGATGTGTATGTGTATGTGTATATGTATGTGTCTTTGTGTGTGTGTGTGTGTGTGTCTGTGTGTCTATGTATGTGTCTATGTCTGTGTCTATGTATGTGTCAGTGTATGTGTATGTGTCTGAGTATGTGTATGTGTTTGTGTATGTGTATGTATATATGTGTATGTGTATGTGTATGTATGTGTAATTTATATCTATGCATGTGTCTATATGTATGTGTTTGTCTATGTGTATTTGTATGTGTATGTGTCAGTGTACGTATGTTTATGTAGTATGTGTATGTATGGATATGTATGTCTATGTTTTTGTGTGTATGTGCATGAACATGTTTGTATGTGTATGTGTATACAAACATTTATGTGTATGTGTTTGTATATATATGTGAATGAACATGTATGTATGTGTATGTGTATATATAAATGTAAATGTATGTATATGCATATGCAAGTGTATGTATATGTGTATGTGCATGTATATATGGGTATATGTATTTGCGTGCAGGTGTATATATGTATGTCTCTACGTATGTATGTGTGTATGTATATATTTATGTTGTTATATTTCTTGTTAATCAAATAACATCAATTCTAAACCCAATCCGAAGATATTTTAGGCATGATAATATGATACCTACGTATAAAACCCTAAAATGAAGAACACTATAAACCGAGCATATCAATCACAGAAGAGCCACATCAACAATTGATCATCATCTTCATGTGCATTTGATAAGGATCACATAGTGGAAAATATAATCATACCACCTTCCTAGTGTATCCATATGCTAATTTGAATCACATGTCGTACATGTGAGATTATCCTTTTCTCCCATGATGTGTTAGCATATCGACATACAAAATGAATAAGGAGAAGAAAAACATGGGTTTATGGGAGTTTCAACCAAGTACATGAAGAACCACAACACTACCATCATATTCTAGTAATCATTATAAATCCCTCCAAGACTGTCCTTGATTGTGCAAGCATTAATTCATGTGTTTATAATGCATATATTAATGCCTCATCTAATTCATGCATCATATGCATGAGTTCATTGAACTCCCATTTATTTCATGTTATAGAAAAGTTTCATTTAGTGATAGAGAGTGTGGGGGATTTATTGGATGTATATCCAATACTACCAATGTAGGCATTATAATATATATATATATATCACATTATGCTAGAAAATCACACATATCATACAAACTATTATATATATATCATATATATATAAGGATTTAGGGCATTTATCTCTTTCAATCTCCTACTTTCACTAGATCCTATCATAAGTTGTTCCATTTAACCTTATATTATATCATATACAATAACTCATGAAACCAAATCCAAAAACGTTTTGGTTCCAAACAACTTTTGGAAAGATATCATTAACTTCACATTGTATCACATCATTGGAAATAACTTGTGAATACATATCTAAAACACTTTTCGATTAAATCTAAAACCCTTTTAGAGTATCTATGTAATTCAAAATCAATCCCAATTTCATTAACCATAAAGTGTGACACAATGGTATTTTATAGCATTGAAAATAAGCACGAATCTCTGAATCCTTATATATAAGCAAAGAGAGGCCTCTAGAAAAGTGTTAATGCTACTAAAGCTATAAATGGATCTGATGTGATTTCCATCAAAAACATGTATCTCTATACCTATGTCCACCAATCTGTATCGTATGAAAATGTGAATTCTCATATTTTCCCTTCTTCCAAGACATAGAGGGATAATGATACACAAATCAAGTCAATCCCATATAAATAAGTCATCATCCCTTGACACTCTAAGTGAAGAGTTACATAATAGATGAATATATTACACATCATTCATCCTTATGGATAAGTACGCCACATGTCCCTTATCGAGATATATGTATAATATCTAGGTGCATCTTCACACTCTCACATACTATCTGAATCGAGAGACCATATGTCATAATCATCATATGAGAGAAAAAATCACATCTTGGTTTATCTTCAACAAACAATATGATCAAATTCTTACCCAACCACCCCCATATTAGCTATATCATTTTTTATAATTTATTAGGTAGGGTATCAAAGTATATTGGTTCTCAAGAAAGGTATTTCGACAATATCAGGTAATGAGGACTCAAATATGATCGATACACCCCTAGCATACCAAATACCTCAGTATTACGATCCATGTGGTATAATTTATGGGTCATCTAGTGCATAAAAAGAGTCATATTTTATGTATTATACCTCATGATAATATTTTTTATCTCTTTAAAATAATCATACTCATTCTAAAATATAGATTTCATCATAACATATAATAATACATGATGAACATCAGTTTGAGAAAACTCAAAGTCATAATTTGAGAGTTTAATTATCAATACACATCATGAAATGTATATCTATATAAAAATTTATGTATCCAACATCAAATAATGACTAAATGGAGTTTTTCTATAATCTGATACATTTTAATATTATTTAACTCTTTAAGAATATTTAAAAAAACCAAAATAATCATTGACTTTTCATATCATATATGAAAATCTACCAACACATCCTTATGTTTTCTACACTCTATGGGTTTTGTTAACACAATACATAATATATAATTTATGTCACATATCTATGTCAGCATCTGATAATACCTTCACACTATACTCTTTAGGGAGAAACTTCTATGAAGTAATATATTTTGAATAATGGTGAGACTTAGTAATCATATTCCTAATTGTTCAATTATTTTAACATAATCAAACATCTTAACTTCACAACATTAAATTTTATGATCTCAACATATGTTTTCGTCATAGAATTTATTCTATGTTCAATATCTATATCCTTGTAACCCTATTCTATGAATTTTTTTACATAAAATAATATATATACTTTCATTATTTTTTACTAATACTTCCTAACTCTTGTAGAATATTACAAAAATTCACTTTAAATTTAGAATGGTATAGGTTTTTTTTTACCTTTGAACTTCCATGATTCTAAATATACTCACACTGGCCTCATAAACATTATATTATATTTAGAATGTATTTTTAAGATAAAAAATTCTTATTTTTTTACAAAATAAAATTTATATTATTTTAGTGTGAACATTTACCAAATAATATATTTTTCCGTATTATATATAGTATTATATGTGTTTAAAACGTTTTTTTAATATTTTTAATGAATAATTTACAAAATTATACCACTGATGGCTGGTCAGAACACATTCCCATATTTTTAAAAATAATATGAAAAACATTTAACCCTAGGTAAAATGCTTTTTATACATATCTTCTTATCAAAAGATGTTATAGAAATTGAGGAATCATTAACCATATGTATATAATTAATCATTTAATACATTCCCAAAAAAACTTTTAATAATTGAACAACATCTCTTATCACATAAGAAAAATGAGATGAAATTACACTTCTTATACATAGATTCATTTGGGATTGATAAGATCCTTTAAATTAAAATCCTCATTGTAGTAACTATTTACCATATCTCATTAACATAAAGTTCAACTTCAATCAATTATGCCTTTTATTTTTAACTCCTTAATATTTACAGCAATTGTAAAATATACATTCTATATCATATACCATTCAAAAATAAAAAATTTATATATATAACATCCATTCCTAAATAAATAATCTTTGGGTTTTCCTAAAATCCTTCAATTATATCTTGGATAATCTAATCAAATTATATTATTACTATTTCTTTCTAATAAAAATATGTTTCAATGACCATTATTATCTTTATAAAGAAACATTTTTGAACATTTCAACCCATATTTCTTTTTTCAGTTTGAACTTTTACCCACTTATACTATTCACACAATACTAGAAGCCAAACATCATATTCCTAGTTCATCCATTCTCAAAACATTGATAATATGTGGTAATATTTTCTTCAATTCAAAAATATTATCAAAATATTTCCATAAAAAATATAAGATAAATTCCCTAACATGAACAATAAAATTTTCATCTAATACCTTTTAAACCTAGAATAAATCACTTTATGCTTACATAATCATCTATATTCATTGGTTGACCAATTTAAAAACTTATTTACCGAGGAAGGAATTTCTATGACACATATAATTTTTTTAATAAAACTTATTGTCAGTAATCTATCATAATAAATTTTCTCAAGTTACCAATATTAGGAGTATCTTACTTAAATTATGTTTTCCCTTTACTAAGAATAATAAAAAAAGGATAGCTTAATGATGTTAATAATATTATTTATGAAATAATATTTTATTAGATGAGTACCATATATTATTAACTTGTTAATAATGAATTTTATTTAATGGGATCCCACTAAAATTATAACCACCTTTTGAAAATTCATCACAACCCATAGTGGTTATATATATATATTTTTCTAATAAAATAATCCCTCTTTGTCATAAAACTCACCAATTAGTAATTAAGGTTGGGAATCATCATAATCATATCTTATAAGACTCTTGGACAACTGATATCACAACCCTTTGTCTAATATATCATATGGATAAACCCAAATATATTACTCTAGTATCATATCCCTTAGTATTCCCCTTTTATCCCAAAGAAAATATAAAAAATTATATAATCATAAGATAATCTCGGGGAACCCTTATTTTGCATGAAACTACATAAGGAAAATCTAGGATCACTCATTACGTACCTTTATTACACAATATAATATAGGGGAACCATGATTTGACATGAAACGACCCAGTTGGATGATCAAGGTCTTGACTACTACCACTTCAGAAGGAATCCCACACTTAGTATTTAAAGTGGATATTAATATCCCCATCTTATATCACTTTATTCCCTTTTATATATTCATGATTCTAGTAATTTAGTTTGGAATCATATTCCATCCACCAAATCAATATATTCATAAAATATTGATGTGTAACCCTTTACACAACCCACAAGTTTGTCTTACTCACCTAAAAAGTGAATCCAAACATATCCATACATATCTAGATTCATCATATATATAAGGTAAAAATAAAATTCATGTAGAAAAATAACATTATATTATATTTACAATATCCACATGATTTTTCCTAGAGCAATATATAACCAACCATGTTCTGTTTCCTAGACAAGGCATATGACTCTAGGGAAGTACGTAGTCTGACCCCAATTCCCACTAACTGGGTATACATTACTCATGATATAATATAATTTATCATAATTTTAACATATAATATGATAAAACTATACTGCACAACTAAATTCAAGATTATAACTTCAATTTAAAACTGAGGACAAGGTATCTGAAAAATAAAATTCATTGTAGAGTCAATCCTAGCATGTTAGGCAAGGGTCTGTCCAACAAGTTCCATAACATTTTAATCTAAAGCATAAAAAGTATTCACATTTCATAATCAAGTTACTAAACATGAATATATTAGGTAATAACATTTAAATAAATGATTAATTCAAATATTAATACATGATAAACCCATTTATGAACACATAATAAATAAAAGCTAATTATAAACACTTTTATAATTTTCGTATTTAACCATATAGAAATTTGATAATGTTGAATATAAGAATTTATTATTTCTTTCATATTTCTGAATATAAACACTTTATATGCATTTTAGTATGAACACTTTCATATTTATCATTATATGGAATTTTAATATTAAATATACGATATTAAATGAATTATAAACTATCTTTAATATAATTTCTATTATGTAAACATTTTAAATAATCTAAATATCATATACTTAATCATTATTTAAACCTTGGTCATATCAATCATCAAAAAAAAATTTATGTTCCTTAAATAATATATAAATAAATCCCCCTTTAATTTTAAACAATTCAAAATAATTAATTATGGAAGATTCATAATTTTAAAAATAAAATTTTATATTTTAACCTTATTTCATAATTAAAACCTATTATAAAATATTATTTATTATTTCTAAATAAACAATTTTATTTCTATACCATAAATCTTTCCATATAATTTGTTAAAATATATTTTAAATATTAATTTTTAATATTTGCAGAAAATAAATTTTTTACAAACATTTAATTAATTAATTATAAATTAATTATAATTAATTAATTAATTTATAAACCCATTCTAAATAAAATATTACCAAAATATCTTTTATAATGATTTATAAACATTTAATAAACCCTTATGATAAGTTTATTGGTTAAAACCAAAATTTAAAATTTTTTCTATTTACCCTTCGGTAGGAACCCATACCTATGTAAAGGTAAGCTTGATATACCCTTAAAACACTATTCATAGGAGAAAAATGATTCTAGATCCCATTTGTAAATTTAAGTCACTCCTTACCTTTACATAGATTAAGTTAAATGTGTTTTGTAAGGGTACTAAATTGGTTTCCTTTAGGTAGCCACAACTCATGTAAGGGTAAGAAGATAATCACCTTTACAGAATACTTTTAAACCCACCATTATATTTATGTAAAAAAAATTATTTTAAGGGTAAATTTGGGATTACCTTTATGTGGTTTTATGAAAAACATAATTAACCTTACACACTATGTTTCACATGAGTGTAAAATATAGTGGCCCTCAAATAGACTGATCTAGAGAAGGGTAAATTCTGATGAAACTTACGTATAACACTGTTTAAAAGGATATAACCTTTCTTACCTTATACATGTTAACCATGTATGGGTAAGAGCCTGATTTTAGAAATAATATTTATAACATACGTCTAAAACCACCATTAAGTTTCTTATGAATCAAATAACGGTTATTTAATTTATCAAAAGAAATTTAAAACAAAATACGATGATATTTTACGAATGATAATATGAAACATGTGTGTAAAAACCACAAATAAAGAAAACTATAAAACTGAGCATAAAATTTACATTAGTGATACACCAAAAATTGATATTATTATCCATATGTGTTTTATAAATATGAAATATTGGTAAATGTCAGCATCCCACCTTTGTAGTGTATCCACTAGTTAGTCTGAATCACATGTTGTACACGCAAGATTCTTCTTTTCTCCCATGATGTGCTAGTATCTCATCATGTTATGGAATAAAGAGAAAAGAGATATGTTTTTCTAGGATCTTTGGTAAAGTATATGAAAATCCAAAACACTATCATTATATATAATTAGGCTTCATAATTTCTATCATGAATCTCCTTCATAGTACAAGAATTAGTTCATGAATCATATACATAAATTCATTTATCTCACATCAATTTCATCTTACAAGACAATTTATTTTAATGATAGCCAAGGTGGATGATTTAATGGTGGTTCATCAAATTCTACTAATATAGGTAATATAACACACACACACACAAACACACACACACATCTCATTATGCATGAAAATCACAAAATTCATGCATTACCTAAAATATATTTTATATAAATAAGAATTAAAGGCATATATCTCTTTCATATCTGTATATTTATTTGTATATGTATGTAAATGTGACTATGTATATGTATTTATATATGTATTTCTATGCATATTTATATGTGTTTTTGTATATGAATGTCTATGTATGTTTATGTACTATGTGTTTTTATGCATATGTATGTGTATATATGTGCATGAACATGTATGAAATTGTATGTATGTGTATGTGTATACATACATGTGTGTGTGTGTATTTGTACGTGTATGTAAATGAGTTTGTGTATGTGTATGTCTATGTCTATATCTATGCCTATGTGTATGTGTATGTATTTGTACATGTATGTCTATGAAGATTTATGTGTGTATGTGTTTGTCTGTTTGGTGATTTAATTGAATTTATTCATTTTTAATGTTTCCCCATTTTTAGTATTTTGTGTTTTTTTTATTTTTCATATTTATTCATTTCTAATATATATTCATTTAATATTTCGGTAATATATTCAATTTTGATAATTATTTATACATTTTTAAATATTTATAAATTTAAATAAATAATAATATTTTTTATTGTTATTAAAAATTCTAAATTTTAATAATTATTTATATTTTTAATGTTTTGAATTCACTTTTTTTAGGATAAGTATATATTTTATTATTTATTTAATTATTTTTATTGTTATTTCAATTATCATTTTATTTAATTATGGATATTTGTTAATTTTTTTAATTTTTTTTTAATTTATTCATAATTTTAATTCATACATACTTATTTACTAAATTGTAATGTTTTTAATACATTTTTAATTTATCTAATTAATATTTATTCATTTTTTATAATTTCTATTTGGTTGAGATTTAATTGCATCTCTAGAGATCCCATTCATGTTATGTGATGGCTACTACGAAATTCATCCTTGATTCATGGCATTTCTATATTCTTCTGGTCTCTCGAGGGTCATGGTGGTGCACCTGAATATTTGTGATTCTCTTCCTTCAACCCCTATAGTTTTATTAGATGAAGATAAGATCAAGAATTGACCTCCATTTGGTTCCATCAAAGGCAAAACATTCCCTAAGATTTCTTATGACCATGTTATTGTGGGTGATCAAAAATCAACACTTCCAAAAAGAGAGGATCTAAAGCACGACACAATAACTAAAGGGATAATGAGGAATCAAGTGGCTTAGGGAAGGATTTTTTTTGAATTCCATAATTACAAACCTATAACCCAGGAAATCAAAACTTGAGGGAATCTAATTTTATAGATTCCAAACACGATCTTTTCACAGTACGATTACAAGATTGAAAACAATCAGTCATTTCTCACCTATCTTTATTAAATATGGAGATCCTTTGGGGATATAGTACATCATGAAGTTTTTACTAGATTTTTGGGGGTTTGATGGTTGGATAATCACTTCCCTTGGTAAAGGTTAAAATAATTTTGTTTTTTATTCTTCGGATATCAAATCCCAATCATGGATTCATGGTTTCAGCAATATCAATCCCAAAATACTATTAATTCATGAATTGGATCCCACATTTAACCCTTTAAATGATAATAATTCGATCACCCAAATCTGGGTTTAGATTTGTGGTTTGAGATGGTTTTTATGGATTGAAAAAATACTCTAGCACATCACCTCTATTAATGTTGTTATAATTAAGGTAGAAAAAGAAACTAAAATTGACAGGTATGGACACTTTGATTAGGTATTAGTTGACATTGACCTCAATTCTCCTTTGATTCTATCCGTTATATTGTATGTGGATGATCATTATCTAAGAAGATAGGTAGTCTCTAGTTTTCGTATCTCTATAAATACCAATTACAACTATGGAAGGAGGATAAAGAAGAAGTTTATTGATGTGTATATGGATCAGAAATAGGTGATTCTCATTGATTCACATCAACATGATCACTTTGATGGGGTGTCAAGCATAGAACAAAGGCATCACAATTGAGTTGAATGTTTGGTCATGTCCAAGATGGTTTTTTTAGATAATATGAGAAAGGATGATGGAACATCATTAAATTATTCTCTTTTTAGTAAACATGAAATGAACAATCATGAAGAGGAAGATGACAATGAGGAGTCAGAAAGGGAACTCTATGCCCATTCTGAAGTTGATAAAAAATTCTTTCAAGTGAAGCAGCTTCTTTCAAACTATAAAAAGAATATGAATTTGGAATTAAATTCCTCTCATGGATTCCATGATTGGTTCAGTTCATATTTATTTATTAAGTTTTAATAATTTAAATATATTTCTAATTTATATAATTAATTAATTTAAATTTATTTTTTTTATTTATGAAAATTTAATAGTTAGTATATTTTATTTTTAAAAATTCTATTAATTATATATTTATTATTATATATTTATTCATTTTTTACATTTTTATCAGTGCTATTTTAAGGATGGATAAATGTGTATTTTATCAGTACTAAAACATATGCATTGAGAGATACTACTCTGGTCATATTTTTTATCATTGATAAAATTTACGACTTATCAATTCTATGAAATCCCAAAAAAAGATGCATTTATCAAGGCTTATGTTTTTTGTATTGATAAAATAAACTTTTACTAGTTCTTTTTAATGAATGATGACAAAGCCCTTCACCATCTTTAAAAAATTACCCTAACATACCACATCTTCCTCACACTGTACTCCACCTCTCATGGAACCGAAGGTCTGCTATTGCAGAAGTCGATCATTGTAGAAAATTCAAACCTCAAAACTAATGGTATAAAATTTCAAACTTGTTTTTATAGAATCGTAGTCAATATTTCTTGTCTTTTGAATGATTTTTTTGGAATTTATCTACATTTTTATCCAACATAATCCTTGTAAATATAAATAAATATCATGGTAAAATCACACATAATTTTTAGGAGTGTGTTTAATATGTTTCGAGTCATCTGAACTTACTTTAATCATAAAAAAGTTTAAATTTATCATTTTATTCATCCAAACCCCATGACATTCCCATTAAATCATATGTAATTTCACTGTATACATGAAAATCAATGAAAATATCATTTTAAAGTGTATGTTTATACCAAAATTAATTCTTAAATTTACAAAAAATTATAAATTATGAAATTAATCCATTAAACAATTTAACTACAAAATATTCTAAAACAAAAAAATTTGATAAAACAAAGAAAACATGTGTAAATATTTTGAATTAAAATAATTAAAAAATCTACATTATAATTTATATAATTCACCCAATACTGTTAAAAATGTCATTTTATCTTGTGAGTTCCATTACACGTTAAAATTATTTTTGTGATTATATATATCCACTTTATGGTATTGAAATTTTAAAATTTTGGATATTTTTGTCAAATCATTCATTTTTCCCAATCTGTCTACAATCATGAATATTTTCAAAATCTAATGGAATATTAAGATTTTTATTTTGATTATTACCAAATGAATAATTAAAATATTATATGTTTCATTAATTTATGAATGTAATGAAAATAGTTTATGTTTTTACTTTGTTTCAAGCACAAAAAAATTATGAAAGATAAATAATTTATTTTATATATGTTTTGATGGAGAAATATTATTTTATATACCCTAATACTTATCTAGTTTAATAAATACATAGTTTTGTTATGAAAATTGATTGTTTTAGGGATTTAATTATCTCCCTTGATGAATCAATTTAACAAAAAATAATGATTTATGATATGTGAATTCTTGTAATAAAAATATAAGTGTTATAGTACTATAAATTAATAGGTATTTATATGTTTCGGCATGTTATTTATGAAATAAAATTATATATCAAATATGATAATTATATGTGTGATTATATAAAGAAAAAAAATTAGTTTTCTATTCTCATATGTTCTATGTATTTTTTAATTTCATAAAATATGAATGTTAATGAATAAAATAGGAGGGATATATATCCAAAATGGATGGATTCCAATCGTATGATAAATTTGTTTGAGGATGAGGTGAAAGAGTTCTTCAAGTATACAAATGAGCATACATATGAAAGATATAAAATCTTTTTTCCAAGTTTACATAGTTGTTATTCATGACTAAATAGTATAGAGGAGTTGGAAAAAAGTTGATATAAAAATTAATAGATTGAATTTAAAAATTTTAGACTGCACACGGTGAAGAAATGAATGGTTATAGTGACTGGGATAACACTATATATTATACATCATCTGATATGATTACATGTGGGAAGAAATATGAATACCATTTTGAGGATATGATTATATTTGTGAACGATGATGAAGATCATATTGAGGAAGTGAAAATTAAAAATTGAAGATGAACTTTTTGATTGTCCAAAACTATTTTAGTAGTTAAATCATTGTGAAAGAACACCATTCTATGATGTTTGTACTAACAATACAACAATTATTCCATACTAAATCTATATAATGTAAAAGATACAAAAAATATTGAGTGACACCATCTTTACTGACCTTGTTTATATATTAAATGATATTCTACCTGAAGATAAGGAGTTTTGTTTTTCAAAAATATGACCCTAAAAAAATTCTACGTCCAATGGTAATGATCTATGAAATAATACACGTATGTCAAAATGAATTTATACTATTTCATAGAGACCATGAATTGATTAAAAAAATTCAATACGTGGTGCATCTCGATACAATAAATATGAATCAATCCCTTCAAAATTTTTAGGTTACTTCCCAATATTTCCAATGCATAGATAGCTATATGAAAATGAGGAGACAACAATGAAATTGATGTGGTACGTAGATAAAATAAATCAATATGGGACAATTATTCACCCAACAGAATCTCCTCAGAAAATCAATCATGAGTTTTTTTAATTTGCAAATGATATGATAAACCTTTTTGTTGTGATATCTACAGAAGGAGTGAAACCTTTTGGTTTACAAAGAATCACTCATAGTACATGTATGATTATGTTGATAAATTGTATCTTTCCACTATGGTTATGCATGAAGTGGAAATAAATGACTTTCTAACATATGAATTTATATTGGATATAGCATTAATGGAACTAAAGAGTCTCCCATATTTCTACCTTAATGAAATAAATACTTATATTGGATGAAATTATTTAATGGGAATTCATAAAAAGAAACAACACAATATAGACTAATAGGTGATCAAAATTTTGATAATATAAAGGTTAACTGAACTTCTTTTGTTAAACATTCTTTGAAAAACCTTATGAAAGCTGTTTGGAAAAAGGGATTTGTTTTTTTAGAATTACCCTACTAGAATTGTATGTAAATCCTGTATATTCTTTTTATAATGAATGTGGAAAAAATGTAATTGATATTATCATTATTACATTACTAAATACACCCATAAAAATAATGGATAACATTAATGCTAGGTTAGAAAAGATTGACCTGGGGATACGGAAAGATATGGAACCATTTAAGGGTGAAGGAAAGAGTTTTCTGCCTCCAACTACTTATACTCATTCCAGAAAATAGAGATATTGGTTTTCAACCTCTTGAATAATGTAATGGTTCCTGAAGGGTATTCATAAAATATAAATAATATCATGTTAATGACTGATTAAAAGTTATAGTTCTTGTAATCACATGACTATCATGTTTTGATGAAAGATATACTTAATGTAGCTTTACATTTAATTTTTCCTAAGAATATATATCACACATTAACTAAGATTTGTTTTTATCAAAGCTATATTTAGTTATGATATAGTCCCCAAAAAAATACAACTTTAGAAAATGTAATTTCTATCATATTATGTAAATTGGAGATGTTATTACCACAATAATTATTTGATATAATAGTTCACTTTATGTTTCACTTGGTTAGAGAGATCCAACTATGTGGTCTTGTACATTATAGATGGATGTTCCACATTGAATGTTATATGAATATTTTTAAAGGGTATGTTAAAAATCAATGTTGGTCAAAGGATTTACTAAAGAGTAATATATTATTGAATAAGTAATTATATTTTGTATAGAATACCTATATGTTGTGGAAAGAATTGGTTTACCAAAATATCTTCAAACCATATGACTCGTGGTTGAATAAATTTCTACAACAGACATTGTCACAATTACTTATATTGATCGAGATAAGGATTAACATTATATTTTACATAACTGTTTAGATATTTCACAATTTGTTGAAACCCAAAAAGTAATTCTTAGGCATATGAATTCATTAATGGTTGATATATGGATATCAAATACACATTCATAGAAATTTAAAGGATGTTTTCAAGACCATATTTTTAATGTCTTAATTGAAAACATGAACTCAATTTTAGAACAACATCAATGGATTTCCAGATGACCAACTGTTCATGTATTATCTTATAATGGGTATATAATTAATAGTTATATATTTTATACAATAAAGCATGATAAAAATCATACCATGAAAAATAGTGGAAGTACACTTATGGATGAAGTGAGGCATGTATCTAGTACCAATAATATAAATCTAATTTATGTTGATATATTATACATTAGAATCATAAAAAATATGGGATTTGGATTATATATAATTCCATGTGATGATTTTTCAGTAAAAGTGGGTTGATAATAGAATTTCAATTAAAATTGATGATTTGGGACTTGTTAATGTGTATTTTGGTAAGGAATGGTTTATTGAAAACTCATTCATAATGGCATCACAGGAAATACAAGTAGTTTATGTCTTGGGTCCTATAAAAAGAAAGTGGTCAATTGATCTATTATCAACCAAATCCAAAAAAAAAATAGATGTAAATTCAACTGAGGATGACCCTTTCATTGGGATTTTAAAATCATTTCATGGTGGTCCCAATATAGATTGGTTCTTATATTTTAATAGAGACTAGAATGAGGGGATTTTGATACTTGATATAGTGTTCAAATCCATTCAACCATTAAAGAAAACAATAGAGTTAAATAATTAGTTGATATTTTTTGGTAATATTAATTTTGTTAACCTATATTATTATCGATTCACCTCTTCATTTACATTTCAATGAACCATCCTAGGTTGACCCAAATCAGCGGCCTATCCCATCCACCATATGGCCTGAAGCATGTTCCAGATTACAACGGGATGTCAACAAGAACTGGGAATGAAAAACTATCTCTTGGTATTGATTTTTTACATATGTATACTAGAACAAACAATTGATAAAAATGTATGGTCACACCAACATCATCAATGTCAGCAGCATAATAAAGAATGATACCATAAACAATGACATACATTATATACAAAACCTGACATAACTAAACGTAAATATGATATCTTTAAAGAAACTCAAAAAGAATGGATACAATGAAAATAACGCCCAAAGTACCTCCCAAATGATATAAAATAAATAAAATGACTCCAACTATTGAAATTTATATGATACCATGTCTCCTTCAAAAAGCACTAGATGATAGTAATCAAGAAGGTTCACCCCAACCCCATAACATGGTTCCCTGGCCTTTAACTATGTCCTGTAAAATGAAATATGAAAATAACCAATGTAATAAACATGGTGTGTTTTTTAATCATAATAGGATACAATGATTAATATATTTATGTTGTTTACCCATTAAAACTAATTAACTAGTTTTAAAAAATTTCAAAACTAAACCACGTTAGAAAACATAATATTTTCATACAATCATTCAAAATCAGTTTAGTTTTCTTGTTAAAAAAATAGGTTTTACAAAAATAATATCTAATATGGTTCAAATAAATATATTAACAAGTAATAAAATTCTAAATACTATAATAAGGCATAACCAAAAGTAAGAACACTATTATCAATAGGTAATTACATGGATCAAAAATGGTCATAATATATTTCATCACATAAAAATTGAACTAATAAAATTCAGAAAGCATATAAACCAATCTAGAAAGAGGAATGTTCACCTATGGTATCTAACCCCAAGCCTATCATAAGAGATTATACAAGTTTTTTGGCCAGTTACGAAATTGAAGCTCCCACAGTCTTCTCTAGTCCAAAATTGAAGCTTCAACGGTCTTCCTACCGAAAGGTTCTCATGGTCCCTTAGAAACCAAAATAAAGGATCACACAATCCTCCCCAAAATGGATCACATAGACACTAAAAAAACCAAAATATAATATTTCATGGTCTTAATTATCAATGCAAACATGGTCCCCAAAACAAACCCATCACTCACACCTTAATTAACCCATGTGCTACTCTGTGCCATCACATCAACAAATTAGTGTTCATATCAATTATGATATAACATAATCCATTTATAAAACAAAATCCCAATTTTATCAAATCATATTATCAAGGTAAATCCATTTCTAAACACTTTTCATAAATCCATTTAAAACCATAAAACCATTTTGCGACACTTTTATCAATCACTTGTGAGAATTAATGCCACCCCCATTTGGAAAACCTGTCTTTAAACACCAAAT
Organism: Viscum album; assembly: GCA_963277665.1. Classification (NCBI taxonomy): domain Eukaryota; kingdom Viridiplantae; phylum Streptophyta; class Magnoliopsida; order Santalales; family Viscaceae; genus Viscum; species Viscum album. The sequence continues at coordinate 1,777,218,905 of OY728131.1, read as the reverse complement.
TACAATCCAATCCATGTAAACACATCAAACCTGGAATACCCTGGAATTATAAATAATTTAAATGTAAATTTACTCAAAAAACGATGGTGAATATAAATTTAAAGGTTTACCATGAAAAAATATCTTAAATAGATACACATAACTCAAATTAGGTCCAAGGATCATTATCCTTAAAAAAACACTTATAAGTGGTAGAGCCAAGCCTCACACACACAAAAACACAAGAAAGAAACAAAAAACCCAATGCATACACTATATTTGGCCATAAATTCCATGAGGGTGCCACACCTCCATGAAAGTGGAAGAATAATGGTAAGAAAGAAGAGAGGAAGAAGGAAACTCAAATAAATCAACTTACCTCAAGCCAACACACCTTCAAAAAAATTTAAATCATCTAGTTGGTGAAATCCGTCACCAAGGGATAAGGTTTTTTCATGATGGGGTAGGATAATGAACCACAAAAATTATATTAACATGATAGGGGTATTTTTGTAAAAATACACTTTTTAGGTGAGTTGGATAGGGCCTCATGATTTGGATTCACGGTTAAGAAAACCATACACTCACCATATGGGAGCCACTTTCCACCCAAAAATTTCTGAATGGTTTCCCCTAAGGTGTAACATGGATTAAAAATATATTCAAAACCCCATTGTCATAAACTACAGCACCCTCACATGGCTAACTACATAGTTAAACAAACTGTGCACTATGGGGTGTCCTCCCAAAAACTCCAAGTTTAAATCCCTGGCACTCAGAAACTAAAATAATTCTTGACGAGTTAAATAAAACTCAAAATTGGACAAACCATTTACTTTTTGGGTGTCAAAAACTCCAAAAAATTTCTCTTTCTTCTCTCATAAATCTTTAGGCTTTATAAGAAGGAAACATGTAAGGCCACTACTCCCTCACCCAACCTTCCCACTCCCATGTCTCACTGCTATTGCCTCTACATTTTTAGAAAACATAGAATAATTATAATTATTTCCCATGGAGAACCTTGTTCTGTACATCCAAAATGTTAATAGGCTACACCATAATGGTGGAATTGAGATCTAACCCCAAATATTCCCACTCCAACACTTGAGATGGGTCTGGAAGGTATCTCTTCAGATGGGAAAAAATACAGATGTAATGGATCATGTTCAACCATGGTGGAATCTCCAACTAGTAGGATACCTTCTCCAGATGCACCACAACATGATATTAACTAACATAACAAGATGCAAATTTCCATTACTCTCTAAAACAATAGTAAACCAAAAGAACTGATACACAGAGTAACACCTGATCACCAACCTCAAAATATAATTTTTGATGATGAAAATCATCATATGACTTCCTAAAACAATAAGATATCACTAACTATTTCAATATAACTGCGCTATATCGATTGTCGCATGGATGAGACGGTGTCCAACTGAGGAACACTCACCTACCTCTACCCAACATTAAGTGGACTGGTATGGACCCTTTTACAATTCCTCAAATGGGGCTGACCTAATAGAGGAATGATAAATATTATAACAATAAAAAATATAATGGTAGGTTCCATTCAAACAAATTTCCAAAATTATGTACACACACCAACTATATATCCTCAAGTATTTGGATGGTTTTATCATACTTGAAATCCTTCCATAAATGACATGTGGTGCTCCAAATTCAGTTGGGTTCCCATATCCTCCAAAAGTACCTTATAAAAAAGTTATGTGAAAGAAGCATCAAAATTTGACACTATAACTAAAAGTAATCCATGACGCTGAACAACCTCTCAAACATACAAGACTCCATGGTCCTCTACCTATATCAACTCCCTAATTTGAATAAAATGTAATGATTTCATTGGAAAATTAAAAATCATCCATATGTAATCTTTCACACTTAGAGTATGAGTTATTATGATCATGAAATCCATAGAGAAATTATACCACATCCACACGGGCTTGGGATGTGGATGGAACAGCCCATATAGCCTCTGATTCTATGTTTTGATCATCTAATAGGTCAGGCAGCTAGATATAAATTCTATCACTGAACATCTCATCCTGAGCCATATACCATCCTTTCAAGGTATAGAGCATCTTGATCATCATAGGCTGAAAAACAAAAACCTAATGACACAGCTCATATATCACCTCCTACCTTAGAATTAAAGGAACAACTTTTTGTTTAAGAAAAAGAATAGAACCATCGAGAGATCGAGACCAATCACTTGAGGTATCATTACAATTTAAGGCATTGATAATCCACTACCAATCGAGGTAGGATTATAACTTAATCCTCACTCAATCTATGAAAGAAGGTGTAACCTGTAAAATGGGAAATAATACCTTAAATCCATCTTCCACGATATCCAGTCTCACATCAACAAACAAATACATCAACTCCCACTCAACCACTGACTCATAAACACCCTACATAGAAAGCTTCCTTCTCAGAGTTTCTACTACCAAATTTCACTTTTGATTTATATACCCTTTTCCATTTATGATATATTGGACCCTCTATTTGAAAATATACTCCATGATCTTATGTTTCAAATGCACTATAAAATATTTCACAAAGAGGTAATTTTTTAGGCATTTAATGCATTCATAATCACTATTAATTACATGTTGTGGTTGGGCTACTTCAACTAATTTTGAATTAGATTCCATAGGCCATTGGCCACCACATGGTCATCAAACATTAGAGCACATCCCAAAACCACACTAGAGACATCATATTACATCACATAATTCCTCCCATGGTAAAGAATAATTAAGATAGGTGAAAATGTTTGACGGGTCTGGAAATTCACAAAACCACTTTAGAACTTCTCATATCACTAAAAATTCCCCCCTTTACTATTCAAATCCATCAATGGAGAAGCTAGACAATGGAATTATCAGAATTATCATCCATAATACCTAGAAAGGACAAGAAAAGTGTAGATCTCAAACACATTATTAGGCAACTCTCAAGACACTAATTCAAAAACTTTTTCTTGGTCCACTAAAACTTTTTCTTCAAAAATCATGCGGCTAAAAAACATCACTTCTTGAATCAAAAATAGAAACCTCGAATACTTTTCATATAGATGATTCTCACTCAAAACACCCAAAAAATCTCCACATAGTTAGTGTGCTCTTCATTTGTCTTGGAGTACACCAATATGATAACTATAAACGCATGTATGAAAGAGTCTAGACATAAATGGATGATATGGTTCATCAAAACCATAAAGAATTCGGGAGAAATACTTATCTCAAATAACATAACTAAATACTCAATATTCCCATTCCATATTTGAAAAAGGTTGTTTAGAATATCCTATTCTAGACACTCAATTGGTTGTACCCTGATCTAATATTCATATTTGAAAACCAACTAGCTCTCCTAATATGCTAAAAAAGTTCATCAATTCGAGTAAATGGGTATTTATTCTTCACTATTACCTCATTTAGCATACAATAGTATATACAAATTTATATACTACCATCCTCCTTCTATTCATATAAGATTAGTGAATCCCATTGTGACATGCTATGATGGATAAAACCGTTTATAGTGAGATCCTTTAGCTTACCTTTTATCCCCTCCTGCTTAGCTAGAGTCATCTAGTATGATGGTAAAGAGATTAGGATTATCCTGGGGAAAGATCAATAGAATACTCTACTACCTTCTTGGGTGGAATTTAATGACCTAGATTTTTTTTATTATTTTATATATTATATTGAATTATTTCAAAACCAAGCACAGATATGGCATGCAATTTTGATGCCCAATGTGCTCGTAATAAAAATTGCTAAAATATTAATCTTTAAATAGCATGTGAAATTAGTTTCCCTAAAAATGTGGAATACCATCTAAATGGTTTCCTGGATTTGAAATCTAAGGGAAACATTGCATTCAGAGTAGCGTGATTACCCTAGGAGAGACCTAACATCAGCCAATGAATGTCAGTTATGAAAGTTATATTTCAGAAATTTAATGAATAAAATAAATTATTGATTTATTTTATTTTGATGTTATTCCAACGCAACAATGATTCCTTTTAAATAGTCCTTGGGTGTAAATTTAGGGTTATCACAATAACCCAAGAATTCCTCTGAGACATGGTGAGGAACACTATAGACAAATAATAATGATGGATCGAGACAATCATGGATCATCATGCCAAAAGAGTTATAGGATCTCTTCAATGATAGGAACACAATGGTTCTACATAAATGATCAATCCAAAAACTGTTTCATTTTTTCTTTTACCCATTCTTGAATTCTATGATGAACGCAAGCTAATACACAAAAAAATTAGCCTGCATATTGGTCGTACATTACGAGGGGGATTTTATTGTGGGTTAATGGAAATTTTTACTTGTTTTTCTAACCCAAACCCTATAATATTGATTGTTTTACTTTAAATTCAGTACAACAATGTGTAAACTTTTTCTAGTGTTCTTTTTTCATCCATGCATTTCATTCACCCTCATTTCCCCACTGTGGCCATGAATTGATGTTGCTGGGATGTTCTGAGCATGATTAGACCCCCAGATTAGAGAAAAATCAACATAATAGTCTAGATCAATGATGACCAGGACCCAAGAATCCTAGATCATCAGCTGTTTTAAAACCACGACACAGAACGTGGCTCGGTGGTCCATGGAAGGGACCAACAGCATCAGACTAGCATGGCAGTCCTACAAGGTGTGGTAGTAGTAGTGTAGTGTGGATGAGATTATTAGTAGTGACCTAAGGTGGCCAAATGTGATGGCATTGGTGGATGGAGGTGGTAGTATTGATGGATGCAGTAGCTGACATGCAAAGTAGAGTTGTGGGATGCGACCACAGAGCACATGTGAGTCACTGGGGATGCAGAGGCCAAAGTGGATGTAGTGGGTGGATCCACATGGGGAGGGGGTTGTAGGGCACGACAGGGAAACCATGTGGGATGTGGGCTAGTGGGACATGCAGTATGGAGTGGTCAGAGTGGACTAGAGTTGGATGGAGTGGGCTGGGATTACTTATTCTAACTCGTGTTGGTCCCAGAGGCCCAATAACACCCCTTTGAAAAATTCAAATAGGTGAAATTTTAAAACTGGGTGTCTGGATGACCATCTGTCTATAGCGATGGGACCCTGATGTTGAGATAATTCTTTTTTAGGCCAATGGTGGGTTTTAATAGGATCTTATTTCTAGTGAAAGATGAATTTTACACATGTAGTACATGGGGTAAAGGGACACAAAGGGTGTGACCAATACTCACTGTGTTCCTTATATTAATATGCGGATTGATTTCTCCCCCCACTATATCATGGAAAAGATATATTATTGTTCATTCTCTTTATTGTTTCCCTAAAGGTATTTTGGTTTTATTTCTTACTCACATGAGTATTATCCCATTAACAAGAATTATAGGATAGAGTTTTTGGAATCCCATGAGAGGCCTGGTGTGGATCCTCAATTCCTTATTTTTTTCTCAATGTAGAGTCTTTTATATTGATGTCACAAACTTCACCAAGCATTAATCCTCTACTTATCTGGTTGGTCCAGATGGAGTGGTGGTATCATCCCATGGACCTGGTTGTGATCATCCTCTGATGTATTGTATATATATTCAAATCATTCAGTGTATCTCTCTCTCATTATGGTTTTTGATGAATGGTACTTCTCGATTAGAGGTCATCAGTACTATTAGACTCAGGAGTGTGATCTATCAGATGTGAGCTTTGTGGAATCTCTGAACTGAACCTCTAATGTTGGTATACAGTGGTTAAGACGTACCATAGAATTTGAGGTATGGTTTGAGTGTATCCTGATATTATAAGGCCCCAGCATTAAACCTTACTTAATCTTGAGTTATTACAAGATTACATATTGAGGATCTTTTCAGGTTTAGAGTTTTAGAGAATTAGATCATGAAACTTTCATTACATTCCATATTTAGACAAAGTGGTTACATGAAAGACAGTATTCATTCTTCCCATAAACGGAAACATATTTAAAATAAAACATGGATTCTTTCTTGACACATCCTTGACACTGTCATCACATCATGTACCCTTCCCTTGACCTGTGAAAAACATTTCAAAAACTTGGGATGAGCATAAAAAGCTCAGTAAGGGATATAAAAATATGGAAAGGAATCATGAGTACATGTATACATAAGAATGAAATCATACTTTACCCATAAAACATAGTCACTTTAACATACCTCATAAAATCATAGAAATCATATGACATAAAGGTAACTTGAGGCATTCATAACATTCTTATGTAGGGAGTAACCCTCTTGGTTACGTTTGGAATACACATCACAGTATATTCCCTAAATCTCTTCGGAGAAACCTTAACATTTCACTCCTTCACGTTACCCAATGCATTGGAGAGCTATATCGGGCTCACCCGCCCTTAGTTTATCACGGAACCACCTGTTTTCATAACAATTCCCAAGAAACATAACATAAACGTATCACATAAAACATGCATAAAGGAAACATAACATTTCCACATTTCAATCACAATATAACATTTTATTATATTGAAATAATGAATCCATTCAAAAAGAAACCATTTCCAAAACCATTTAAAACATTTAATAAAGAGAATTTTGAATCAAAGTGTCCCATACCACCTTGAAGCTTTTAAAATGTTAAACCATTAATATCCATATAAATAAATCCTTAAAACCATTTTGAAAACATGGATATTAATAATAACAAATAATTAAAACATTTAAAGCGATATTTTGTTTAAATGGGTTTTACCAAAATTAGAGACACTTGAATACAATAATTGAGGAATAACATTTAGTCAGAACTTTGTAATATCATGAGAATAAATTGTTTCATGATATAATACTCCAAAGGACAGTATATACACCATATAAGAGCGAATTGGTGCATAACAACAATGAACCCTCAATAGAAATGTCAAATGTGATGAAATCCCTTATAAAGAAGGTATCCTTAAATTAAGGACAAATAAATCTCAAAAATATGTGTGACAAATATAAATACACCCAATATAAGTGGATATTAAGTGTAAAACAATAAAAGGTCATTCACACATATTCAATGGATGACATATTCAATGAATACATGTTGAACCCAAAGAAATCGAAATTGGGTTAAAAAGTTCCCTTGACAGCCCAACGGCATCACTTCAAAATGAGTTGATGAGAGATAAAAAGTGTATCTCATCACTTGGACATAAAATTTACATCAATAAGGATATATGAGAACATATCCCAACATAACAATATGTAAATTAAAAGACCCAACAAAAGAAGTCTTTAAAAAAAAGGAGGGTGAAAGGTTCCCTTACTGACTTGGGTATCTTTCAAAACATACACCCCATGAAAGAAAGACAATAGATCATTGATGTAAATACTCATAAACTATATTATATTACACAAAGAGTATAATAATGGTCAGTACATACACCACTCAATTGAATATGTGGCAGATGTATCATAAATCTCACGGAAATAAAAGTGAGATGAAAAATCCCTTACGAAAACTTGACAGCCTAACCGTGCCACATAAAACTTCCGAATATGGATTGATGAGATCAAATAGGGTATCTCATCACATTACAATAAAATTTACAGAAAGAGAAATATAAAAGAACATCCCCCAACATTACAAAGAGGATCTTAAAATAAGTGACATAAAGGAGAGTACTTAAAAAGAAAGATAGAGGTTAGATCTTTTACGAAAGTTCGGCAGCCTAACGGCGCCACTCAAAACTTCCAAAATGGATTGATGAAAGAGAATAGGGTCTCTCATCACATGAAAAAAAAATTACAGTAAGTTTAATATAAAAGATCATCCCAATAACAAGAAAGATGAGCTTTAAATGGAATTACATAAAAGTGTGTACTTAAAAAGAAAGAGAGGAGTAGGATCCTTTACCTCGGGTCCGACTTGACTCGATCGTTCTTTAATCTCCTGAATAATAAACTTGAGTTAATTTATACTTACTTAAGAACATTTTTCAAGTTCATTATTCCTTTTATATCACTTATTACCATGTCATAAACATTATGAAATCATTTAAGTTAATAATATTTGTTTTGCAGATATTTGGTTCTTAAGTCGAAATTGGACTTCTTACAATTACATGTTGTTCGTGTGGCCAAATGTTTATTATATCCAGAATTGTATTCATGATGTAGATATCATATGTGTCATATATATACAGTACATTCATGCATTTATAACATTACATAATCATTTATAGGTAAGAAATGAAATGCACCGTTCATGGAGACGGTAAGCCGTACGTATGCATGAACGCTACTTTCACTTCTATTTCGTATTTTATAGAATGTAATAATAATGATATAAAGGTATATTATAATTCCAGTATAATATCATATATAATATCATAGTTCCATCCTTTATACGTCCCACATATGGTATTTAACGAATCAAATCACTTTGAGGGGGCGGTAGTCCGCACTTCCTTAAATGGAGATATCGCGTTTACCCATAATGGAAACCATAAAGGTATGCCCAAAATGAAAAAAAAGAAGCTTAAGAAAAACATAAAAATATTATATATCATATATAAAAATAGTGACATCATAATGGCCACCTTTGAAGGTGTTAAATGAGTATTGAACAATCATCGTTTCAGGAGGCAGAATTTCGCCATCCACGGAAACCGTATGTTCTTTAACCATTTGATGTAGTTGTGTGAGAGTTTAGCTCGAATAAATCTTATAACAACATCCTATTATATTTAAGATACTGGTGTTGTTACAAAAGAAGTAAATAAAAAGAGTTTAGGGGGTTGGAGAAGCAAAATAAAACAAATGAACAAGAGAGAATGAATTACCTTTAAAAGTATAACTCCTTTTGATTTGAGCCTAAAGGCTTCCTTTAAAAGGATTCTGCCCAAAGGGAATCCTCTAGGATGAGGAGAGGGATGTGGAGAGAGTAAATGGGCAGGGGTTGGCCGAGACAAAGGCTTGAGGAGTGTGTGAAATGAGGTAGAGGTGGGGGCCTTTTATAAGAGGAGAGGAGGGGCACTTTTGGAAAGTAAAGAAATATTTCTTTATTTGAAAATGTTTTTCGGTTTCAAAAGGTCCCACATTGATATAATTCGTGGATAAGGTGATAAGGGTTCGAAATCCACTCATCCAATTGGTTTTGGACATGTGTAGTTCATAGATTTTACTTTATCTTTCCATTTTATTTAAATCGTCAAATAATGATGTCATCGCTGCATCATTATTATGTCATAAATAATTTAATTTATTTAATGTCTAAAAATTTTAAAACAAATACTATGATGTAGGAAATCGTTTTATTTTTCCAATGAATATATATAATCAATAATATGATCTTTATAACCCCATGTAAAAATTGTTTTCGTAAAACATATTATGTTTGTGTCATTTTTACTTTTATATAAAATAAAAAGTTATTTATGTCATTTCCCAACCAAAGTGGCTCCATGGGGTCCCCAAGTTGACCCATGGCTTGTCTTGGTCGTCCATTACACATCAAATGAGGTTAGGAAATGTGTCAAGTTCATTTCATTTTATTAAAACATTATATTTACCTTAAACTACACTAATTACCTCTAATCGTGATTAATGAAAAAAAATTACTATTCACCAAAAAATTATTTTCATCCCATTGAACCACATTTTACATACTAATGACAACCATGTATGTTGGATTTTAAAAACTCAATACACATTAGTGGTAAACTTTCACTTAACTGAAAAATCAGTTTGCTTGATTACCACTTAGTGGTTTCACTATTCATCAAAAATTGGAGTTTTTCAGAAAATTACCAAAAATTCACTCTAAGATATATTTGATATTCCGAATTCAAAAATGAAGTCCGTTTTACAAAATTCAAAACATATTAGTCACATTAATTAATTTAATAATTAATTCCCGCTGTCAGAGAAAATAGCGTGTTTTTATAAAACAATAAGTATCAAAAGATTGACATTAGTTTAAGTCTGATTTCAAAGTGAAATTAATTCCAACGACCACTATTGGATTTAATGGTAAAAATATTTTCTAATTTCACTTTAAAACCAATTCAAAATATTATCTAATCATATAAATAAATTATATTAAAAAAAGGTTTTGAATTAAAACACAACATTTTACACCATTCATTAAAAAAAACGAACTTTATCGGAAAAATACCAAAAAATTACACAAAGTAAAATTTGATGTCCCGATTCTTAATAAGAGTTTTATTTGGTCCAAAATAATGTGTAAGAGTGATCAAAACTATATTTAATGACAGTTCGCCATCAAAAGGTGAAAAGTGAACCTTTAGTGAAAACTAGGGCATATACACCTAAAATTGAATTCTTTCCGTATTTTAAGCCTTTAGCTTTTATTGGATAAATGTAAAAACATTAAAAAAACATATATAATCATATTTTAGTTATTTCTATCCATTCCCGGCAATACAACGGCTACATGTTAACTACCATTTAAAATAATATTATTTTATTATTAGAGTGCAACGTAAGATTCCCAAGAAACTCGTTGTTGCGTGTTGGGTACGCCATCGAGCATAGCGTCCCCTTTAAATTCATATTAATATTTTATTCACAAATAGGGATAAATATGAAAATGTCATATTCTTTATTTACCTGGGGTGTTACATCCTTCCCCCCTTTTAGGAATTGCGTCCTCGCAATTTTAAAAATTGGGCTTGGAAACATCCTTGAAAGTCCTACATCGGAAGAAGAGTCGGTAAAACAATCACTTTAAAATAAAGGAAGATAAGTACAGAGGTCACCCGAGATAACCCATAATAGGATTCTATGTAGAAAAACATGGACATGGAAGAAAAAGAAAAGGGTCATGTTCTGATGGAGAGTGATAGAAAACATGTTGAGGAGAAAGTTAACAATGAGAAAATCACAAACTTGTGATGGGTTAAACGGTATTCGATTCCCCAGTAGGAAAAGATAATAGACAAAATTTTTGTTTTAAGCTACTTTTTATTGAGGAATTTATTCATAAGGAAACATAATCACTTATCATGTTGACTTTCAACTTTTACTCGATTCCTTAATCAAACTCATATTTTTTCCAAATGACGAGTATTTAGAGAGACTTGTTTGCATTAAGAGTACTATAATCAACTTCTAGAGAATCACCTAATCCACAAAATAGAACTATATACTTCCCATGTCTTTATACTTTAACCAAAACCAAAAAGGTTATTACAAGATCAGATAATCCAGAAAAGGATAACCCTTTATAAAAAGAAAATCGATTCTTAACCTCCAAAATTTGTCCAACAAAACCCAAAGATCAACGAGGACCATTCTATAATCAATTTGTCCATAAAATTCTTCAAAGTAAACCAAACTAAGATTGAAACCCAAATATTTTAAGGATTTAGTCACATAGTCTTCCAAGTTAAATCGTAACATTTATCTCCAAACAACATCAGTTGCTCCTAAAGTCTCGTATTGAAAAGTAATTAACCTAATCACATATCCTCCATGATAGGTTAATCATTTTCATAAATAACCCAAAATCAACTTACTCTTAATTCATAAAATCATATAACTAGAATGAATCGGTCAAACTAACCAGGGTCTTCACGTAGTCCAGTGGTAGTCGATAAATACCAGTTGCACTTTAGTTGTGGGTTCGATTCCCGCAGCTTTGTCCGACGCGACGGGTAGTCACACGGTCTGTATGTTGTCCTTTTTCCAAAACTATATAATTCATAAATAATTCCCCAAAAAGAGATAAAATCATCAAAAATGATCATAACATATTTTAACCTCAAGTTTATCTCATGCTTTTCATTTTCCAACATATCATATAATAACCCATAATTACCTCAAAAGTAATGATCATATAAACTCTAATGGTTACCTTTATTATTATTACCTGAACTTCCACATGGATTGGTCATCTCGTACATGATGCATTAAAGATCATACCAAGGTTCAAGTTGTTGATCATGACTCCTTGATATTTGGTTTAGAACAACCACGAGTTTCCTCATTGAATCCTCCATTTTATCTAGTATCTTAATCAGAGAACCACCATAGTTTCCTTCAAACCCATTGTCACGTTGGTGCCTGCTAGATCAAGCCATTTACTAAATCCAAAAAGGTCAGTGTGAGTATATCAACATAACCATCATGTAATAATGAGGAAGATAAACACTAAGATATACTTACTCATTCACTTTATCTAAAACTAGGACTCTTTCTGAAATCCTAACCATTATGGTAATGTCACTTATGTTAGAGAATACCCTAACCTCTAAAGTTATCTAAACCGACCTTTGATACCAACTATAAGGCCCCAGCCTTAAACCTTACTTAATCTTGAGTTATTACAAGATTACACATTGAGGATCTTTTCAGGTTTAGAGTTTTAGAGAATTAGATCATGAAACTTGCATTACATTTCATATTTAGACAAAGTGGTTACATGAAAGACTGTATTCATTCTTCCCATCAACGGAAACATATTTAAAATAAAACATGGATTCTTTCTTGACACATCCTTGACACTATCATCACATCATGTACCCTTCCCTTGACCTGTGAAAAACATTTCAAAAACTTGGGATGAGCATAAAAAGCTCAGTAAGGGATATAAAAATATGTAAAGGAATCATGAGTACATGTATACATAAGAATGAAATCATACTTTACCCATAAAACATAGGAAATTTGACCTCATAAAATCATAGAAATCATATGACATAAAGGTAACTTGAGGAATTCATAACATTCTTACGTAGGGAGTAACCCTCTTGGTTACGTTTGGAATACCCATCACAGTATATTCCCTAAATATCTTCGGAGAAACCTTAACGTTTCACTCCTTCGCGTTACCCAATGCATTGGAGAGCTATATCAGGCTCACCCGCCCTTAGTTTATCACGGAACCACCCGTTTTCATAACAATTCCCAAGAAACATAACATAAACGTATCACATAAAACATGCATAAAGGAAACATAAAATTTCCACATTTCACTCACAATATAACATTTTATTATATTGAAATAATGAATCCATTCAAAAAGAAACCATTTCCAAAACCATTTAAAACATTTAATAAAGAGAATTTTGAATCAAAGTGTCACATACCACCTTGAAGCTTTTAAAATTTTAAACCATTAATATCCATATAAATAAATCCTTAAAACCATTTTGAAAACATGTATATTAATAATAACAAATAATTAAAACATTTAAAGCGATATTTTGGTTAAAGGGGTTTTACCAAAATTAGAGACACTTGAATACAAAAATTGAGGTATAACATTTAGTCAGAACTTTGTAATATCATGAGAATAAATGGTTTCATGATATAATACTCCAAAGGACAGTATATACACAATATAAGAGCGAATTGGTGCATAACAACAATGAACCCTCAATAGAAATGTCAAATGTGATGAAATCCCTTATAAAGAAGGTATCCTTAAATTAAGGACAAATAAATCTCAAAAATATGTGTGAAAAATATAAATACACCCAATATAAGTGGATATTAAGTTTAAAACAATAAAATGTCATTCACACATATTCAATGGATGACATATTCAATGACTACATGTTAAACCCAAAGAAATCGAAATTGGGTTAAAAAGTTCCCTTGACAGCCCAACGACATCACATCAAAATGAGTTGATGAGAGATAAAAAGTATATCTCATCACTTGGACATAAAATTTACATTAATAAGGATATATGAGAACATATCCCAACATAACAATATGTAAATTAAAAGACCCAACAAAATAAGTCTTTTAAAAAAAAGGAGGGTGAAAGGTTCCCTTACCGACTTGGGTATCTTTCCAAACATACACCCCATGAAAGAAGGACAATAGATCATTGATGTAAATACTCATAAACGAAAGTATATTACACAAAGAGTATAATAATTGGAAGTACATACACCACTCAATGGAATTTGTGGCAAATGTAGCATAAATCTCACGGGAATAAAAGTGAGATGAAAAATCCCTTACGAAAACTCGGCAGCCTAAGGGCGCCACATAAAACATCCGAATATGGATTGATGAGATCAAATAGGGTATCTCATCACATTACAATAAAATTTACAGCAAGAGGAATATAAAATAACATCCCCCAACATTACAAAGAGGAGCTTAAAAGAAGTGACAAAAAAGGAGAGTACTTAAAAAGAAAGATAGAGGTTAGATCTCTTACGAAAGTTCGGCAGCCTAACGGCGCCACTCAAAACTTCCAAAATGGATTGATGAGAGAGAATAGGGTCTCTCATCACATGAACATACAAATGACAGTATGTTTAATATAAAAGATCATCCCAATAACAAGAAATATGAGCTTTAAAAGGAATTACATAAAAGTGTGTACTTAAAAAGAAAGAGAGGAGTAGGATCCCTTACCTCGGGTCCGACTTGACTCGATCGTTCTTTAATCTCCTGAATAATAAACTTGAGTTAATTTCTACTTCCTTAAGAACCTTTTTCAAGTTCATTATTCCTTTTATATCACTTATTACCATGTCATAAACATTATGTAATCATTTAAGTTAATAATATTTGTTTTGCAGATATTTGGTTCTTAAGTCGAAAGTGGACTTCTTACAATTACATGTTGTTCGTGTGGACAAATGTTTATTATATCCAGAATTTTATTCATGATTTAGATATCATATATGTCATATATATCCAGTACATGCATGCATTTATAACATTACATAATCATTTAGAGGTAAGAAATGAAACGCACCGTTCATGGAGACGGTAAGCCGTACGTACGCATGAACGCTACTTTCATTTCTATTTCGTATTTTATAGAATGGAATAATAATGATATAAAGGTATATTATAATTCCAGTATAATATCATATATAATATCATAGTTCCATCCTTTATACGTCCCACATATGGTATTTAACGAATCAAATCACTTTGAGGGGGCGGTAGTCCGCACTTCCTTAAATGAAGATATCGCGTTTACCCATAAGGGAAAACATAAAGGTATGCCCAAAATGAAAAAAAACAGAAACTTAAGGAAAACATAAACATATTATATATCATATATAAAAATAGTGACATCATAATGGCCACCTTTGAAGGTGTTAAATGAGTATTGAACAATCATCGTTTCGGGAGGCAGAATTTCGCCATCCACGGAAACCGTATGTTCTTTAACCATTTGATGTAGTTGTGTGAGAGTGTAGCTCGAATAAATCTTATAACAACATCCTAGTATATTGAAGATACTGTTGTTGTTACAAAAGAAGTAAATAAAAAGAGTTTAGGGGGTTGGAGAAGCAAAATAAAACAAATGAACAAGAGAGAATGAATTACCTTTAAAAGTGTAACTACTTTTGATTTGAGCCTAAAGGCTTACTTTGAAAGGATTCTGCCCAAAGGGAATCCACTAGGATGAGGAGAAGTATGTTGAGAGAGTAAATGGTCAGGGGTTGGCCGAGCCAAAGGCTTGAGGAGTGTGTGAAATGAGGTAGAGGTGGGGGCCTTATATAAGAGGAGAGGAGGGGCACTTTTGGAAAGTAAAGAAATATTACTTTATTTGAAAATGTGTTTCGGTTTTAAAAGGTCCCACATTGATATAATTCGTGGATAAGGTGATAAGGGTTAGAAATCCACTAATACAATTGGTTTTGGACATGTGTAGTTCATAGATTTTATATTATCTTTCCATTTTATTTAAATCGTCAAATAATGATGTCATCGCTGCATCATTATTATGTCATAAATAATTTAATTTATTTAATGTCTAAAAATTATAAAAAAAATACTATGATGTAGGAAATCTTTTTATATTTCCAATGAATATTTATAATCAAAAATATGATCTTTATAACCCCATGTAAATTTTTTTTTTGTAAAACATATTATGTTTGTGTCATTTTTACTTTTACATTAAATAAAAAGTTATTTATGTCATTTCCCAAACAAAGTGGCTCCATGGGGTCCCCAAGTTGACCCATGGCTTGTCTTGGTCGTCCATTACACATCCAATGATTTTAGGACATGTTTCAAGTTCATTTCATATTATTAAAACATTATATTTATCTTAAACTACACTAATTACCTCTAATCGCGATTAATAAAAAAAATTACTATTCACCAAAAAAAAATTTAATCCCATTGAACCAAATTTTACATACTAATTACAACCATGTATGTCGGATTTTCAAAATTCAATACACATTAGTGGTAAACTTTCATTTAACTGAAAAATCAGTTTGCTTGATTACCACTTAGTGGTTTCACTATTCATCAAAAATTGGAGTTTTTCAGAAAATTACCAAAAATTCACTCTAAGCTATATTTGATATTCTGAATTCAAAAATGATAAACGTTTTGCAAAATTCAAAACATATTAGTCACATTAATTAATTTAATAATTAATTCCCGTTGTCAGAGCAAATAGCGTGTTTTTATAAAACAATAAGTATCAAAAGATTGACACTAGTTTAAGTTTGATTTCAAAGTGAAATTAATTCCAATGACCACTATTGGATTTAATGGTAAAAATATTTTCTAATTTCACTTTAAAACCAATTCAAAATATTATCTAATCATATAAATAAATTATATTAAAAAAAGGTTTTGAATTAAAACACAACATTTTACACTATTCATTAAAAAAATGAACTTTATCGGAAAAATACCAAAAAATTACACAAAGTAAAATTTGATGTCCCGATTCTTAATAAGAGTTTTATTTGGTCCAAAAAAATGTGTAAGAGTGATAAAAACTATATTTAATGACGGTTCGCCATCAAAAGGTGATAAGTGAACCCTTAGTGAAAACTAGGGCATATACACCTAAAATTGAATTCTTTCCGTATTTTAAGCCTTTAGCTTTTATTGGATAAATTTAAAAACATTAAAAAACATATATAATCATATATTAGTTATTTCTTTCCATTCCTGCCAATACAACGGCTACATGTTAACTACCATTTGAAATAATATTATTTTATTATTAGAGTGCAACGTAAGATTCCCAAAAAACTCGTTGTTGCGTGTTGGGTACGCCATCGAGCATAGCATCCCCTTTAAAGTCATATTAATATTTTATTCACAAATAGGGATAAATATGAAAATGTCATATTCTTTATTTACCTGGGGTGTTACAGATATTATTGTAATATGTTGTATACATATTATTGTATTGAGATGAATATATCTTTCTCATGTGTATTGATTTGTGGTTTCACTGTGTCCTACTTAGTATCTTTATAGTCACCCTTGCACGGGCTTTGCTCAAACATGTCGTGTCATGTGAAGATGAGTGAACTTTTGATTTATTTTAGGGTGGAATAGGACCAGATTGAGCCTTGTGAGATCCGAAAGAACATGGTGCTCCTACAAATTCAAATAACAGCTCAATCACTTCGATTCATGGTTGGATCAGGTAGGGTTTTCAGCAGATGTGTTTCGGGAACATGGGTATAGCATTTTTCTTTGGTGGGCATGTATTCTGGCCCTATTTCTCACACATTCACTATTTTACTTTGGTTGTGTTTTATAGTGATTTTCATGCCTTGGTTACTTAGTGTTTTTACATTTCATCATTTGTGTCGTAGAGATGTGTATATGCATAAATGTGAATTAGGATAATGCCTACCATGTGTGTGATAAACCTAATCTGCACTAGTTAGTAGCCCCTGTCCTATTAGAGGTAGGATTGGGGTTGACATGGCATAGACCCCTCTGGGATGAGTCATGATAGAGTGGTATCAGAGGTGTTTGGTTATACATTAGGACTGGGATTCTGTGATATTGGTCAGGGGAAACAATGTAAAGTGTATAGAGTTGGAATTTCAAGCTAGGGACTCTAGAGTTGGTGTAATGGCCGACATATCCATACACCAAGACTATGACAACCTGATTTTCAATTCAGTACATGAGAACACTAGTTATAGGGAAAATAATGGTACATGAATCATATAAAAATGGGTTGTGGTTTCTATGTCCTTCCTGAGTCTACAATCAAGATATACACATTGATAATGGTACATCTTGTTTCTTTATAGGATTCATCTGTGACACATACTATCTTCAATTTGGTAGCTTGATCATGATGATGACCCCCTTGGTGATGAGGCTTCTATACAGGGACCAATTTACCAGATGTTTCCTCAACGTGGTGCACCATTTATACCACCACCTCTGGAAATACTAATGATACCTAATGTACCAAAATAATAGGAGGGAAGGTTGAGCGTGCTCTATGATTTTTAGTGACAGTGACCCGTTAGGTTTTGAGGTGATCTGGAACCTCAGTCGGCTGAGGACTGGCTTGAGTCTATGATTAGATTTTTCTATCTAGTGAGGACACCAGCAGATATGATGGTGGTCCTTGCTGTGAGCCTTCTGCAGGGTGATGCTGGAGTTTGGCAACCCAGACTCATTATGAGAAAATGCTCTCAAAGAGTGTGTCCAAGTTCCTATTCAGAGAGTATTTCAACCCAATTATGCTGAGATATATGCATATAAAGGGGCTTATTCATGTCTAGTAGGGAAATATGATAGTATCTAATTATTCACCATGGTTTACCAACCTTTCTTATTACATAATGGATATGGTCAAGGATCAGTACTTTTGGGCTCTGACCTTCAAAAGTGGTCTGTATAGAGACATGAAATCCAGTATTATCCCTATGTGATTTCCTACTTATTATGGGGTGCTTGAGCGGGACATGGTGGTGGAGAGATTCTTGGATGAGCAAAGATATCTAATGACAGTCAGTCGGGGACAGGTAGGTGTAGAGACATTGGTAGTAGGGAACCAATGTCGGTATCAGGGATCTAAACCTGAGAGACATTTTAGGATGTGGTCCTATGATATTGGATATTTATTTTAGGTTTCACAAATTGGATCTATTCATCCCTGAGAGAGTAGGTTCAACTAATGTGACAGTATGATAAATCATGGTCGAGATTTTCCAACACAGCGTGCTGCTAGTGGGGAGACATTGGATGGACAACCTAGGCTGAGGTATATGTAGGATTTGGAAGGTCTACAGGGAAGTAGATGTAGCATATGATTTGAGAGTGTAGTGGTAGGTGGTTGAAATTATTCTTGTTACCACCACCACCCCAAGGTGGACCATTCAAGTCTCCATGAGCTGGAGGAGAGGGGTAGGGATAGCTACATGCGGTCGAGGATTATGACCTTGGGACTCCCAGGGTGATTCGGGGTACAATATGTGTGTTTTCTAATCGGACATCAATACAGATAGAAACACGTGATAGTCATTTATTTTTGACCACATACCTTTTCTGAGACCTTAATATTCCATTAGACTTATTGAATCAACTGTTACACTTGCATACTCATACAGGGGGAGACTCAATGACCAAACATCTATGCTGATAGTGTGACCCTAAACTTAGAGGTGAGAGTTTTAGTTGGAACCTCTTGGTGGTAGCATAATATCCTTATGAGGACATTCCTGGTATGGATTGGTTATCTTCAGTCCATGCCCAGATTGACCATTTTGGGCGCAGGGTGTGGAGTGTGTGACGTGATGGGATGTGGTTTTATTTTTTTAGTGAAATGAAAACCCAAGAAGCACTATATGGGCTCATGTGTAGTAGGATGAAACCAATTACTCAGCACTTGGGTAGCCTGAACTTTGGTTTAGTAGATTTTAAAAGTTCCCAGTTCCCAGTTGTAGTGGTGTAGTCTGGTGAAGTCTTCCCAGAAAATTTTCAAAGATTACCTCTTTGTTCGGAGATCGACTTCTACATCAACTTAAACCCTAGGAAGACACTGAAATCCTCTCCAGAATATCTAATGGATCTAGTAGATATTTGAGAGCTGAGGGTGAAGTTAGAGTATTTGTAGAGGAAGGGATTCGGGAGACCCAATGTTTCACCATGGGTGGCCTAGTATTGTTTTCCATAAATGTAGACATGATATTTAGGTTGTGTGTGTATTACATGTGCTTGAACTAAGTGAATGTGAAGAACAAGTATCCACTACCAAGGATTGATGAAATATTAAAATAGTTAACAGGGGCACAAGGTTTCTCAAAGGTTGACTATTGATCAAGATATCACTAGCTAGAAGTACAGGATAAAGAAATACCAAATATGGCTTTTAGATGCCGCTATTTCCATTATGAGTAGTTGGTGATTCCCTTAGGCATGATGAATTACCCAGAAGTGTTCATGGGACTCATGAACAGGATCATCCAGCCATACATAGACCAGTTCATTTTAGTCTTCATTGATGATATCCTTGTATACTCGATGTATAAGGAGGAGAACACGAGACACCTAAAAATGGTTTAGTATGTGATCTGAGAGAACCCTATTTATAGGAGACTCGTGAAGGGATAGTTTTGGATTTAGGTGGTCCAATTTCTAGGAAATTTTATCTATGCAGATAGAGTAACAGTGCACCCGACCGTGGTTGGGGTAGTGTTAGAATTGGATCCACCTTGGGGTGTGACAGAAGTGCACAGCTTCCTTTGGATGGTAGGATATTATTGGAAAATCATACATGATTTATCCAGTATATTAGCACCTATGATATCTTTAACACGAATGGGGAATCATTCCATGTTTATAGAGAAGTTTCAAAATTATTTGTAGTAGATGAGGTAGAGTTTGATGAGTTCCTCGATGTTGACGTTGATGGAGGAGAGTGTTGAGTATGTAGTGTTCTCTAATGCATCGGGAAGTGGTCTTGGTGGTGTTTTGATATATGGAACAGCAATTATTGACTATGGTTTGTTCTAGTTGTTGTGAAGATGTACCAGGAAATCCAATGTTAGTTTTTGTGGCCATGAATGTAGAAGGGAGTTACGGAGTCCATTTCTCGATGTCTCACTTTTCAACAAGTGAACATTGTGCACCAAGTTTTAGCTAGTTTTTCATGACCACTTGTGGTTCCAGAGAGGAATTTGGATGAGATATCTATGGAATTCATGACGGGTTTACCACACATGTATAGGGGACACAATTCTATCCGGGTGATCGTTGACCGAATCACCAAGTTGTCCCTATTAATACTTATTTGGGAGAAAATTTCATTAGAGAGCTTGGGGAACCTCCACATGCATGATATAGTTTGTCTTCGTAGAGTTAAATTAAAGATTATTTCTTATCATCCTAATCACTTAACATCCCGGTTCTAGAAGGGATTGAAGTAGGAATTTGGGAACTATTTACCCTTGGGCATGACATTTCATTCCCAGACGGATGGCTAGATGGAGAGGACTATTCATGTTCTAGTGTACATGTTGTGGGCCTACATCTTGGACTTTGGCCATAGTTGGGGGAATCACCTTCCACTGGTGGAGTTTTCATACAACAATAGCTACCACTCCACCTCTATTATGGAACCATTAAATGATATTTATGGGTGACCCTGCATGTTACCACTTT
Organism: Viscum album; assembly: GCA_963277665.1. NCBI lineage: Eukaryota > Viridiplantae > Streptophyta > Magnoliopsida > Santalales > Viscaceae > Viscum > Viscum album. The sequence goes on along the minus strand of OY728131.1, from coordinate 1,777,197,523 downwards.
TTGGGCTATTCAAGTAGATTCAACAGTCATGGTAAATTATTTTGTGCGAGCTACTACTAAAATGGTGCAGATCATCCAGGAGTGGATGAAGACTGCACAAAACCGGAAGAAGTCTTATGCCGACTGAAGATAGCGGCCTATGGAGTTTGATGAGGAAGGCCATGTGCTCACTCGGGTCTCACCATGAAGTGTGTTGAGGAGATTTGGTTGATGCAACAAGTTATTATCCTGGTTCATTAGCCCTTTTCATATAATTTATAGAATTGCAGATGCTTCATTATTCCTAGATCTATCCCTGTAGTTTAATTGAGTACATGATGTCTTCCACGTGTCGGAGTTGAGGATGTAAATTCATGACCCATCTCACATCATCAAATGGGTAGAGCTATAAATTTAAAATGAGGATACTATTGATAATTAACTAATAGAAATTGAGGATTAGTTGTAAAGGATCCTTAATTGGTGAGAAATTACCTTCGTCTATGTCTGGTGGAAGTACGAGAATGTTTTGGAGAGAACATGGGAGCAGGAAGCTCATATTCGTACACAATACCAATATCTTTTTGAGTTGCCTTTTGTTTTTTCTTTTTTGGGACGTAAATCTGAAAGGAAGGGAGAATATAATTTATCAGCTTTTTCAATGAATTATTTTAAATATTAAATGATATTATTTCTAGATTAAGCACTAAGACGAAATGCAATTTCTAGGCTTAGTGTGCTCAAAATTTATTTTTGAAATATATTAAGCATTAATTATAATGTGGGAGTGGTTTCCTTGAAAAAGTTGAATAACTTCTAAATGGTATTCTAGATTAGAAATCAGGGGAAAATGTTTCATTCAAAGCAACGATTTTAACATAGGAATGGCAAAAAAATCAGATGATTTAGGCTAGTTTTGAAGTTATATTTTTTATGATTAATGAATATAACAAAATTTTAATTTATTTTATTTTGATGTTACATAAATTCAGTTATGTTTCCATTAAATTAATCATTTTATTGAAGTTCAAGGTCACCATTATAACCCAAGAATCTGTCTAAGACGTGGTGAGGTACCCTCACAACAAATTAAAATGACAGATTGAGCATGTCACGGATCATCGCACCAATAGAGTCGGAGGATCATTTCAATGATTTCAACAAAACCGTTCTTCTTCAATGATCGATCCAAAATCCAAGTAGGGAAGTTATTCATTTGTTTATTTCACCATTCATGAATTATATGATGAACGTAGGCGAATCCTCAAAACAATTATCATGTGGATTGGTTGTATGTTGTGGGAGGGATTTCATTGTGGGTTAAGGGAAATTTTCATTGGGGTTTTAACCGAAACCCTCTAATCTCGATCATTTTCCAAGAATTCTTGGCCAATAATGTTAAAGCCTTTTCTTTTGTTCTTTTCTTTCTTTTTCAATTGCATTTATCACTACTGGGCCCCCGTGTCCTCTTCTCGACATATTTGATAGGTTTGGGGCATGATTAAACCCCGAGATTTGAGGATAATAAACATTAGAGTACAGATCTATGAAGATCAGGACCTGAGAATACTTAATCTCCAACTATTTATAAAACTGGACATCAAAGATGGACTGGTGGTATGCGGAATAGACCACCGATGTGGGTCCGACACTGCTGTTCGGAAAGGTGAGGTGATGTCGGTGTACTAGTTTGCAGTAGATGTGATTAGCTTCAACCATAAGTGGTCTGATGTAGATGCATTGGCACATGGGGGTTGAGGTGGTGGAGAATGTAGAGGCCAGCATGTGGAGAGGAGCCGTGAGCTGTGGAAGTGGAGCACATGGGATTCATGGGGAGATATAGAGGATGGAGTAAACATAGCAGGTGGAGTCGTGTGGTGTGGTGGCCACATGGTTTGGTGATGCTACCGTGTGGGATGCATGAAAGCTGAGTAGGGCGGATGTGGGGGGGGGGGTTAGAGTGGGCCAATGGGGTGTGAACAGGTAGCTAGGCAGGTCCGAGTGGGTCGGAGAAGTCTGGGTCGGAACAGGCCAAGAAAAAATAGGTGGGCCAAGTTGACTAGTACAGATATGGTTCGGGTCCACATGCCCAGTAACCCCCCTTCAAAAAATCCATTCGGTATTATATTCAAATGTAGGATCTGTTTGAAGAGTCATCTATAGTGTTGGTAACTTGATGTTGAGATCTCACTTTTGATAATAATGATGGGTTTAAAAAATAATTATTTTTAGTCACACAGGATGTTTAAATGGGCAATACCCGGGGTCAAGGGATAGGGAGGGTGTGACCATAACACACCACGTACCCTCCATTCCTATGAGAATTTATTCTCTCATCCACAGTATCTTGGAAGTGTTTTTAGGGTGTTTTCCCCTTATATTTTTCTTGAATGTTTTTTGGTTTCATTTCCTACTCACATGGGTATGATCCCTTCAGCAGAACTTCTAAGATAGTGTTTTTGGAATCCCCCAAGAGGCTTGGAGTGGACCCTCTATTCCTTCTTCATACTCTTGGTAGATTCTTCAGTCTTGACATGACCAACTTCACCGAGAATCAATCCTTTTTTATTGAGATAATCAGGATGATTTTTTTGGTATCACCCCATGTCCCAGGCTGTGATCCTCCTCCGCTGAATCATATCTCTCTTCAAATCATTTAGTGTATATATATATATATCTCTCTCTCTCTGATGGTTTCCAATGAACGGTACTTCCCAGATGGACATCATCAGTTCTATCAGACTCAGGAGTGTTTTCTCCCATATGTGTGCTTTTTAGAATCATAGTTATATAGTAGTTGATGAAAGACACATTGACCTAGATGTGTGAGATGTTTCAGGAAATTTTCTCATGACATAGGTTTTTTAGTTCAATCCTCTAAGGATTGTTTTAATTTTTCAAGGGAGAGGTGGTGTTACTCTTTTGATGGCCAAGGAATTCTCACATAGGATTGTCCAACATTCCAAAGAGATAAAAAAGTTTTATTCAATGGACCCCCTAAGAAGATAAAATGACTAGATTATGGAGGTCTATAGAGAGAATGACATGGTATATGAGTTGGGAGAATAGTTGGTAGTGGTAGATGGTTTGACCTATTGCCACCACCACCCCCATGTGGTCCACAATAGGCTCAGAGAATTAGTGGGAAAGGACAAGGATGACTATAGATATAATGCCCAATCCCTAGTTACCCAGAGTCGGTGCATTATTACATAACAGTGGAATGATCACAAATGATCAAGTCTCAAAAGACCGATTAGTTTAGTAGCCTTGGAAGTACTAGAGCTATTCCTAAGGTTTACATTACATCATAAAATGAAAAACTAAAACAACATTGTTTACATAGACAACACTGAGATCCCATAGGCTATCACTGAAGGTCAATCATAATATACTTCTTCGCATCCTAGGAAAAATAAAACATAGAAAGGGGTGAGCTCAGATTCTCAGTAAGGATAACAATATAGCAGAAACTTTCATAAATGAGCATAAACATTTAAGGAAATGTATAAGACTAAAACAAAAGCCTTTTAAACATGATCTTCAACATAATATGGAAAAGATAAAAATCAAATAATGCTATTTATTTATTCACATGGATATTCTACTAGTTGAAAAATCGCATGAAAAATTAATAGCTACTTTCATAATGATGGAATGTATAATGCCAGATTTTCATAACCATGTAGTCAAGGCCTTGTGACAAGACTACAAATAATATTTTTTCAATGCCTTGTTCCAAGACACTAGTTTGTGTCATGAGACCATCTGATTCATCGAGAAGCTATAGCGGGATACACCGGTCACTTACTATGTCCAATTCATTCCTCATATGAAAAGGTTGAAACATAATCTGAACAATTGTATTAAAAATAGCATACGAAATGTCATTATTTTAAACACAAACCATGAATGGTATAAAAATAGCACGTCCACTGTCAAAAATAACTCATTAAATATAATATAAAAGATTGTATTATAATAGATCATCTTCAATAGATAATAATGAATGATATTGACATAGATGAAAATAATCATCCACACTATTTGTGAGAAATGTCCCCCTTTTTCTTGAAAACATTTAAAAGTATCACTATATATCAAGAAGCCGTTTAAAATAGATATTTGAATCAAAGTTCCCCATACCACTTTGAATCTTTTAGAAGGAATTTTAATTTTAAAAATTTAATGTCCATATAAATAAATCCTTACACCCATATTTAAAACATGGACATTAATGAGAATGATTTAGAATAATAAATCTTTAAATCATTTTAAAATGATATTTTAGGTAGAGTTCCTAACCAAAAGAGAGACACTTGAATATAATAATTGAGGTAATAAAAACTTTATAATAACATGGGAATAAAGGTATTCAAGTTACACTATGTCAAAGTACATTATATACACTATATATATGTGAATTGGCATATAACAACAAAGAAGTCTCATGGAATGTAAATTGAGATGAAATCACTTATAAAGACCATATCCTTAGGTTAAGGATAAATCAACGACATAATTATATGTGAAAAATATTAGTAAACTTAATATTATTGGATATTTAGTGCCAATCAATCAGAGGATATTCACACATATTCTTGTAAAAACAACACCAATGAGTTGGATGTTTAACTCAATAAATAGAGATTGAGTTAAAATCACCTTTATCAAGTTCATATCGATGACTTGAGAATTTATCAATGTAGTGATTATGTGTATCAAAAGTATATCCACATAATTGGGAGTGGATAATACTACACAAATAATAAACAGTGATTCCACACATAATCGTGGAGTAGAATAATCAATGAAGAATGCATAAAGCCGAATGAGTGGGAATTGAAATTTGAAATTCCATTACCAATTTGGTAACTTATGTAACATACATCCCATGAAAGATGAATCATAAAATGAAGATTTAATTACTCATAGATTAAAATATATTTCACAATGAATAAAATCATTGGGTAGTACATACACCACACAAAAGGAAATAGTGGCAGTATGGTATGAATCTCACAGAAATAGGAAGTGAGATGAAAACCCTTAATTTGTTGTAATCAATCAAATCATATGGCCAAATGTTAATAAAAACAAAATTAATCATATAATACCATTAATATAAAGTGAATCTTGATAATATATATATATATATATATATATCAAATTATAGTACACAATACACCACATTTAATAAATAAGTGGCGACTAATGGAAATCTCACGGAATTAAAAGTGAGATAAGAAACCCCTTAGTTTGTACATTTCCTTGGTCGAGGGTTGGTTAACCTCCTGTATAATGGTGAAATAATTGTTATTAAAATATACAAGAATCATATACATTAATATGATATCATATATTATCTTTTAGTACTACTTTATTAATAATATCTAAGTATTATCATCATTTCGGGTGTTAACTGGTTTGTTTTCCTTTATATGATTTGTTAGTTAGTAATGTTTGTTATGGATAAGATGTATCTTATTCATATTCAGAAATATAAGTCTTTATGAATTTTTTTTAATCATCTAATGATAATTAGTCTTGAATAGATTACGATGGAGAATGACTCTCATCACGTTCGTGGAGACAGTAATCTATACATACGCACGAGTGACAATATCATTCTTTTGATATTAAAATAATATATATAATTGGATGGTATATCATATATAAATAATCATTATCATGTTATATTTATTATTTACATCAATAACACATCATTATTATAGTCATCCAAATAATAATTTATAGAATAACAATTACACCACGACGTGGAGATGGTAAGTCGTACGTACGCACGTATGGTGACATGTCATTCAAAGGATGGATATAATAATGAATATGGTTGTACCATATTTATAATAAAATCACAGTATTTATAAGATAATAAATTTATTATTTTAGAATGGAAACAACAGAGATAGAGGATGTGGAAGAAGAAAGGAACATGAAAGAGGTGATGAAATATTTACCTCTTCTTCGGGTTCTTCCTTTTGATTTGATCAAAAGGGATCCATAGGTTGGGTTTATTACTAAATTAAGGCCTATAGGATGAATGGAGGAAATTTTAGAGGGTATTGGGGCAGAGGTTTTCCATGAAAAATGGCTTTGATGGTGATAATTAGAGAGAAGGGGGACTTCCATTTTATAAGAGGGGTGATTGGCACCATAAGAAAAGCTAGAACTATTATTTATAATAAAATTATTTTAAGTTTATAAGGGATCCAAAATGATTTATGTAAATTATATGGTGGGTATGGGTAGAAAACCACTCAACAAAGAGGTTTTAGATAGGTATGGGTCACTATATTAAACATATTTTTTAGATTTAACTCTTAGTTAAATAGTTTGACATTTATCCTGTCTCTTTGTATTTTTATATTATATGGTTAATAAATATACTATATACATCCAAGATAACCCCAAGTGGTTCATTAATAACACAAATATCATTACATAAGACTTTTTTCCTAACCATATATTTTTTAGAATAGAATATCAATTGCATATATAATATTTGATTTAAAAACTCTTTTATGTCAATTTTGACACTATTTGGTATTTTGTTTTTTATAAATTCATAACAGCATTATTACATCAAAATAATTATTCTAAACATTTCTAATATGTCATATTATCCTATTAAATTAGTGTAATTCATAAAAAGTCTCAAATTACATTTATTTGGATAACTATAATATCAATTATTTTAATCTTTCATTAATGCGGTAATTACTGCATCATCATTATTTCATATATAGATTTAATTCTTTAATATCTAAAAAATATTAATAAAATACCATTATGTAGTAAATCCTTTTATCTTTCTAATGAATATTTATAGTCTAGTTTATATTATGCTTAACCCTGTATTAAAAATGGTTTAGTTATTAAACATTGAATTTAACACTTTTAACTCTTTTTTTTAATTAAATAATTATAAATGTACAAATAAAATATAAGTGGATATAAAGGATCATATTTTATTCCTAATTTTATTTTTAGTCGAATTACACTTATTTAATAGAATTAGGACATGTTTTAGTGTAATAATAATGTCATTTTTACCCTTAATTACGCTATTTACTTTTAACCGTGGGAAATAAAATTTAAATGTTACTATTCACCAAAAATTATTTTAATCTTATTGAACAAAATTTTACATACTGATATCAACCATGTCCCTCAGATTTTTTAAATTCAATTCACTAAAGCGGTAATATTATGTTTTATTTAAATTTTCAAATGCTCCTAGAAGGTGGGTAAAAGACGGTAAAATGTTCAATAAAATTTTTATATATCTAAAATTATTATAAACTGACTCCAATGAGTTACATTTAACTTATATAGATATTATTTATCTATTTTTACCTAAATAAAATTTAAATAAAATAAATAATTAAATAATTAAAAATTCTGTTTTAAATTATAACTCTTTGTTTTTCACTATTCAACAAAAATGGAAAATTTTCAGAAAAATACCAAAAATTCTCCCTACGCTAATTTCGATATTATAAATCCAAAAATGAAGTCCATTTTGAAAGATAAAATTTATAAAATTTAAAAAAGTGGGTACTACTATTCATAATGACTAGTTTGATTGGTCGTAGTGTGTTAGAATCACGAAGTTGCGTATAATGCAAGCTATTACATTATTCAAAGGGAAAACGTACCATGGAAGCTTGGGGTGTTACATTTTTCCCCCTTTTGGAAATTGTTTCCTCACAATTTATAAAATTGGGCTTGGGAACATAATTGAAAGTCTAACATCGGAAAAAGTTTAATAAAACTATTACTTTAAAATAAAGAAAGAGAAGTAAAATGCTCACCCGAGATAACACATACTAGGATTCCATTTTGGAAAACAAGGATATGGAAGATAAACTATTTTTCAAGTTATGATGGAGAGGTATAGAAAACTTGATCAGGAGAAAGTTAACAACAAGAAAACCACAAACTTGTGATGGGACAAACGATCATTAGTTTCCTAGTAGGAAAAGTAAATGAACAACGTTTTTTTAAGTTACATTTCATAAATATGAGGAATTTATTTATGATATTGACTAAGAACATAAAGATATAAACTTACTTTTTAAGTAGAGTTTCATGCTTTGAAAATTTCTCAACTAACTCATTTTTTTAAACGATGAGTATTCAAGATGACTTGGTCACACCGGAAGATCTTGAACCAACTTCTAAAGAATCACATGAGCCAAAAAGGATAAATAATATATTTACCTTGTCTTTAGAGATTAATCAAAACCAACACGGATAGTACAAGATCTGATGATCCCCCAAAAGGATATTACATTAGATAAAAAAACACAAATCTTAATTTCTAAAATTAAACCAATAATACCCCAAAGTTAAATAAATACCATTCAATAAACAGTTTTCCTTAAAATCCTTCAATATAATCCAAACTAATATTGAAACCCAAAACATAGAAGAATTTGGTTATGTAGACTTCCTTGTTAAATTGTATCTCCAAATGACATTGACTACTCTTAAAGTCACATACTTAAAAGTAATTAACCTAATCACATATTCTCTATTATAGGTTAATAGTTTCCATAAATAACCCAAATAACTCTAAATTCACAATAAAAGCATAGATAAAAATCCACCATTACTCATCAAATTAAATCCCATAGTATTCTATTTTCCTTAGGCGTATATTGTTCCCAAAATAGTGAACGTCTTCCAAAATAACATTTATCACTTAATCAAAAAATCATTTTCCTATACTAAGGGTATTCATTTGATAAGACAAAAGATCCAAAATAAACTTATTATTGATCAATAAAATTATTTAACTAAAAACAATTAGTCACACTTACCATGGACTTCATGTAGTCCAGTGGCAGGTGATAAATCCCAATCGCACTCTGGTTGTGGGTTTGATTCCCATAACTTTGTCTGACATGACAGGTTGTCACATGGTCTTCGTGTTGTCCTTTTTCAAAAACTATATTATATAACATTACCCAAATGAGATAAATTCTTCAAAATAACCCTAACATAATTTAAACAAAAATGTTATCTCATACCGTCCATTTTCATCCAAAAATATAATAACTTGTAATTCCCTCAAACCAATTGATCATATAAAACCAAATGGTTATTTATAACTATATCCACAAGAGAAAAGAAAATTCTTCCTCAAATATCATCTTCTCATAAAAAACTTCAGGGTTACAAATACAAGAGAAAATTATTCAAAGTAATCTCATCAAGAAGGAGAACTAATACTTTTAAACATTTCTCCAACCATTTAATTTCACATAGCTTCTTCTTTGACCATTAAAATATCTTATTGAATAGGGAATTCACTCGGGTAATGTCCAGGTCCCCTAAATTTATAGAAAATGACTGTAAATAGATTGTTGGGACCATTTTTATTTTCATACATATCATTCTTCATTTTTCCTCGACAATTATTTACTTTATGTCCTTCTTTCCCACATGTAAAGCATTTCTTTGTTCCACTAGGACACTTTCCTAGGTGTCTCATTCCACATTTCCAGCATGAAGGAAATTGAGGATTCTTTTCTCCATGGTCTCCAATACTGGATCTCTAATCATTCATCACCTTTCTCTTCTTTGTTGTGTCCGGGAGTTAGTTAATATATATTATGTTGATCATATTTTTGGAAAATTGATTTGTCATGAACATTATATCCATTACTTCTATCAACATTCCATTTTGTTTCTCATTTCCCACACTGTTCCCACCTTGTACATCATGCTCAAAGTTACTTTGACTTCCTTGGAATCCATCCATTATCTAAAACCAGAAAGCATTGTGTGATTAACATTAGTCATAAAATCATTTAGAGAATACCATGACACCATATTTTCAATTTGAACCACCTTAGGATTAACCAAGGTTATTTATTCTCATCTTATATTAAAATCCTTCAAATCAGTTTGTAAATAAAATGAAAATTATCCTAATCATATCCCCCAGGTGTGTTGTAAACAAGAGTTCAACAAGTCCTATTGTCGTGCACCAGTTCCCCTTTGAGTCTAGCTCAATGCGGTGTTTCTAGGTTTTACCCCTAGGTATATCTGTGCCAGATCCACCTCTACCTGCTCATATCCAGATAGGAAAGTATAGGTTGAAAAACTCAAAAAAATCTCTACAATACCAAAATTCAAGGAAGTTCTTCTAGACTAATCCGTGATGTCTATCTTAGGGCTATGTTCTCTAATCAGAGTTTATCTAAATCTAGTTTCTATGGTTTGTACTAAACTTCTTCTGATACAAACTGTAATGCACCGACTCTGGGTAACTAGGATTGTGGCATTACAGTAGGAAATGGAGGCCTATAACCAAGATTATGTAGGGATTATTAGAGGTGAGATTCATGTATTCTCTTTTTTATATGTAGTACTGATAGACACATGATTGATCCACACTTTCTTTCCATTTCTATGGTTTGAGACATAGAGACTCTAATTGAGGCCTTAGCATAACCCTTCACCTTGAATATTCTTACCAAAGGGGATTCAATGAAAACACATTTCTTCTTATAGTATTATCTAACTCTATGAATATATAGCTTATTATGGGATATATTTTTAGAAGTCATGGTTCCATAGGATTTTATCTTAGGTATAGATAAGCTATACACACTTTTTGAATAGATTGACCGTTTCAAACAAAGTATGTGGTGAATTTGTGTAGATGATATGAGGTTTTCCATTATTGGAAATAAGGTGACCCTAGATGAGTATGATAGTCTAGCACATAATAGGATAAAATTATTTAATCATCAGATGGATAGTATTACCCTTGGAGCAGTGGATCTGATAAGGTTTCAGCATCCTGCTATGATGCATGGGTGTGAGGAAGTATTCCCTAAGTACATGTATTGCTTACATCCACACTAAGAGATAAAATAATTCATAGATTTAGACCAAGGGATTTCCCTAATATCAATGTAAATATATTGAATGGAAACCACAAAGCCTAAAGAGATGAAAGTGTATTTGGAGGAGTTATAGATGAAGGGATTTTTCATGCCCAATGTGTCACAATGGTCAGCCCTGATGTTTTTCCATAAGATGCACTAGTAGAAAAAAGGTCTTTAACGTCGGTTTTTTTTATTTTTTACGTCGGTTCTTAACCGACGTTGAAGTCACCGACGTAAAAAATATGACTTTTTACGTCAGTTTTTGTAAACCGACGCCAAAAACAAATTTCAATTGCTTTTTTGCATCGGTTTTGTAAATAACCGACACCAAATAAACTCATCCGCGTCATTTTTGGTGTCAGTTTCCTTAAAAACTGATGCCAAAAAGTTTAAAAAATAGTTTCGGCGTCGGTTCTTGAAAAAAACTGATGCCGTAAATGGAAAAAACATATTTTTGGCTTCGGTTTTTACAAAAACCAACGCCAAAAAGCAATTTTTATTGTTCAATGTTTTAGAGAATTTCCTAATTTTTTATTTGACTGGTCGTGGAGCTAAAATGGAGTTACAGATCAAAAGTTATGGCTATCAAAAGTTGAACATGTCAAAGTATCGATTGATACAATATGTTTTAAAGAAAACAAGATAAACACAAGTTAAAATCACATACACCAAATGATATAAAATATACATAATACTTCAAACACATTTCGATTATTTTTCGATCTTCCGTTGAAATGATATGTTGTTTATCATCATATCTCTTATATTTAGCGTAGATCTCATGTGATAATAAAAATGACGATCGATAATTAAACTTACACCAAGCTTGGTAAATGTCATCCGAATGTTTTATATTTTTAACATGATAATAAAAGTAAATCATCATTATATGAAATCTAATCGAGTTGCTTATAAATGGAGGACATTAATAATAATGAAAATGAATGAATAGAATATGTACCATATTCAAATTAACAATTGATGCCACATTGAAAACTTGATTGAATCGAAAAGGATGAAAATGATGAATGAAGGAGAAACATATTTATATATTGTAAATGAAAATATTTTCGATTGTGTTGTATGAAAATATAGGCGGGATTAAAAAAAGGTAAACGCGCGTTGTGAAAAAATTGAAATTTTCATCCCGCGTATTAGTGAATACTATTTAGCGTCAGCTTTGTTTGAAACCAATTCAAAAGAGGATATATGTTGGTCTTCTGATATCATTTTTGGCGTCGGTTTTTAAATAAACCGATGCTAAAAGGATAAAAAAAATACGTTTTGCGTTGGTTTTTTTAAAAACCGAAGCGAAAAGTAAAAAAGAAATTTTTTGTCGCGTCGGTTTTTTGAAAAACCGACGCGAAAAACAAAAACCATTTTTGGCATCGGTTTGTATGAAAACCGACACAAAAAGTTAAAAAAATTATTTTTGGCGTCGGTTTTTTTAAAAACCGACGCGAAAAACAAAAAGAAGAAATTTTGGCGTCGGTTTTTATGAAAACCGACGCCAAAACAGAGAAAACAATGCTACCATGTTTTAGAATATTTTTTAAGCTTCGATTTGACTGGTCGTGGAGCTAAAACGGAGTTACGGATTAAAAGTTATGGCCTTTGAAAGTTGGACTTAATTAAGACTTATTTTACAGAAGATCAACTTCCAACATTCATAACTTTTAATCCATAACTCCGTTATTGCTCCATGACCAGTCAAATCAAAGCTTAGGGAATTATCTATAGAAATGTAAATTTGTTTTACATTTTTGGGGTCGTTTTTCATGAAAACCGACGTCATAACTTTTTTTTTTATTTTTTCGTGTCGGTTTTTAAAAAAACCGACGCCAAAACTAATCTATTTTTAGATTTCGGCATCGTTTTTTAAAAAACCGACACCAAAACGTATCCGCAAAAATATTTTACGTCAATTTTTAAATAAACCGATGCTAAAAAGATAAAAAAAATATGTTTTGTGTCGGTCTTTTTTAAAAACCGACGCGAAAACAGTTTTGGCGTCGGTTTTTATGAAAACAGACGTCAAAACATAAAAAAATTACCATGTTTTAGAAAATTTCTTAAGCTTCAATTTGACTAGTCGTGGAGCTAAAACAGAGTTACGGATTAAAAGTTATGGCCTTTGAAAGTTGGACATAATTTACACTTCATTTAGAGAAGATCAACTTTCAACATCCATAACTTTTCATCTGTAACTCCGTTTTTTCTCCATGACCAGTCAAATCAAAGCTTAAGGAATTATCTATAAGATTGGAAATTTTTTTTACATTTTTGGCGTCGTTTTTCATAAAAACCGACGTCATAACTATTTTTCTAATTTTTCGCGACGGTTTTTAAAAAAACCGACGCCAAATCATTTTTTCATTATTTTTTCGGGCCGGTTTTTTTAAAAACTGACGCCAAAACTACTTTTTTTTTGTTTTTTGCATCGATTTTTAAAAAACCGATGCCAAAACATATCCGCAAAAATATTTTACGTCGGTTTATAAGAAACCGACGTCAAATTGACGACGTTAAAAATGATTTTTCTACTAGTGAAGGTAGATGTGAGCTTGATGTTATGTATGGATTTTCATCACCATTACTAGGGGTTCATAAAGTATTAGTATCTACTACCATGGATCGATGAACTCTTCAACCAATTGAGTTGGGTGAGATGGTTCTCAAATATTAACCTTTGGTTAGGTTATATCTATATTGATGTTTGAGATGAGGATATACAAAAGACGATATTTTAATTTTTCTATGATCACTACAAGTACTTTGTGATTCATTTTGTAGTGATGAATTCCCAAAAAGTGTTCATAGGACTCATAAACCATATCCTTCATCCCTTCTTATGTCATTTAATTGTGGTATTCATTAATTTAAACCTAGTGTACTTAGTTTCCAAGGAGGAGCACAAGAGACACTTGAGGATGATCAAAGACACACTCTAAAAGTACCATATTTATTTAAATCCCTAAAATTTTTAGTATTGGACTTGATAGGTCCACTTCATGGGACATTTCATCTCAGAATAGGGTGTAGTAGTGGACCCAAAAAAGGATGAGGTGATTCTATCTTTAGAGCCACCCAAACACATGATGGAGGTGTGGAGCTTCCATTATTGGAAGTATGCAGTAAGAGGGTCTTCCCTGATTAATCCAAGACATCGACAAATTCGAATGTGTTTAACAAAAATGGGAATCCTTTCAATTAGACATAGAAGATATAGTGGTGTTTTTAGGGGTTGTGGAAGAGTTTAATGAATTCCCCCATCTTGAGACTTCTAGAGGAAGGTGCTGATTATGTGTTTTTTATATGGTAGGGACCGAACATAGATATGTTCTGATGTAGAGGTTGGAAATGATTTCTTATGGGACTCAATGATTGACCCGTCATGAGAAGAACTATGTGACCCATGATCTAGAGTTGTAAGAAGTGGTCTTCACCCTGAATATGTGGTGACACTACATTATGGTTGAAAAGTTTATTATATATTTTGACCAAAAGTTTTTCAATAATATCTTCTCTTAGAAGGATATTAATTTGAGAAATATTCTATGGATATATTTCTTCTAGGTTTATGACTTTAAGATAGTCTATACTATTTGGAAGATGAATGTGGTGGTAGATTCTCTCAATAAGAGATCTTGTTCAAAGTAGTTGAGAGAGGCATCAGGTAGGTTGGACTCATTGTAGTTTTCCTTAGTGGATGAGGATGGCGAAGCTTACCTCTAGTTGATGGTTGTTACCCCACTAATTCTAAAACATGTTACGAAGGTTCATCTTGGAGATACCTAATATGAGACGTTGCATGTTTAGATATCAACTGAACATATTCCTGAGGGATTTTCTGATGGTGGCTAGCAAAAAATCCTTTTTAAAAGAGAATATGATGGTATTGGTAACATTGATAGAGCATGTTTTTGGTATGTTTCATAAATCCACCTTGGTGGTACATCTAGGTTTGGTATAATGTACCCAGATATTGGGATTTGTTTTAGGGGTTAGTGATGAAGAAGGGTGTGACAAATTTTATCTCTTGATGCCTCACATGTCAATAGTTGAAGGATCATCACCATACTCTAGAAAATATAGATCAACCCCTCATGGTGAATGATTATATGTTGGATGGTATATTAATGTATATCATGACAGTGATCCCATGATCATCTAGAGGACACGATAACATCTTGGTGATCATGGAATGACTCGCCAAGTTTTCCCACTTCATAGACATCAAAGATAAGATTTTATTAGGGAACTGGGGAAGCCATTACATACAATGTATAATTAAGCTCCACAAATTTCCCTCAACCTTTTTTACACAATCATGCTTTGATAAAATCATAATTATGGGGAGTATTTTGGGTGGCCTTGAGATGTAGTTTCATTTCATCATGATGTTTCACCCCTGGATAGATGTCCATGCTAAACAATCAATTTATGATATTAAGGGTACGTTGTAGGCTATCATATTGAATTTTGGCCTTAGTTGGGAGGATTAACTACCCTAGATGTAGTTTTTTACAAATAAAACCATCTATTTCCCTATTGTAATGGATCAATTGGGGGAATTTTAGGAAACCCTATAATATACTACTATACCAGAATGACCTAAGGGAGTAAGTATTCATGGGAATAGAGTTGGTGTGAGTGATGAAAGATAAGGTTCAAATCATCCACAAGTAGATGAAGACTACCTAAATATGTCATAATTCTTTTTAATACTGACAAAAGGTCCTTTTTAGTTCTATGAGGAAGACCATGTGCTCCAAAAGGAATATGATTGGTGGGGATTTTTCAGATTTGGTTGACATGAAAAGTTATCTTTGGGATTTATTGGCCCTTTCAAGATACTACATATGGCTGGAAAGGTGGAATAACACTTCACCCTACCACTATATATAGAATAGGTGCATGACATATTTCATATGTCATAGTTGGGGAGGTATGTGCATGATATATCACTTGTTATCGACTGGGGTAAGCTAGACATCAAAGATGGGGATAACTTTGAGGAGTACCCTATAGAGATCAAGGATCAGTAAGAAAATATCCTTTAGGGGTTCGTGATTCCCATGGTGAGTGTCTAGAGTATGTATTAGATATTTTTGGGGAGAACTTGAGTGTGATAGAAATGGATAAGATCATAGTACCCTCATCTTTTTGAGTAGTACTTTTGATTTTTGGGATGAAAATCACTAAGGTGGGTAGAATGAAACCAATATTTTTCTTATAAACTTTTGGAATATTTTTGGATAATATTATTAATGTTATGTGTTGAGTTAGTATAAGGACCCGCCCTTAAACATTACATAATATTGAATTAAATGAATAATTCATGTTGAGGGTCTTTTCAAATTTAGAGTTTTAGAGAGTTATGCCATTACTATTACATTTCAAAATATTACAAATTAGACACTTCTACTCAGTTTCCATTTTTTTTACAAAACATGAACTCTTGAAAAAAAGAGTCATGTCTAATTCCATGTTTTAGACGGCATGAATTTTCCTTAATCCCATCCTTGACCCTATTCCACTTTATGTCCTATGAAAAACATTTCAAAACTTGGGATTAGCATAAAAAGTTTAGTAAGGGATACACAATGAAATAAAATATTTATTTTTTCAAAACTACAAGTAAACCATGAATACTTTAACATAAGTAATACTTTTCACCTTTATGAAGTAGTAAATACTATTCAATGAATAGAAGATCATTACATACCCTTTTGTAACCAAAATATTACCATAAAACCCATATAAAGAACACATAACATATAAAGGTAACTTGGGACATAAACATACTTAAATGGAATAACCATACGGTCGACTTCCACACATATCACTAAATGGAATAGCCATATGGCCAACATAAATATCCAATGCATTGGAGGTTATAACATAACCACCCGTCCTAGTATTCATGGCACCACCTGTCATTTGGTTTATCATGTAACCACCCATCAAATGTCTAAGTACCAATATAAAATCATATCACATACAAAAAATAAAAAGGAAAGGTAACATTTCCACATTACAATCACAATATATCACTTAAATATATTGACATAACAAATCCATTTTCAAAACCATTTTCAAAACAAAAAATATGTAAAAGAGTATAAGATATTTATTATCATTAAAAAAACATTACGGCTTGTTGAGGAAGCCAATGATCAAATAATACTCACGGCGGCGAAAAAGGTCATTGTCACCGCTTATGTTAAAAAGAAAATTATTTTTTTTCATTTAGTAAAACGCTTCGTAGAAAAATATTCCTTTTGAATAAAAGTAAAAGTCAAAGGTTTTTATATAGCTTATAAAAGAAAGTCTTGTATTTGAACAAAATATGGCTCAATGAAAGGAGATGGAGATGATGGCCCTTACCTCGCGTCCGCCTTGACTCAATCATTCTTTAATCTCCTGAATAATAAACTAAAGTTAATTTCCACTTGAATAATAACCTTTTTCAAGTTTATTATTTATTTTATATAACTTATTACTATGTTATAAATATTTTGCAATCATTTATGTTAATAACACTCATTTTGTCGATATTTGGGACTTGAGTAAAAAGAAACAACTTATATTTACAAGTTGTCCATGTGGTCAAAGGTTCATTATATCCAGAATTATATTCATGAATTGGATATCATATATATCATATATATCTAGTATATACATGTTTTTATAATATTACATAAGATTTAGAGGTAAGAAATGAAATGCAGCGTTTATGGAGATGGTAAGCCGTACGTACGCATGAACGCTACTTTCATTTATATTTATTATTTCAATTGAAATAAAACATAATGATATAGAGGTATATTATAATTCCAGTATAATATCATATATAATATAATTAACACTATCCTTTATACATCCCACATAAAAAATTAACGAGTCACATCACTTTAAGGGGGCGGTAGTCCGCACTTCCTCAAATTAGATGATCGTATTTACCCACTATAGAAAGCATAAAGGCTTTGTATAATTGTGAAGTACAGAAGCATATGGAAATCATACACATAATATAAATCATATATAAATACAACGCCATCATAATTTCTACCATGATAGGTGGTAAGATGTAATTGAACAATCATCGTTTCGTGAGGCGTTAGTTTTCCATCCACATATACATTATGTTCTTCATTAATTAGATGGAGGTGTGTGTAATTGTAGTTATAATACATATCATAAAAACATACTAGTATATTGAGGATACTGATTTTTATACAAAATAATGGAATATAAAAGAGTTTAGGGGTTGGATAAGTAAAATAAAAGAAAACAATTTAAGAGAAACGGTTACCTTTAATTTGGGAAACTTTCTTTGGTTTGAACCAAAAGGACTTCTTGAAGTGCCTTCTGCCTAAAGTAAGGCTTCTAAGAGGTGTATAGGGATGTTTAGAGCTTAATTGGGCAGAGGTTGGATGATCCAAATGGCTTGAGAGGTGTGAGTAATTGCATAGAAGTGGTCTCCTTTTATAGGGGAGAGGAGGGGCTCTTTAGGAAAGTGTGAAACTATTATATTATTATATAATGATATTCTGTTTATAATGGTCCAAAAATCATTATATTCTAATATAAGATTACTAATGGTAGAAAGAAAATAATCAAATCATAATTGGACATGTTTTGGATAATATTTTAATCATTATAATCTTATTTATTTTAATCATTTATTAATGAGGTAAATACTGCATCATTATTGTGTCATAAATAATTTAATTTATTCGATGTCGAAAAATTATAAAAAAACTACTATCATGTAGAAAATCTTTATAGATTTCCATATAATATTTATAGTCTAAAATAGAACTTATATAACACCATATAAAAATTAATTACTAAAATATTTTTGTTTATGTCATTTTGGCATTTACTTTAAATTAATTAATCTAAATTGTCATTATCACTTCCAAATGGATCAAAGGGGTCCCAAAATAGACCCAAAGATTCCAATGGTTGTTAATTATTCAACCAATAAGGTTAGGATAGGTGTTAAGGTAATTTTGAATTATTATAATAATTTTTTTACCTTAAATTACCTTATTTACCTTTAACCGTGGTAAATAAATGTCCAAAGTCACTATTCCCCAAAAATTATTTTCATCTTATTGAACCAAATTTTACTTCTTAATAACAACCATGTATGTTGGATTTTCAATATTCAATTCATAGAAGTGGTAAAATTTCATTTAAATGAAAAAGTCAGTTTTTTTAACTACCACTAAGCGGTGTCACTATTCATCAAAAATTGATGTTTTTCAGAAAAATACCAAAAATTCAGCCTAAGAATTATTTGATATTACAAATTCAAAATTGATGTCAATTTTTCCAAATTCAAAACATAGAAGTGTAATTAATTAATTTTAAAATTAAATCACATTATCAAAACAATTAGCGTGTTTTTAAGAAACAATGACTATCAAAAGATTGATACTTGTTTATGTCCAATTTCAAAGTGAAATTAATTCCAATGACCAAAATTGGATTAAATGGTAAAAATATATTCAAATTAAACTTTAAAACCAATTATAAAGATAATATAACCATATAAATAAATTATATTAAAAGGCACTTTTGATTTAAAATACAATATTTTTCACTATTCAATAAAAATGAACGTTATCGGAAAAATTCGAAAAATTTGCACAAAGTAAATTTTGATGTCCCCATTATAAAGAAGGATTTTATTTTGTCATATAGAATGTATTAAAGTGACCAAAACTAGATTAAAAAAGAGTTCTCCATTAAAAGGCGGTAAATCGCCCTTTTAATGTAAATTATGCTAAAATTAGATTCATTTACATTTTAAGCCTCTAACTGTTATTTGATAATTGTAAATAAATTTAAAAAACATGTATAATCATATTGTAGTTAGTTTTGTTCATTCCCTCCAATTAAACGGCTAGGAGTTAACTACCATTTAAAATAATAATATTATATTATTAGTGTGCAACGTAAGATTCCCAAGAAACTCGTTGTTGCGTATCAGGTACGCTATCGAAAATAGAGACCCTTTTAAAGTAAAATTAATATTTAATTCACAAATATTAATAAATTTGAAATATGTCTTATTATTCATTTACTTGGGATGTTACATCCTTGCCCCCTTTTGGAAATTGCGTCCTCTCAATTTTTATTCACTTATCAAAATAAGTGGGGGTATTTATCCCTCATAGTATTTTCATATTCCCATGTTGTCTCTTAAACCAAATGGTTTTTCCACAAAACCTTTACCTGGTAAATTACCTTATTATGTAACACCTGCTCTCTATGGTCAAGAATCGGAACTGGTTGTTCTTCATAAGAGATATTCTTTCCAACTGAACTACCTCTGGGCTCAAAACATGAGATGGATCTGGCTATAATTTCTCAACATCGAAACCTGAAAAACAATGTGTACCTGGGATAAACGTGGAGGTAAATCCACTCTATATGGAACTGATCCCACTTTATCTAGAATTTCATAAGGTCCAATGAACCTCAGACTCATCTTTCCCTTCTTAACAAAACACATCACACTTTTCCATGGAGAAACTTTGAGAAAGACATGATCACCTATCTCAAAGGAAATATCCTTCTTTCGGTTATCGACATAACTTTTCTATCTGCTCTGAGCTGTTCTCATGTGTTTCTGAATCAACTGAACCTTCTCTGCCATCTCTTCTACCAATTCTGGTCCCATCAGCTTCCTTTCACCTACTTCATCCCAAAAAGCTGGAGTTTGAAAACGCTTTCCATATAATGCCTCAAATGGAGCCATCTGTATACTGGAATGAAAACTGTTATTATAAGAAAATTCAACCAAAGAAAGATGTTGGTCCCAACTTCCCTGATAATCAATCGAGTAGGCACATAACATATCCTCAAAGGTCTAAATTTTTCGTTCTGACTGCCCAACTGATTGAGGATGAAAAGATGTACTAAAATTTAATTCAGTACCCAATGACTTCTGAAGGCCTTTCCAAAAGTTATAAGTAAACCTGGGATCACGATCAGATACAATGGATAGGGGAACTCCATGCAACCTGACTATCTCTTTGACATACAACCGAGCAAGTTGATCTAGAGATAAAGTATCCTTAATAGGAAGGAAATGAGCAGATTTAGTCAATCGATCAACTATAACCCAGATTTCATTATTACCTCAAGTTGCCTTTGGTAATCCCACAATGAAGTCCATAAATATATTTTTCCATTTCCACTTTGGCAACGGTAATGTCTGAATCATTCTTTTCAGTAACTATCACTCTGCTTTAACCTACTGACAAGTCAAACATTTCATAGTAAAATAAGCAATATCTCTTTCATTACATCCCACCAGTAATACTCTCGAAGACATCTGTACATCTTTATACTACCAGGATGAACTGAAAACGGAGAACTATGAGCTTCACATAACAACTCATTCTTCAACCGTGAATCACAAGGTACACATAATCTCTTCCCAAATCTCAAAACACAATCATTATCAATGTTAAATTCAGGAAACTTACCCTTCTGAACCAACTCTACCTTTTTTTTTCAACTCAATGTCTTCTTTCTGTGCTTTCTTAATTCTGTCCGATAGAGATGATTTCACTGACACCTAAAACAAAAAAGAATAATTTCCATCACCAATAACTTCTATTTCAAAGTTTATCAAATCAAAAACCAAATGATCTCATTCCAAATACAGCATGGTTAATGAAGTATTACTTTTTCGACTCAAAGCATCTGCCACTTTATATGCTTTTCCCGGATGGTAATGGATCGTGCAATCATAATCCTTGATTAATTCCAACCATATCCTCTGTCTCATGTTCAATTTTTCTGAGTGAATATATACATCAAACTTTTGTAATCAGTATATATTTCACACTTCACTCCATACAAATGATTCCTCTAAAATTTTAAAGCAAAAACAACTGCAACAAATTCCAAATCATGTGTAGGGTAATTTAACTCATCTAGTCTCAACTGACATAAATCATAAGCAATTACCAGATCATTTTGCATTAGAACACAACCGAGTCCTTTTAACGAAGCATGACTATATATAAAAAACTCACCATTTCTGGAAGGCAGTGCCAAAACTGAAGCATTCACCAATCTTCTTTTCAATTCCTGAAAACAATCATCACATTATTTTGTCCAGATGAACTTAACACCTTTTCGAGTTAACTTAGTCCTTGGACTAGATAACTGTGAAAATTTTTCAATAAACCTCCGGTAATAACCTTCCAAACCAAGAAAACTACAAATCTCGGTTATATTTGTGGGTCTTGGCCTTTCTTCAACAACTTTTGTTTTAGCCGGATCAATAGTTATGCCATTTTTTGAAACAATGCGACCAAGGAAAGAAATTTGTTGTAACCAAAACTCACACTTGCTGAATTTCCCAAATAGTTTCCTTTCTTTTAATGTTTTCAAGACAACCCTTAAATGACTTTCATGTTCCTCCTTACTTTTGGAATAAACCAAAATATCACCAATAAACAAATCCACCATTTATCACCTGAATCAACTGAGCCATCACTGTAACAAACTATTCAGTTCCAATTCTGACCATCTTAGGTTGCTGATTTGGAAGGTTGTATTCCTCCTAATGTCGTCCCAACATAACTGCCTTGTTTCCTATGCGGAAAACCATTCTGAACACAGAAATATCTTAGGCGAAGCAACATGGTAATCTGTAAATGCTATATGATATCCAATATTAACATAAATTACTTTATAGATATTATTTTAACAATACCCTAACACCTAAAGTTATCTAAACCGACCTATGATACCAACTATAAGGACCCGGCCTTAAACCTTACATAATATTGAATTAAATGAATAATTAACGTTGAGGATCTTTTCAGGATTAGTGTTTTAGATATTTAGGCCATTACTATTACATTTCAAAATATTACAAAGTAGACACTTCTAATAAGTTTCCATATTTTTACAAAACATGATCTCTGGAAAAAAAGAGTCATGTCTAGTTCCATGTTTTAGACGGCATGACTTTTCCTTGATCCCATCCTTGACCCTATTTTACTTTATGTCCTGTGAAAAACATTTCAAAACTTGGTATGAGTATAAAAAGCTTAGTAAGGGATATACAAAGAAATAAAATAGTTATTTTTTCAAAACAACAAGTAATCCATGAATAATTTAACATAAGTAATACTTTTCACCTTTATGAAGTAGTAAATACTCTTTAGTGAATAAAAGATCATTACATACCCTTTTGTAACCAAAAGATTACTATAAAACCCATATAAAGAACACATAACATATAAAGGTAACTTGGGACATAAACATACTTAAATGGAATAACCATACGGTCGACTTCCACACATATCACTAAATGGAATAGACATACAGCCGACTTCCATACCCGATGGATTAGAGGTTATAACGTAACCACCCATCCTGGTATTCACGGCACCACCCGTCATTTGGTTTATCATGTAACCACCCATCAAATGCCCAGGTACCAATATAAAATCATATCGTATACAACAAATAAAAAGGAAAGGAAAAATTTCCACATTTCAATCATAATATATCACTTAAACATATTGACATAAAAATTCAATTTTCAAAATCATTTTCAATACCAAAAATACGTAAAAGATTATAAGGTATTTATTTTCTTTAAAAAAACATTACGGCTTGTTGAGGAAGCCAATGATCAAATAATACTCACGGCGGTGGAAAAGGTCATTGTCATCGCTTACATTAAAAGGAACATTATATTTTGACGTTTAGAAAAATGCTTCATAGAAAAAGATTCCTTTTGAATAAAAGTAAAATTCAAAGGTTTTTATACAGCTTATAAAATAATGTCTTGTTTTAGAACAAAATATGCCTCAATGAAAGGAGATTGAGATGAAATCCCATACCTCGCGTCCGACTTGACTCAATCGTTCTTTAATCTCCTGAATAATAAACTGAAGTTAATTTCTACACTCTTAAAACCCTTTTTCAATTTTATTATTCCTTTTATATCACTTATTACCATGTTATAAACATTATGCAATCAATTAAGTTAATAATGTTCATTTTATCGATATTTGGTACTTGAGTAAAAATGAACAACTTATATGTACAAGTTATCCATGTGGTCAAAGGTTCATTATATACATAATGATATTTATGATTTGGATATCATATATATAATATATATCCAGTATATACATGTTTGTATAATAGTAGATAACATTTAGTGGTAAGAAATGAAATGCACTGTTCATGGAGAAAGTAAACCGTACGTACGCATGAACGCTACTTTAATTTCTATTTATTATTTTAATGGAAATAAAACATAATGATACATAAGTATATTATAATTCCATTATAATATAATATATAATATCATTAACACTATCCTTTATACATCCCACATAAGGCATTAACGAGTCATATCACTTTGAGGGGGTGGTAGTCCGCACTTCCTCAAATGAGATTATCGTATTTACCTACTATGGAAACCATAAAGGCTTTATATAATTGTGAAGTTCAGAAGAATAAAAAATCATAAACATAATTTATAACATATATAAATACAGTTCAATCATAATGTCCACCATGAGAGGTGGTAAGATGTAATTGAACAATCATCGTTTCGTGAGGCATTAGTTTTCCATCCACGGAAACATTATATTCTTCTTCCATTAGATGGAGGTGTGTGTAAGTGTAGTTAGAATAATTATCATAACAAAATCTAGTATATTGAGGATACTGGTGTTATTACAAAATAAAGGAATAAAAATGAGTTTAGGGGTTGGAGAAATAAAATAAAAGAAAACAATTTAAGAGAAATTGTTACCCTTAATTTGGGTAACTTCCTTTGGTTTGAACCAAAAGGACTTCTTGATGAGCCTTCTGCCTAAGGTAAGGCTTCTAAGATGAGGAGAGGGATGTTGAGAGCTTAATTGGGTAGAGGTTGGATGAGCCAAATGGCTTGAGAGGTGTGAGGAATTTCATAGAAGTGGTCTCTTTTTATAGGGGAGAGGAGGGGCTCTTCAGGAAAGTGTGAAACTATTATTTTATTATATAATGATATTAGGTATAAAATGGTCCAAAAATCATTATATTATAAGATAATATGACTCATGATCGGAATAAAATCATTCAATCAGAATTGGACATGTTTTGGATAATATTTTAGTCATTATAATCATATTTATTTTAATCATTTATTAATGAGGTTAATACTGTATCATTATTGTGTCATAACTAATTTAATTTTTTGATGTCTAAAAATTATAAAAAAATACTATCATGTAGAAAAGAATTTTATCTTTCCAGAGATGTTTTATAGTTGAAAATAAGACTTATATAACACCATATAAAAATTAATTACTAAAATATTTTTGTTTTTGTCATTTTGGCCTTAACTATAAATTAATTAATCTAAATTGTCATTATCACTTCCAAGTGGATCAAAGGGGTCCCCAAATAGACCCATAGATGACCATGGTCGTTAATGACTCAGACAATAAGGTTAGGAAAAGTGTTAAGGTAAATTTGAATTATTATATTATTCTTTTTACCTTGAATTACCTTATTTACCTTTAACCGTAGTAAATAAAAGTAAAATGTTACTATTCACGAAAAATTAATTTCATCTTATTGAACCACATTTTACTTCTTAATAACAACCATGTATGTCAGATTTTAGAAATTCAATTCACAGAAGTGGTAAAATTTCATTTAAATGAAAAAGACAGTTTTTTTAACTACCACTAAGTGGTGTCACTATTCATCAAAAATTGAAGTTTTTCATAAAAATACCACTAATTCAGCCTAAGAATTATTAGATATTACAAATTCAAAATTGATGTCAATTTTTCAAAATTCAAAACATATAAGTGGAATTAATTAATTTTAAAATTAATTCCCGTTATCAAAACATATAGCGTGTTTTTAAGAAACAATAACTATCAAAAGATTGATACTTGTTTATGTCAAATTTCAATGTGAAATTAATTCCAATGACCAAAATTGGATTAAATGGTAAACATATATTCTAATTACGCTTTAAACCCAATTAAAATGATAATATAACCATATAAATAAATTATATTAAAAGGAAATTTTGATTTAAAATACAATATTTTTCAATATTCATTAAAAAATGAACTTTATTGGAAAAATTCCAAAAAATTACAAAAAGTAAATTTTGATGTCCCCATTATAAATAAGGATTTTATTTGGTCATATATAATGTATTAAAGTGACCAAAATTAGATTTAAAAAGGGTTTGCTATTAAAAGGTGGTAAATCGGCCTTTTAATGTAAATTATGCTTAAAATTAGATTCATTCACATTTTAAGCCTCTAAATATTAATTTATAAATGTTAATACATTTATCAAACATGTATAATAATATTGTAGTTACTTTTGTTCATTCTCTCCAATTAAACGGCTAGGAGTTAACTACCGTTTAAAATAATAATATTATATTATTACTGTGCAACATTAGATTCCAAAGAAACCCGTTGTTACTTATCGGATACGCTAACGAACATAGAAACCCTTTTAAAGTAAAATTAATATTTAATTCACAAATATTAATAAATATGAAATATGTCTTATTCTTTATTTACATGGGATGTTATATTTTGCATGGGATTATGAGGCCTTAGGAGGATCGATATTGATATAATTAAAATATTTTGTATATTATATAACAAGTGTATATTTTTTTATAAATAATAGAATAATTCACTAATGGGATCTAAGATCTAAAATCTGACACCACTATTAAATATAGAATGTGGATTTTACCCAAGTCATGGAATAACCATTGTGTGCATTGGGTGTTTTTCTTGAGTGCCATCAGGACATAATAATAGATAAATAAATTATTTAATTTATTTAATTTTTAGAATTAGGATGAACCCTAAACCCCTCTTTAAAATCCCTCTTATGTAAATACCCTAGGGTTTTCCTTATAATCAGAGGGACTAAGATAGGGTCATTGGAGTACAATTCATGGATGATCAAGATCATTTTTTTAAATGAGTGTACCAAAGAAGTTATGGATCTCACAAATGACATAAACGTGAAACTTTTCTTCATTATAAGTTGATCCAAATTCAAGGTAGAGAATTTTATTTCGTTGGGTTTGTCTAATTTTTTATCCCATGTACAACATAAATCATTTAACCAAACAAAAATTGATTTCTAGATCGATGGTTGACTACAGATGATGTTTTTATCTTCCTAGAAATTTGTAATTGATACTTCTTTGGTTAATCACATGATTTTTTTATTCTTTTTTTATCTTTAAA
This sequence comes from Viscum album, assembly GCA_963277665.1. Taxonomy (NCBI): domain Eukaryota; kingdom Viridiplantae; phylum Streptophyta; class Magnoliopsida; order Santalales; family Viscaceae; genus Viscum; species Viscum album. The sequence continues at coordinate 1,777,170,330 of OY728131.1, read as the reverse complement.
ATGAAAAAATATATTGGAAAATCTTAAAAATGGATGATATTTTTTCCTCTTATTGTGTTTTATGAATTTCTTCCACCGTTCATTGTTCATTTATTATTTTCATTCCATTTTTCCAACGGTTCAACAAATACATAGTTTTCAATCATTGAGAAATTGTTATTTGGTGAAACATATCATGAATATAAGTTCTATTTATTGACAAAGGATGTGATTAATGTTTGAAAATATGGACAAGAAATTTAGTAATAGATCAAAGGTGTTTTACTCATGTGACTTATTTTTTGGTGTGTAGAGGCTGCATGGTGTGTATGTGTTTCTTAAGTATATTGGATGGATGGAATCTAGTCACTTGCAATGAGGGAGGAATAATCAACTAGATTTAGCTTCTATAGTGATAATCATGGTGGATATTACAGTGGATCTGGTGTGGGTAGAAATTTTTGAAGAACCTACGGGTGATGGAAAATCCTGATATACATAACGATTATTACCAAGAATTCCATCCATATGGGACCCTCGTTACAATTTCTAGGATAGCATAGAAAATAAAATATCACATGTCATGTGTGACAAAACAAAAACCATGTGACCCATGACTGGTGACTCTGTGGGTACCTATTTGGTACACTAGAATGGACATATCTAGGTACATGGGAATGACCAGATTACATGGGCATGACCATGTATGTGACAACCGGGTCCCGGTGACAGCACAACCACCCCGCCATAACATGGTCGTCGGGTCCTGGCCCACAAGCTACCACAAGTTGCCCCCGAACACACGTGGGGCCCACCCCAGGGTCCACCCACATGCCCGAACGGGTCATCTCACTAATGATAGTCCCCACAGGCCAACACATGTTCTTTCCAGTGTGCTTTGTCCTCACTCACACACACCCTGGGAAACTTCCCAGAGGGTCACCCATCCTGATCACTACTCCAGGCCAAGCACACTTAACTGTGGAGTTCCAATCAGATAGGCTCCCGAAAAGGAAGGTGCGCCTTGTTGACATGAGTCATATCATTTAGTCATTTAACCCTTTTATCATTTGGGGATGTTACAATCACCCCCCTTTAGAGCACAACGCCCTCGTTGTGGGCCCTACATCTCAACCCAGGCAGTGCACCACACTTAAGGCTAGGTTCCTCCTCTGATACCAAATGTAGAGACCCGAAGCTTGACGTACATGGACATTACATTACTTTAGCGGAATACTTAATAGATAACAAAAAAAATGTGACAACCGGGTCCCGATGACAGCACAACCACCCCGCCTTAACATGGTCGTCAGGTACTGGCCCACCAGGTACCACCAGTTGCCCCCAAAGACATGTGGGGCCCACCCCAGGGTCCACCCACATGCACGAACGGGTCATCTCACTAATGATAGTCCCCACAGGCCAACACATGTCCTTTCCAGTGTGCTTTGTCTTCACTCACACACACCTTGAGAAACTTTCCAGAGGGTCACCCATCCTGATCACTACTCTAGGCCAAGCACGCTTAACTATGGAGTTCTAATCAGATAGGCTCCCAAAAAGGAAGGTGCACCTTGTTGACATGAGTCATATCATTTAGTCATTTAACCCTTTTATCATTTGGGGATGTTACAATGTACTCTGACACGGTTGGGGTTCTCAGAGACATCCAGGTACATGGGTACAACCAGTGTACATGGGAAAAATATAGTACATATTCATAAATTTAAAAATTGGTAATGGACACCAGAATACACATGGTATACAAGACACACCGTGTATTCTCAATGCATGTCATGTACATTCCCCACTGTAGTTTGAGTCTATCTTTATCTTTTTTATAGAATAGGATCTCTAGGATGAATTCCCATGGTCCATCCCTTTGTAGGTACATAGATGAATCATATCTAAATCATAGGAGGTGATCCCATATGAGGAAATGATCATAGATTGATTTTCAGAAATCCTTTCATGTAGATTGAGTTGGGATCATCTATCATTACCTTATTCCCTAGATGAGATTTTTTAGGTGGTCGATATACCAGGGAATCAATCCCCTCTATAGCAGGTAATTCTATATAGGGTCTAGAATACCCTACAATCCCTAGAATAGATTACCTATATATATGTTGATCTATTCTATGTTTCAGCATGTAGTTCTTCATGATGAGGATCAACGATCATGACCTCTTGGATAAACACCATTCGTGTTTTCAAAATGATGGAGTGAGGTCTCCCAGGTGGTCATTTGATCGAAACCTCATGTTGGATCCTAGGATTGTAGTTCAGTTTTGACATTACCTTGAGACTTAGTGTCTATCTAGAGTATATATGGGTTATTTTTTATGTCTCATATTTTATTCATATTTCTTTATAATTATGACATTAAATTTCTCTTCATTTTTTAGGTTTGGTGATTTTTGGGTGTCCTAATAGTTATGAATATGCTCAACCCTGCATGGGATCCACTTGCACATGGAATATCTTATGAAAATGATATACCTTTCAATAGAGTCCTAGTAGGACTAGGATCAGGTATAACCTAGTTGAGCTAGACACCACCATAGTTGGTAATGGATGTTTTATTTGATATAAATCCCATCATTCTTAGAAGGATGGAATCTTTTATAGTTTTTTGGCTTGTATTTGGCCCTTAATTATTTCCTGTACTTTTTTTACTTTAATATTGGATATATATTTATACATGAATTTAGTATTAGTTTTATTTTACCCATCAGTTTTGTATGGGTATTTAGTGGTGTGTTCATGTGAACAAGTACCTTAGGATAGTGCCTTCTATATGTGTAAGATGCATACATGGTGCTACTAACCATCTCCTAGCCTATTAAACGTAGGCATGGGGTGTCACACTTGTTATTATTCAATCCAAGAGGGCCATAATGGGTCGATTTGTGGCAATAATTAAACATTGATTTAATTTTCATTATCCCATAAAATGTGTAAGTATACTAGATTACTATTGAAATAAGTTTCTATTAATGGACATGGGAAAGGCTCATAGGGGATTTCATATAATTATTATAAAGCATCATCATAGTGATACTGAAGGTAATTCAAATCCACACCAACTATAAATGTATTCCCCTTGATAAACTACGAAATGTGGAATGTGATTATTAGTCATCATGGGGAGGCATATTTTCAGGTATATTTTGATTGGTAATATATTACATAACAATATGTGTGTGAATAAATTTTATAAATAAGCATTAACTTATAAAATAGAAAATGAGTGCTGAAAATAATCAGTTTTCATTAAAACCAATGTACCCCTACCATAAAGCCAATATGGGGTATGATTCACCAGAAGAAATGGTATGTATTTTCATGAAAACCCGGCTCTTTATTATACAATTAAACATGATTTATTACATAAAATCTTAAATTGATTCAACATATAATATTGAGATGTATAATGTATTTATTATTTAGGAACATTACATAATAACTTAAAGCATGAAATAGATATCTTAATCGAACACTTCTTTTACATGACCACAACATTCCTTAGTAAATAGATTTTCATGGGATAACATAAGGAAATTCATAAGAAAATGGTGATCTATAAAGCACAGTAAGGGAGTACAAAATTCATTACGTGAAGAATATAGATCATGTTAAGGAATATTCATAACAATAGAGCACAAGAGAAACATGAACATAAAGGCATGATATAGCATGATTATCATAACATTCAAATGTGGAAACAACATTTAACATGATATTAGATTGATCAAAGGATCATTGCACATTGATCATGATTAAACAATAATTTCACTTGATGCATCATGATGCTTATCTTTACCCAATTCATTAGAGTGCTATTAGGGTTCACCCTTCTAAATCATTTTATTTCAGGCATAAGTGTGCCACATGGATCATAAAACATGGAACCATTAAACGTCATCATTTATGAAATGATATGGAATGTGGAATAAAAAAATAAAACTATATAATCAATAAGTAAATGTTCAAAATTGTGAATACCCTCGATACTGAAATGAGCATGGTATTCACTACACAATGACTTTGTATTGGAAAATTGTTGTGCAATTTCGGCAGCATAATGACATGACATAAGATTTCAAAAAAATTGGTTGATAAGAGAGAAAGGGGTGCCTCATGATATGTACATGAAATTGATAGTAAGGGGGTCATATAGATACATTTACCAAAATATATAATATAATTTAGATTCATAATATAAAAGAATTTCTGTATTGTAAATGAGAAGAGAGAAATTCCTTACGTAATTTTTTGCATGGTAACAACATACACGAGAGGCATTAATGAGATAGAAAGAGGTTTATAATCATTAAAAAATATGTAAGGATGTATGGGGGAGGTTATAAATCATACCTCAACATTTTTAATTGAACATACAAGGGTATAGAAATATAAAGAAACTTGGATAAAAATGAGAGAGGAAGAAATCCCTTACTTGGAAGTGTGATACCAAAGGATTTGGAAGAGGATTGAGATAGGCTTCTTGGGAGATTGGGGTGCCTAGGGAGGATTCTAGAGAGATAAGGACATAGGTGGGTCGAACTCCAAAGGTTTTCAGTGAAGAGAATGTTGGAGCTTTGGTGGGTTTATATAAGAAAAGAGGGGGAATGTTTTATTATTTAGGTTTTGGACACTACACATTAAAGTAATCCAAAATACAAACCATCCCACGGGTTTTGCCCATGGTTTTTACTAAAGGGGAGTGGAAAACATTTTTTATAAGGAAAATGGCCGAAATTATTAAAATATTAGGCTTTCTTACGTGAAGGTGAGTCTCACTATCAAGAAAATAATTTAAAAAGTTATAATGTTTTATATGTTTTGGAGGGTCCACCAAGGCACCATAAAATAATTCAAATAAAATAGAATTACATTATTTTAAAAATAAAACATATATTTTAAGAACATATAATTTATAGTATTTTATTAAATAAATATTGTGTGATTATATTATCATAAAATACATTATATATGTAAACTATATTTAATTTTTACCCAAAAAATTCGACTGTCTCAAAAAACTGTGAAAAATTCACCATTGGATAATTTTGACATCTGAATTCCAAAAATAATATTAATTTTATCTAGATAATTTTATAAATTTTTTATTTTTTTTACTTTTAAAGTGAAACTGACATTTATTAAAAATTCATGGGTTTGCACAAAAACTACTTTCTAGCCTTGATTAATATTATTATTTTATTCATAAAAATTATACGCTCATTTATATTTAATAAAAAGAAAGTTATTAATAATTTTTTATTAAAAAATTTATTAATTCAAAAATCTATTAATTCATCAAAATATATTTCTTATTTAAATATTAGCTAAAAATACTATTTGTTCTTTAAAACCCACTTACAAAGTAATAATAATAAAATGAATGCATATTATTTATTATATAAGAAAATAATGAACATAATAATACTGCTAGGGTCTTGTTACATAACCCCTTATAACACATTCATATGACCTATGGGTAAGTTGTACGACAGTGACAGACTCTTGGGGTGGCTTGGATAACATTTCTTGGGTGGTAATCTCTATCAACTTCCACTTCTCTCGTAGGCAGTTCTGTTCAAGATTAACATGTTGAAGATCAACTTGGGCTTGGTCAAGAGCATATCCTAGTAATGCCACCTCCTTTTAAAGCTATAGATTATGGGTTTTCTAGGGATAAATTCTACTGGATGAGGCCATCACTTCCTTTTTATGAGTAAATTGAATCTCTTAAAGCCCTATATTAATACTAAATATGTGATCCATGTTCAACAACTATATTAGAAACAATAAAAATTCATAACAGTATTTTGAAATCCAAAATATAAAACCAAGAAAGTGTATATGTTATGTAACCATTTTACATAATAACATATTTAATTAGATCAAGGGGAATTTTTATTAACAAAAGTTTGGGTCGTAAAAATTTTAAATATAGAGTAATACTTTTTGTCAATGTAAAATAACAATATATTTATGTACCTTTTTTATATTAATATTAATGGATAAAAATCTAAATCCTTTTCAATCCAATTTCATGTGATATGGAATGAGGATTGGGTAAATGAAGATAAAATAATAATTGATGAAAACACGCAAAAATTACGGGAATCATGCATAAGAATGGAAAAATAATAAAACTGTCAACATTAAATCAATAATAATTAAAAATGTAGAATTATTTCCCTATTTTTTATCAAGATTACACATAATAATATCCAACATATATACCTAATGAATTACTGATTTTATGTACTTAAAGCTTCCCGAACAATATGGACACATTAGAGGTGTAGATTTGGAAGTGTCACCCTAAACATATTTTGAGAAAATAAATGCACAAGGAATAACTATAATAAATTGGAAGAGATTTAGACAAAAATAACTACTCTAGAATAAAAACATAATTTACATTATGATTTGTTAGATAATTTTATGGTAAAGAATAAAATAGAAGAAAAAACAATAACCACTACATGGAGATCCCACCTACCATTAAGGTGATCTATTACCATAAAAGGTATTCTATACTAGAGGTAATATATTTTATCATTACTATTTTAGTGAAATGTGAAATTGGAATAAACCAATACCTTTCATGTAATAATATTAAATATGGTGAAAATTATTGTGATTTATATCTATTAGCACCCACACATCACCTTGTTGTAAGGGCAAGAATGTACTATATACAAGGAGATAATCTACACAACAACAAAAACTTCAAAAATCACATGTGACAGTGAGGGTTCACATATATTATGATTTTAGCACCGAGATACCTCTTCACCATAATTATGTAGATGTTAACATGATTGAACTTGATATTGGATCTTTGGTAGCATGGTCGTTTGATCTTGTGAAAATAAATGTTCATAAGGAGGTATTCATTTCCTATTTATTTTTTTAGGAAAAACCATTTATAATTAATGAAAAATATCTTGAACCAAGAGATGTTATTATAGACGGTGAAGAGGAAAGAGAAACATATGTTTTAATCTAAAAAATCTAATATATGATCTGATCGATCGAAAATACCTTCAAAAAGATCTTTTACCTCACAAATTCAACATCTACATTTACTAATATTACATGTTCATGAAAATAAAATTTTCAATGATGTTCATATAACCGTAATTTATTTTTAAAACTAATGGAATTGAAATTCTATTATATAAACTATGGGTTATGAAAATGTAGGTGAAATCCTCAAGCATGTATGTTTAAGAGTATTTATAAGGCCCCGGCCTTAAACCATACTTAATCTTGAGTTATTACAAGATTACACATTGAGGGTCTTTTCAGGTTTAGAGTTTTAGAGAATTAGAACATAAAACTTGCGTTACATTCCACATATAAACAAAGTGGTTACATAAAGATATTATTCTTCATTCCCATCAATGGAAACATATTTAAGATAAAACATGGATTCTTTCTTGACACTTCCTTGACACTATCATCATATCATGTACCTTTCCCTTGACCTGTGAAAATCATTTCAAAAAAACATGGGATGAGCATAAAAAGCTCAGTATGGGTTATAAAAAAACATGGAAAGGAAACATGAGTTCATATATACATAAGAATGAAATCATTCTTTACCCATAAAACATAGGCACTTTAACATACCTCATAAAATCATGAATAAATCATAGAAATCATAAGACATAAAGGTAACTTGAGGCATCCATAACATTCTTACGTAGGGAGTAACCCTCTTGGTTACGTTTGGAATACCTATCACAGTATATTCCCTAAATATATTTGGAGAAACCTTAACATTTCACTCCTTCGCATTACCCAATGCATTGGAGAGCTATAACGGGCTCACCCGCCCTTAGTTTATCACGGAACCACCCTTCTTCATAATAATGCCCAAGAACCATAACATAATAATATCACATAAAACATGCATAAAGGAAACATAAATTTTCCACATTTCAATCACGAGATATCAATACAAAACATTGATATAAAAACATTATGAAAACCATTTTCAATACTAAAATAAAATAAAAGTAAAACATGGTATTTATTTTTCTTTTAAAAAGAAGGTATGGCTTGTAGAGGAAGCCGAAACTCAAATAACGGTCACGACGGCGGAGAAGTCGTTGTCGCCGCATACGTACGACAAAAACATTCCCTTTTTTCATTTAGTAAATGCTTAATATAAAAAATATTCCTTTTGAATAAACGTAAAAGTCAAAGGGGTTTATACACCGTATAAAGGAAAGTTGTGTCTAAAATAAAATATGCCTCAACGAAAGGAGATTGAGACGAAGTCCCATACCTCGTATCTGACTTGACCCGACCGTTCTTTAATCTTCTGAATAATAAACTTGAGTTAATCTCTACTTTCTTATGAATCTTTTTCGAGTTCATTATTCCATTTATACCATGTTATGAACATCATGTAATCATTTAAGTTAATAATGTTCATTTTGTCGGTATTTGGTTCTTAAGTAAAAATAGACTTCTTACACTTACATGTTGTTAATTTGGTCAAAGGTTCATTATATACAGAATGATATTAATGATTTGGATAACATATATATCATATATATTCATCATATACATGTATTTATAATATTACATCACATTTAGAGGTAAGAAATGAAATGCACCGTTCATGGAGACGGTAAGCCGTACGTACGCATGAACGCTACTTCCATTTCTATTTCGTATTTTCTGGAATGGAATCATAATTATATATAAGTATATTATAATTCCAGTATAATAACATATATAATATCATTAACTTTATCCTTTACACATCCCACATATGGTATTAACGAATCAAATCACTTTCAGGGGGCGGTAGTCCGCACTTCCTAAAATGAAGATATAGTGTTTACCCATAATGGAAACCATAAAGGTATGCCCAAAATGAAAAAAACAGAAGCTTAAGGAAAACATAAACATATTATATATCATATATAAAAATAGTGACATCATAATGGCCACCTTTGAAGGTGTTAAATGAGTATTGAACAATCATCGTTTCGGGAGGCATAATTTCGCCATCCACGGAAACTGTATGTTCTTTAACCATTTGATGTAGTTGTGTGAGAGTGTAGCTCAAATAATTCTTATAAAAACATCCTAGTATATTGAAGATACTGGTGTTGTTACAAAAGAAGTAAATAAAAAGAGGTTAGGGGGTTGTAGAAACAAAATAAAACAAATGAACATGAGAGAATGAATTACCTTTAAAAGTGTAACTCCTTTTGATTTGAGCCTAAAGGCTTCCTTTGAAAGGATTCTGACCAAAGGGAATCCTCTAGGATGAGGATAGGGATGTGGAGAGAGTAAATGGGCAGGGGTTGGCCGTGACAAAGGCTTGAGGAGTGTGTGAAATGAGGTAGAGGTGGGGGCCTTTTATAAGAGGAGAGGAGGGGTACTTTTGGAAAGTAAAGAAATATTACTTTATTTGAAAATGTGTTTCGGTTTTAAAAGGTCCCACATTGATATAATTCGTGGATAAGGTGATAAGGGTTCGAAATCCACTCATCCAATTGGTTTTGGACATGTGTAGTTCATAGATTTTACATTATCTTTCCATTTTATTTAAATCGTTAAACAATGAGGTCATCGATGCATCATCATGATGTCATAAATAATTTAATTTATTTAATGTCTAAAAATTATAAAAAAAATACTATGATGTAGAAAATTTTTTTATCTTTCCAATGACTATTTATAATCCAAAATCCTATCTTTATAACCCCATGTAAAAATTCTCTTCGTAAGCCATATTATGTTTGTGTCATTTTTACTTTAACATTTAATAAAAAGTTATTTATGTCATTTCCCAACCAAAGTGTCTCCATGGGGTCCCCAAGTTGACCCATGGCTTGTCTTGGTCGGCCATGACACAACCAATAAGGTTAGGACATGTGTCTAGGTCATTTCATATTATTAAAGCATTATTTATACCTTAAACTACCCTAATTACCACTAATCGCGATTAAGAACTTAATAAGTTACTATTCACCAAAAAATTATTTTCATCTCATTGAACCACATTTTACTTCCTAATGACAACCATGTATGTCGGATTTTTGAAATTCAAAACACAAGGATGGCAAAATTTCATTTAAACGGAAAATCAGTTTTTTATAAGTACCACTTAGTGGTTTCACTATTCATCAAAAATTGAAGTTTTTCAGAAAATTACCAAAAATTCACCCTAATATATATTTGATATTCCGAATTCAAAAATGAAGTCTATTTTACAAAATTCAAAACATATAAGTCACATTAATTAATTTAATAATTAATTCCCGCTGTCAGAGCAAATAGCGTGTTTTTATGAAACAATAAGTATCAAAAGATTGACACTAGTTTGAGTCCAATTTCAAAGTGAAATTGATTCCAATGACCACCATTGGATTAAATGGTAAAAATATATTCATATTACACAATAAGACCAATTAAAAAGATAATATAATCATATAAATAAATTAGATTAAAAAGCAGTTTTGATGTAAAATGCAGTATTTTTCTCTATTCATTAAAAAATGAACATTGTCAGAAAAATATCAAAAATTCACACAAAGTAAATTTTGATGTCCCAATCAAAAAGAATAAGTTTATTTTGACAAACATAGTTTATAAAATTCTCAAAATATATATTTAAAAAGGGTTTTCCATCATAAGGCAGTAAAACAATCTTTTAAAAATATTAGTGTATTCCATGCTTAAGATTGGATTTATTTTCATTTTAAGCCTCTAAAACACTATCTTAATAATTAATAGACATAGATAAAAATATCTATTATTCATTAATTACTTGGGATGTTACAGTATTAGTTGTAAATGTATATATGAGGCGTTTTTCATAATTTTTTTTCACTAGATAATATAATATATTAATTAAAGCTAAATAATACTCAAATTTTTAGGAATATATATCCATACAATTATAAGGGAACCCTTGTGAATTGTTTTGTCCCATTATTCCTCACATCACTTCTACACAAAAAAGGACATTAGAAGAAGGCTAGTGTTCATTAATAGTGAAAAAACTGGTAGTATTGTTTGAATAAAATTTTATAGAAGAGTGACTCTTGTTAATACCCCTGATTTTGGGGTAATAAACTTCAATTTAAACATATAAAATATATTTTCATTCCATTCCTTAATTATTCTTTTTTAAAGGACCCATGGTTTGTCATTGAAATCTATTTTGATACACTAAATATTTTTTTTGATTAAACACATGCATACTAAAAAAATCAACAATATATGATGATTTTTATCAATATGAAATATAGTAAATTAAATATTATTAAAACTTACTTCAAGTTGTACATTTTATATTATATTTGAATAAAAAAAATTTATGGTAGGTTGGTGTTTAAATGCTATCAAAATCTGGCCATGAAGAGAGTCCATGAGCATAAGAACCACAAAAATTCTTAAAATGGATAAGTATTATTGTATATATAATAATATTTCACAATAAAAACATATATCAAAACAAATTTTTTATTTTTTTAATGTTTCTAAAATTTCAAAAATAAACTAATAGAAAACATTACTATTTTTACATTTGAAAATTTGTGAATGATATCGTAGTCCATCAAAAATTAAGCATACACAAAGTGGTATTTTCAATGACAAAAATAATTTGATTTAAAAAATTTATATTTTCATAGTTTATATATATTTTTACAATACTAACAAGGATATGTGTATTCTAAAAATTTAATAGAGTAAATAGATTTGTTTAGAAATGCATGGCCAAAATACAAAAAGTTAGAATGTATGCAAACATCATGAAGAGGTTAATTCCTATAAATTAAATTATTAATTTTCCCATAAATTTTTCATTTTTTAATTAATTTCCTTATTATTTATATCTAATAATTATTTAGATAATTTTCACTAAAATCACTTTGGAATGAATTCATGGAGACTAGTTTTTTTCGACCATTTTGTGCTTTATTAAGATAAAAAATGATCAGACAGAAAAATTCTCGATAAAGTATTCAAAAAGGATGATTCAATCAGGTGATATTTTTTCTCCTCAAAAATATATTTATTATTTATTTGATATGTTAATGTTCATTAATGTGTGATTTCAGTTTAAAAATAAATCAAAGTGCATGTTTTTTGTATTAAATTAAAATTTTAGTTAAAAACATCTTTCAATGACTAAAAATTAATAAAAAATGGAGATTATCTTGATAACTTAGTATAATTATCCAAAAGGAATTTTTATTGAGTAAGAATAAACTACACATAAAATTGATATATGATGTGTTTGGTATGACTCAAAGTGCATGTTTTTGGAATTACATTTTAGTTCGAAACACATGACACAAACTCAAAATAGATAAAATATACTCATATTTTATTAATTATTTATATAAATGATCCACAAATCATTTTTTCTATGTAATAATCAACTACACATAAATATGGAATATGGTGTGGCCTATATGACTTAATGTTTGTGTATTTATTTAAAATTGACATTTTAGTTCAAGAGAAATGTGACTTACTCAACACTATAAAAACACATTAATATTTCCTTAATACTTTATAAAAATGATTTATATGTCATTTTATATGTTTAAAAAAAATATTCAGATCAATATGACATGCGATGTGACTACTATGATTCAAAGTTCATGTTTTCTGTTTAACTAATTAAATTTTAGTAAAAAAATTTGTGCCACTCATTGGAAACTGAGAAAACACACCCATGTTTTCTTGATAATTTAGGAAATTTATCCATAATTCATTTATGATGTGTTGTAATTAGCCACACATCAATCTGAAACATGGCGTTACAAATTTAACACAAACTAAGTTTTTTCTTTTTAAAATTGACATTTTAGTTAAAATGATTTATCACTCACTAAAAACTGAGAAACAAACTCATATTATCTTCATAAATTGTAAAATGGATCCTTAAATCATTAATGAAATATAGAAATCATTCACATTTAAATATGATACACGGTGTGACTGGTGCACTCCAAAGTGCGAGTTTTCAGCTTAAAAATGAAATTTTAATTTAAAATGAGTGTCACTCATTTGTAATTAATAAAAAATGTTTGAATTGTCTTATTTTTTTTACAATAAACCATATTTAATTTTAGATTTTTTTGAATTAGTCACACATCAATTTGTCACATGGGGAATTGAGAATGACTTAAAGTGAATGATTTCAGTTTAAAATTGATATTTTTGTAAAAAAATGTGCCACTAACTGAAAACAATGAAAAATAATTTTTATTATCTCAATATAATATTACAAATATATGTAATTCATTTTTAATTTTTAAAAATCTACTACACATCAATATGATATATGGTGCTTCTTGTATGACTCAAAGAGCACGTTTTTTATTTAAAATTAAAATTTGAGTTCAAAACCCACCTCACATTCTAAAAAATAATAAAATGAAATAACATATTCTTGATTATTTATTAAAAGGATCCAAAATTCATTTGAGATATGTAAGAATCACCCACACACCCATCAGATAAATGATGTGTCCTATATAACTAAACGTGTGTGTGTTTTTTTAAATTAAAATTTTAGTTCAAACGACACATGAGAAACTCAAAAATAATGGAAAAACTTTAAAATTGTTTTAATATTTCAGTATAATGATCCATAATTCATTTTTGAAATATTATAATTAGCCACATAAAAATCTGTTAAATGATGTAACTATGTTGACTCGAAAACTGAGTTTTTAGTTTAAAAAATAAATTTTTATTAAATAAATGTTTCTCCCACTAAAAATAAAACAAACACACTCATATATTATTTATAAATTAGGAAAATTACACATAATTCATTTGTTTCATGTAGTAATTAGTCACTTGTCAATCTGCAATACGGTGTGATCAGTATGACTCAGTGTTCTTGTTTTCTTTTAAAAATGACATTTTAGTTGAAAACGTGCATCACTAACTAAGAAACAATAAAAAAAACTCTTTGATCGTCCTGATACTTTTTTAAAAGGATCTGTAAGTCATTTTGGTTGTGTAGGAATCGACCTCAGATCAATAAAACACATGGTATGATTCAAATTGGTTAATTTTAATTGAAAAAAGAAATTTTAGTTGAAAACAAATGTCACTTAATAGAAACAAATAAAAAACTAATAGTTTATTTTTAATTTAGGAAAAAGTTCCATAAGTTTTTTCTGATACGTGATAATCAACCTCACATCAATCCCACACAGGATGTGTCCAGTGTGACTAAAAGTTAATGTTTTTTATATGAATTTTAAATTTTAGTTCAAAACCCATGTAACATACTCAAAACTAATAATATTCAATGTAATTGTATTTATATATTATAAAAATGATCCATAACTCATTTCTAACATGTTGGAGTCAACCAAACATTAATCTGACACATGGTGTAAGTGGTATGACTCAAAGTGTGTGTTTTTTTAAATTGACATTTTAGTTCAAGAAACACATGAAAAACTCAAAAAAGCACATTTTTTTAATAATTTAGTAAAATGATCCATAATTTATCTATGAAATTTAAGAAGCTATTTCAGATCAGTATGATTCAAAATTTGACATGTATGACTCTAAATATATTTTTTCAGTTTAGAAATTTTATTTTTGATTAGAATGTGTGTCACTCATTGGTAACTAATAAAAATTTCATGGAATGTTTGGATACATTATTACAATTATCCATAACTAATTTTTTATGTATATTATTTAGACACATGTCAATCTAACATAATTTGTGAACAAAATATGACTTAAAGTGTGTAGTTCATGTTTAAAAATAACATTTTAGTTAAAAACAAGTGTCACTCAGGAAAATCTAAAAACAACCTCATATTTTCTTGATTTTTGAGAAAAATGATATATAGAAATATTTGATGTGTAGGAATCAGTCTTAAATCAATTTGACACATGATGTGGCCATTATGAATCAAAGTTCATGTTTTTATTTAAAATTGAAATTTTAGTGAAAACACACTTTACATACTTAAAACCAAGAAAATCAACTCATATTATCTTGATTCTTTAGTAAAATGATCCATAAATCATTTTTACCTTGTAGGAATCAACAAAACATTAATCTGACACATGGTGTTTAGGGTATTAATCAAAGTGTACATTATTATTTTAAAAGTGACATTTTATTAGTGGATTATTTCATATTTATATTTAATTAATTTATTTATAGTAATAATACAAGAATTTTTTTATATAGGTATGACATTCTTCTCAAGATGGGGTGGTTTTTTTGGGAATTGGTAGCATGATCAGGCTCCTTCGAGAAGGGGTTTTGGGTCCAAAGATAGTTAAACATTAATATTTTTTTAATTTATTGATGTTTGTGATAAATTTTATGTACCAATGCAATTGTAAAACCATTGTTTAGATTTTTTGTAAAATAAATTTTTCATATATTTTTATGTAAATTTAATTTAAATTTAAATTTCTATTTTTTGTTGCACTATGCTATAATTTTAGTAGCAAACTAATACCACAATGATTTTATCAGTGCCACGAATAGCATTGATAAAAGGTGACTTTATTAGTGATAAAAATGAACTGATAGAGTTTCAACTTTATCATCACCCCAAAATTATAGAATAAAGGTCCCACTATATCAAATATAAACTACCATATATAAACGAATCCCATTATTAGTGATTTTTTATCATTGATATTAGGAACTTTTACCAATAAATTTTATCACTGATGAAATCCATCAACTTTTAAACACGCCTGGAATATCAAATTTTTTTTGTGATCATGAAGGATATTCTTATTAATATTAAAGCCCATATTTGCAGTAATCCAAAAAATTTAAGGTAATCGGGTGAATCTCTTGGTGTGTTCAATACCACACATTTACAATCAAGACCCACCCTGGCCACTCACAACGAATGGTGTGACTTCTTCTATTTTCGCCACATATGAGTTTTTTCAGGTAATTATTTTTTATATTAATTATTATCATTAAAATCATTTCCATGATGCATGGTGAAATGTTTCATCATAATATGATATTAGTTTATACCTTCTATATGATTATTCTCAAAGTAAAAATATTATTGAAAATATAGTACTAGATAATTCATGGACTGTATCTTGGTTAGAAGTCATATTAGATAAATTTAAAAACTTAATAAAGAAAACTCTAAACTCTCTAGAATGTGGGCCAAATTTCACACAAGGGGATGCTATTTAATTTGATCAATAAATGTGATATTACCACACTTCAATTATGGATTGAATGGTCTTTACAATGTTGAATGAAATAAATAATAGGGTTTCAAATTTTGATTCCACAATGATTTATTTAAAAATAAATATTAGTTGATAGGTCAAATACTTGAAAGATACCAAACCCTCCTCACTAACCTTTTATCCCCCATCTCTAAAATATTATTATAAGGAATGTGTGATGGTTGTTTCATATGATAAAAATCTATTTCCCCAATATGATTATTAGCCTTCTTTGATTGATCCTTTTCATATTAAACCATAGATGAATCATTTCTACCATAAATTGATTATCTAATTCCAATCATATTTTAAAAATTAGAGTGTTATATCCATTATTTTTTTAACATAATGGTTCATCATAAAATTTATTTTTCCTACCATTGCATATGGGTCCATAAGAATTACCCCAAAATGAATATTTATTCCTTCAATTCATATCGTGTTATATCTTTTGGGGATAATAATACATTCAAGATTACAAAGGATAACAAAGTAAGACGTTTCATCACTACGATGAAGCTATAATTGAACATAGATCCCATTTATTTCTATATGTATTTGGACATTAATTAAAATAAACATGACATGAATCTTATTGAGGACCATTTTTAGTTAAAACCATTTTGTAAAAAAGAATGATCTAAAATAGTTAATGGGTCATAAATTCAATCAGTAATGGTATTGGAGGACACTCATAACATTTTAGAATTGTTTGAAGAATGGTGTTACTTAGTGATTTATTAGCTAGTAGTTTCACATTGGCTAACAATTAAATACAATTATGGAAATATAAATGAAACATATGAGTAAGACATCCCTCCTAACACAATGGAGTCACCTACTCAACTATATATTAACCCATTTTTCTTATGCGACATGGTTTATGTCATGCCACTTAAAACACCTGTAGTGGAAAACAATAATCTTAAATTAGGATCATATCATAATGTTATAAAGTATGTATTTAGATGGAAACTAATATAAATCCTTATTATATTGGTAATTAAATAAAAGAATTGATTTTCATTGTCATCCCAAAAAATTCATTCAAGTATGTGATGAGCACAAGATAACTGTTAAGAGATTTTGATAAGGGGGTTTCTTCACATATACACATTCACTATGGTAATATTCCTAATTCCATTTCTAACATCATCTATTAAAATTTCTACTATTTTTTTATTTTTTCTTCATAGGATTTTTATTCACTTGGTTTTATGTTGGATTATTTTTACTTCCTACCACAAATCTATTTTACTATCCACTTTTCATTGAGATGTGGTGTTGTTTGTAAGATAATTATGTTCCCAATGAATTCATGAAACACTCCTACCCAGGATTAAGTAGGTGATTAAGATATAAACTAAAGCATTATATATATGTATATCGTATTTTGGTTATATGATATTGTATTCTATGAGCTATGTTATTTTGTAGGACACTTATATAACCAATGAATATTGTTTTCCTTGATAAGTCTTATTGTTTAGTTAGATATTATGAAATTATGAAAAGGCATCACCATTATACATTGTATGAAATTCAATGTTGTCCTTTATCAACATTAGTTGAAGGAGACAATAAAGAGGGTTTCTTATTCAATGCTAGTTAAAATCACTAATAAAGGGTACTTTTTCAATGAAAAAAGTTCTAATAAAACAATCCCTTTGTGAGTTTTTTTAGTGCTGATAAGGGGCATATTTTTCAGTGCTTTTTTAGCACAAATAAAATATATATTTCCTAAAAATGTATATTTATTATTAAAGATCATATATTATGATATAAGTATATTTATATTGATATAAATATATTATATTTTGTTAAATATTCTTTATATTATACTAAATATGCACTGACACTTAATATATTAGATATTTTATTTGAAAATTTTATTAATAACTAATTAAAAATTAACATTAATTTGTAATTTAAAAATTATTATTGATTAATAGTCAATTGATAACAAATGGACGAAATAAAAATTGAATAATCTCTTGATAGATCTAAGATAAGTTGAAAACGTCACTTGAACATCAAATGGCTATGATTTTTGATTTGGAGGTCCATTTAGGTTTTACCACACATCGAATCAAAAATTGAAAAAAATATGACATAGTGACCTTGGAGGGGTATAAGGCCCCAGCCTTAAACCTTACTTAGTCTTGAGTTATTACAAGATTACACATTGAGGATCTTTTCAGGTTTAGAGTTTTAGAGAATTAGATCATGAAACTTGCATTACATTCCACATTTAAACAAAGTGGTTACATAAAAGACAGTTTTCATTCTTCCCATCAACGGAAACATATTGAAAATAAAACATGGATTCTTTCTTGACACATCCTTGACACTATCATCACATCATGTACCTTTCCCTTGACCTGTGAAAAACATTTCAAAAACTAGGGATGAGCATAAAAAGCTCAGTAAGGGTTATAAAAATATGGAGAGGAAACATGAGTTCATATATACATAAGAATGAAATCATACTTTACCCATATAACATAGGCACTTTAACATGCCTCATCAAACCATGAATAAATCATAGAAAACATAAGACATAAAAGGTAACTTGAGGCATTCATAACATTCTTACGTAGGGAGTAACCCTCTTGGTTACGTTTGGAATACCCATCACAGTATATTCCCTAAATCTCTTCGGATAAACCTTAACGTTTCACTCCTTCACGTTACCCAATGCATTGGAGAGCTATATCGGGCTCACCCGCCCTTAGTTTATCACGGAACCACCCGTTTTCATAACAATGCCCAAGAACCATAACATAAATGTGTCACATAAAACATGCATAAAGGAAACATAACATTTCCACATTCCAATCACAATATAACATTTTAGTA
This sequence comes from Viscum album, assembly GCA_963277665.1. Taxonomy (NCBI): domain Eukaryota; kingdom Viridiplantae; phylum Streptophyta; class Magnoliopsida; order Santalales; family Viscaceae; genus Viscum; species Viscum album. The sequence goes on along the minus strand of OY728131.1, from coordinate 1,777,151,229 downwards.
TATTGTAATAATGAATCCATTCAAAAAGAAACCATTTCCAAAACCATTTAAAACATTTAATAAAGAGATTTTTGAATCAAAGTGTCCCATACCACCTTGAAGCTTAAAATTTTAAACCATTAATATCCATATAAATAAATCCTTAAAACCATTTTGAAAACATGGATATTAATAAGAACAAATAATTAAAACATTTAAAACGATATTTTGGTTAAAGGGGTTTTACCAAAATTAGAGACACTTGAATACAATAATTGAGGAATAACATTTATTCAGAACTTTATAATATCATGAGAATAAATGGATTCATGATATAATACTCCAAAGTATAGTATATACACCATATAAGAGTGAATTGGTGCATAACAACAATGAACCCTCAATAGAAATGTCAAATGTGAAGAAATCCCTTATAAAGAAGGTATCCTAAAATTAAGGATAAATCAATCTCAAAATTATGTGTGAAAAATATAAATACACCCAATATAAGTGGATATTAAGTGTAAAAAAAATAAAAGTTCATTCACACATATTCAATGGATGACATATTCAATGACTACATGTTTAACCCAAAGAAATCAAAATTGGGTTAAAAAGTTCCCTTGACAGTCTAATGGCATCGCATCAAAATGAGTTGATGAGAGATAAAAAGTGTATCTCATCACTTGGAAATAAAATTTACATCAATAAGGATATATGAGAACATATCCCAACATAACAATATGTAAATTAAAAGACCCAACAAAAGAAGTCTTTTAAAAAAAGAGGAGGGTGAAAGGTTCCCTTACCGACTTGGGTATCATTCAAAACATACACCCCATGAAAGAAGGACAATAGATCATTGATGTAAATACTCATAAACGAAAGTATATTACACAAAGTGTAGAATAATGGGCAGTACATACACCACTAAATGGAATTTGTGGCAAATGTAGCATAAATCTCACGGGAATAAAAGTGGGATGAAAAATCCCTTACGAAAACTCGGCAGCCTAACGGCGCCACATAAAACTTCTGAATATGGATTGATGAGATCAAATAGGGTATCTCATCACATTAAAATAAAATGTACAGCAAGAGGAATATAAAAGAACATCCCCCAACATTACAAAGAGGATCTTAAAAGAAGTGACATAAAGGAGAGTACTTAAAAAGAAAGAGAGGAGTAGGATCCCTTACGAAAATTCGACAGCCTATCGGCGCCACTCAAAACTTCCAAAATGGATTGATGAGAGATAATAGGGTCTCTCATCACATGAACATAAAAATTAAAGTAAGATTAATATAAAATAACATCCCAATCATAAGAAAGATGAGCTTAAAAGAAATGACATAAAAGAGTGTACTTAAAAAGAAAGAGAGTTGTAGGATCCCTTACCTCGGGTCCGACTTGACTCGATCGTTCTTTAATCTCCTGAATAATAAACTTTAGTTAATTTATACTTCCTTAAAAACCTTTTTAAAGTTCATTATTCCTTTTATATCACTTATTTCCATGTTATAAACATTATTTAATCATTTAATTTAATCATGTTTGTTTTGTCGATATTTGGTTCTTAAGTCGAAAGTGGACTTCTTACAATTACATGTTGTTCGTGTGGTCAAAGGTTCTTTATATCCAGAATTAAATTCCTGATTTGGATATAATATGTATCATATATATCCAGCATATACATGTATTTATAATATTACATAATCATTTAGAGGTAAGAAATGAAATGAACTGTTCATGGAGACGGTAAGCCGTACGTACGCATGAACGCTACTTTCATTTCTTTTTCATATTAATGGAATTAAAACTAAATGAGAGGTATGTATATTTTAATTCCAGAATTATATTCATCATTTAGATATATCATTAATTATATATATCCATTATATACATGTACTTTTAATAGGACATTACATTTGGGGATAAGAAATGAAATGCACCGTTCATGGAGACGGTAAGCCGTACGTACGCATGAACGCTACTTTCATTTCTATCTCATACTTTAATGGAAAGAAATAATAATAATATATAGGTATATTATAATTCCAGTATAACATCATATATAATAACTTTAAATCCATCCTTTACTCGTCCCACATATGGCATTAACGAATCACATCACTTTGAGGGGGCGGTAGTCCGCACTTCCTTAAATCAAGATATCGTGTTTACCCATAATGGAAACCATGAAGGTATGAAAAAAATGAAAAATACATAAGCTTAAAGAAAACATAAACATATTATATATCATATATAAAAATAGTGACATCATAATGGCCACCTTTGAAGGTGTTAAATGAGTATTGAACAATCATCATTTCGGGAGGCAGAATTTTGCCATCCACGGAAACCGTATGTTCTTTAACCATTTGATGTAGTTTTGTGAGAGTGTAGCTAAAATAAATCTTATAACAACATCCTAGTATATTGAAGATACTGGTGCTGTTACAAAAGAAGTAAATAAAAAGAGTTTAGAGGGTTGGAGAAGCAAAATAAAACAAATGAACAAGAGAGAATGAATTACCTTTAAAAGTGTAACTCCTTTTGATTTGAGCCTAAAGGCTTCCTTTGAAATGATTCTGCCCAAAGGGAATCCGCTAGGATGAGGAGAGGGATGTGGAGAGAGTAAATGGGCAGGGGTTGGACGAGCCAAAGGCTTGAGGAGTGTGTGAAATGAGGTAGAGGTGGGGCCTTTTATAAGAGGAGAGGAGGGGCACTTTTGGAAAGTAAAGAAATATTACTTTATTTGAAAATGTGTTTCGGTTTTAAAAGGTCCCACATTGATAGAATTAGTGGCTAAGGTGATAAGGGTTCGAAATAAACTCATCCAATTGGTTTTGGACATGTGTAGTTCATAGAGATTACATTATCTTTCCATTTTATTTAAATCGTTAAATAATGATGTCATCACTGCATCATTATTATGTCAAAAATAATTTAATTTATTTAATGTCTAAAAATTATAAAAAAAATACTATGATGTAGGAAATCTTTTTATCTTTCCAATTACTATTTATAATCAAAATTTGGACCTATTTCACCCTGCTTAAAATTTTTTTTAGTAATGCAACTCATGTTTGTGTCAATTTAATTTTAACATTAAATAAAAAGTTATTTATGTCATTTCCCAACCAAAGTGTATCCATGGGGTCCCCAAGTTGACCCATGGCTTGTCTTGGTCGGCCATGACACAACCAATAATGTTGGGACATGTGTATAGGTCACTTTATATTATTAAAGCATTATTTATACCTTAAACTACCCAAATTACCACTAATCGCGATTAAGAACTTAATAAGTTACTATTCACCAAAAAATTATTTTTATCCCATTGAACCACATTTTACTTCTTAATGACAACCATGTATGTCGGATTTTTGAAATTAAAAACACATAAGTGGTAAAATTTCATTTAAACAAAAAATTAGCTTTTATAAGTACCACTTAGTGGTTTCACTATTCATCAAAAATTGAAGTTTTTCAGAAAAATCCCAAAAATTCACCATAAGCTATATTTGATATTCCGAATTCAAAAATGAAGTCTATTTTACAAAATTCAAAACATATAATTCAGATTAATTAATTTAATAATTAATTCCCGCTGTCAGAGCAAATAGCGTGTTTTTATGAAACAATAAGTATCAAAAGATTGACACTAGTTTAAGTCCGATTTCAAAGTGAAATTGATTCCAACGACCACTATTGGATTTAATGGTAAAAATATTTTCTAATTTCTCTTTAAAACCAATTAAAAAGATAATCTAATCATATAAATAAATTAGATTAAAAAGAGGTTTTGAATTAAAACACAACATTCTACACTATTCATTAAAAAATGAACTTTATCGGAAAAATACCAAAAAATTACACAAAGTAAAATTTGATGTCCCGATTCTTAATAAGAGTTTTATTTGGTCCAAAAGAATTTATAAGAGTGATCAAAACTATATTTAATGACAGTTCTCCATCAAAAGGCGATAAGTGAACCTTTAGTGAAAACTAGGGCATATACACCTAAAATTTAATTCTTTCCGTATTTTAAGCCTTTAGATTTTATTGGATAAATGTAAAAACATTAAAAAAAATATATAATCATATTTTAGTTACTTCTATCCATTCCCTCCAATACAACGGCTACATGTTAACTACCATTTGAAATAATATTATTTTATTATTAGAGTGCAACGTAAGATTCCCAAGAAACTCGTTGTTGCGTGTTGGGTACGCCATCGAGCATAGCATCCCCTTTAAAGTCATATTAATATTTTATTCACAAATATGGATAAATATGAAAATGTCATATTCTTTATTTACCTGGGGTGTTACATCCTTCCCCCCTTTTGGGAATTGCGTCCTCGCAATTTTAAAATTGAGCATGGAAACATCCTTGAAAGTCCCACATCGGAACAAGAGTCGGTAAAACAATCACTTTAAAATAAAGGAAGATAAGTACAGAGGTCACCCGAGTTAATCCATACTAGGATTCAGTGTAGGAAAACATGGACATGGAAGGAAAAGAAAAGGGTCATGTTCTGATGGAGAGTGATAGAAAACATGTTTAGGATAAAGTTAACCATGAGAAAATCACAAACTTGTGATGGGTTAAACGGTATTCGATTCCCCAGTAGGAAAAGTTAATAGACAACGTTTTTGTTTTAAGATACTTTTTATTTATTCATAAGGAAACATAATCACTTATCATGTTGACTTTCAACTTTTACTAGATTCCTTAATCAAACTAATATTTTTTTCCAAAAGGCGAGTATTTAGGGAGACTTGTTCGCATTAAGAGTACTATAATCAACTTCTAGAGAATCACCTAATCCACAAAAGAGAACTATACAATTACCATGTCTTAAAACCTTAACCAAAACTAAAACCAAAAATGTTACTACAAGATCAGATAATCTAGAATAGGATAACCCTTTAAAAAGAAAATCTATGCTTAATCTACAAAATTTGTCCAACAAAACCCAAATTTCAACGAAGACCATTAGATAAACAATTTTTCCATAAAATCCTTCATAGTAAACCAAACTAAGATTGAAACCCAAATATTTGAAGGATTTAGTCACATAGTCTTCCAAGTTAAATCGTAACATTTATCTCCAAACAACATCAGTCGCTCCTAAAGCCTCGCATTGAAAAGTAATTATCATAATCACATATCCTCCATGATAGGTTAATCATTTTCATAAATAACCCAAAATCAACTTACTCTTAATTCATAAAATCATATAACTAAAAAGAATCAGTCAAACTAACCAGGGACTTCACGTAGTCCAGTGGTAGGCGATAAATACCAGTCGCACTTTGGTTGTGGGTTCGATTCCTGCAGCTTTGTCCGACGCGACGGGTTGTCACACGGTCTGCGTGTTGTCCTTTTTCCAAAACTATATAATTCTTAAAACATTCCATAAAATGAGATAAAATCTTCAAAAATAATCATAACATATTTTAACCTCAAGTTTATCTCATGCCCTTCATTTTCCATCATATCATATAATAACCCATAATTACCTCAAAAGTAAGGATCATATAAACCCAAATGGTTACGTTTTTAATTATTACCTGAACTTCCACATCGATTGGTCATCTTGTACATGATGCATTATAGAACATACCAAGGTTCACGTGGTTGATCATGACTCCTAGATAGTTGGTTTAGAACAACCACGAGTTTCCTCATTGAATCCTCCATTTTATCTAGTATCTTAATCAGAGAACCACCACAGTTTCCTTCAAACCTGTTGTCTCTTTGGTGCCTGCTAGATCCATCCATTCAATAAAAATAGAAATGTAAGTGTGATTATATCAACAAAACCATCATGTACTAATGAGGAATGTAAACACTAAGATACACTTACTCATTCACTTTATCTAAAATTAGGACTCTTTCTGAAATCCTAACCATTATGGTAATGTCACTTATGCTTAAAGAATACCCTAACCTCTAAAGTTATCTAAACCGACCTTTGATACCAACTATAAGGCCCCAGCCTTAAACCTTACTTAATCTTTAGTTATTACAAGATTACACATTGAGGATCTTTTCAGGTTTAGAGTTTTAGAGAATTAGATCATGAAACTTGCATTACATTCCACATTTAAACAAAGTGGTTACATAAAAGACAGTATTTATTCTTCCCATCAACGGAAACATATTGAAAATAAAACATGGATTCTTTCTTGACACATCCTTGACACTATCATCACGTCATGTACCTTTCCTTTGACCTGTGAAAAACATTTCAAAAACTAGGGATGAGCATAAAAAGCTCAGTAAGGGTTATAAAAATATGGAAAGGAAACATGAGTTCATATATACATAAGAATGAAATCATACTTTACCCATATAACATAGGCACTTTAACATGCCTCATCAAACCATGAATAAATCATAGAAAACATAAGACATAAAAGGTAACTTGAGGCATTCATAACATTCTTACGTAGGGAGTAACCCTCTTGGTTACGTTTGGAATACCCATCACAGTATATTCCCTAAATCTCTTCGGAGAAACCTTAACGTTTCACTCCTTCACGTTACCCAATGCATTGGAGAGCTATATCGGGCTCACCCGCCCTTAGTTTATCACGGAACCACCCGTTTTCATAACAATGCCCAAGAACCATAACATAAATGTGTCACATAAAACATGCATAAAGGAAACATAACATTTCCACATTCCAATCACAATATAACATTTTAGTATATTGTAATAATGAATCCATTCAAAAAGAAACCATTTCCAAAACCATTTAAAACATTTAATAAAGAGATTTTTGAATCAAAGTGTCCCATACCACCTTGAAGCTTAAAATTTTAAACCATTAATATCCATATAAATAAATCCTTAAAACCATTTTGAAAACATGGATATTAATAAGAACAAATAATTAAAACATTTAAAACGATATTTTGGTTAAAGGGGTTTTACCAAAATTAGAGACACTTGAATACAATAATTGAGGAATAACATTTAGTCAGAACTTTATAATATCATGAGAATAAATGTATTCATGATATAATACTCCAAAGTACAATATATACACCATATAAGAGTGAATTGGTGCATAACAACAATGAACCCTCAATAGAAATGTCAAATGTGATGAAATCCCTTATAAAGAAGGTATCCTAAAATTAAGGATAAATCAATCTCAAAATTATGTGTGAAAAATATAAATACACCCAATATAAGTGGATATTAAGTGTAAAAAAAATAAAAGGTAATTCACACATATTCAATGGATGACATATTCAATGACTACATGTTTAACCCAAAGAAATCAAAATTTGGTTAAAAAGTTCCCTTGAGAGCCTAATGGCATCACATCAAAATGAGTTGATGAGAGATAAAAAGTGTATCTCATCACTTGGACATAAAATTTACATCAATAAGGATATATGAGAACATATCCCAACATAACAATATGTAAATTAAAAGACCCAACAAAAGAAGTCTTTTAAAAAAAGAGGAGGGTGAAAGGTTCCCTTACCGACTTGGGTATCATTCAAAACATACACCCCATGAAAGAAGGACAATAGATCATTGATGTAAATACTCATAAACGAAAGTATATTACAGAAAGAGTAGAATAATGGGCAGTACATACACCACTCAATGGAATTTGTGTCAAATGTAGCATAAATCTCACGGGAATAAAAGTGAGATGAAAAATCCCTTACGAAAACTCGGCAGCCTAACGGCGCCACATAAAACTTCCGAATATGGATTGATGAGATCAAATAGGGTATCTCATCACATTAAAATAAAATGTACAGCAAGAGGAATATAAAAGAACATCCCCCAACATTACAAAGAGGAGCTTAAAATAAGTGACATAAAGGAGAGTACTTAAAAAGAAAGAGAGGAGTAGGATCCCTTACGAAAATTCGACAGCCTATCGGCGCCACTCAAAACATACAAAATGGATTGATGAGAGATAATAGGGTCTCTAATCACATGAACATAAAAATTAAAGTAAGATTAATATAAAATAACATCCCAATCATAAGAAATATGAGCTTAAAAGAAATGACATAAAAGAGTGTACTTAAAAAGAAAGAGAGTTGTAGGATCCCTTACCTCGGGTCCGACTTGACTCGATCGTTCTTTAATCTCCTGAATAATAAACTTGAGTTAATTTATACTTCCTTAAGAACCTTTTTAAAGTTCATTATTCCTTTTATATCACTTATTACCATGTTATAAACATTATTTAATCATTTAAGTTAATCATGTTTGTTTTGTCGATATTTGGTTCTTAAGTCGAAAGTGGACTTCTTACAATTACATGTTGTTCGTGTGGTCAAAGGTTATTTATATCCAGAATGAAATTCCTGATTTGGATATAATATGTATCATATATATCCAGCATATACATGTATTTATAATATTACATAATAATTTAGAGGTAAGAAATGAAATGCACTGTTCATGGAGACGGTAAGCCGTACGTACGCATGAACGCTACTTTCATTTCTTTTTCATATTAATGGAATTAAAACTAAATGAGAGGTATGTATATTTTAATTCCAGAATTATATTCATCATTTAGATATATCATTAATTATATATATCCATTATATACATGTACTTTTAATAGGACATTACATTTGGGGATAAGAAATGAAATGCACCGTTCTTGGAGACGGAAAGCCGTACGTACGCATGAACGCTACTTTAATTTCTATCTCATACTTTAATGGAAAGAAATAATAATAATATAGAGGTATATTATAATTCCAGTATAACATCATATATAATAACTTTAAATTCATCCTTTACTCGTCCCACATATGGCATTAACGAATCACATCACTTTGAGGGGGCGGTAGTCCGCACTTCCTTAAATGAAGATATCGTGTTTACCCATAATGGAAACCATGAAGGTATGAAAAAAATGAAAAATACAGAAGCTTAAAGATAACATAAACATATTATATATCATATATAAAAATAGTGACATCATAATGGCCACCTTTGAAGGTGTTAAATGAGTATTGAACAATCATCGTTTCGGGAAGCAGAATTTCACCATCCACGGAAACCGTATGTTCTTTAACCATTTGATGTAGTTGTGTGAGAGTGTAGCTCAAATAAATCTTATAACAACATCGTAGTATATTGAAGATACTGGTGTTGTTACAAAAGAAGTAAATAAAAAGAGTTTAGAGGGTTGGAGAAGCAAAATAAAACAAATGAACAATAGAGAATGAATTACCTTTAAAAGTGTAACTCTTTTTGATTTGAGCCTAAAGGCTTCCTTTGAAATGATTCTTCCCAAAGGGAATCTCTTAGGATGAGGATAGGGATGTGGAGAGAGTAAATGGGCAGGGTTTGCCCGAGCCAAAGGCTTGAGGAGTGTGTGAAATGAGGTAGAGGAGGGGGCCTTTTTTAAGAGGAGAGGAGGGGCACTTTTGGAAAGTAAAGAAATATTACTTTATTTGAAAATGTTTTTCGGTTTTAAAAGGTCCCACATTGATATAATTAGGGTCTAAGGTGATAAGGGTTCGAAATCCACTCATCCAATTGGTTTTGGACATGTGTAGTTCATAGAGTTTACATTATATTTCCATTTTATTTAAATCGTCAAATAATGATCTCATCACTGCATCATTATTATGTCATAAATAATTTAATTTATTTAATGTCTAAAAATTATAAGAAAAATACAATGATGTAGGAAATATTTTTATATTTCCAATGACTATTTACAATCCAAATTTGGACCTGTTTAACCCAACTTAAAAAATGTTTTAGTAAAACAACTCATGTTTGTGTCAATTTAATTTTAACATTAAATAAAAAGTTATTTTTGTCATTTCCCAACCAAAGTGTCTCCATGGGGTCCCCAAGTTGACCCATGGCTTGTCTTGGTCGGCCATGACACAACCAATAAGGTTGGGACATGTGTCTAGGTCACTTTATATTATTAAAGCATTATTTATACCTTAAACTACCCAAATTACCACTAATCGCGATTAAGAACTTAATAAGTTACTATTCAGCAAAAAATTATTTTTATCCCATTGAACCACATTTTACTTCTTAATGACAACCATGTATGTCGGATTTTTAAAATTCAAAACACATAAGTGGTAAAATTTCATTTAAACAAAAAATTGGCTTTTATAAGTACCACTTAGTGGTTTCACTATTCATCAAAAATTGAAGTTTTTCAGAAAAATCCCAAAAATTCACCATAAGCTATATTTGATATTCTGAATTCAAAAATGAAGTCTATTTTACAAAATTCAAAACATATAGTTCAGGTTAATTAATTTAATAATTAATTCCCGCTGTCAGAGCAAATAGCGTGTTTTTATGAAACAATAAGTATCAAAAGATTGACACTAGTTTAAGTCCGATTTCAAAGTGAAATTGATTCCAACGACCACTATTGGATTTAATGGTAAAAATATTTTCTAATTTCACTTTAAAACCAATTCAAAAGATAATCTAATCATATAAATAAATTAGATTAAAAAGAGGTTTTGAATTAAAACACAACATTCTACACTATTCATTAAAAATGAACTTTATCGGAAAAATACCAAAAAATTACACAAAGTAAAATTTGATGTCCCTATTCTTAATAAGAGTTTTATTTGGTCCAAAAGAATGTATAAGAGTGATCAAAACTATATTTAATGACAGTTCTCCATCAAAAGGTGATAAGTGAACCTTTAGTGAAAACTAGGGCATATACACCTAAAATTTAATTCTTTCTGTATTTTAAGACTTTAGCTTTTATTAGATAAATGTAAAAACATTAAAAAACATATATAATCATATTTTAGTTACTTCTATCCATTCCCGCCAATACAACGACTACGTGTTAACTACCATTTGAAATAATATTATTTTATTATTAGAGTGCAACGTAAGATTCCCAAAAAACTCGTTGTTGCGTGTTGGGTACGCCATCGAGAATAGCGTCCCCTTTAAAGTCATATTAATATTTTATTCACAAATATGGATAAATATGAAAATGTCATATTCTTTATTTACCTGGGGTGTTACATCCTTCCCCCCTTTTGGGAATTGCGTCCTCGCAATTTTAAAATTGAGCTTGGAAACATCCTTGAAAGTCCCACATCTGAACAAGAGTCGGTAAAACAATCACTTTAAAATAAAGGAAGATAAGTACAGAGGTCACTCGAGTTAACCCATACTAGGATTCCGTGTAGGAAAACATGGACATGGAAGGAAAATCAAAGGGTCATGTTCTGATGGAGAGTGATAGAAAACATGTTTAGGAGAAAGTTAACCATGAGAAAATCACAAACTTGTGATGGGTTAAACGGTATTCGATTCCCCAGTAGGAAAAGTTAATAGACAACGTTTTTGTTTTAAGATACTTTTTATTTATTCATAAGGAAACATAATCACTTATCATGTTGACTTTCAACTTTTACTAGATTCCTTAATCAAACTCATATTTTTTTCCAAAAGACGAGTATTTATGGAGACTTGTTCGCATTAAGAGTACTATAATCAACTTCTAGAGAATCACCTAATCCACAAAAGAGAACCATACAATTACCATGTCTTCAAACCTTAACCAAAACTAAAACAAAAAATGTTACTACAAGATCAGATAATCTAGAATAAGATAACCCTTTAAAAAGAAAATCTATGCATAATCTCCAAAATTTGTCCAACAAAACCCAAAGTTCAACGAAGACCATTAGATAAACAATTTTTCCATAAAATCCTTCATAGTAAACCAAACTAAGATTGAAACCCAAATATTTGAAGGATTTAGTCACATAGTCTTCCAAGTTAAATTGTAACATTTATCTCCAAACAACATCAGTCGCTCCTAAAGCCTCGCATTGAAAAGTAATTATCCTAATCACATATCCTCCATGATAGGTTAATCATTTTCATAAATAACCCAAAATCAAATTACTCTTAATTCATAAAATCATATAACTAAAAAGAATCAGTCAAACTAACCAGGGACTTCACGTAGTCCAGTGGTAGGAGATAAATACCAGTCGCACTTTGGTTGTGGGTTCGATTCCCGCAGCTTTGTCCGACGCGACGGGTTGTCACACGGTCTGCGTGTTGTCCTTTTTCCAAAACTATATAATTCTTAAAACATTCCCTAAAATGAGATAAAATCTTCAAAAATAATCATAACATATTTTAACCTCAAGTTTATCTCATGCCCTTCATTTTCCATCATATCATATAATAACCCATAATTACCTCAAAAGTAAGGATCATATAAACCCAAATGGTTACGTTTTTAATTATTACCTGAACTTCCACATCGATTGGTCATCTTGTACATGATGCATTATAGAACATACCAAGGTTCACGTGGTTGATCATGACTCCTTGATAGTTGGTTTAGAACAACCACGAGTTTCCTCATTGAATCCTCCATTTTATCTAGTATCTTAATCAGAGAACCACCACAGTTTCCTTCAAACCTGTTGTCTCTTTGGTGCCTGCTAGATCCATCCATTCACTAAAAATAGAAATGTCAGTGTGAGTATATCAACAAAACCATCATGTACTAATGAGGAATGTAAACACTAAGATACACTTACTCATTCACTTTATCTAAAATTAGGACTCTTTCTGAAATCCTAACCATTATGGTAATGTCACTTATGCTTAAAGAATACCCTAACCTCTAAAGTTATCTAAACCGACCTTTAATACCAACTATAAGGCCCCAGCCTTAAACCTTACATAATCTTGAGTTATTACAAGATTACACATTGAGGATCTTTTCAGGTTTAGAGTTTTAGAGAATTAGTTCATGAAACTTGCATTACATTCCACATTTAAACAAAGTGGTTACATAAAAGACAGTATTCATTCTTCCCATCAACGGAAACATATTGAAAATAAAACATGGATTCTTTCTTGACACATTCTTGAAACTATCATCACATCATGTACCTTTCCCTTGACCTGTGAAAAACATTTCAAAAGCTAGGGATGAGCATAAAAAGCTCAGCAAGGGTTATAAAAATATGGAAAGGAAACATGAGTTCATATATACATAAGAATGAAATCATACTTTACCCATATAACATAGGCACTTTAACATGCCTCATCAAACCATGAATAAATCATAGAAAACATAAGACATAAAAGGTAACTTGAGGCAGTCATAACATTCTTACGTAGGGAGTAACCCTCTTGGTTACGTTTGGAATACCCATCACAGTATATTCCCTAAATCTCTTCGGAGAAACCATAACGATTCACTCCTTCATGTTACCCAATGCATTGGAGAGCTATATCGGGCTCACCCGCCCTTAGTTTATCACGGAACCACCCGTTTTCATAACAATTCCCAAGAACCATAACATAAATGTGTCACATAAAATATGCATAAAGGAAACATAACATTTCCACATTCCAATCACAATATAACATTTTAGTATATTGTAATAATGAATCCATTCAAAAAGAAACCATTTCCAAAACCCTTTAAAACATTTAATAAAGAGATTTTTGAATCAAAGTGTCCCATACCACCTTGAAGCTTAAAATTTTAAACCATTAATATCCATATAAATAAACCCTTAAAACCATTTTTAAAACATGGATATTAATAAGAACAAATAATTAAAACATTTAAAACGATATTTTGGTTAAAGGGGTTTTACCAAAATTAGAGACACTTGAATACAATAATTAAGGAATAACATTTAGTCAGAACTTTATAATATCATGAGAATAAATGGATTCATGATATAATACTCCAAAGTACAGTATATACACCATATAAGAGTGAATTGGTGCATAACAACAATGAACCCTCAATAGAAATGTCAAATGTGATGAAATACCTTATAAAGGAGGTATCCTAAAATTAAGGATAAATCAATCTCAAAATTATGTGTGAAAAATATAAATACACCCAATATAAGTGGATATTAAGTGTAAAAAAAATAAAAGGTCATTCACACATATTAAATGGATTACATATTCAATGACTACATGTTTAACCCAAAGAAATCAAAATTGGGTTAAAAAGTTCCCTTGACAGCCTAATGGCATCACATCAAAATGAGTTGATGAGAGATAAAAAGTGTATCTCATCACTTGGACATAAAATTTACATCAATAAGGATATATGAGAACATATCCCAACATAACAATATGTAAATTAAAATACCCAACAAAAGAAGTCTTTTAAAAAAAGAGGAGGGTGAAAGGTTCCCTTACCGACTTGGGTATCATTCAAAACATACACCCCATGAAAGAAGGACAATAGATCATTGATGTAAATACTCATAAACGAAATTATATTACACAAAGAGTAGAATAATGGGCAGTACATACAACATTCAATGGAATTTGTGGAAAATGTAGCATAAATCTCATGGGAATAAAAGTGAGATGAAAAATCCCTTACGAAAACTCGGCAGCCTAACGGCGCCACATAAAACTTCCGAATATGGATTGATGAGATCAAATAGGGTATCTCATCACATTAAAATAAAATTTACAACAATAGGAATATAAAAGAACATCCCCCAACATTACAAAGGGGAGCTTAAAAGAAGTGACAGAAAGGAGAGTACTTAAAAAGAAAGAGAGGAGTAGGATCCCTTACGAAAATTCGACAGCCTATCGGCGCCACTCAAAACTTCCAAAATGGATTGATGAGAGAGAATAGGGTCTCTCATCACATGAACATAAAAATTAAAGTAATATTAATATAAAATAACATCCCAATCATAAGAAAGATGAGCTTAAAAGAAATGACATAAAAGAGTGTACTTAAAAAGAAAGAGAGTTGTAGGATCCCTTACCTCGGGTCCGACTTGACTCGATCGTTCTTTAATCTCCTGAATAATAAACATGAGTTAATTTATACTTCATAAAGAACCTTTTTAAAGTTCATTATTCCTTTTATATCACTTATTACCATGTTATAAACATTATTTAATCATTTAAGTTAATCATGTTTGTTTTGTCGATATTTGGTTCTTAAGTCGAAAGTGGACTTCTTACAATTACATGTTGTTTGTGTGGTCAAAGGTTCTTTATATCCAGAATGAAATTACTGATTTGGATATAATATGTATCATATATATCCAGCATATACATGTATTTATAATATTACATAATCATTTAGAGGTAAGAAATGAAATGCACTGTTCATGGAGACGATAAGCCGTACGTACGCATGAACGCTACTTTCATTTCTTTTTCATATTAATGGAATTAAAACTAAATGAGAGGTATGTATATTTTAATTCCAGAATTATATTCATCATTTAGATATATCATTAATTATATATATCCATTATATACATGTACTTTTAATAGGACATTACATTTGGGGATAAGAAATGAAATGCACCGTTCATGGAGACGGTAAGTCGTACGTACGCATGAATGCTACTTTCATTTCTATCTCATACTTTAATGGAAAGAAATAATAATAATATAGAGGTATATTATAATTCCAGTATAACATCATATATAATAACTTTAAATCCATCCTTTACTCGTCCCACATATAGCATTAACGAATCACATCACTTTGAGGGGGCGGTAGTCCGCACTTCCTTAAATGAAGATATCGTGTTTACCAATAATGGAAACCATGAAGGTATGAAAAAAATGAAAAATACAGAAGCTTAAAGAAAACATAAAAATATTATATATCATATATAAAAATAGTGACATCATAATGGCCACCTTTGAATGTGTTAAATGAGTATTGAACAATCATCGTTTCGGGAGGCAGAATTTCGCCATCCACGGAAACCGTATGTTCTTTAACCATTTGATGTAGTTGTGTGAGAGTGTAGCTCAAATAAATATTATAACAACATCCTAGTATATTGAAGATACTGTTGTTGTTACAAAAGAAGTAAATAAAAAGAGTTTAGAGGGTTGGAAAAGCAAAATAAAACAAATGAACAAGAGAGAATGAATTACCTTTAAAAGTGTAACTCCTTTTGATTTGAGCCTAAAGGCTTTCTTTGAAATGATTCTGCCCAAAGGAAATCCGCTAGGATGAGGAGAGGGATGTGGAGAGAGTAAATGTGCAGGGGTTTGCCGAGCCAAAGTCTTGAGGAGTGTGTGAAATGAGGTAGAGGTGGGGGCCTTTTATAAGAGGAGAGGAGGGGCACTTTTGGAAAGTAAAGAAATATTACTTTATTTGAAAATGTGTTTCGGTTTTAAAAGGTCCCACATTGATAGAATTAGTGGCTAAGGTGATAAGGGTTTGAAATCCACTCATCCAATTGGTTTTGGACATGTGTAGTTCATAGAGTTTACATTATCTTTCCATTTTATTTAAATCGTCAAAAAATGATGTCATCACTGCATCATTATTATGTCATAAATAATTTAATTTATTTAATGTCTAAAAATTATAAAAAAAATACTATGATGTAGGAAATCCTTTTATCTTTCCAATGACTATTTATAATCAAAATTTGGACCTGTTTAACCCTACTTAAAAATTGTTTTAGTAAAACAACTCATGTTTGTGTCAATTTAATTTTAACATTAAATAAAAAGTTATTTATGTCATTTCCCAACCAAAGTGTCTCCATGGGGTCCCCAAGTTGACCCATGGCTTGTCTTGGTCGGCCATGACACAACCAATAAGGTTGGGACATGTTCCTAGGTCACTTTATATTATTAAATCATTATTTATACCTTAAACTACCCTAATTACCACTAATCGCGATTAAGAACTTAATAAGTTACTATTCACCAAAAAATTGTTTTTATCCCATTGAACCACATTTTACTTCTTAATGACAACCATTTATGTCGGATTTTTGAAATTCAAAACACATAAGTGGTAAAATTTCATTTAAACAAAAAATTAGCTTTTATAAGTACCACTTAGTGGTTTCACTATTCATCAAAAATTGAAGTTTTTCAGAAAAATCCCAAAAAGTCACCATAAGCTATATTTGATATTCTGAATTCAAAAATGAAGTCTATTTTACAAAATTCAAAACATATAAGTCAGATTAATTAATTTAATAATTAATTCCCGCTGTCAGAGCAAATAGCGTGTTTTTATGAAACAATAAGTATCAAAAGATTGACACTAGTTTAAGTCCGATTTCAAAGTGAAATTGATTCCAACGACCACTATTGGATTTAATGGTAAAAATATTTTCTAATTTCACTTTAAAACCAATTCAAAAGATAATCTAATCATATAAATAAATTATATTAAAAAGAGGTTTTGAATTAAAACACAACATTCTACACTATTCATTAAAAAAATGAACTTTATCGGAAAAATACCAAAAAATTACACAAAGTAAAATTTGATGTCCCGATTCTTAATAAGAGTTTTATTTGGTCCAAAATAATGTATAAGAGTGATCAAAACTATATTTAATGACAGTTCGCCATCAAAAGGCGATAAGTGAACCTTTAGTGAAAACTAGGGCATATACACCTAAATTTTAATTCTTTCCATATTTTAAGCCTTTAGCTTTTATTGGATAAATGTAAAAACATTAAAAAACATATATAATCATATTTTAGTTACTTATATCCATTCCCGCCAATACAAAGGCTACATGTTAACTACCATTTGAAATAATATTATTTTATTATTAGAGTGCAACGTAAGATTCCCAAGAAACTCGTTGTTGCGTGTTGGGTACGCCATCGAGCATAGCGTCCCCTTTAAAGTCATATTAATATTTTATTCACAAATATGGATAAATATGAAAATGTCATATTCTTTATTTACCTGGGTTGTTCCAAGGGGGGTTTCCATCAACATTTTTTAAAGTGAAAAAGTTTCATAAGGCCAATAAAACAATTTTTTTGTAGGGGTACCTTAATATTTGAACAATGTATAGAATTTCAACCACATTTGAGGGATTTTTTTTTCTGTGGCGACTAAATTTATTCTCAGCTGTAACAATCATATTGATATTATATTGTATAAATTATACCATTTCATATGTGTTAGATTTATTTATAATCCAAATTATAAATATTTATACATATTTACATTTAATATATCATTTTTTAAAATAATTTTTTAAACATATTTATTGAAAATGTTGTTTTTAAAAATATATACCATATAAAAATAATTATTTATTTTTCATTTTATTTAAAATAAAAAATTTCTAATTTTATTTACATTAAAAATTAATTAATATATATATACATATATAATTAATTAAAATATATATGTATGTTTTCATCAATAAATAAATATAATTTTATATGTATATTCAAATATATGTAAATAAATAAATATATGTAAATCTTTTTACTTGAATGTGGAAAATATAAACGAGTACATATTTGTGTAAATATATATATCTATGTGTCAAATATGTGTTTTAATATTGTGTAAATACATCATATAAAAATGTATTTTGATAAATATATAATTATATTTAAATATATTATATAAATATATTTATAATAAATATTTATAATTGCATTATAAAAAAATTATATATGAATATAAAGTTATATTTAAATATGTATAAATAAATATGATGATATATATATATATATATCAATATGTATAAAATTTAAATGTAAGTATGAAATATATAAAAATATTTTTAACATGTATACAAAAAATAATTATATAAGTTTATATAATTATATGAATAAATATATGAACAAATGTATAAATAAATATAAATTATGTCTATATATAAAGTAAAATATTATAAAAATCATGATGGTGTAGTGGTAAATTTGTTAGGTCGTGAGGGAATAAGTAATAGGATTGATTCCAAGTTGGTGTAAGGATAAATGGCATGAAAAGAACTGATAATGGTTTTGGAACTATAGGTAAAGTGCGTGGGGTCATGTAATGAAGGTTGGGGGCACGAGGGGGGATATAACACAAATAAAGGGGGTATTGGAATGCAGATAAAAGGTCTGGGTTGAACAAATAATATTTTATCAATATTTTTTTGAATTTTATTATCATTAAAAAAAATCATAATGTTTTTGGGATTTTAAGGGCATTGAGAATGTTTTCACTTTTTATCACTGACAAATATCATTTGCAATGATTTTAAAAGCATGCTATATAGTAGTGTGTGAATTTTTAATGATATATTAGTTTTATGTTAATATTTATGTAACGAATTGATATTTATTTAAGAAATATTTTTTTAATATTTTTTTCAGGTTTGAAAAGTGATTATTTGTTCTCCTGTATAATAATTTTTTATTTAAAATTATTGTGTTTACTTTATGTTATAGAAAATGTTTTATTTTAAAGATAAATATATTTCCTTTACATAATTTGATATTTTGATATATTTAAATAATTAAATAATGATTTCATATTGCATAAAAGGATAGTTATGATAATTAAAATAAATCATATTGATATTTTTTAATCATAGAAATAATTTTATCCGCATATGAAATACGAATATGGGTTTTCATTTGAAAAGTTAGTATTTATTCTAAATAAAAAAAATTCTCTATATATTTTATAGTTAAATTTACAAGTTAAATGTAAAAATTTTAGAATTTTAATTTGATAAAATGGAATTCATTTTTGGTTTTATCATGTTGAAATTATTATAGGGTAATTTTTTTAATGATTTTTATTGAATAGTAAAAACATAGTTTCAAAAAATAACATGTCTTTTTTTCCATCATGATGATATAGAAATAAAATAAGAATTTATAATTCATTAGGAAATTATATTACATGGTGAAATAATCAAAATATATTCTAATTATTATTTAATGAATATAAATTAGTTTTTATTTCAAGATAAACATGAAGACATTTACCGGTGTTGACGTAGTAATTGCAAAGCATTAGAAAAGAAAAAATTGGAAACATTTATATCATATATATGGGGGGATAAGGGTATGATTCACATTAATGATAAATATAGAGAATTAAAAATTAATTTTATACATACTTATGAATTTTAAATATATATAACAACATAATTATCCAAATTCTCACCTAGCATTTGCGCAAGGTAAGGAAAGTCAAAATATTTATCAAAAATGTTATTACGATACAAATGGGAATAAATAGTATTATAATGATTTTATAATATAATAATTAATGATATAAAATTATATTTATGTTTTTAATTTATTTTTAAATTTACATAAAATAGTAATTATTCACAACATGTATGTATAGTAACGTAGATCTTGTGCAAGAAGTAGAAAAGTAAAATTATATATTTAAAAATATTTAAAGTTATATGATTTAGATTAATTAGATTATTTTGCAGTTTTTTGGGATGAAAATTCTTGGAATTAAATGGATTACAATTTTAAAACTAAATTTTATACTTAACTATGTATTTTTAAAGTCAAATTACAAGAATAACCTTGAAAATGACTTTAAATTGTATTTAGTATTAAAAAATAGAAATAAATTAATAAAATTCAGAAAAAATATATCAAGAGTACAATTTTTATTTTTAAAAGTCTATAATATCATTTAATGTCCCTTTATGATACACTTTCCATTTTAAAATTACATTCCATACCCTTAAAGTTAGATTTTTATTGTGAAAATGGCATCGAATTATTCCTATAAACGAAGAGACGTATTAATTTTTTACAAAAATTATAAATTTATCTTTTCTCACAATATTAGACCCAAATAATTATTTAAAACTCAATTTACATATTTATAATTTTCTTTACTTTCCAAAAGTCCTTTCTTTAAAAGATTTAGACTCAATCTGAAGGAGGGGGTTTCTGAAAAAAAAGTAATTGTTTCCAAGACTCATACAATTTTTTTATATATGATTATTTATCTAAAAACAATTTAAAAAATACTCTTATTTTTCTTCCATGATTCCATTTTCATGGTATTGGAATCCATATATCCATAAATTATTATTTGATCACTTAATACATCTTAATTTGTTTTTTCAAATGTCATTACATTATCAAAATTTCAGATTTAAGAATCATGTTGTCTCATTTCAATTATCCTATATCAATGTTAAATATAACATGTAATATTTTTAGTTAAACAAAATGAATTATCTTATTTATAGTATTTTTTTAAACTCAAATATTTATTTGGGTTTCCTTCTTTTAAACTCTTTTGAAAAACATTGTTCATCATGTAGGTTTTATATTACCTGAGTGAAGGATGATGTTTTCATAATATTACAACCTTCATGGGTATTATAAAAAATTTATATAAAAAATTTATATTTAATTAATATTCGATTAATTTCTTGATTATTATTCATTATGGTAAAAAATAAATCATAATGACGTAATTAAAAGTAAACAATTATTACCATTTTTTGACCATCCAAAAACAAGATTTCGAGAGTGACTATCTAAATGGTGACTATTTAATGACCTCTTGAAATATTTTTATTTTTTAGTATATAAATAAAATACCTAGAAACTTATAGGGATGTATTTAATAATTGAAAAATTACTTTTGATCATTACAATTATATCACAATAGTTTTGGATATTATAAACCAAACGATTTCAAACCGACTGATGTAAATAATACCAAATTGGTACATAAATGAAAATTTATATTAATTGAAATAATAATAATAATAAAAATGATATTAACATGATAAATGTTATTAATTAATTTAATATTTAAAACTATTTTATTTTTTTTGAGTGTATAGGTCGTACATGGTGGGTCGGGACTTTAGGTAAGTGGTTTTTCTTTTAAACTATTATTTTATTGGTTTTGAATTTTTCCTCTCAACTATTTATACTCCATGTTCATATTTTTTTTATTTTATAAATTTATTTCTCTAAAAATATATGATTTATTAACATAGTTTTTTATAACCATTTACATTTTTTACTAAAGAAAAGGAGAAATATATTTTCATGAGTTTCACATGGGTCATTTTTAATACGTTACAAAAGTATGAAGGAAATATCTTTTTAAATGACTTCTATATGGATTAATTTTACCCTCACAATAATATAATTTATGTACCAATATTACTCTTTTATTTTGAATGGCTCTTCAAAGTAATTTATGTGATCAATGTTTTATAAAAATGTTTCAATTTAGATAAGATATATAAAAATTACAATGGGGTTTTCTTATTATTTTATGGGTTAAATAAAGCATAAAGGTGGATATGGTTTAAAATTGTAGTTTTTAATGATTTTCATTATGAAGAGTGAAATAATATAAATGTTTTATGAAATTATGGTTCTTGGAAAATATAGATAATGAAATGTGAGCATGGGATATAGCTCCCCAATTCATTAGGTAATGATTTATTATATAGAGAAATGATATCGGAATTAACTATATGTTATTAAATTATGAGTGAATATGTGTTAAAATGGATTATGACTATAATGTACCAAGATGAATTTATGGTTTAATATAGGATTTAATATGGGTTTTAAAAGTAAATGTTTTGATTTCATGAAAAGAGAAGCCGAATTTATTAGTGATTGGATTATTTATTTCCATGGTAACAGTTGCTATTTTAATGAAAGATTATGATATTTTAAAGATTTAATGTTTTTATAAATATCCCTAAATTCTATAGTAATATTAAAAAAAAATTCATTTTTATGCTTGATTATGAGTTTACATTATGAAACCATTTTGAGAAAAGAAGATAGTAATTTCTATGGAAGAATTTTTTATATAAGCTCAATTTACATGTTTAAAAGAAATAATTTTTCAATGGATTTCATGTATTTTAATGTCTAAATGGGTTTAATATTTATATTATACTACCTAATGAGTTTAATTGTCATCTCATTTTTTTAAAATTATTTTCATAGGGATTATGAATGACTATGAAAAATAGTTACTTCTATCTTGGAATATGATATTTTGGCCTTGAATGAAGAATGTATATCATTTAATTATTTTTTCATAGTGTTTTTTCCATTTTATAAGAAAATTATGGGTTTTGATATATAATAGGTTTTTAGATAAATTTAGATGTTATAATGTTATTATTTTGGAGATAATATAAGGATTATATATACCTACATGGGTTACTAAGTTTAAGGGTTATTATAATTCAAAATCATATATACTCTTTTGTTTTCTTATGTGATTGGATGTTATGGTGAATAATGATATTTTGGGGTATGTTTGTTGTGTTTTTAGGAACAATATATTATTTTGTAAAAGTTTTCCTTATATGATATTATTTTCTTTCATGTTGATGTAATTTTGGTTAATTGTGATAAATTATTGTCTGATTCTGAAAAAGTACATTATGCAGTTAGGGTAACCATGGAAATTGATTTTTGATTTGGTGAAAAGATTATTAAAGTTATTTTGGGAATATTTTTATTTTGAAAATATTATATGATTAAGTGATATATAATTATTGACCATTATTTAATTTCTACTCAAATCAGTTGTTAGTATTTGAGGGATAAATATTGAGTTAATATTTATAATCTTAGATAATTTTATTATTATTTTATGTCATAGTAATTCTTGTGTTTTTTTTGAAAATATTGATATATTTTGGGAGGATATATGATAAATGTGAATTCATATATTTTTTAAATTATGTTTGTCAAATGTTTTTTGGGGATAAATTTTTTTTTATTTTTCAATAATATATATTTAATATTTTTTTAATTGTTGTGTTTTGAATTAGTTCAAGTATATATAAAATAGTTTTATGGCATAATTTTTTGTGGAATGATATAGGTTGAACATGGAGTGATATTTTTTATATTTAGGTTTATTATAATAATTTATTACATTTAATATTATGATTTATTAATATTTTATTGGTTAATATCCTTACTCATGATAACCATTTCAGTTTCTAGTAATTGGCTAAAAACAGGAGGAATAACATGTCCTAAAATACTTCATACATCATGGAAGATTATAATTTAGTGTATTTTATGATTCATTAAGAGTTGTATGTTATTTGTGCTAGAAAAATTCATCTCGGTTATTCATCATTTTCTATGTGAGATGAAAAAGAAGATGAAGTTAATTGAAGCACACAACAAAATGCTCAAATTATGCATATAGAAAGAAAGAAATCAAATAAGTATATTTTACAACACTATCTATCTCGAACGTAAAATAATTAATCAAAATAAATAAATTAATATATATTAATCAAGTATTATGTTTAAAAATAACTCAACTATCAAGGTACACCTTTGGAAACTCATTTATCAGTCTTATAATACTTCAGACATGATTTAATAAATATTTATATAAAAATTATAAGTTTCTTAGTCCTAACCGAGAAAATAAATATATCAATATACTTTATATATGATATTATGGATATGTAAATATAATCTCATTTTTTATTATTATTATGGTTTAATTATTTTTGTGTAAAATATTAAGTTGATTTTTGGAATATCAGGCGATCATAGTTTTCATAATTTATATGGTCTCCATTGTAGTCTACATTATTTTAAATTATTATTCATTTTTGTCATATTTTCTCCACTATCACAAAAATAAATATCCTGAAATGAATAAATTACTATTTTATAATTATTCCGGATGAATTGTTGGTCTATTTTTCTTTCTTAAGGAATTATAGTTCACACACCATGTAGTTTGAAAGTGTTTTTATTAACTCAATTTTCTATAGTTGAGTTATAATATTTTTTCATTAACATAATCCTTTGATGTTGGTTACACTCTACCTTATGATTATATTATATTGTATTTCTAATTATGTTTAAGGTAAATTAAATTTATTTCTCATTATTATATTTTCAATTGATTCTTAAATAAAAAAATGCAATATTGAAAGGATTTTAGTTGACTCAATATTTATTTATTGGGTCATCCACTATTTTCAAGGAATATATTCCCTTAATTTTATTATATTATATCATATTATTATATCATATTTTATTTCAACTTTATTTAATATGGATTTTTTTTTCATTATCATTAACTCATTTCCAAATGATTCGTACTTTATAAATAATGTTGTTCATAAGGGTTTCTCATCTCAATATTCTATCATCGAGAGATGATTAATATTCACCAATTTATATTACTTGTGTAGTGTATATACTTCCCAGATAAGTATTTATATCATATTTCTTAATTAATTCAATAGAATTATAATTCAATAAATAGTTTTTTATTTTATTGTCTTTTGATTAAACTAAATGGTTTTTCTTGACGAAATATATTTTTCTTGTTCATAATATATCTTCTTTGACCATGCCCTTATATGGTAAATATATTATTTCATTTTCTATCTAAAAAAGTATTTTCTCAACCTCTCAAGGGAAATTACTTTTTTATATCATATTACTCTTCTTTTCTGAATTTTTAGTTTTACAAAATAAACATGTAAAGAATAATTCACCACCTCTTTATTGACTATTTTTCTTATATATGTCCATGTTCTTTCTTCAAAATTATTTGTATTCTTAGAAGAAAAATGAATGTTTTCTTCTAAAAAATTCATATTCTATTTTATCTATAATAATATGGAAATTTTAAATTTATTTTTCCAATCTGGGATTCTTAAAAACAATTCAAAAACCCTAAAAACGTAAAACTTTCCACTTATGTATATTTTTATTACCTATAAATACACATTTTCCTATTTACCTTTATTTACCATCAAGGTTCAAATATTGGTGATTCATTTGGAAATTATTATTTTTAAAGCTCTTATTTACCCCTTGAAATTGATTTTAACATTTTTTAATGTATTGTTGTACTTCATAAACCCTTTATATTTTGGAATAACACAACAATAGAAATTTGGTATTCTAATAAATTTTTTTTAATAACAATTATTTTATAGTTTTATTTGGAAACCACCGTTAGATCACGATTAGTAGAATATTAATATATTGTATAGAAAGGATATTGTGTGGAATAAAACATCAAATACTAGATAAAATTTTAAGGAGTTATATTCAAGATGAATATGAAGTAATGATCATTTTACTCATATTTTTAATTAAGATTAAATTATCAAGATGTATCTTCTTTAAGTTGGAGAATGTTACAACCAAATTATTTTTAAATATATATCTATTTTATATCAATATTAATGTAATTAATTAATATTTATTATAATAATTATAGTTCTTGTTTGGAAAGGTAATAATATATAATATATTCTCAATATACATTTATAATTATTATGACTACTTTATATTATATTTATTTTTGAATGATTAAGTATACTCGCTCAATATAATTTCTTATTTTGATATTTTTGATGAATTACGTATTTATTATATATGGTATAAATTTATATTTATGATATTTATATGAAACCCTATTGATATTTATTTATCTTATAAATAATTATTTCATGTTACGAAATAAGAATATGGTTTTTCATTTGAAAAATAAACTGTTGTTATTCTAAATAATTTTTTTATCAATATAACTATATTGTTTCTAAAAAATATATTTCTATATATTATAATTTTAAATAGATGAAATGGAATTAATTTTTTTTTCATCATTTCAAAATTATATTAGGGTAATTTTTTTAGTATTTTTTTATGTAAGTTTTTTTGTTCATAACAATTAAGAAAACTATTTATCGAATAACATATGTTTTATAACATTATCATGATATAATATTGAAATAAAATTTTATTAAACTTATGAAATGTTTATTACATGGTGATATAATCAAAATATCATCAAATTAATATTTAATTTATAAGAATAAGTTATTATTTTAAGATAAAAATTAAAACATTTATTGATGTATATGTAGTTCTTGCACAATATTTTAATTAAAATATTAATATGGTGACCAGTACGACATTTGGATTAAAATACATTAATTTTAAAACTATACTAAAATTCAATTATAAAAATTCTTACTTCGTGCTTGTGTAAGTCAAGAGAAGTCAATATTCTTATCGTAAAAATGATATCATGATATAAATAGAAAAAAACAGTTCTATGAATAGGTTTATAAGATAATAATGATTAATAATAAGTTAAATTTATTTTAGTAATTTTTTTTATATATAATTAAAAAAATTTATCCAAAACACTTACGTGGTGTTGATGTAGTACTTGTGCAAGTAGGATAAAAGTCAAATATGAAGTTTTAAAATATTTAAAGGGATAATATTAATATTAATTATAACATTTCATGATTTTTATGGTTGAAAAATATTGATAATAAATTATTTAATTATTTATATTTTAATTTTATAGTGATATAAATATTTATAAATTTAAATAACACGAATGACCCAAAAATGACATAAAATGGTATTTAATGTTATGAATGATAACAAAATTAAGGAAAAATAATAAAAATCTCTCATGAGTTAGTTGGTAATGGTCTATAACTTCATCCGTTATATATTTATGATCTAATTTCCATATTTATATTCAATTGTTTACCCTTAAAAACTAAATATTTATGAAAACATCATCAAATTTCACGTATAAAAGGTGACACATTATAACATTTCCAAAACACATATCAATATATTTTTATCTCCATTTTCTCTAAAATTATTTCTTTACACATCACTTTACATGTTTATAAGGATTTTTTTAATAAAATTCCTTTATATAATGGATTTAGACTCAATCCCAAATGAGGTTTTCCAAGGAGAATATTAAGGGTTTAAAAGCCTCTTTATCCTTTGTTATTTATCAATACTTTTCCTAAAACTATTTTATAGTATATCTTATTTTTCAGCCATGATTTTTTATCATTTTATTAGAATAATATTTATTCATAAAAATGGGATAATCCCCATTAAATATCACTAAAATATTTTTCATAAGTCATTATTATGCCAATTTGTTTTAAGAACTATGCCTTTTAATTATAATTAACCTATAACTCATTTAAAAAAATAATTAATCTTAATAAGTAACCCTAAAATAGTATCTTATTTGTAGGATATTTTTTTATAAAATAAAAATATGTTTTTGGGTTTTCCTACATTTATGATATTTTAAAAAACATATCTCACTATGGTGGACATAAATTACCTAAAAATGATAATATTTTTATAAACATAAATATTTCAAAAATAGTATTGAAAATAATTATTTTATAAAATTTATGATTATTATTCTATAATAGTAAAATAACCATCAGAAATATGAAATTAAAACAAAATTTTTATAGTTTTTCTGACTGGAGAAACAAATATGTTTGAGGAAGATTCTTTATATAGTGACTTTTTCTTGATCTTTTGAACTACTTTCCTTCTATATGATATTAGTAAAATTACATGAAAAATTAATGAATTGTTAAACCATAAAAAATTTAAATCACACCATTAAAATTATACCACAATTGTTTTGGAATATTATAAATGAAATGACCTCAAAAAGACTAAAGTAAACAATATTATTTCGGTACATTGATGAAAAATTATAAAAAATGAAACTGGAATAATAATAATAATTAATCAAACATAAAAATGGATCTTATATAAGTAAATAATTAATATATGTTCATTATTAATAAGGAATAGGTTGTTTGAAGAAATTCAAGACTCACGGTAAGAGGATTTTTTCTTTTAAACCATTACATGAAATGTTTTGAAACTATCCTATCAAATATTGTTATTATGGGATTATATTATTTTTCTTCGATCATAAATGTTCTTATCTATATGTATAAGAATTGTCAATCCCATTTTATATTGTACTTGACTTTATTTATATGAAAATCAATGAAATCTATTTTCACATTTTTTTATGGGTCATTTTCTATTAATTACAAAATTTTGAAATAATATATTTTAAAATGCTTTCATATTAATTTCATTTTCCCATCATCCCCATATAATTTCATTACTATGATTATTATTTACGTTTTAATATTTTTAAGTAATTTATATTTTCATTATTTATTCTGAATATTTCCATTTAAGTAATAGTTGTTAATGTGTAAATGGGTTGTTTCTAATTTTTCTAGGATAATTGAAACACTCTAGTGCTTATGGGTTAACATGTATTTTTTAGTGAGTTTTTTAATGGAAATGTATGTATTTATGTTTTTTTTCAAAATTATTGTTATTTGATGTTGATCCTAATATCTATTTTCAAGTATGTGTTTTTTTAGGTAGTTTTTTAATATAATAATTTTCCTCCTAACTCTGGTATTGTTTTTAGAGAATAGGAATTGGTGTTTTTGAAGTGGATATGTTAATTATATTTCATTTTATTTTTTATTTATAAATCAGATTCAAATTCGATTAAATAATAAATCATAGTATATAATTTGGGAGTTGTGGATGATTATAGATATTTGTATGAGGTTTTATGTTCATTTAGGTTGACTGATAATGATAGAAGATAGATTAACTAAGTTATAGTTCAAATTGAGTAAAATCTAGAATTTTTGGCGGCCAAAAATATTCCCAATCCATAGTTTTCATATGATTCAATATTCAACATCGTGTGATTTATTTAATCATCAAAAGATATGTACATGAGTCATGGGAAGCTGCACACTAGTATATTAAAGGTGTGTGAAAGCTATTGGATGCTATGTATGAGTCATTTCATTATGTCTCATATATGCCATTTTCTCATATGATAAACTACATATGAGTCATTAGGTGAAATGAATGAGTTATTTGAGATTGTTACACATCATATTTACCTAATTAAAAGTCATATAATGTATCATATAAGTCATTTGATATTTTTTATGAGTAATTATGATTTCTTTATGATTCCAACACTTATAGAATATTAAATGTTTTTTTTTGAAAATCAGAATTTCAACAAATTATATTTAGAAGATAATATAAATTTTAGATAATTAGAAATCTATTATTTAAAAATATAAATATTATAAAATTAAATTTAAAATTCAATAATATTTAGAAAAAGGATAAGAACTTATAGGAAATAGTTTCTATGATTAAGAGAAGAATAGTTATATTGTAACTTCCAGGTGACGCTCTAACATTTCAATTGCATGACAGATGAATTGGAATATAATTTAATAAATAAGAAGGAAAAATTGGAAGGAAGAAGGATTTGTTGAGAAATATTTGATAATAAGTCAATTTTTTCATTTTAAATTTTAAATTTAAATGTGAACGTCCTACTGTTTCCGGATGAGATATAATTAAAGAGGATCTTGTGTGCATAAATAGAAGAATAGGGAGCCATATATATGTATTTTTCAAGGAAAAAATAACTTATTTTATTGAATCATAAAGAATATAAGATTAATTTACTAGTGAAAAAATAGAATGAATTAGAATAAGGAATTAGAACTTAAAAAGTGAATAAATTCTCATTTGGTTGAACACGCTTCTATTTTTAAATATAATTTCATATTATTTAAAAATAGAATAGAGAAAAATCATAACTTGGACGATTTTTTTAACATGATTACATGGATATTACGAAATTATTTTAACTCACATGTTGATAATGTTGGGTCTTATAGTCTTGGTGAAATCCAAATCCTAACAAGGATTAGCGTTATTATTTTGAAAGGTTAACCATATAAATCTGTTGATAAATTTTTATGTGCTTTAGTGTGTGATTTATATTGATCATATTAACACAACCTAATAATTAACTACCAATTATTTTATTGATCTTGATGGTGTTTTCAAGTTAAATAAGTGGCATAGTTCCCTTCATTTATGATCTACTATTTAAAGGTTGATATTTTTGGAGTTTCTCTTAGATTGAGGATTATTCCTTAGATTACTATAGAAAATCTGAATATAGCTAATAGAAATGGGATTTTAACCTTTTATGGGAAGAGTTATTATATTTTGAAGGATTTTACTTTCCATCCTTTTGGATGTCCTAGAAGTTTCGAATAATGGATTTAATCCCTATACTATAAATATTACCATGTATGTGGTTGATGTAATGAATCTTGAGAACGATGATCATTATCTAGATTTCTTTCAGTAATATTTATTATATAAAATATTTATGAAATTTAAAGACTTCAAGATATCCAAATACATATATGATATATAAAACTACTGAAGGAAATGTCAATGTGAATTAATAAAAATTAAATATTTTGAGGATAATGTATGAATACCTTGAAATTATGGAAGATGAAACTATTGATTACTTCTTTACATGGGTAAATAAAACAGTGAATATAGTCAAGAGTTATGGCGAGTAGTTGGAAGATAAAACCATGGTTTATAAGACACATTAAATTATACTAAACATGTTCGATGAGAAAGTCTCAACTCTTAATGATAAGGATCTAGGAACACTAAATTTTAATGACTTTCACATCATCTGTATTTCACATGAGATACGTAAGGGAATATTTTTCAAAAAATAAGGTTAATTTTGAAAAACTTGATTTATATTAAATCATCTTATAAAGATAAGAATAAAAGAGAAATCGAAGTATATAATACTATCTATTTTGATTTTGATGAAGATATTGATGAAATATTTGATAAAATTTTATTTTTTATCTTTATAAGTGTGATTAGATTCTAGGGAAAAATTAAGGGTAAAATTACACTAAACCTTTTCAAGTATGGATGAATTTGACACTTTAATAAAAATTGGCCAAAATTAATGGAAGATAAAGCTAGTGAACATGGAGATGAAAGACCAATAATATTTTTTAAGAATAAAGAATAGGAGAATAATAAATAAATTTTTTCATAAAAAGTGAAGAAAAATAATATATCTAAATAAGAAATATAAACTTCTTATCCAAGTGTGAATATAGTGAAATGATTTAAGAAGATATTTAATTTGAGACTTATAGTGAAAGTAATGAAATTATTTTCATTTATCAATTAAATGAAGAAGATATCACTAGTGATGGAATTAGTAGCACATACCATTCTCAATAAACAGAAATAGAGTTCATGTTGAAAATAGAACTCAATTTGTTTCTCTCAAATATCCCAAAAATTGATAAGGAGAACAAAAACATGAAGAACAAAAATCATTCTTCAAGAAATTATGAGTTTGTTCATGTAGAAGAAAAAAACCATCAAAATAAATTAATGATTAGAAGAGAGTCTTGATGATGAGAATATATCCAAAATAAAATTTTAATAAATAGTGAAATATGAGTAAAAATCATGAATTTGTTCCAAAAAAGTAGATGGAGACCGAAAATGAAGTAAAAAATGTAGATTGAACTTCAAAAATTAACCACAGGAAGTTAGAGAAATATATAAATAAAATGTATTAAAAACTTTTAAGAGTAATTAGAAACATGATAATAAATAAATATCACATAAATAGGGTGTAAAAGATAATAATAATATTCATTGATAGTCTCATAAGAATAATTAACTCAAAATACAAAATTTGTTTAAAAATAAATTTAATATTTGAAATCCTGAAATTATGGGAACCTTAACTAGAGTCAAAAACTACTACAATTGGTGGATAAAAAATGGCTAAAAATAATCCAAAAATATATAATTTTTTTGATAACATACTCTAATCTTATTTCACCAAAAGGAACATATAATTATGATTCAAATAAAGAATAAGGGAAGGTAATACTTTTCAAAAAAATGTATTTTCAAAGGAAAGTATGATTTCTGGAGAACTTGTTTGAATAATGAAGGATTCATAAATTTGGATATATTTTTTTGGTTAAATTATCAACAATAATATGAGCCTATAAAATTTGAGTGGAATATTTTTATGGGGAGTCATCCCTCACAAAAGTAAAATGTTTTGAAGAAAACTAAAATTCCAGGAAAAATATTTGAGAATTATTTGATGTTCATAAAAAATTAAATGGAAGCTATGACTAACAGAGTAATCATTAAAATGAATTCCTCATTCTGGTACCTACTTAGCGTAGTATAAATTATAATAATAATATTCCTCAGAATATTTTGATTAAAGGTAAATATAGTGAATTTATTTTTGAAGTGGAACTAAGAGCCTCATAGGGGGGCATTCCCTTGATTCGGGATCATAGATGTTCCCATCATATTAAATGTGATTTAAGACATATGAATGATATTGAAAAATTAAAGGCTAAGTAACCTTTGGGAATTATAGGTCACTAAAAATCAAAGGTTTTGGATTAGTTATGATAAGGAAATATCAATTGAAATATAATAATAACTTGTGTGTCAAAGGATTGAACACAATTGGATTAGCATGTAGCCATTTTGTAATGAATGACACGAATTTATCTTTCAAATGATGATATTTACAGGGAATATCTTGAAAGATAGATGTATTTTTAAAAGATAATAATGGAAAATGGGTAATCTTTTTTAGATTAGTAATACTAATAATTTCTATTAAATAACCATGAAAGAAGAAATCTATTATAGAATAAAATTATTCGTGTTATTTTATAAAATAACATGAGAAATATTACCCAAGGTAACAATGTTAATGATGTACCTATGTTAAAAAAAGAGATAAATTGGATGTGCTGAATATACCAAAATATAAATATTATTAATTCCACAGAACAGAAGTTAGTGATTTAGTTTACTCCACAATTGGTGTTTATTAATTCAGGTATTTTTAGGCCCTTAAAAATGAAATGAATAAATTAAAATAATTATTTTGTTTCAATTATTGATAAATTTATTCAAATTACTTGTATCTGGTTTATAAATAAAAAGTCAATATCTCTAATTTTTTTAAATGTTTTAGAAGAAGCGATGAGAAAGAGTGTGGTTTCTCCTTAAATAAGATCTTGATAAAAAATACTGTTGAGTATCTAAGTGGAATATTTCATGAATATCTGAAGAGGAATGGTATCACTAGTAGAAAAAAGAATAATTTTTAGGGTTTTAACATAATTTTTTTACAAAAAAAATCATGAAATCCCTTCCTCTGTGGGTTTTCACACCGATTTGCAGAAAATTGACATCAAAATAAATGTTTTCACATCAATTTCCATTAAAACCTATGTTAAAAAATAAAATCAATATTTTTATAAGGCAATGCATTGTTTTTTTAAAAGGGTTTATTAAACTTCTAAAATCACACCTACAATTTAATATATCATGGACAAACAATTTTTTTATATAATATAGAACTTTTTTTCTCTATCCTATATCATTTTGGATCTATTCCACTTAATTTTTCATCTTTATTTTACTAGTTATTCATTAAATGGTTTTACCTAAGAATTTATCATTATAATCTCATCATTTACATTTTTTTGTAATTATTTTTATCCATTATTATAATTTTTAATGCTTTTTAATTATTGAAGAATACATATTTTGTTCGAGTTGAGAGGATGAAGCAGTCGCATAAGATTTTTCAATAGGAGGATAAAATTCCTTATTGATCACAGTTAAAGTTTCCAAATGAATTATTTTCTCAAAATAAAGTGATAATCAAAATACAACATAAATATTCGAAGGAAACTACATCTAGTAGAGAAATTAATTCAAACGTTTATGTTTATTTTTCCTATTTTATTTTATTTCTTCAATTTCTTAGTTCATAGATTTTACCATTTCTTCTAATGAAAAAATACGCTTCGAAATATAGATAAAAAATTAAACCATTTCAACATATATTATCAAAATAAATAACATCAAAAGTGATTATTATTTCACTTTTAACATAATTTACTATAATAACTAATTTTAAAGATTATTTTTCCACCACCTTATATAAATTGATGTTAAAAATAAAACAAAAAATTGTGGATTCTGTTTTTCATATAAAAATAGATTTTAAAACTCAAAAATAACTGAAATTAAAATATACATTTCTAGTAGTGCATTCATCATAATCTCATTTAACCATATACACTAAAATAAAATGTTTTTCAAAATGTGGAATCTAAATCATAGTGGATATGGATCAAATTATATTGATATTACATGACATATTTTAATATTTTTCCTAGAAAACCCATTTGAGTACTGTAATTTTTTTTAAAATAGATTATTATATAGTTCATATTAAAATATATCTCCATACAATATTTATCATAAAAAATCATTATGGTATGTGTATCTAAAACTGTTTGGTAGCCCCAACATTGTCAATGTTAAAAGTAAAAATATGGGTAATTCTGAATAGATTTGTTTTGATTGAATTTTCCTTGGTTATCATCTAAATGGAAGAGGTTACCATTTTTACAATAAATTAATAGGTAATATTAATAATTCAGATGATTTTAAGGTGCCTAAATTTTTAAATAAATAGGTTACACCTCAATAATAATGATTCAAATATGATTATGAGGTTGTTTTTATCAAACAACTTGAATAATCTTTAGAAAGTAATTAAAATTAAAAATATATTCGAGTAGGATAAGTGGATTCAGATATTTAATGTGAGAAGGAACACTCATTACCATCTAATAAATTTTTTATAAGATAATTATAGGCCCAAAATATTGTTATAGATCAAGGAAAACAAGTTCAAATAATTATATCCTCGAAGAAATCATCACATGCCTCACATTTTTCATTCGTTAAACAGAGAGATGTAGAATAACATTTGATCATAAAGGGTGGTTCAATTATATGAATAGATAATTGTATCAAATATATAATATTGTATGTTTGGAGTTGGTACCCAATCTAGAAAATAAATTTTTTATTAGAACTAAATGGGTATAATATAATAAGGTTAATGAAAATGGAGAATTTTTGAGAGACAAATAATGAATTATGTGTAAAAGATATTAATAAAATAAGGGGATATGACAATATAAAACCTATTAACCAATTTAATGATTATAAACCATTAGAATTTTTCTTTCTATTTCATCACAAATGAAATGCATGAATTTCAAACAAATGTGTTGTTAGACCTTTTCAATTTTGGGATGTAAGGGCATGTCTATCTTGAGAAACCTTATTGTATCATACATAGTGAATATGGTAACTAGGTTTTTTGGTTAAATAAGTATTTATATTTTTTAAAACATGCCCCATGTTCTTGGTATTCTAATATGGATACCTTTTGAAGATGTGATTGTTTAAAAAAGGAAGAGTGGATAACAACCTCTACATAAAAGATGACAAAGAGGTATATCTCATTCTCATTATCTTTCAAGATGATATTATATATAAGTAAAATGAAGAAATATTTTGTGAATAGTTTTCCTTAGAGATGAATAGTTTATTTGAAATAAACATTCTTGATGAGATGAGATATTTTTGGGTTGGTAAATTTATCAAGAGGAAGATCACACTATTCTATATTAAGAGAAGTATAATCAGGATCTTATAAAGAAGTTTAGAATATATGATTAAAAGATAGTTTCTACTCCCATTTTAGTGATCATTAGTTTTCCTAATGATATAAAATAATATAAAGTTCAATATAATTTTAAAATATTTTTAGAATTTTGTTATAATTGACTGTTTGAAGACTAGATATTGACTATACTGTTACACTAGATTACAGGTATCATAGTCTACCAATAGAGTTTCATTTTAAGGATAGAAAGATAATTATTAGGTATATTAATGTAATAATATATTTTTACTAAAATATGGTAGTAATGGATAGGTTGATGTGTTTGGTAATATAGATGAATATTGAGTTGTAAATATTGATGATAGTATATTTACATTTGGTCAGGTATTCATCCTAGGATAGAAATAAGAAATAATGTCTTATGACCTTGAGCACTACCAAAGTAGAATATATGGCTTCTATTGATTCCACAACCCAATTTATGTGAATGAAGACTTGGTTGGAATATCTCAAGGTAGAGGTGAAGATACCACTATATGTTGTATGTGAAAATCAAAGTGTTATAAATCTTATAAAAAAAATTAACATTCAATATCAATGAATATTTATATTAAATATCAATTCATCAATGATATTGTTGAAAATAATGTTTTTAAGTTCTTATTTGTTCCTATGAAGGAGAAAGAGGCTGATATTCTCACTAAAACACTTCCAAAGGGTTCTTTTTAATGAGTTTGGTTGATTACGGGAGTTATACTTCATATCTATAAAATATAAGGTAACTTGATTTATTCTTATTTTTCATATTATTTTTTGGATTGTTGTTGTTATAGGTGGATAAAAATGAAAACATTAATCTCCTTAGTTTATTCCTTAATGTATTTAAAAATAATATTATTAAGTGGGGAGTGAATTATTTTTGGGATAATTCATTTATATAAGTTATCAAAATAGGATATGGATATCATATTTAGGAGGAGAATATAGTTATAGAGAGTTATTAAATGGGAAAATATATGAGGTAAAACATGTTGTGGGTGTTTCTTTTTTAAAATATCTACTAGTTTTTTAGTTGTGCATGAATTTATGAATCTATTTATAAACAATTATCAAATAAATTTAATATGAAATTGATGATTTATTCAGTTGAAATTTTAAATAAGTGATGGTTAATGATTGTTTTTTCATGATATTTCAAACGACAACAATTCCTGAGAAAAATTTATATTTTTTAATGTGGTTTAAAGAGAATCGTGGTATGAGAATGTAAGAATCTAAGTAATTTTTTTTGGATACAACATGAAATTATTATTCATTATTTGTTATTTCCTACCCCATTGTTCTATCAAGTATAATTAAAATTATATAATTATAATTCATTGATAAGTACTTTGAACTTTAAATGGTTTTACCATAATTTTTTTTCCAATAAAATCCAATGGGTAATATTGTTGAGAGTAATATTTCTTGGATGTTTTTGATTATTTGGGGAGTTTTCAAAGAAAATATTTTCCTCTAGAATTTAGTATTAAGTATAGGAAAGAATAATTGGGGTGTTTAGGTCAATATATTTCTTGTATTGGATTTTTTTTTCAATGTATAAATCATATTCAAAATCACATAAATAATAACTCATAATATGTGAGGTGTGGGTTTTTGGATGACTAAGGATATGTGTATGAGGTTTTAATTTAATTGTATATGATTTATAAGGATTCTAGATGGATTAGAGGATATCTAGTTAAAATTAATTAAATTCTGGAATTTTAAGAGACATAAAATATTCTTATGTCCTAATTTGCTTATGAGTCATTCTACAAAACCATATGAGTCATTACCAAGAAAAATTATCTATGTATGATTCATCTTAATATGTTTATTATGAGTTATTCACTCATATAATGAAATTTTTTAATAAAACACATGTATTTCTGGACATCATATGAGTCATTGAATGCAGTGTACAAGTAAATTGAATATAAATACAAGTAGTTGGATGAAATATTTGATATTTTTCTCTTTGTTGTGTATAATATATTCACTGATACACTTAACAATGTATGATTAATTTTTATAAAAACAAGAGTAATTAAAACTATGTTTGACTTATATGGACATGCATACGAGTCATTCCAATTTTGAATGAGTTATTTATTGTTTTGTATGAGTCATCAGGATTTTCATCTGAGTATGACACTTAGATAAAATTTCAAAAATCTACATAGGAAAATATTAATTTTAAAAAATTACTATTTGGAAGAAAATATATTTATTGGAAAATTATAAATATATTTTTCATGGTTTAAACATCAAAAAATTGGATACATGATACAAGAAATGGGATAGTAAGGTTCAAAACATTACGAGAAATGTTTCTAGGAAGAAGATAGGAATAGTTACTAAGTAACTTATAGGTAACCGTGAAATATTTCGGTTGTGTTGTAGATAACCCAGAGTAGAAGTCAAGAATGAATAATTAAGAATATAGCGAGAGAATATGAATTTGAGAAATAATTGTGAGGAAGAAAACTATTGAAATATTAATTTTAAACTCAAATTAAAACAAGATGTTTCTTCAAGAATTCCACATAATAGGATATTATCTTAAATTCATATAAAATAATAATATATTTTAGTATAGAGTACTGGATAGAAAAATAAGTGACTTGGGATAGTTTAAAGAATGAAGAAGATGATGGAAGAAGCACTTGAAAAAGTGATGGTATTATTTAATATATGATGACACTTCTACTATTATATATAATTTCATATTATTCAAAAAGTGTTGAAATAATTATAATAGCCATGAGATTTTGTGTAACATGAGTAAATTGAAATTCCTTGCTTACTGTAACTCACAGGTTTATACTAGTGAGTCATATAGTCTTGATGAGATCCAGATCATGAAAATGATTAGCCTTCTAGTTTTTAAAAGAAAACCCTTTAAATTTGATGTGCCTTTTTTTATTCTAGAGTTTTCATGTGTGTTTTGGTGAATTTTATTAGATTAATGCATCCTAAAAAGTAGTGAAGGTTGTTTCAATAAGAAAATTAAAAATGAATCCACAATAACTAAAATAAACCTAGTTATTTCACTAATATTGAGGGATATTTTTACTAAACATTATCAATAAATTGGGTGAGTGTAAGATATTTCTCACCAATTCATTGGGTAATGATTTATAATCTATAGAAATGATTTTGGATTTAGACATATCTTATTCCATTATGAGTGAATATTAGTGAACAAGGATGATGAATATAATTTTTAAATATCCCTTCATGGTTTTTTCTATTCTTTTTTATTGGTTTTAAATTTAAATATTTTGATTTCATGAAGTAATATTTTGAATTTATGAGTAA
This sequence comes from Viscum album, assembly GCA_963277665.1. Classification (NCBI taxonomy): domain Eukaryota; kingdom Viridiplantae; phylum Streptophyta; class Magnoliopsida; order Santalales; family Viscaceae; genus Viscum; species Viscum album. The sequence goes on along the minus strand of OY728131.1, from coordinate 1,777,111,805 downwards.
AAAGATGTTTATAATATTTTAAAAGGTAAATTTTTATATTCTAAGAAAATGTTTTTCTCTTTTAATGTCTTATAATTTTCATAATTTACAATGATTTCAAAAGGATATTTCATACTAATTTCATTTTCTTATGCTTTATTGTGATAAATATTTATGAATCCATTTCAAGAAAAGAAGATAATTATTTGTTTAAAAAATAATACGACTGAAAATTTCCATGTTTAAAAGAAATTTTCTTTAAAGGTTTCTAGGTATTTTAATGGCCTAATGAATTTTATATTTATTTTATACCCATCATTTAGTTTTATGTTATTACCACGTTTTTAAATGATTATTATATAGATTAAGTACGAGTAAGAATGATGATATTTTTTAGTTATGAATAAGATATTTTTGACTTAGAAGTACAATGTTTATCATTTAAATAGGTTGTGATTGTGGATAAAAATCCTATTTGATAGAAAAAGTATTGTTTTTGAAATGTAATAGGTTTTTCCTAATTATATAAGAGTCTAAACATAAAAGGTATTATAATTTATATGATTCAGAATTTTCTATATATCATGTAATTGTTGGATGACTATGTTTGGATATTCTTAGATATTGTACCACTAACTTGCCATCTAATTGGGAATGATATGAACATATCATAGTGTGATTATATATAAATTTTATTCCATTATTTATAAGGTATAAAAATTTTAAATATTAACTTTCATGTTATTTTCCACATAATATATCATTATTATCTATATTTCATATGGTTACACGTTTGGGAGAATGAGTTAAAAGAAATTAAATGATAAATATGTGAATATTTTCCGAAGGGTTGAAAACGTTTTATAATTGAATTAATTACTTTAATGTCTTATTACATTAGAATAGATTAATAAAAGGTCATGGAGAGTCTATGGGGACTATATAAGGAGGTCATGACTATGAAAATTGACACCATTACCAATTTTCTTTACTTAAATCACTTCTATCCTATTTAACATTACATCGAAAGGTAATAGTATACCATGGTCAAAAAGGTAATCCTTCCCAATAATTGTTTGAGTTAAATTATTGAAAAAGAAAATATTAATGATATTTGTTTTTTAGGGTGGTATAAAAATTTTAGAATATTTTTTGGGCAACAAAAAAATTATTGTTTTTAAATAAAACCGTTCATAAGTATCCAAATGTTCAAATCATTCAATTAGAAGAAAAATGTTATAGTATAATCATATAATGATTCAAGTATGTTTACAAAGTCATTTTATAAAAAATATCCAATTAATCTTTAGTCTCCACTCATATACTCAATATGATTGGGTATTTTAATGTCATAGAGATACTGAAGGTATTAAATAAGTATTTTTCTAGGTATAAAATTCTAAAATAATATCATTTTTTGAAATGTTTTTAAAATTCTAATGAATTTAATAAATTTTATCAAATTAATCAATGTGTTGAGAATAACGAAGTAGTTTATGGGAATTACATACTCTAGTGTTGTGTAGATACTACAAAAATGAAATATTTTAAGTCAATAAAAAATATTGGAGAGTTCATTTGTTAACCTCAGTTATTGTAATCTAAATGTGGCGTTATGAGGGAGGATTGGTGTTTTTACTTATAATTACATTTTCTAGAATAACTAAATGGGTTTAAGAAACCTTTTAGAGAGTCCAAATATGGAAATAATATTAAAAGAAATTATTTTTATGGGTATAATTTACTAAAAATACATTAAAAAATTATTGTTAACATGTATAGGAGTTAAAAAATAATGGAGAGTTTATTTTTAGAAATTAAAGTATGAAATCATGTGATGAAGAAATGAGTTTATACATCAATGCATTGGATGAAGTGGATTACTTGAAAGGTTTAATAGACAAAAAATTGTGTTTTTTTAATCATATTTGTCTTATGTGATAAAGGGATTTACTGTAAATAATGGTTGTTTCAAATAAATGAGATAGTAGTTTTAGATAGAAAGAGTTATAATTAATGTGACTCTATAACATGGTTCCAAATGAATTTAAGGATGAAAACTTTTTATTCAAAACAATAATTTTTTATCGAAGATATTTCATAAAATATTATGCAAAGGGTTATCACTACTCATCAGGGACATTCTTTAAAGAATACATTATTATTTTTAAAAAATTATTAACCACAAATACAATACAATATATGATATGGTTTAAAAAAATTATCAGTTAAATATTATAATTAAATAATAAAAATGTAATTTCTTACACAAAAATGGGTGTGTGTATCATAACATAGAATTTTGGAAACGAAATAATTACATAGAGGCTATTAGAAGCATATTTGGACCTAAATATTTCAAAATCTGAAAACTAAAATATTGAACCCGTTCAATTCAAAGTGAAAGTCACTTTATATATTAAAAAACATTAGGTTATATTGGTAATGATAGATGTTAATGTTAACAGTTATATATGGTTACAATAATGATCACAAATAAAATATCATGTAGAAAAGTTATAAGATGATGATGATGATCATTAATGAGTTCTGAAGAAATAAAAAATATATTTACATCATAACTATTGGTTTAAGTGAGTAACTAAAGAGGGAGTGAATTGACTTCCAAATTTAAAATTCTATTAAATATGCTTTAATAATAATTCCCCAAATTAATAAAAATACCCATTTAATCATTATAATATAATTATATAATATTTTTCTTAAAACAATTTATCAAAGATGGATTAAGGTTTAGGCCTAATACCTAGCAGTACCAACCCCTAAAAAGCCTTTAACTAGGTGAGTTGTTTTCTTCTCAGAGAAGACGACAGTGGCCAGGCGGATCCCTCCCCCCTCCCCCCCTCCCCCCCGACGGGGGAGGGTCTTCCAGGTTTTGGCCCTTCTCCAACCCCGACCTTCTACATTCTTTCCCGAAGGCAGCGATATTCCATAAATTACCAGAGCTCCTCGATGGTTTTTCGAACCTTCAGATATCAACATCAGAGTTTACGGAAACCTCCGTGCTTCTAAATCTCAAACTTGTGGCATGGTTCAAACAGAGAATACCTTCAGTCGACTTCTTTGACCGCTTCGTCTTCGACACCTGGGACATGCAAGATTGGGAGACAGTGGGATTACTTCACAATCACCACATCAGGATCCAATTCTTATTAGAGGAGGACCTCATCAACGCCTGGGCGAGGGCTCCCTGATGCTGCAATGGACTTTGGTTCTTTCACTTCCATTGGTTGTGCAATTTCGACATGAAGCACGACTCGCCCTCCATAGAAATTTGGGTTAGTTTTCTTAATTTGCGGTTACCTTTCTAGAATCCCTCTGCTATCAGAATTCTAGGTAATATGATCGGTATGTATCTGTGTTCGGATAGCCTCACAGATTCGGTTTGTCACCCTGTAAATCCGTGAATCTATGTAGAGGTTGATGTGTCTAGAGTTCCCTTCTATTTTGTTTGGATCATGGTTGAAGAGGAGTACAGATACAAGTAGCATGTGTTTTATCAGAGTTGGACAGATTTTTGTAGTTCATGCGGTCGGCTGGGTCATTCCATGGATGTCTGTTCTCATGAGCCTCTATCGAAGGTGGGCAGGGGACTTAAAAATAAATTGAAGGTTGATCGGGAGGTCCCGGTTCCACCAAGGTTGGTGGCAACTGTTTAGAACAAGACTTCTGAAACTCATGAGGTGGTTGGAATGGGATAGAGGGAAATAGAAGGGGAAGATAGTGGTGGTGAAGATACATAACCATGACTAGTTTTGGAGAATCCTTCTAGAAACAAGGCAGCGGATCACTGCCCGGAGGTTGGCGTGGGTTATGGCGTGGGGAAGGAAGTCACGACGCACCAATGTAATCTGAAGGTTACCAATGTGTTCAAGCAGTTATGGAAGGACCTTACAATTTCCTCCAACATAACAGGGGGTTAGAGCTCCTCAATTCGGAACCCAATCATCTTGGGTAATAGGATTTAAGGTCTTGCGGAGGTAGGGTCGGGAGAGGAAGCACCTGTTGCGGTAGAGGGAGAGGAGACTAACAGGAAGAACATCAATGGCCTTAATATAGAAGTTGGAAAAATTGACCATGATTTTCCAGATTGATCTATTGAATGTGGGGTGGAGTAACCCATTATAAACAGTATGATTTTATCTACAGGGGAGTCCAGTCCGAGGGGAAACTGGATAAATAGGACGAGGATGGGTAGGAAGGATTACTCATCCCTAAAACCTCCCACGAAGACTCGGTCAGCAAAAAATAAAATTGATGAGAAGTTGGACAGTGAGGCTAGGTATCAATTGGAACCACCTGGTCAATATGCACTTCCCTTGGAGCTGATTTTAAGTTTGGATAATGAGCTGAAAGAGCAGGTGTTATTTCTCAATGCATCGGATAACGAAGAGGCCATGTTGATGTGTCAGAACATTGAAGTGAATCATAATGAGGAAAAATATATTTGAGTCAACATAGAGGACATGATCCTAGTTGGGATCTTCAATAAAGGGATAATCAGACTTGAGGAGTACATACAAGCCTGGGACAAACTGACCTCTTTGCTTGAAGTCCGGATAGGGGGATATTCGTATACCCCAGTATCCGCTATATCCTGGAGGTTGTTTAGAGATACGGTATCAGGTAGAGTTGAATTGTTTCTCAGCGATGATTCTTTACCATTATTTGACTAATGTTGGGGTGGTCTCTTTTTCTTGAGATGTTTGGATATAAGGAAGTGCTTCTTCAGTTTGTGTGTCCCGAGGTGATTTTGGGTGTTTCAATTCCAGAAAGTTTTATGGTCTTGCCTTAGATGGGGTTTAGAGCACAAGGTTGTCACTTCTACATGTCACTTGGAGCGGAAGGATGAGAGGGTATGGATTGGCCATTGGTACCATGCCCTTGCATCTTTTCACATGACTGTTTGCCGAGTCCCATGCTTTGGTGGATCCCTTTTAATGCTGAGATGATGGGAAGAGGTAGGACCAGTAATTACTTGGGGTTCTTTTTTACTGTTTTTTTATGTTTGATGGACTTGGAGTTTCTCACTTCTCTTTAAAAGTTATTTGATAATAAAATAAAAAATAATTTTAGTCATTCAGGATTAAGGCTTGGTTAAAATAATATTTGAAATCACTGTTACTTTTTAAATCAAACTACTTAATCAAACACATTATACAATCAAAATTTAATAAAATCTATCAAACTAAATTTTTGTTTTATATTTTAATATTAAATACATTTTTAAAGTTAAAATTAAGAAAAAAAAAATAAATCTCACATTTGAATATAAACAAGGGGTTCAGTCTCACACTGATACTTAATACCCCTCCACTTGGAAATCAGCAGCTTAAAAAAATTATTATAACAATAAACATGTCTACAACCCGAATTAGGTTTTAAAATAAATTACACACAAATTTTTAAAGTCATAAATCTTCTCCCAAAGTTAAACGCTAGATAGAAATAAAAATTAGGTCACACACAACTTCTTCTAATGTTTCTGTGAGTATAAAAATTAATAAATTTATAATATTATTTCAACCACACTATAGTTTGTTATAGGAGATAATTTTTATAGATAAATAAAGTAATTCAACACATAGCTCAAATGTAAATCAGAAAGAGAAATAGAAAATGATTACAGATTAGAAGAAGTGATGCTGTTCAGTTTGAATATCATCATATGTTCAAAGTTCCTCATATTTTTCTTTGTGAAGATCTTTAATAGGTTCATGAAAAATTATTGGAAAAAAATATCATACATTTTGTAGGAATCATTCCATTTTCTATCTTTTTATGTTTAGTAATCCTTTACACACAAGTCTCTTGATTAAATGTAAGATGTTTTGTATTATATGTGTATGTATCCTTTCTATTAGATATAATGGTTTCACACCCTTCCATAATTTTCCACACATAGGTTTTTCTTACAACGGTGTTCTTAAATATATATAGCTCTCTAGATCAAATTATAGGTTGAAGAAAAAAATTCATGGATCCCTGTGCTGAGCTCTAGATAATGAAGTTCTAACATTTTCATTAATGCATCCAAGGAGTGAATTAAGAATAATGATCCTTAAATCCACATGGTACATGAATCCCTTAAATTATATAAACTATCCATTGGAGAAATTATATTTGAATAAAGAAAATATGGATATCAACGGTAGAATATTGGAAGTAGATTATACTAATGATAGATTTAGTTTGATGGAAGATCTAGTCTAATGGTAGATCAGATCAGGATGTAGATATACTAATAGTAGATCTATCTAGTGTTATAAAAGTCCAGTAATAGATTATCTCTAATGGTAGATTTGTAAGTGGTAATTTTAGATAAAGGGTATATTACACTTAAATAATGGTATATGTGTTGAACTATTGCTTGATGTCATCAATGGTAGATCCATAAGCGATAGAGTCCAGTGGTAGATCATCTGAACTAGAGGTAGATTTTATCATTAGTACATCAATTGAACATGTAGTTTATTTCTTCAATGGTAGATGCTCCAGCGGTAGATGATGTCCACCAGAAGATCTGATTTTACTAAGGGTGTATCTATTTTATCTAATGATAGATCTATATTAGCCATGTTTCTCCACAAAATGATTCTATATCATAAATCATTAATCTTATTATAAATATATGAAACATGATTTAAGATTCTTAAAATAAGGAGGTTTCAACAATCTCCTCCTTTATTATCATCACAAATCATGGAATTTTATAACCTTGTATATAGAAACAAATACAAGCATCAGTAGATGAATTTAAAAACAAATGTCCTAATTAACATTTCAAATAACTAACATGAGATAATGAGTTTAAATTTTAAAATATAATTAAAAACATAAATTCCATCACACAATTTCTTATATATTTTGAATTATAAAGAATATAAAGAAAATTAAATAATATAAAAGAAATTATATAAGATAAATAAATGATAGTTTTCATTAGATTAAAAAGTCATATGATTACACACCAAAAAATAATAAAAGAGATAATGTAACCCGTATCAAAGACTAATATGAATTAGAATCACTGTCATTTCAGTGAGAGTAATGAACAATAGGTTCCTTTTATTTGTTTGAGATAGGTGGCATAGAGGTAGAGGATAAGTGTCTGGAGGATGTTTGTGGAATCTCAAAGATAATAACTACCAAGAGATGCAAAAATAATTCAAATAGAGACATTCTAAAAGGTGTAAACATTAGAGGAAGAGATGTAGATGAAGGTTCAAAATGGAAATCAATAATAGTTATATCTTCAAATTCCACCATTGTAGTCCCAAAGACATACCAAAAGGGTCTCATCATGTTCAAAAAATCCATAATGATGTTTCGACCTCAATCTACTTCCCTAAAGAAACCCTTATTCTGCTCCATAAAAATCTTGTGCACTAGGGAAAAAACATTGTTCTAGCTCACGTTCTCTTAGAAGACCCTATTTATAGGAGGTATCCTTATATCTTTATCAAAAAATAATATGAAATGGTCATTGATCTCATTACCAGTATAAATTTTGTAAAGGTAGTATTTCATATCTTTAGTGATTGTATCTCAATAACTTCATGATTCATTAAAACACCATCAAACCAATTTTTAGATATTACCACTATGTTTCTAGATCTTCTGAAATTAATCCTAATGATAAGTAGTGAGATCACCTAGTATAGCATACATATACCCTCTAATAATTACTATGATAATCTCAACATTAGAAGAAGATGTATAAGGTGGAGTAGCAGAAGTAGAATCAGCAGTTGTAGGTAAATTTGACAACCTATAACAAAGGGATGTGTAACCCATATAAAATCTATTTATTATATCCTCTAGGTTAGAATCCATTGATTTTATCTCATTATCTAGTATCTTATTCTCAATCTCCACTTCTTGAATATTTAGTATCATTTTATGATGAATGTGGATGATGACTAACAAAAAGATATGACTTATTGCTTCTTCACTTAGAAGTGTTATTATAGGATTCATGGATCTAAGAACTCCACTAAAATAAAAAAAATCATTCTAAATGATTTTTAATGATGTTCAGTGACATATATTCGATCTAATAGTATATATATATTGATCAATTACAATAAGAGGTTAATTGAAAGTTTAAAAAAATCATTTTTTTGCTTAATAAAATCCATGTTTAACAATGTTAAACCTGATGAATTCATAATCCCTCTTTAATTATTAATAAAGAATTCAAATTTCTTAGGATCTGATAATGTGAATCTGATAAAGAAACCTAAAAAATTTTACTTAAGGAATGATTCTACCTTAAAGCATATAGAATCTAAATCAGAGTTTCTATAAGAAAAAAAGTGTAAGAAAGTTACACATTCTATCTGTAACTAAATTCAATGAAATTTAAAAAAACCTATAACAAGTAACAAATAAATATTTTTACCCAAAGGGAATTATATCCAACAAACCTGGATAAAGGACCCACCTACAATATGGTTATCCCTCAATACAATGATCGGTATCTATCATGCTATTCCCCCAAGGCCTCAATTAAGCAGGTAATCGGCACCTCTATCCACCTATCCCTAGGAAACCTTGATTGGTAATAATAACAATTGGATTATAAATATTCATGTTGAATAATTTGTTCACAGCTGAACAAGTTATTCACATCAGTCACACAAGGCAGATCGAGTAGAGCTCTCCCAGAGTATCACTTCATTCCAGAGTTCAACCACTACTAGTTCGTTCAAATGGATAGGTATTTATAGGAAACATATCCAACAATATACTTTTACTACAATGGTTATTTATTTCCTCAAATTTTGGAGGGACCTATATATGTGGTACTGAGGAAACAGTTAGGTTAAAACAGATTGGATGACCTCATTTTATATAACTATTTATGAGAAACATTACTATGAATAAGAAACATTATCACATTTATGATCCGATAAAATGAAACTCTACATTAACTAAATGAGGTAACTATAACAAAAGAATTTAATTGGATTAATTTTGTTGTGATATTTAGAGTCTAAAAAACATGAAAATATGATTCTACGATAACTGATAATCAGAAATAATTTTTTTTTGGAAATGGGAGTCTGATTTCTGTGAAAACAGAGTCTGATTTTTGAGCGATTCAGAGCCTGATTTATGAGAGAATTATAGTCTAATTTCTAAGACAATATAAGTATTATTTTTGAAATAATTGGAGACTAATTTCTGAGAGAATGAGAGTCTGATTTCTGATGAAATTGGATTCTCAATTCTAGAGAATTCTGATTCTGAATTCTATATAAATTGGATTTTAAATTATAGAGAAATTATATTCAAAGGAACTATAAAATTTTAGGTTATAAATAAGGATCCAATTTTTTAATGAATTAAAAAATGATTAGCTTTAGTTAGAAAAAATTATTTACGGCATTGGAAACTAGAGGTAATGTCAAAACCATTGATTGAGATAGAAAAAATTATATATAAAAATGCTTCTTAGAGAAAAAGAATTATCATTTAGAAAATGGGTTTGTGATTTCCAAAACATAAAGGAATGGAAAATTCCTTAGGAAACATATTGAATCAATGATCTCCCCCTTTTTGGAAAGGATAGAAAACTTTTCATAAAAGAGTATAAGGATATGAGGTTTTAATTTTTGAGCTTAAAAGAAATACTTCTCTCCCTTTTTTGTTTGTGTCTCATGAGGAATACGACTAACTCCCCCTTAGATTATGAAATCTATAAGGAACATATTCATGTCTTTCATAGAGAAATAACCCCCCCCCCTACATAAGAATTTCTTCTTTATGTAATCTAACACTTTCTTAGGCATTCTATTTCTTTAACTAGATATTATTTTTGAACATTCTATTTTACCCCTTTGATACTTTTATAAAGTAATGGAAGGGGAAAACTGTACCTGAATGGTTAGGAAACCCACAATATGAAACAATTAAAAACAAAATATTTCAACATGATAACAAATCTATAAAAAAATTACAATAAGATATCAGATTTGAAAAGAAAATTATTCATCATTATTTTTCTCCATCAGCATTATCCATTAAAAATTGGCCTTTAGCTTCTTTAATTCATTGTGATCATCTTCAAACATCTTAAGAAACTCTTAATGATCCTGATTTTTACTTTCAAAATATTTGAATCTCTCTTCCTAGGAATTAACTTTTTCGACTTGTGAGATGATAAATTCTCTATAGAAATTAATTTTTTCATCCAAATATTCCTTGATTTCCCTATCCTTTTTTAGATTAGGTGTAACAATGTTCTATTTCCCATTCAAATCTTTGTATTCATGTTGGTATCTATATTTTTCTACCATCAGTTTCTCAGAAAAACTTTTTGAGAGATTCTTGATCTTGTTATCATATTTATCAAAATAATTCTTGACTATGTAAGTAAAATAATCAAAAAAAATTAAGATTATGTATGATTGTCTTTGACCACATTTTTATTTCATTGTAAGACCATCTATGATCATCATAGATAATCTGATATATCATGAACCCAACATCGAGTATGATGAAATTTTCCATGAGAAGATTTCTAGACTTCGTTTTCTTATTAACTATTTTCTTGAATAAGGTGACATCTAGATTTTATACATGGAACGAATGGAATGTATATTACAAGAATCTTTAGATACTATACCACAAAATCATGTCCTAATGAAGATTAATATTCTTAAACAAGTTCATTTATTATTTAGGGAACTTCATTTTTCTCAAATTATTTTTTTTATATTTACCAAAAAATCCTTCGTTATTTTGGAAACAAAAAATTTATTTTGTGTATCAAAAACAACTTCCTTTCCTTTTAATTTCACAGAGATTTTCTTGTCAATATTTTGAGTCTCATGCTTTCCATCAAAAAGTTGGACTTTTCTATCATCACCATAAAAAAATATTTATCAACACCTTTATCAGAAACATTATCAGCTTTCTTTTCATCAAATTATTTATAATTTTTGTCATCAACAAGTTGGAAAATATTATCATTACTACTTTCATTTTCTGAAGAATATTTATGGACCCATCCTGGGAAAATTCATCTTTCTGAAAATATTTTCCTTATAAAATAATACTTGTGGAGGAAACATGGGAAGTTCATATTGATATATTTTTGGAAGGGCACTCCTTATCTTCATATTCTTCTACCATGATTATCAAATCATAGATTTCATCATCTTATTATTCTTATACTTGATAGATTTATTTTTCTTTAACTATTGGTTTTGGAATTGAAACATCCTTTTCCCTTATCTGGTACTAGAGTCTCAGTTCCCATTAGTGTAAGAGGAATCATGGGTTCATGCATGAATTATTCTTGGTATATAAATGTTTTCAGAGGCCTTCTCGTTATCTCTTAACAAGGATCGGATAACAACATCTTTTTACATTTTCTTCTTCAAAATAATTTCATTCAATTGCTTCTAAAGCTCTTCAGCTTCGTAGATTTTTAAGGCCTTAGCCTCAGTATGATCTATTCTGAAAACTACAAAACCTTCCTTCTTCTTCTTTTTCATCTATATATATTTGGCTACAACCTCATAAGAAAAAATTATTTTTCTTTAGGTGCTTTGGTGGAGCAGATACTGTTTCAACACTTAGTTCTTGTTCATCTAGTTCTTGCTCTTTGGATTTTATTTTCTTAGTAGTTGGTTTGGATCTTTATCCAACCTTTAATTTATTACTAGTAGTTTGGTCATCCCTATTAGATAGGCCAAAAAAAATATCCAGACATGTCACTAAATTTGATCTTCATCTTTCTCAATGTATCATTACTTTACTACATGATCTTGAAGGTTTTGGCCTTTGAGTTTCAAATAAATTTGAAGGATTATAGGTACTAAACCATAATCTTAGGGAAGATTACAGGGTACATCATGATTTGAGATTTTATGGATACAATATTAATATTATTGATGGTTAATTGAATGTATATAATGAGGTTTGACTTTCTTACCTTCATCAAGAATTCCTTCGTAATGGTATCCCATATCTTTAGAGATTCATCATATCCGTTTCTCAGAATCAAAAATCCTTTCATCCAAAGGGATCCTAATCCATGGTTTGTTGAAAGGTGTGTTATATATGGTGTCTTCACTCTTATAAGCCCAAGAAAATCAATAGCTATAATCCTTTCAATGTAACCTTCTTTATCAGGAAACTTGTGCAAGAAAAAGATTGCCTCTCCTTCATAGGGTATATTCAAAAATGCATGCAGCCTTATTATAAGGAAGATAATATGTTTTTCCATAACTCTTAAACTAGAATATTTTTTTATTCATTTTTCATAAAATTAAATGATATCATAAAATTCTATACCTAAATAAGAATACACCAAATCCTAATTCTACCCTTTTCTAGGCAGAGGCTTTCTCATCTAGTCATCTTTATTTCTTTTGAAATAAAAGAGTTATACTTGGAAAATAATTTCATGTCAACTAAATTTTCTCTAAAGATTATCCAATCATTGAGTTCATTGTTGGATGACAAAATTTTCCACAAGGAGATCTCAAGTGACATTCAGATATTAAAAATAAAGGGAAACATAATCGAATACTTGAAGGGTGGTTGAGCATCAGTGAAAAAACACATAGAAAAATGATGTGGGATATGAAGAGGGGGTCCATTTATATAGGTTTCATGGTGATGGTTCATATTCACAGGTCAATCCAACAGTTGAAATTTACTTGATATGATATTTTAGTTGATATCAATACTGGAAAAGGATTTATAAATTCAGATCTTTTGAGGTTTTAAGGACATAAGTAGGATTTAAGGAAATTGGATCTGATAGGGTTTTCATAAAAGATGATTGAAAATACCAACAAACACAAATTGATATTATGATGATATAAGTAATGAAATGTTCCTTATAGATTACTCAGAAATAATTTTTAGTATTGAAAATGTTCCTCTTAGATTTTATAGGGATAGAAAACGTGTTAGGTTTCAAAAAAGAGTTATGAAATAAAAAAAAATTTGTTAAAAAAATATTTAGGAGAGGAAATATAAAATATTAAACATATGAAATCCCCCATATGAAAAAGAGTATCTTAATGTTGGGAGATAGGTTTCAGAAAATAGTTAATATGGATGAATACTTTATGGTAATCATTCATAATTTTTTGAATGTATTCAAATCTATCATAGGGAAAAGGCTTTTTAATTATATCAGCATGCTGATCTTGTATTCTGATAAATTAATGTATGATATATCATTTAAGTGTGTGATCCCTAATAAAGTGTTACATTATGTTTATGTGAATTTAATGAGAGAGATGTGCATGTTTTTTCAATAGGGAAATAGAACTAGTATTATCACACATTATCTATGTTTTGGTCAAACTCATGACATAGTATGTGAGTGTGTGTTGCATCCACAACACTTGAACACAATAACTTCCAGCTACTATATATTCACCTTCTCCAGTTTAAAGTTCTAATATGTTCTATTTTATGCATTACGAAGAAACTATTGAATGTTCTAAGAAATAAAAATTTCCAAATATACCTTTCTTATCCATTCTACAACCACCATTGTTAGCATATGAAATGTTTTTTAAACCAAAATCATTTCTATAATAATAGAAAAGTCCTAAATCTATGGTTCTATTTAAATATAAATAAATTCAGTTCATTTAAATAATATTATTATAGATTATATTGATATCTTTTACATAATAATATTATAAACATTATGTTTGAATGACTAGCTGTTATGTATAATAGATGTCATATCATACCTCTAAAAGATGTTTGATCTACTAGTTTTCCAGATTCATCAAGACTAAGAGTGCGTGAGGTACTGATTAGAGTAATTATACATTCAGTGTCATTATATCCATACTTCTACAAAATATATAATCAATATACTTTTGTTGAGATATAAAAGTTATTTCTGGTTTTTGAGAAATTTAACAACCAAGAAAAATTGTTAACTCACACCTCATACTCATTTCTAACTCAGATTTCTTGAGATTGAAAAATTAACCAGTTATGTATTACTGAGTTCATTTAATATAATTTCATCAACATAAATTTTAACAATAAATTTTTTTCTTATCTTATTTTTAAAAAGTCTTGGATCAGCAGCTCCCATGACCTAATTGTTCATTTACAAAAAATTTGTAAGTCTGTCACAACAGGCTCTAGGGTAATGTTTAAGTCCATATAATGATTTGGTATGTTTGAAAACATTTTCTAGATGTTTTTTGTCTAAAAAAACCCAGAGTTTTTTAGCATAAACTACCTCTTGAATGTATCAGTTATGGAAAGCACAATACATGTCGATTTGAAGAAGTTTGAAATTGAAAAAGATGAAAAGGTTCATAAAATACGAATATATTCAATCCTAGATACTAGAGCATATGTTTTTTAGAGTCTATTACATCTTTATGATTATAGTATTTGACAACTTATATTGCATTATTTCTCACAATTATTCCATTTTCATCACATTTATTTCTGAAGACCCACTTTACTCCAATTAAAAAAGATTCTCTAGGGATTTCAACCAAGGTCCAAATATTAGTCCTTTAGAATTAAATTAGATTATCTTTTATACCTTTAATCCAATCATCATAACCTAAATCTTTATCAGTACATTTAGATTCTAATTGGGAATGAAATGCTAGATGCTCTACATCATTCCATAGAGAACATATAGCCCTTACAAGTTTATTTACATAAAAATGATAAAATCCTTGGGATGATTCTTAAGAAAAAATAATTTAAGATTTATAAAACAAGTTCATCAACAAGTTAAAAAATATTATAGGGTAAATACTTTACAATCATTTTCTTGAGTATTTTCCAGATTAGATATATCTTCTATCAATAGTTTATAATCAGTTTTTTAAAACACATCCAAAGATATAGGTTAGGTTTATTTTAAATCAAAAGGATTAGATTCATAAAACATAACATGCATTGTTTCTTCACTAGTATAATAATTGTTTATAAAAACTCTATTAGACTAACAAGTAGTAGAATAGCCTAAGAAAAATCATTCATCGTGTTTGGGTGAAAATTTTTGTAAGTTATCTTTAGTATTCAAGATGAATACTTTTCATCCAAATAAATTTAAGTAAGAAACATTAGGTTTTTGACTAGACCCTAATTCATGAGGTGTTTTATTAAGAAAGGTTTTTATTAAAACTAAATTTATAATATAGAAAATAGTACTAACAGCTTCATCCCAAAAGCGTTTAGTAATATATTCTTCACTCAACAGGATTATTTTTATCTCATTAAGAATACAATTTCATCTTCCAGTAACCCCATTTTTTGAGGAGTTCTTAGAGTTTATAAGTTATGAGTAATCATATTCATACTACAATGGGATTCAAAATCTAAATTTTGAATTTCTCCCCCGTGATCATTACGAATAGTTATCAATGTAATGTTTTTTCTCATTTTTTATGTTTGGATAAAAAATATTTCAAATAATATGGGGATTCATATTTCTTTTCTAGAAAATAGATCAATGTAAATCTAGAGTAATCATCATGTAAATAATTAAATAGTGTTTTCCTCCAATACTTCAAATTTTTATAGGTCCAAAATGATCCTTTTGCACTAGTTGTAATGCATCAGAGGTTAAGACTTAATTAATTGATTTAAATCACGACTTATGTTTCTTCCAATATTGAAAAGGGTAACATACATTTTATGAATCAAATCTATGATTTGGTATATCCACAACAAATATTTTCTATTATATTTTTCATAGGTTTCTATGATTATAGTGTTCTAGTATTCTATTCCACAACCAATATTGATCTTCCATTTCACTATGGCAATGTATGTTTTTTCTCCAAAGGCCTTATAACTTAAGTGTATAAACATTCTCAAGCCTATGGGAAGAGAGAATAAACTATTCCTTGAAATTGTGTACTAGGAATTTATCATTCCTAAAATTCACAACGTAACCTTCATCACATAATATAATTATGCTTATAAGGTTGTTCTTATGAACTTTAAAAAATAAATAATTTGAAATTAAAGATTTTACAAGAATAACAATATTACCTATACAAATAATTTCTCCTTGAGAATTATCTCAAGAAGTTAATTTTCAACCAGTCATCTTAATAATCTATTAAAAAAAGTTTTTTCTACCAGTCATGTTCCCAGAACATTCATTATCCATGTATCATGTATTTTTGTTGGTAATTTCATTATTTTACTAAAAATTAAATAGTTAAACTTTTTGAATCAAAACATTCTTGGATCCAAAAATGATAGAAAAAAAATCTTAGGTATCCATATTTTACTAGAAAATGGGATTTTATTAAAACATAAGTATTGGTTTTTATTCAAAGAAAAACTTTTCTCCCATTTTCTAGAACATTGAAACTTAGTGAAAAAATGAAGAAATTGGGAAATAAATTAGTTATGACTAAAAATATATTTTTATTGAGAATAACCTAATCCCAAACTCTTTCTAAGAGTATGAAGTTGTCCATAAAGTTTATCAAAACCTTTATTTCCATGAGTAATGTTTTACCAAAGTTATTTTAATGAAAGTATATTAGATTTTTTTATAATGAATAAATTCTTATCCTCATAGTTTTTATTATCAGAATTTTTGTTTGTCTCTAAAACATTTTTCTTATAAAACCCAATTTACAGATCTATTGAAACTTTACCCATTTAAAATTTTATTCCTTATGTTTTTTGGAAACTTTTTCAAAATCAATGGTTTTATAATCATGATCATTTGAAATATCTTATACTTATTTTGTTAAAATTGAGTAAAAATAATTTTTGTATCACATTTCTTACTAAACATACTATTTTCATTATCATGTGACTTGGAAGACTGATATACTTCTTCAAAACAAGGTAAATTATAATCTTATAATGAGGAAGATTATTCATCTTAAGATTCATAATATTCTTCACTAGGGTAATTATAACTCAAATAAATGTTGGGTAATGATTCAGTGCAATTTACCTTAGTCATGAGATATTAATTTCCAATAGGAATTCTGGATATAAGACCAATATTCTTCTGTTTAGATGATTCAATATCTGAAGATTCATTAGAAGAGTCTCCACCACAAGAATTCCAGCTGAATTAGATTTCACTATTATCTTATCCTTAGTCTTATAGTAATTCTTCATGTTTCTTTCTGGATGCCTATCCTTTATTTATATTATTTTTATCTTAGGATAGTCTTATCAACAATGAATTTCCCCCTAGAATTCATAAGAAGTCACTTATGAATATTTATTATACATTATATCATTCTTCTTGTATCTATATTGGAAATATTTTTGTCCCATAATCCTGTTTATTATTCAAGAAATATTAAAATTCTAATTCTTATAATTATCATTATCACTTGATTCAGATATAATAGTAGCTTTCTAGGATTTTTATATAGTAACTATTTCAGGAGTCCTAACATTCATATTATTTGATATAGTTGGGAAAGAAACACATTCATTAAAAGTATTTTTTTATGGATCTCTGCATATCTGTTAATTTTAGTTTGATGTTATAGAAGAGTCCCAAATAACTCATATAGAGTGATGTTTGAAACATTCATATTCTCATCAATCACTATAGTTTTGGATTACCACTCATTGGACATGAAATTTATTATCTTATCCACAAGAGTCTATCTATAGAGTCCTTTCTCACATATAGTCTGATGGCTATTGACAATAGTCATAATCCTTTTTTGAACATTGCATAAAGGTTCCTTATAAGGAAACAAAAATCCATGGTATTCATCTATATGCATATATCTTCTTGTTTCAATAACCTTGGATGTGTTAAAATGTGTAACATCAAATTTCTTCCAGATGATATTAGAAGCTTCACATGATGAACTATGGCTATAGATGTTCCTGGTCATAGAAAATAATAAATTATTGTGTACATAAATATTAAACTAATACTCACATTTTTATTGATTATCAAATTTCCTGTTTTCCTTTTCAGGAATATTTTAATCTCTAATTATCATAAAAAAATTATCCACACTAGTCTTTCTAATAAACATCTTTATCTGATCTTCCAAGTATTAATAGTCATTTCCATTAAAAATTGGGGGTTTGGTAGGATTTATGTTTTATACTGATAAAATGTACATTCTAGAAATTCTTAATAAAACCTATTCCACAAAACTGATTAGTAGAAAAAGTTTATAAACAAATATTTTATAAGAAAAATATTTATGAAAAACGTGAACAAGTAAAGTTAGGTGAGAAATGTTGAGAAAAAAAAATATGTGAGTATAAATATTTTAGAGACCTCTTATGATACCAATTTTAGGATCACAATGTTTATGTAGATTTCTCAATTACAAGAGGTGGTGAATTGTAGGTTTAAAAACATTCTGTTTTATCCTTAAGAAAATATAGGTTTAAAAATTTGAAACAAAATGAATTCACAAGACCACTTTATTTCTTAATTATGAAACTAACGTTCTTAGGATATGATAATGTGAATCTAATAAAGATTCATAAACAAGTTTAATTAAATAATTATTCTACTTTAAAGATTATAGAATTTAAATCAGAGTTTGTTTGAGAACAAGAAAAATAAGAAAGTTACAATTCTTATATATAAACAAATGCAGTGAAATTTGAACAAACATATAAAAAGTAACAAGTAACAGATATATATTTTAACACAAATACAAGGATATCAAAAAACATTAGATAAAGGTACCTTGATTTATACTTTCAAGAAAGTATGTCATACCCACACCAGGGTAAGACCTCAATATGTAGATCAGTGTCTATCTTGTTATCCCTGCAAACCCTCGATTAAGAAGTAAATAGAAACATATGTCATCATATCCCTAGAATCCCTTGATTTATAAAAGTAACAATCATATTATCACTAAGAAGGTTAAACAAGTTGTTCACTGCTGAACAAGTTGTTCACAACATTCACACATGGTAGATCAAGATGATCTCTCATAGGGTATCACATCATTCCAGAGTACAACCACTAACATCTCGTTCAAATGGATGGGTATTTTTGGGAAAAATCTATAAAGGTCAAATTCTCCAACAATTGTCATATTTTTACTTGAATATTTAGGGTATTGTACATGCGGCACTCAGGAAATGGTTCAGATAAAACATACTGGATGAAATAATTTTATATAACTATCTATGAGAAACATTACTATACTTAAGGAACATTATCACATTTAGGATCCAATAAAACGAAATTGTATATTAAATAAATGGGGTAACTATAACAAAAAAATTTAATCAGATTCTTAAGATAGTGAGATTTAGAGTCTAAATTAATTGACAATTGTATTCATAGAAAACTAATAATCAGATTCTATTTTTTGTGAAAATCAGATTCTGATTTATGTGAAATCATAGTTGGATTTCTGAGTGAATTGAAGTCTGATTTCTAACAGAATCAGAGAATAATTTCTAAGGGAATTAGAGTATGATTTTTGAGAGATTCCGAGTTTCATTTCTTGTAGAATCAATTTCTGCTTTCTAATGAAATTGGAGTCAAAATTCTTGAGAAATCAAATAATGAATTCTAGAGAAATAATATTTTTAATTATAGAGAAATTATATTATGAATTCTAGAGAAACTAAATTCTAAATTCTAAAGAAATTAGATTCACAAAAACTGTAAGGTTCCATGTTATAAATAAGTACCCATTTTTTTTACATAAAGAAAATATAATTAGATTTAGTTATAAAACATTAGGTAAGGCATTGGAAACCATATGTAATGTAAAAACAATTCCTAGAGAAATAAAATTTTCATTATCAAAAAGATTCTTTGAGAAATAAAATTTTTCATAAGATAATTAGTTTGTGATTTCCAAAACAAAAAGGAATGGAAAAGTCATAATGAATCTTATTGACTCAATAGTGTAGTCATTGGGTAGAGAAGCATAAGTTATATGAGGAAGAATCCTATCATGTAGAACAACCTTTATAATCTTAAATTGATTTGAAAGAACATCTACAGAAAAATATTCCATCAAGATAGACTCATAATTTTTTTCCCACAAATATCCCTTATAATATTTTACATCAATTGGGATGGAATATCCAATGTGATTATGTGCAATTACATTATCATCATCATCACTATCATCACCATATTCATCTAAATCTTAGTAAGAGATTCCTAAAAAATTTTAACTAAGAGGTGGATCCTATTTGATGGTGCATCATCCTTAGTATCAGATTAAATAGATGGTTCATCTCTATCAACTAAATTCTTACTATAAGATCATGGGGATTATTCCTACTCAAAATGTGTTCAAGACTTGTCTCTAGGATTGGATTCATGGATAATTGGATAACTAGAACCATCTCTATCATCATTTACAAACGTACCTAAAAAAGGAATAATAAGAGATATGGATGTGATTGTTCTCTCTCAACTGCATAAATAGAAACATCATGACCTTATATGTGCTATGGTTCATCACAATTACCATTTTTAGATCCATCATAACCATATGTAACATCAATTACACAACATGATATTTTCAAAAGAACTCTCAAACCAATTCTTCTTCGAAGACTACAATCTCATCTTATTTACCTTCACATAACAATATCTCCCTTTTGGGATGATAAATATTGGATCCAAAATATCCATAAGAAACATAGGGGATCTTGACCACATCTAGGTTACTCACTTCCTCAACTAAAATTGTTTTTTATTCTTCTCTTATTTTTACTTCTACTTCTTCCACTTCCGTATCAGAGTAGAACACAACCTCATATGTATTAAATACTAGATCAACAATATATTTAGGTCTTTTAGGGTTATATATAGGATTGAAATACTCTTATAACTTGTCATTTTGCCTCACTAATTTCTTTAACCTTGAACTATAGTTTACCTTAATCCTCTTATAGGTAACCTAGCTCAAACAAAAACTGCCACATTTGACAACATCATCATCCACTTCAACTACCAAGTCCTTCGATTCCCAAATGGCTGAGATGAGCTTATGATAAATAAATAAATTTTATCTTGGAGTAGAATTTATCATCTCCATCATATATATAGTTTAATTTCTAAAAATTATTTACATTATCCCCATTTATCAGAGGAAATAAATGATAAAAAATTCTAATACCTCATTGGGCTAAAATCCCCTCTCCTAGGACAAATCATATATTGGATGAATGAAAACAATAATATACACTGCACATCATGTTCTTTAGTGGTAGGTATTGATATAAAATTATTTCCAGTAATATCTAAAAGATAATTATCCTAAACTAAAATCTCACAATCACATTGAATAGAACCTAGATATTCAATTGATATACCTATATGAGGTACATTAATGCATCTTTCCTATTTCTTTGAAAATTAGGTTACTTATTTTCAATTAACCATACTTCAAATCACATATTTAATCTCCCCAAACTCATAATATGCATAATAGTACAATTGGAGAACCAACCTAGGAATGAATGGTTCATAATTCCTTGAAAACTCTTCCATCCATCATTGGTTCTGAATAAACTTTTTCACTAAAGACCTAATCGAAATCATCCTTTTGGAATCTATCTCTTTCTCAAAAAATAACTACTTGACTCAAAAGTTAAGGATTCCACAATTTAACAATATCAGTACCACTATATTATCATTGTGATATCTTTATAAGAAGTGATCCTTTTGGATATAACATAAAAGAACACATCACTCTCACCAATGTACTAAATCAAATGGATAATGAAAATCAAGAGAAAGGGTATGGTTTGGGAGATAAGAAAAGTATAAAAAATTAGAGGAATGTGCAAGTGAGAGTGTTTTCTATATCATATTTAAATTTTGATTTAATTATTTATGGACTTGAATTAAAAAATATTAAAAAATATAAATGAATAAATCCTATAAAATTTTAAACATTCAAAAAAGGATAGATTGAAAATAAAAATAGTGACTGAACCCGCAGAGAATCGAATGGTATATGACCTAATGGGGGATCACCAAACAAGGGATCTTCCAATAGTGGATATTCCAACTATGGATCTTTCAAAATTGGATCTTCCAAATAGTGGATCTTCCAACTATGTGGTACTATAGCAGCATTGGTACTATAGAAGTATTATTCCCAGAATGGGCCTTGGGTCAAAAAATGGGCCTATGGGCCATGAAATGGGATAAATGCCCACTAGGCCTTCGGGATATGTAATGTGTCTCTCTATACCTAGTTAAATAGGTAATTTATTTACTTTAATAATAAATGAGGCGTCATCCCCAACCATTAAAAAAGATCTATCCTATCTTTATCATAACTAGTTCATGTTTGATATATTTTAATCATTAATAATTTGAAGGATTTGTAAATATATGAAAAAGATGATGTTCTGGTCCCATTAATTCTAGATTCATATCACATTTTTGGAAATGTCTTCTAAAAAAAGGATCCCTTATATAAGAAGTTTTTTTCCCATGAATAGGATACATGATTCATGGAAATATTTATTTCAATTGTAATATCGCAATTTATAGGGACATGTAAAAATTGATATCCATAATCTAGAAAAGTGTGTTTCATTCAAAAAAATGAGCACAACAACATCCTTCAGTTATATATTTAGCCTCAAAATTATACAATGAAACAAAAAAATTTATTTTTGATATATAATGAAACAAGTAAATTTCCCAAAATACAACATGTTCTAGAGGTGTTTTATCTATCTATCTTACACCAACAGAAATCGACATTAAATAACACCCTAAATAAAATTCTTGTCCACTTGGATAGAAAATTAATAAATTGGTTGTACCATTGAGATATTTTAAAATTATTTTGAGATAAATTAAATTAAATTATTTAGTATTTTCTTGAAAATGAGCACAAATACATATAATAAACATATTATATGGTCAACTAGAAGTTAAATATAGAAATCATCCAATAATACCTCTATAATTTGTTTGATCCACTGACCTTCTAGTGTCATCAATATCTAGCTTACATGTTGTACTCATCGGAGTATCATTACTTTTTGTTCTATCAAAACCAAAAATTTTGAAAATGTGTTTAGTGAACATACTTTGATTTAAAATAATCCCGTTTAATATAGAATTTTTTGAAAACTCATAAATAATTTATGTTCTCCTTTTAATATCCTTTCAAATTCCCTTCGCTTCATTATTTAAAAATATGTAGATAAATTATTTTTAAAATATCTAATTGTATATGGACAACATAAATATGAACAATTAAAACATATTCTGAAATTATTTTTATAAATAACGTATGATCAAATATGACTTTTGAAAACCCATTAGAAATTATAAAATAGACGAACCTATCATACCAATCTCTAGGAGATTATTTTAATCCATATAATTTTTTTGTTAACTTGGAAATATGATGTTTAAAATTATCATTTTGAAATATAGGGGGTTGTTCAATAAAAATTTCCTCCTCTATATAACCATTTTAGAATTCACTCTTGATATCCATTTGATATAGTTTAAAATTCAAATGATCTGTATAGGGAAGAAATATTCTTAATGATTCATCTCTGGATACTGGTGAATAGGTTTCCTCAAAATTAATACCTTCTTCTTGAATATATCATTGTTCAAAAAATATAGTTGTATTAATAAATATAGTGCCTGACTCATTAATTTTTTTATAAATACCAACATAATTCCAAAAGTCGGAGTGTCTTTAGCTCTACCTACAAGTTCCCATGCCCTGTTTATTTCAAATTTATTAATTTATTCTTACCTTGGAATCATTCATAATTCATTATTAATTGCATCACTAATGTTATTTGGTTCATTTTTTGATAAAAAATCATGATGTGAGCTAGATTGATAAGATAATCCCTACATTTTTTTCTTCTATTTATGTCTCTAACTACAACATATATGGGAAGGTATCTATGAGACCTAACAGTTCTAGGAAACTAAGGTCTAGAAATATCATTATCCTCTACTGATTCGTGTTTAGGTTGTTCCTAAGGAATTGATGTTTTTTCTTTTACACATAATTGTCTTATGTTTTGGCGTTTATATTCATATTTTATATATCATCTTTAATATTCTTTAAAGAGGTTTTAGTCTCATGTGGATCTGTTTGATTAAATTTGACATGAGAAAATTCCTCTATAATCTTTTTCCTTTTATTAAACATTGTACATGACTTACTATATGTTAAATATATAAGTAAAATTCATTCCTCACTCATCGAAGAAAATCATTCAACATTATCCATTATATTTAGAAAAAAAGACTTTTCAACCAAAAATTCTAAAGTAATTAATCTTTGGTTTTCTTCATTTTCATAATTAATAAGAAGTTTTATTCAAAAGAGGTCTAATTAAAACTTGACTAATTAAGTAAAATATTTTATTCATTGGTTATACCCAAAATTAAATAGGTAGATAAAACTAATTAAGCATGGTTTGTAAAATTTAATTATGTGTTCTACTTCATCTTTTTACTACACTATTTTTATGTGAGGTCCTAAGAGTAGGAAAGTTATGATTATAACCTTTTTTGAGAAAAAAAATTGGAAATATTTATTTAAAACACATGGACATGATCAATTCCTTAGGTCCAAATTTTAAGTCCAATAATATTTTCTATAGATTTAGCATACTTATTAAAATAGGAATTAGATTTGATTTTTTGAGCTAGAAAAAATACCATAGTATATATTGAAAATTATTATAATAGAACATAAACATAGTGCATTCCATTTAATCTAGAAACTATATAAGGTAAAAACATGTCTTTGAGAACCAACTCTAGTGGTTGATAAGTTGAGACTTATTTCTTTGATTTGAACGAGATTTTGTGTTGTTTTTATTAATTATAAGGTTTACATACATTATAATTAGAGAATTCAAGTTTATAAAGATCCTTTACTAATACATTATTTGTTATTATTCTATTTGACTAAATATTGAAATTGTATATAATCCTATAAAAAATCCTAGATTATTTTTTAATGACACTTAGATAGTAAATATGATTAGAAAACATGGAATCTAAATAAACTACATAAACATTATAATTTCTTAAATTAGTAAAAACTAAAGAATTTTTAGAATTATTAAATGTGTGTAGTAACAATAATAAATTTAACATGAAAATTATCATCAGATACACGTGATATTATATGATAATTAACATTTAATCACTCAATAAATTAAATATTAGAATTTAAAAATTTGTTAGTGATATTGATTTGACTAAGTCTAATCATTTTTCCTTTGGAATTGTCACCAAATGTGACATGTCCACCATTAAACATGGTTCTATTACTAAAACATTATTAGTCCCTAATATGATGTCCATATTATCCATTTTCCAAATACTATAAGTTTTTATTGGATTGTTTCAAGAAAGTTTCCTACAAAATAATTTTAACTATAAAATTAAATTTCTACCCAAATATTTTTGGGTCTATAAATGTTAGTAAACAAAGATTTATGAATTCATAACTATATCACAGGTTTCCTATAAGAATATTTTCGACCTTTAGAAATAAAAAATGGTACCGAAGAATAAAAAATATTAATAGAATTTGTAAAACTAGATCATGGAATAAATTATTTTGTAATAATCATTCTTTTTATAGGATGATACCTTATTACAATAGTATATTAAAGTGATGATTTCTAGAGAAAAATATATTTCAAGGTATTTCTTTCATTTTAAAAAATTTTAAATCCTTTTTTAATTTCCAATTTTTAAATTTCCACTCTTTGTTCTCTTATAGTAATTCATATTTCTTATCATTCTCTATAGTAAGATATATCTTAAAGTGAGAAGACAAGGAATGTTACTTATTTATGTTTTTATATTTATCTTTAAGTTCATTAAAATTACCCCCACATATTATCTTATAAAAACATTTATTCATTATAAATGTATTCTTTAATATTTTATTCTCTAGTAGGATTATAAATACAAATTCTAGATATAAAAAAATATAAGACACCTTATATGTGTCTGTCATAAAACACATATTGGATCTATCATGGTAATCTTCTCTTCTTGAATATGATTCACTTGATCTATCCTCTAAAAGACTCCCAATTTCATTCATAGATTTATTATAGCTCTTTTCATTGTCCTCATATGTCTTCTTGAATTTTAAATCCGGATAGCAATCTTTAACATAATTTTATTCTTGCATTCATAGTAGACTATTTCATTTGTAGTATCATCCTTCTTCCAATATTTTATCTTGTTACCTGTTTTGACATAACTTGATTTATTACTGTGTTTTTTTATGAAAATACTCATTTTATAAAATTTCATGAATCTTCTAATTATGTGGGAAATTTACTCATCACTGTCAGTAGGTGACTCTTCATCACTTGACTTGTCAGCAATGATCTTCTATTTTTGTTTTGAAGTATTATTTTTAAAGGCTACAAAAGTCCTCTTTAGATTACCTAATTATTATATATTTACTTTGAGTTCCTCCTCATACATTATGATATTTAATATCATATCTTTAGTATTAAACATACTTACATAACATGACATGTATATTGAAACTAAATTTCCTCTCCATATTTCTTATAAACATGTCAGTAGGCTCACATGGTTTTTTTTCATAAATTTGTTTCCCCTCTGAATGAATTGTGTTCACAATCCCATTAATCCTGAAATAAATATCATAAATTGGTTCATAAATTTTCATCTTAAAAGTACCATATTTAATATTATATGTATTCAAAAACATTTCATTGATATTATAAGTTCATTCATAAAAAATAACTAAAGTATCCCAAATTTTAAAACTATTGGTATAGGATGAAATTAAGTTAAACTCGTCATATTCTAAAAAAATAAAAACAATTAATATATTTATAGTTACTTTTATAATATTTCTTATTTGGATCACTCCATTTAGCTCTAGAATTTTTGGGTAATTCGTATTTATCTTCAATGATAGTCCAAATCTCAAAACCCATACTTTCAATATGCATAATCAGTTCCCTTAAAACAAGAAGGTCTATTTTTAGTAGACCCCTATTTTCTATTATTATCCACAGAGAATTAAATTTGGAATTACAAAAATTAGGTTCATTAAATGATAACTAACTGATAGGTACAAAGAGATTTGTAAATCCTTTAATACCAAATGTGGGTCAGAGCAGGTAACTCAAGATTGGATGAATTGTGGTGCCAGTGAAATATTTTATTAAAATGCATTAAGAAAAAATCCATAAAAAATTAATAAAATATCCTAGTTAATCATAATAGTATAATTATATAAGGTAAATCTTTAAAATAATTTATAAAAGAGGGATTAAGGATCTAATAAAATAATAATTGAAATATGTTTATAATTTTAGAAAAAATTACATAATCAAACACTTTATATTGACATAAATCTATACTAACTACTAATTTAATTTTTTATTTCATATTTTAATAATATCTAGAGTTATATCCATCAAATGAATAAAAAACTAATAAATCACACAACCGAATATAAAAAAGGGGTTCAGTCTAAAACCGAGACTTAATCCCCTCCACTTTGAAATCACAAGATATCAAGTAGTTTTCTATATTAATAAACAAATCCAAAATATGAATTGTATTTTACAGGAAACATCACACAAGGATGTTCAGTAAAAAAATCTATTTCATAATTATATGTGGGATAAAAATATTAAATATGTCACACAAAACCAATTCCATGGATTTCATGGGTATAAAAATAAATAAATTTAGAAGAGTGTGCCATTAACACTCTATTAGGGTAAATAAGACAATACGCACATATAAATATATTAATGCAAAAAATATCTCAAATTTAAATCATAAACATAAAGAGAATATAATTATTGATTTGATGAAGTGATGTTGCTCATTCGGAATATCATAATATGTTCAAAATTCCTAGAATTGTTATTTATGGGGAGCTAGAACATATTTTTCTAAAAATTGTTAGAAAATAGAGTATCAAATAATCTATAAAAATATTTATCTATATTTTTGTTGATTTCCTGTAATAATTAATGCACTAGCCTTTTAATTATTTGTATGAGGTTCTATATTGTTTGTGCAAGTCTCTCTACTACTGGCTATTCTTATTCCACAATATTCTGCACTTTTCCATACACAAGTTTTGCACATGATGGAATTCTTCAAAATATAGATCTATCTAGGAGAAAAAATATTTTGAAGAATAATAATAATAAATAATAGATCCTTGTAGTTGTTACTAGATGAGAATGTTTTAAATTTTTCTTCAATGATGTTATGGAGTGGTTTATGAATATTGATTCTTAAATCCATGTGGCACTTGAAACCATTAAATTAAATAAACTATCCATTGGGGGAATTTAATTTAAATTAAGAAAATACGAATTGAAATGGTAGTGTAATTGTGATATATTAGACTAACATTAGATCCAGTATGAGGGTATTTCTATTATAGGGGTACATCAACATTTGTGGTAGAAGTGTAGATAGTAGATTTGACTAGTATTATGAAGATGCAGTGGTATATTGTCTCTGATGGTAGATTAGGTAGTGGAAGATGTAGTTCACTAGTATATTATACTATACTAATGGTATATGTGTTGAACTACTTGTAGTTGTACACAATGGTATATACATCATCGGTAGAGTCTGATAATAGATCATTTGAACTAGTGTTATATCTGATCAGTGGTATATTTTTTTAACTAGAAGCAGGTGTCCTCAATGGTAGATACTCTAGTAGTAGATGTATCCAACTAGTAGATCTAGTTTTTCTAATGGAAGACCTCTCATTACTAATATTATATCTATACTTATTCATGTTTCTCCAAAAAATGATGAATTATCATAAAACATTAATCTTTTTCAAAATATAATAGACATTATTTTTCATCATTAAAATAAGGTGTTTCCAATAGTAATATTATGCATTTTTAAGTAAATAAATTTAATTACTTTTTAAAATAATTAAACATCAAGAACATAATTCCTAAGTCCCATTTTTGTTAAAACACTATTTCATAATAGATATTACACAAAAAAGTAGTTTTTTGGGATTTCTTTATCATATGTTTATATAATTATATTTTATGGATTACATAGAGATATAATGAGTTTAAAAACACCTTATAATACATTTTAAAAGTATTTCACATGGGATATGAGATTAGTTCTCATGTATAATTTATTTATATTCTTAGAAATTTTTATTAATATATGAAATATATCCTCTCATATAAAATGAAACTATCCACTGTATCATTATTTTATGTTTTTTACAAATAATCATTAGGTTAAAAGATAATTATCCTCCCAAAGTATGAATTTGATTTATCCATAACTAATTTTTATCCTATAGTATCATTCATCATGATGAAATATTAACGTTAGTGAAGAGACCATGTCAAGGTTTGTTTTTTTGTTTTATAAGGATGGGTATCTTGAAGATAAGGGGGTTTCAATATGTGTTGAGAATGTTTAAAGAGTTCTCATGAAATGTGTCACTTAGTTATGTGAATAAAGATCAAAAACCCATATTGAAGAATGGATTCTTATTTATAATTTTTAGAGAGTTCTCTAGAAATGTGTCACATTATTAAGTGAATAAATATTGGAAACATATTATAGAATTTATATCTTCAAATTGAAATGAAAAATGATGTTTCATTCATTGAATTTTTCTAGAGGTCCATATAGAGGAAAATATGTTTGATGTACTGGATGTAATTACAATATTCCATTCAATATGGACAATACATATTTGGAAAATGAGGTTTAAAAATGATGGATATGAGTCTTGGAATTTTATAATTATAGGTTGTTATTATATATCCTAGACTGTTATTTTTAAAAAGATTAGAAGACTCTTGAAGGTTTTGTACCACTGTATGCGTGGTATTATATAAAAAATATTCATTTTAGTGGATGCTTCAAATTTAAAAAAAATCATATCATTTGTGTGTGAATCTTCTATATCCATTTCAAATTTAATCCCACATAAGGTAAACAAATTCCAGTTATCAGTTTACTATAGTGGTCTATTTTTCCACTATGAGGTGGTTTCATAATCAACTACAACCAATCCATTGAATCTATGGATAATTCATAGAGCCTGTATAGAGTGGACTAGAAATAATGTTCATGGGGAAGATATTGGGGGATAAAACCATGGTTTGGGGTAATAATATGGATCTATGGAATAAATTAGTTCTAAGGGATTTTAATCGCTCTCTTTTCTACATCATAATTAATAATGAAGAAACTATACATAGTATATTTTGATGTGGGGTCATCCATATGTACTTCTATTTATTTGTAACATATTTGTTTTTCCTCTTAAGACTTTGGAATGCTTTTAGAGCCAATCACAAAGACAATTTTATATTTCAAGGAGTAGTGAGGCTTGGTGTTGAAATAAAAGAAGTATTAAATATATTATACCATACAAAAAAAGTTTTTATGAAATAATGAAATAAACCCAAAAAAGGGGCATGGATTTAAAATCTGTGATTTCCATTCAATCTATAAAGCTGGTTTTACACAAGGGACAACATACATTTTTTCAGCGTCAGGTGTTTCATGAATGTGGAGTCATGGGCATATTTATAGTTGAAAAATTAAATAATTAATTATATCAACATGACATAAAATCTTCATTTATATGCATGGTTATGAAAAAACCTTATGGTTATATGCATAAACCTAAGGATTTAATGAGTATCCATTGTAAGATAATTCATGTATAATCAATAGTGGACTGTGCTTTGGTGATCAATGTGCCAATGAAGTTGGAGGACCTCATCAATGGAAACTACCTAGAACCATTCATCATCAATGATCGATATATACCTGAATTAGGGAATATTTTTTATGAATTTATCCCATTTTTTACTTACATTAAACTGTAATTAATTTCCTATAATATTATTTCATGATGAGATCATTCATTTTATGTATTGCTTTATCTTTTGAGAAACAATAATTTTATTGTTTATTTATTATTAGCTTTTTATTTTTCGATATAACACCAACTGATCAAGTGAAACCCAATAAATGGATGAGGATCATTCATCTAGTTGTTCTTTTTGATATTCCCCCACCAATCATCATGTTATCATCGATGACATTACATTTGGTGTGTGGTTCGATAAATTCCTAATAATCAATTATTGTGCCACCATTATTTGAAAAAATGGGTAAACATCATGTATTTAGGTTTTATATCAATGATGTGATAAAGTTATGGTGAAGAAATTGTGAATTGGGATAAGATTAATGTTCTTTGTGTGTGGTTAGGAATTACATAGGCAAAATTGTGCTATGGAATCGATTCCTGAGTGGATCAAACAGCCAGAATCTAGAAACTAATAATGGTGAGTCTCATTCAACCGAGATCCACATTCTCATAAAATAATTGATGTAGAAATAAATGATAAAGTAGTGTGATTATATTTTTGAAGAACATGTAGGTTCTAAAAATTACCCAACTACACTGAGTGTAGTCTAAAAAACATAGATTATGTGGTCCCAAAATATGGTGTGAAGGATTAAACATAGAAAAGAATATCACAATTTCATGTGACATATGTCCAAAATAATGTTACCCATTCTTGGTGACTCGGTGTGTACCCTTAGAGTACCTAAGGATATACATGTCATGTTTTTGAGAATGACCAGAGTACACATGCATGAATTAGTTCTTGGAAACCACTAAGTAAAAAAAGACATGTCCTAGTACATGGGAACAGACAAAGTACATAGGCACAACCTAGGTACACATGCATGTGTTTGAGCACATGGGTAAACGTAGGGTAGAAAATAAATGTTGTATAATCCTATTACATGTCATGTAATTTATTAAGGATTTATTGAGGCCCTTTTTCTATTCAGTATTGTCCAGTTTCCTTAGAGTGAATTCCCTCGGTTCATTCCCCATGACTGTAGAGTGGGGAATCATGTCACGAAAGAAACATGTGATACCCTCTACATGATTAGTCTCGAATAGAGTTTTAGGAATCCCCTATGAGACCTATGTTGGGATCCTCTATCATATTATTTACCATATGTGGGGTTTTAGGAATTAGTGTCACAAATATACACTTGCGTCGATCCCTACATAGTTGGTTAATCTAGTTATTATTTTTGGAGTCCCCCATGGAACTCGGTTTTATTCCCTATCTATTCGTCGATCTATTTTATGTTCTATAATGTGGTTATTATTTGAGATATCTAAAGAGAAAACCCTATTATATAAATACCATTATCAATATTAGGATCTTGAAGTGAGTTCTCCTAGAAGAGTGTTGTCTTGAAACCTTATATAGGAATCCTCAGCTTGCAGTGCAGTTGTGGCCTTACCTCAAGACTTATTGTATACCATGATTATATTTGGGTGTTATTATTATATTTCTCATATTATGATTTTAATTACATTTTTATGATATTACTACAATATTTATTCTTTATGTTTGTCGTTTCTAGGCTGTATTTTTGGGTATTGTTATACTCACCATTGAATGGGATTTTCTTGCACATGTCATGTCTTTTATAGATGATAGAATGATCAATGGAATACATAGTGTATCATGTGAATATAGATAATATATTGGGATATAAATAAATTGGCTCATACTAAGTGTTAAATTGGGAAATAGTACCCTCCATTCTAACAGGTCAGAATTCCTTTCCAGTTTTGGTGAGATTGTATTCATGACTTTATATATTTAAGTACTTATTTCACACTCGGATTGGGAGTTTTATATGTATTAATGAATTGGTATCATTTGTATTTAACTTTAATCTCTGTATGGGTTTTTGAATTTTTTTTCATGTGTGTAGATATCTTCAGATAAGTTATCTCATGTGTGTGATATGCCGACTCAGCACTTGTTGTCATCCCTTGGATTGTTGGGCGTGGGCATGGAGAGTCAAACTTGGCTTCTCTCTAGCCAGGTGCGACCTGGTTGGTTGGGTCAGGAAAGAGTAGTATCAAATATATGTTACATCCTATGACCTATGTTTTGATATTATCTTACTGTGAAATTTTTCTGGGAACTAGGGAAATTTTTCAAAGTGTTTTGAGTTCAGCTCTCATGATGTTGAATCTGGTGTTGGTGTGACAACAAACATTTCTATTCACCATGAATCTAATAACCTTATTACTAACTTAGTAAATTTGGACACTATTTGTAGGGAATTCATTGGTACATACATCATATTATAATGTTTTGTTGTTTCCATATCCTTCTTGAGTCAGTTCTCCATATATACTCTTGATCGTGGTATATCGTTTCTATATCAGGATTCCTATATAATAATTTCCATCTAGGATTATGTATTTGGATAAAAAGGATGATCCTAATAGTTATGAAATGTTGATATGGGGACTGGTTGAAGAGTTGGTACCTATTACTGTTTTTCTAGTCATTCCTCCACCCATCAAGAAGGGAATTATATCAGTATTACTAGCAGATTAGGCATGCAGGATGACGAAACATCATGAGTTTTATTTATAATGACCCCTCTTGTTTTGGGAAAAATGAAACCCCAAAAAATATAAGTACTATATCATGGTAGTTATGTGACTTTTTGGAATCATTAGAAAACCTGTAGACCAGATGATGGTCCAAGCAACAAGCCTTCTTAATCATTCAACAAGGAGATGGTGGGGTCTGGTGAATTTTTAATATAATGAGATGAATATTTCAAGGATAGAGTTTCAGACTTTTTTAGAGAGTAGTTTTCACTAGATATGTTTTAGGACGTTTAAATCCAGGAGCTTCTATAGATTCATCATGGTAGCATGACTATTTCTAATTATTCATCAAGGTTCACTAAACTCTCATGATACTCTATGGATATGATTTGAGATATCTTCATCTATGAAAATACAATTGATAGGGTAATATGTAGATATATTTAGGATATTGTGATACCTATTTATATTATTACCTATTATGGGGTGCAAGAGTGAGCTTTGGTAATGGATAAGATCTTGGTAGAGTAGAAATCATTAATTGGTGCTGGTAGTGGGCATGAAGAAGATGAGACCTCAATGACTAGTAGATAATGGAAAACATATGGATTTGATCATGTGATATTCTTAATGATGTGATCATAGGATAAATGGTATATGGATCAGAAATAATAGGATGGTACTAGTCACCCTAAGGAGAGGTTGTTCTACTATTATGATGGTCAAGGAAATCTCTCACTTAATTGTCTTACCCCTATGCAGCTGACGGAGGTACATTTGATTGTACTCCTAGTAATAGACAATATAAATAAAATAGAGGCCCATATGATAGAGGATGTGGTATATGAGAAGTAATATTTGATATAGATGGCTTATGGATTGACCTATTTCCACAAACACCCCTAGATGGTCCCTTATAGGTACATGAACTGGTGGCCTCAGATGAGGAAAAATACATGAAGTGGAGTCCAATGACCCCATGGCTTCAGGGATGATTAAAGGTATGATATATGTCTTTTCAAACAATTTTATAGTACTGATATAAATAAGTGTGGGAAACTCTTCTCTTACTATACACCTAGTTTGAGACGTAGATATACCAGTTGATCCTTTGTATCAACGCCTATATTTAGAGACTCCTACTAGAAAGAATTCAATGATTAAACACTTTTTATGGAAGTTTAACTTAAATATTAGAGTAGATAACTTACTTTGGGATCTCTATGTAGAAGTGATGATATCTTATGATGCCATACTAGGTACGGACTAGCTATACATAGTTTATTCAAAGATTTCATATTTCAGGTAGATGATGTGGTGTGTCTGTATAGATGGGATTGTTATTCCTTCATTGGTGGGAAGTAAACCTAGAAAAAGTAGCATGGGATCCGAAATTGGATGATATATTCAATTACTCATTGGTTTCCTGGTATTACCCTTGGATTAGTAGATTCAATAATCTAACAGCTTCTTACAGTTGTGGACGAGTATGAGAACCTCTTCCCTAAAGATTTTCATAGATTAACTCCATACCAGGAGATAAGATTCTTCATATAATTTAATAAACGGAAAACCTCCATATCTACAATACTATATTTGATGCCTCCCTCAAAGATTCATGAGATGAGGGTGTAGTTTGAGGGAATGTAGAGGAAGGATTTTTTGCACCCAGTGTGTCAACCTAGGCAGCCCCAGTTTTAACTGCCAAGAAGTAAGAGGAGATTTGGATGTTGTGTGTAGAATACCATCCCCTGAAATAGGTGATAGGAAAGAATAATTGTCCACCACTGAGGAAAAATTATAATTTTTAGTAGTTGATTGGAGAGATATGGTTCTCAAAGATTGTCCTCAGATTGGGTATTCACAAGCTCTAAGTACAGGATGAGGATATACCCAAGATGGAATTTGTATGTCACTATGGTTATTATGAGAAATTGGTTATTCCATTTAGTGTGTTAAGTGGCCAAGTTGTGTTCATGATACTCAAGAAAAACATATTTAATCCTTTCATAGACTTCTTTGTGGTGGTATTTATCAATTAAATCATAGTGTACTCAGCATCTGAGGAGGAGCACACGAGACACTAGGTGATGGTCTTCAACATACGATGGTTGAAGAATATATATGGTAACCACTATAAATGTTAGTTACAGATTTGAGAGATCTAGTTTCTATGAAATTCCATCTCAGTAATGGATGTGTAATTGAAAACATCGAATTTTGAACAAATTTTATCTTGCGAGTCACCCAAGTGAGTTATAGAGGTGTGAAGGTTTCTTAGGATTGAAGGATACTACATGATAATTTTTCTTGATTTATCCATAATATGGACACCCCAGGAATTTTAAATTTACAATGGGAATAATTTTTTGTGGATGTAAATGTGATAGTAGTATTTTCATGAGTTTTAGTAGAAGATAATGAGTGACCCCATATTGATATTTCCAAATGTTGGTGTGGAGTACTTTGTGATTTGTGATTCCTCCAAAATGGGGAATATTTCTGTTATGTGTAGATTTAGGTAGTGATCACCTATGGGTACTAACATTTGAGACCACATGAGGACACCTAAACAAACCATGATCTAGAGATAGCAGTGGTAGTCTTCACCCAGAAGATGTTGTGACACTATCATATGGGTGAGAGGCTTATTATCTATTTTGGCCATAAGTGTATCATGTATATCTTATCACAGAAGGTTATCAACATTATAGATAGTTTATGGATATTTTTTCCCTATGAATAGGACTTTCAGATATTCTATACTTCTGGGAAGGGGAACATGGTGGTAGATTTCCTTACTAAGAGATATAGTTTATAGTTTTTGAGTAATGAGTCAGAGTAGATAGCCTCAATTCAGCTGTCCTTGGTAGATGGGGATAATATGAATTACCCCCAGTTAATGAATGTTACCCCACTACGTCTACATTGTTTTACGGAGGCCCAACTTGGAGATACCAACTATGAGAACCTTCATATTAAAATATCCACTAGATATGATCCTGATGAATTTTATAATGGTGTGGAGCATGTTATTTTTTTCAAAGGATAGATGATGGTACCCATGATATTGTGATAAGAGATTTTAATGAAGTTTTATATGTTTCCCATGAAGTTATATCAATGTGTGGAAAATTTATATGAGGACCTTTGAAATAAAATCTTGTTGATGGGGATGAAATTATTTTCTGCATATTATATCTCATGATGGCATAATTTTTAATAGTTGAAGACTGATAACCATGTTCTAGTGGGTTTATATCAACCCCTTCAGGCTCCAGAGTGGTAGTGGTATTGTGTATCTATGGAATTAATGATAGGGCTCCAATGATCTTCTGTAGGAAATTATTCGATCTGGTTCTTAGTAAACTAATCACCATGTTAGTCTATTTCCATACTATCTTAGATTAGAGTTTAGTTGAAATATTAGGGAACCTTTATATTCAGGTGATAATACAGCATAATGGAGTTCTCTCAATGATAATTTCATACCATGATTTTTACATCACATCACAATTATGTAGAGTATTACATGAGTCCTTTGGGAATAAGTTACATTTGAGAAAGGGTTTTCACCCCTACAC
Organism: Viscum album; assembly: GCA_963277665.1. Classification (NCBI taxonomy): domain Eukaryota; kingdom Viridiplantae; phylum Streptophyta; class Magnoliopsida; order Santalales; family Viscaceae; genus Viscum; species Viscum album. The sequence continues at coordinate 1,777,074,808 of OY728131.1, read as the reverse complement.
AAGTGGCCAAACTAAGAGGACCATTCACATTTGGGAGTACATGTTGAAAATTTTCATGTTGTACTTTGGAGAAAGTTGATAGGATCACTTTGATTTGTTGGTGTTTACATAAAACCATATATATCATTCCACCATTGACATGGATCTATTTGAAGCCTTTTATTAGAGACCTTGTAGGTCCCCACTATGCTAGATAGCCCATGAGAGTCTTTACTCATGGGACCAGAGTTGTTATGAGAAATGTAAGAGAATTTTTAGATCATCTAGTAGAGAAATGGGACTTCCCATAGCAGTCATAAGTCTTATATGTTCTGATAATGCAATCCTTTTGATTTCTATGAGGGATATCATGTGTTTCTGAAGGTCTCACCTTAGTGAGGATTGCATATATTTCACCAGGGCTACATGTTATCTTCAATATTCATTTTATCTGTCCAAATACTATGTAGGGTTGGAGAGGAGGCATACCACTTATCCCTCCTACCGTAGTTATACTGATTACATGGTGTCTTCTATGTATCTTATCCAGGGAGATGTGGGAATGACATGACCCATGTTATCTACTGGGGATAACTGGATTTTGAGGATGGAGTTACCTTTGCAGAGTACTTAGTAGATATCGTTGATTGGTAGGAGATGATCCTTCATGGGTGATATAATCCCTTGGTGCATATTCAGTTTTAGCATGAGAATATTACTTATAGAACCTATGAGTTTGAGAACCATATGCAAGCCCAATAACTACATCATTATTAGTATAATTTTTTCTTTTTGGAAAATAATTACGTAATGTGGGGAGAGTTTAACATCCCTATTTGTTCTTGTAACAATTTAGAAATTTTTAATGTATTTTTTTGGATTCAATTGTTGAAAAAACATGAGATTCCAATTACCGATATTTATATACTAAAATTTTTAAATATATTATATCACATGTATGTAGTTTTTCTGAAATAATAGAATAATTATTGATTAGAGACATGAATTGGAAATCTAAGACCTTAATTGAATAAGTATTGTGAATTTTACCCTAGGCATGATATAAGCTTTGTTGTATATAGGTGTTTCGTGAAAGTAAAATCATGGGATAATTTGTAATTTATCAAATTAGTAAATTAATTACTTATTTATTATATCACCATAGCCTAAAATCTTCTATATATCCATGGATATGAAAAATCCTTAGGGTTAGCCACATAGCTCTAGGTATTGATATAGGAGCTATTGAAGGATATTTCTTGGATGATCAATAGTGGATCATGATTTTATGAATCAGGTGCCAATATAGCTCGCGGATATCATTACAAAAAATAACTAGTAATTGTTCTTCATCAATTATTGATCTAAACTGGAGGTATGGAATTCTCATCATATGGATTTGTACTAATTTTTTTATCCAAATTTATCATGAATTAATATCTTAAAAATTAATTCATACATTGATCATTAATTAATGGTTTTTCATTAAATTACTAGAAATAATAATTTTATTATTGCTTGATTAATGGTTCTTTGTTCATCGTTCTAACAATGACGAGTCAACGATTACATAAAAAATGTTTGATGATCATTCCTCTTATTGTGATTTGCCTTCTTCCTCCACCATTATTCTTATGTTCATCATCAACATTCCATTTGGATGATGGTTTGACAGATACCTCATAATCAATAATTGTACAAAAGTTCATTGGTGAAATGAATCAACACTATACGTTCATGTTCGAGATCAACAATGGGATCAAGGTTAGATAACAATGTTGATGGATCAAGGTCATATTAGAATTATTTATGAATTTTTTGGTGTTGTAGTGACATCATGGTGCTACATGATCAATTCCCACGTGGATCAGATGGATAGAATTTTTCCATCAATGGTGGAAAGTATTGGTCAACCCATATCCACATTCACACGATAGATTAGTGGGGAAAATCAAGTGGTAGAAGTGTGAAAACAATCCTGAAGAACCTATGGGTTCTATAACATTTCTAACTATATGGAGTGTAGACTAAAGAACACACATTGGGTGGTCCGCTCCTATAGATATAGGCTTCAAATGCATAAAATAATATCAGACACCAATTGACATGTGTCACATGTCGTGTCACTTATGCATGGTGGCTCAGTTTGTGCCCTCGAATTACATAGGCACATACATGGAAAGGTACCCGGGCATGACCATAGTACACGGTCATGTAATGTTTCTCACACACATCCAGTTACCTTGACATGTCCTAGTACATGGGTTTGAACAAAGTACCTGGGAATGACCAAGGTACATGATCATAATCTGGAGCACACAGGTAAACCTGGGGCTGGAAAGACTTTTCATTTACACCTCATACTTGCAGTGTAATTTCTCTAGGATTTCATGATTCCCTTGTTCTCTTCCATATGGTTATTTTTTTTACTTAGGGTGCATTGTCTTGGTTCATTACCCATGAGTGTATAGTGTAGAATCATATCCCGAGCATAGGATGTGATCCTCTCTGTGGGATTAGTCTCATATAGGATTATAATAATCCCATGTAAGAAATTTTGTGGAATCCTATAACATATAATCTGACCTATGGGTGGTTTTTAGATTTAGTGGCATCAAAATTCATGGGCATTGATCCCCAATATAGTGGGTAAATCTTGTTAGTATTTGTAGTTCCCCCCATGGACCTGGGTGTGAATCTTTATATTTGTATAAATCTATTTTGATTTCTAGAACATAGTTACTCTTAGATATACCTGATGATAATGACTTTTCGAATAAATGACATAAGTATTATCCAGATCCTGGAGCGAGTTATTATAAATAATCATTATCTTGAGACCTTAAGCAGGAATACTTGGCTGATATTGCAGTTTCGGCTGTACCTAGAGACTTTGTGTGTACTGTGAGTATATCAAGAAGTTATTATTTTATGTCTCATATTCTAATATACATTCCCTAGTGATGGGATGGAATCTCTCATGATACATTGTGTTTGGTGTTTTTGGGGGGTCCTTATGGGTATTATTATATTCACATATTCATAGGACTTTGATCATACATATAGTGTACTATGTAGATGATAGAGCATTTTACTGGTGGACCAGGAGCATAGAGAGAAAATTTTAGTGTATATAGACCATGGTTCATACTAGGTGTTACATTTAGTATTATTCCATTCCTTTATTATAGGTTGGAATTTCTAGTTTTTGTGGGCCTTTATTTCCCCCTTCATGCTTTCTAGTACTTTATTAAAACTGTAATTGTGTGGTTTAGATATATGAATGCATTGATATCAGTTATATATACCTTTAATCATCGTCAGTGTTATTAGAGATGTGTGTGTGTGTGTGTGAAATTGCATTAGGAAAAGGCCTCATATGTGTGTGATATGCCTACCCGATGCTTATTTCTATCCTCAGGACTTTTATAGGTGGTTCTAGGGTGTCACGCTCAGCTAATCTCTTTCCAAGAGGGCCCCAGTAGGTCAGGTTGTGAAATTATCTATTAAAAGTGTGGGATCCAATGACTGATATGACACTATAGGATTATTCTTCAACCTCAAACAAGATTTTTTCCCATGTTAATGTATATGTTAGGATCTATTATTGAGAACTCAAGTTAAAATACAATTATTTATGTGGGAGTTCTTAAATATCATAGGAAGTCCATTCAATCATTTGGAGTGATAGAGTATCAAAATTTAATGTATTCAATAATCACTAGAAAATGAGAATTAATACAGTGATACTACGTTATGTGGATATCATGCATGGTGAACCATAATGAATCAGAAGAAGAAAATTTGAGTCACTAATAATTGTAATAATCTCAACCATAAGTAAAATAGGATCACACTATGAGTTAAAAAAAGAGGATTGATCACTTGAAGTAATGTTTCTACAACTTGGTGCATGATTTTTTGTTCGTTTCATTGGATATCCACTATGTAGTGTCATTCAATAGTCTGTACGGGTCATTTGGATCACTAGAACAATGGAGTCATCCAATAGAACATTGATATTTTAATATCAAACAATTATTTTCTATATGTTATATATTTAAAAATCAAAATTGTGTTAGTCCTGATTCTCTCATGAGAATGAAGGATACAAAGAATCAGTGACAATATTATAGAATGATATAATTGGAGCCACAACTATATTTTGTGTTATTCATGCATACAAAGAATATTCATCATGTTGGTTTTATAAAACAAGGAAGTGGTTTATTTAGGATTTAAATGATGTCAATTATAACTATGTTACTATAAAAATAATATACTTGTTATAAATGTATGATTTCTATGAATTTTGATTGATAATAATTTTAGAAAATGAAATTTTTGAATATCAATAAATATTAAATCATAGAATAAGAAAAAGTTGAATATAGGACAATAAATTCAATATTTTTAATATTTTTTAATTTATAGAAAAATGAGAAGAGAATCAATATTTTCTAAAACCAGAAAGCCTTGTGTATCAAAAAAGAGAGAGGAATCAACCTCAAAACTATTAAAAATTATATTAAGTATAAAAATAGAAGAATGATATATACCTCTATATATTCTAAAGAGTCAAAGAATATAAATAATAAACCTACAACTATCTCTTTTCACTGAAAAAGAAGAAGTGGTCAATGTTTCTATAATGGTTTCTTATATTTAAATGTTAGATAGGAAAAAATATATAGCCTTTGACTGGTTCAACTGATATGAAAAACGTCTTTCAAAGTATAAGAATATGATCCCCATGATATATCCATATCATAAAGGTAGATTGGGAAGAGAGTAGAGAAATGAAACTCCCATTTGTAATAATCCTATATGTCAAAACTATTGGATATTGGAGATCCACTAGGATTAAAAATCATAGTATTTGATTTTATTGTGGTTTTACTTTTTTTTTCTTTAGGTGTGAGATGTCTTATGCCCATGATGTTTGTGTGGGTGTCCCCCTTCTTCCCATAAAAGGGGGATTTATAAAAATAAAAAAATTGATGGCCTTCGGGCCGTTTGATGGATGTTCAAGAATAAGGCCATGTTGTATAATGTATTTCTGTTCACATCATTTCAGTTTATGACTTTAATGTTGGTTTGTTTATAGGACAATTTAATAACATGTGGCGCTATTATAAAAAACATCATTGAAGACCGATGGTACCAGTATAAATAATTTCATATCAAAGAAGTGGATGATACTTACCATAGGGACATAGATGACACTCGGTTAACACTTGTGTATGACTTGAACAACACTTATTATCCCTAAAACATTGTAGTTATAATAATATTCATGTATCTAAAATTTTTAAACATGAAAATGAGTAGGATCTCTCATCTAGGACAAAATTTATTAAATATATTGTGTTGTTGTTGATGTATATTAATGTATTATGTACTAATGTGAGGGTTTAGTGAACATATATATATATATATATCTTAATTGGTATATAGGTTCAATCATAAGAGGGGGAAAATAAGATATAAATAAAATCTATTTAAATGTTTGGAGAATTTATTCACCACCTTTAAATGTCCTTCTATGAACACTAGGGACTTCAGTTAGCATGGGTAGTTTTTTGGATAAAGATATAGAATATTCCCTTGAAATACAAAACATGTTTTTTGTGATGGATAAATTTTTAATTATACCAGGTTGATTGTCATAAATTATATATTTGGTATGATAGGGGTGTATGATTCATATCATAATCCTTGTACATAAAGTTGATTAGATATCTAGCATTATTAATTTTATATATTACATATATCGGCCTTCAATATTATCTAGTTGGGGTAGGTTTAGTATATTTTGAATCATTTCTTCAGTTAAGGTTTAACCAACAAAGAATTTATCCTATCATATGACGATTATAAATTATCAGTCCTCAATTAGTATTGAACTTAATGAGTTTATGATTATACCTAAATAAGAATATATGAGAAGTGTTTATATATTCGGTGAGGGGAATGTGATTTTCTAATAAATAAGTGTGAATTCCATGTGATATGTTCATAAATATTGTTCTTCTATACTTAGATAATTTTGAATGTATGAGTTGATAATTGGGATTTACATACTATGTGTCATGTAATTAATCAATGTCTTTGAAAATGGGATCATTTGATTATGAATTAATGTATTTGATAAAGTTTATGGATATTGACTTTGAGATATATATGTTTCATGGAGACCACACAAGATCCATTTATATCTTGAGTAGCATTGTTGTTTTTCTAGAAGCGTCTCTTTGGTTATAGTCATGAATTTGGTCATTCATATTTTTTAAATGTTATAAAGACTGATAGGTTCATACTTTTTAGTTGAATGAATGGAAATTTAGTTTTAATATATCATTATTATCTATGTTTAATATAATAAATTTTTTGGTGTAATTGGTTATCTGTTTTTGAATATTAAATGTATGAATTCTTGGATAACAGTTACAAATTGTTTTTAACCAAAGGCATTAATTATATGCTTCATAACATTTGAGTAAAAGGATAGAGTATGGAGAGAATCCATAAGGAGGATATAATTAGTTTAATGATATAAAAACTGAACTTTTTCTTTATGGTACTTTCTATTGACCCTCCTTACTCGATGTTCTCTTCTCTTTCTCCCATTACACGTATAAGTACAACCATATTGTGTTCGAAAGAAGGATACTTCGTAAATGTTGGGTGATTCTTCAAATTGTGGATACCCTAGGAAGAAATAGACTTATTATTGCTTCAAGTGATCCCCATAAAGCTAGTGTTATTAAAGAATGTGGCTTAGTAATCATCTATAATTGAGTTATGTTATTCATTGTAGTTTATGTATGGTATTTGTTTTAATAGAATTAATTATCTTGGTATTGGTTTTTTTTTTGTGCTTGGAAAACTATTTTTCAATATGAAGAAACCCATAAATAGATACATGGGATGTTTTTACATCAAATCATATTGATATTTCATAAACTATGGTTGGAGATGAAATAAATATAGCACTCAATATATGGTAACCCCTTATTAGTTAGTTTTTATTGAATTTTCATTTTTATAATTTTTAGGTAATAAATGAAAATAATCAATCTGAAATTTTTTCTCTTGAAATTCATGTATATTTGGATTCATAATAAATATTTGTATCATCCACATGATTATATTTTTAAGGGGTTAAATTATTTTATGGTGCATTTATAATATATCTAGGTGTTTATTTTATAGGTTACAACATTTATTGAGATTCACATAGTAAGAAAAAAAAATATTCTATTTTATCTATAATTGAATAAGGATGTGGTATATCTATTATTATATCATATCTACTCATATAGTATAAAATAGTAATTAATTAATAATAATGATGATAATAATGCTCACATGAATTTTATCTTCAACACACATGAGAACTGGTTGTATATCTATGGTAAAATAATCAAGGATATACCACACTTATCCATAGTCATGGTTAGAGCATGTAATTATTTGTTTGAATTTATTTAATCCCTTATAAAAATGATTTAGATGATTAATGATTTTATAACATGATTCTATAAATATTTCTTATGAAAAATGTTTATTTTTAGACTATTATTTGCACCCATGTTCACATGTTCTTTCTGACTTAATACTTCCACAATTGAGAGGAATCTAAAACATTTTTCATCACTTTATATTTCTATCTTCTTGAGATAATATCAGGCTATGATATGAATTCTAGGACTTTCCATGTTTTTTCATCAAATAGAAAAATAATTTTAGAAGATTTAATAAAATAATTGAGGCATTTATTTATTTTATTTAGCACTTTTTAACTAATTAATTTACCTTCCTATTTTTATCCTCGTATAAACCGTAAAATAAATGCATTATCCTCCTTAGGATGATCTAATATAAATATCCATTCATACCCATATAATTGATATTTTAATGATTATTTTTCAATATATAGGTGTGGGAAGGATTCATTCATGGAGAGGTTTTTGATGGATAATGAGTTACTTTATGCACATAAATACACATTATATCATAATTTTATATATATTTATTTTGATTGTATCTCCATTCATTTCACATAGATATTTTTATTTGGAAATAAAAAAATATTCTTGGTTCAAAAAAATCATTATATTCTTAGTTATTATATAGTAACCGACACTTTGAGGGATACATACAAAAGTGATAACTCATTACTTCCAAAGATAAAGAGTTGTATATGACTAACTTTCATTTTGATTTTATGAATTAGGATTGTCTCCTATCACATTTATGGTATACTTTTTTTTATTTCTAAGGGTTTCAATGTAACTTCTCAAAAGTACCCATATACCACATTTAAAATTATAATTGAGTTTTCTTGTCCCATTTTGTATCTCATGGGGTTGAATTTAATTTTTTTACATAGGGTAAAATACAAATTTTATTTATAAGAGTGTGAAATATTTATTGTCAGACAAGGATTTATTTATTAATCTTATATTTTAATATTTTACCATCATACCCCACCAAATTTATTTGATTTTTAAAGTACCATCCCATAAACATAAAAATAATTTTAAGTCAAGGTTAATCCTTTATTATTAATACATTATTTTAATTCCCAGAATGTAGATATATGAAATTCATGATAAAATTTTTTTAGAAATTCATATTTATAATAATTTAGCATAAATTTTATGATTTTTATAGCATCATTGACCCGATTAGAGACTCGAAAAGTGATATCAGATCATATGAAACTGTAGACACCCAAATCTTGACATACATGGTCATTACATTACTTTTTTCAGAATAATTAATACCTAACAAAAACAGACACACAAGGACTGTAATAGTTTAGTGTCTTTGGAAACTCGGAATTTAATCTTCAAATAGTGGTGAAAGATCTTCAACATCTCCCATAAAAATCTTCTCCTTTGGTTTTCTTACCTAAACCTTTATTTATATCCTGGGGAAAAGAAAACATAAAAAGGGTGAGCTCAAATTATCATTAAGTGAAAGCATGGGGAAAATAAAACAAACCATATACATTTGAACATAAAAACATGAACATAATGTTTAAACATCAAAATCTTGAGAAATGACATTAAAAATGGAAGTACATAAGGCATAGATCATATAGGAACATCAATCATTATAAAATAGCATGGGAATAAAACATTTAATTGTGGAAAACCATTAAGAACATGATATGATTTCCATAGTATCCAAAGCATTGCTGCCAAGACCATCTTAGTGGACAAAGTCCCTTTCTGAATCAAGTTCAGTCCTCATTCCGTCCTGTATCACTGAACCGGATTAACTTAACATTCCAGCCATTTCTATATCATGAGATATAAATCTTTACCCAATGCATTATAGGGAGATATAGTTCCCACCCATCTCATAATGAAATAATTATTACGTGTGCTACAACATAAACAAAAATCATTCATCATAACCCAAATAATAAAATGGGTTTCATAAACATCATCCCATCATGACATAATCCATATAAAACAAATGGATATCATTTCATTATAAGAAAAGTGAAACCATGTAAATAATAGAGACATTATACGTGAAATATAAACATGCTAAATAATGTCATATTATATGGAAAATAGTTTTGATAAAACACTTGAAATGAATTCTTGAGGAAAATATCCATTCTCCTTAAAAATCATTTTCCTTTCACAAAATTTAATTCAATTTTAAAATAAAAGGATTTTTTTGAAAATAGTCAGAAAATTTTGTAGAGGAAACTTCATTGAAATAATTCGTTATGAAACCATAAAAATCCATTCACACCGTATAAGTTAAAAATAACATTCTTCTCGTACTTTTATCGGAAAAGTCAAAAAGTACCTCGTATGGTAATCAAAAGAATGATTCCTTACATACCATGAAGTAAAAGTAAAAAATGGGTAAAAAATAATTTAAACATACATGAAACCATTTTTAGAAAATAGTTACATGGATAATAAATATAACCCTAGTAAATACTTAGGAATAAACAATCTCGGATAAAAAAGAGATTTGAAAAGTTATCCCTTAACTTAGATCTGATATGCTTTGTACGTATCCGAACATCCTGTATAATGATTTAAATAATTTCATTGACTTATTACAGAATCATATTCATTGTTATGATATCATATATAGTTCAGTTATGAATTTATATTACCCGTTCTTTTGTAAGTTCCATGTTAAAGTAGAGTTTTGGGTAAAATCGTTTTATTTATAGTACATGTTTGGAATTATTGTTCTTGATATTATTATTACTTATAGCTTGATTTACTTACTTCCAAAATGTAAATCATGATTTATATATCATAAATATATTCATTATATATATATATAATAGATATATAAATGAAATGAAATACACCTTTCATGGAGAGGGTAGGCAGTACATACGCATGAACACTGTTTTCATTTCATTATTGAATTAAATGGAATTAAGTAAATGAAAAATATATGTATATAAATACAGTACCATTATTATGTAATATATTTCATTATTATTTATTATATATAATTTATAATAATTCTTGTATGGTTAATCATGGAACACAAATCTCATCCTGTTCGTGGAGACGGTAGTCCCTACGTACGCACGAGCGATGATATCATTCCCATGACCATCGAATTGTATTTAAGTGTATGTATAATATTTCATAATCAATATCACTTTAAAATAATCATATATAGTTATTTATTTACACCATTATACCCATCCAAGTAAGGTGGTGGTAGAAAAAATATTACACCACGGCGTGGAGACGGTATTCTGTACGTACGCACGCGCGGTAATTTTATTTTCGTAGGATGATAGAAGATGAAATTGGGTTGTTTAATATTTATAATAACATATCCGTATATGAGTGATACTGATGTTATTAATTTATTATGAAACAAATAATGAATAAGAAGTAGAAAATAAATAAATTGGAAATAATCAGTAAAGGATATTAACTCTTCTTTGACGCGCCTCTTCTTAACCTCCTCATAAAGAACTAGGGTTGGTCTTTTGAAGAGACCAGAACCTCAAGAATATTTCTAGGGAAGATTATGAGGGAAATGGGCAGGGTTTGTCTGAGCTTCAAGGCTCAAAATGGTGTGAATAGAAGAGGGAGGGGGTGCCCTATTTATAAGGGATGAGAGGGCACCTTTGGAAAAACTTAAAATATTATTTTATAATAACGTCATATTCGGTATATAATAGGTCCAAATTGATTTATTTCGATGATAAAGTGGGTATGGGTCGAAATTCTCTCAACCAATAGGTTTTAGACAAGTTTAGGTTACTATTTTAACATTATCATTTAGATTTAACTCTATGTTAAATAATTTAACTTTTACCGTGTCTTCTTGTTTTCGTACACTATATGGTTAATAAACTTACTCTAACAAGCCAAACGAACCCCAAGTGGTTCATTATTAATATATATAACCATATCTCAGTCATTTAGAAGAACCTTATATTTTTAGGAATATAATAACAACAAATAATTTAATATTTGATTTAAAAACTATTTTATGTCAATTTTGACACTATTTGGTAATTGATTTTTGGTAAAAATCATAAATGCATGATTATTTCGAAAAAATTTAACTAAATCAATAATAAATGTCATATTAACCTATAAAATTAGTTTAATTCAGAAAAAGTCTCAAATTACATTTATTTGTGTATTTATAACATCAATTATGTTAATATTTCATTATTATGGTAATTATTGCATCATCATTATCTCATAAATAAATTAGACTATATAATATCTAAAAATTATAAATAAAATTAAATTATATATGAAATATATTTATATTTCTAATGAATATTTATAGTCGAATTTATCTTATGTATAACCTTATATTAAAAATGATTTACTTATTAAACATTGATTTTAACTATTTTAACTCTTCTTTAAATAAAATATAAATAAGTGTCCTAATCTAATACAAGTGGATCTAAATGATAATATTATATTCATAAGGTTTTTTTGGTCGAATTAAACTTATAAAATAGAATTAGGACATGTGTTAGGAAAATAATAATATCATTCTTAACCTTAATTACCCTATTTACTTTATACCGTGGTAAATAAAAGTATAATATACTATTCACCAAAAATTATTTTTATTATATGGAACAAAATTTTACTCCTTGATATTAATAGTGTCTCTCATAATTTCTAAATTACACTCAAAGAAGCAGTAAAATTATGTTTTATGTAAATTTTCAAATTCTTCTAGGAGGTGGATAAAAGACGGTGAAACGTTCAATAAAATTTTTATATATCTAAATTATTATAAAATGACTCCAATGAATTACATTGAACTTATATAGGTATTATGTATCAATTTTTACCTAAACTAAATTTAAATAAAACAAATAATTATTTAAATAAAAAGTCGGTTTTTAAATAGTAACCTAGTGTTTTCACTATTCATCAAAAATTGAAAGTTTTCAGAAAAATACAAAAAATTCACCCTAGGATAATTTTGATATTATGAATCCAAAAATGAAATCCATTTTGAATGATAAAATTTAAATAAATTCAAAAAGTGGCTATTAATATTCATAACGGAATGTTCATAATAATATTATAATAATATCCTGTTTATTGAAACTTTGTATTGCGTACTACACACGCTATCGAATAAGGTCTTGATTACGTGTAATGCAAGCCAATTCAAGGCTGCGTGTAGTGAAAGCTCCGTTTAGTGTTTCATATAACACAATCAAAACATTTTTCATTTATACATTAAACGAAATCTATACTTAATGTTGTGTAGAATAATTTCCACAAAACTAATTTGAAATTGTGTATAACACGAGTCAAGAATAGTGTTGCGTATTCTGCAAGTTAATACAATGTTGCGTATAGTACAAGATAATCTTGGTGTAGTGTATAATAGAAGACATCAAAGAAATTAAAAAAAACATATCTCATAAAATCTTGGGGTGTTACATTCTACCCCCCTTAAAATGAATTTCACCCTCAAAATTCATCGGGGTTACAAATGGTTTATTACTTGTTTCATGACCCATCCTCGGGACCCGTGCCATGACTACCCCAAGCCCGCCTCCCATAGGCCAGGGGCCGGCGACTAGCACCAAGGCGGAAATCCCGATAAAAGGGTAAGGCATTGCCTTATAAAGTAAACAAACACCACAGAGTAAGCCAGCATAAGTAAACACTAAGTAAACTGGATGGAATAGTAAGTGCAGAATGTAAATGGGCCAGAATACAAACCCAAACTGAAAGTAAGTACAACTGGAAAGAAAGTACAGTAACTGAAAGTAAAGAAGCAGTGTCGAGTCGTCCACTGGAAGTCCCACCTGAAGGGTGGGTACAGATAGCCTTCTCAGCTCCTCGGGTCCAGCCATCCGCTCTGTGTACGTCCCGCCGAGTGGTCCACCTCTAGGTACCAACTTGCTCCACAAGCCTCAACCACGATCAGCGCTGTCCGTCGTCTGCATCCAACACAATGTAGTGCGGGCATAGCCCATGCAGGGGTGAGTATATGCTACCCAGTAGGGACCCTGAGACCCCTGAAGGTCTCCCAGAATCCACAAATGATAATCCACAATGGAAAGATACAATCCTAAAGTAACATCCAACACTACTTAGGTATAGCCCATACATATACCTAAGTCATCAATTCCAGTTCGGCTCCAACATCCGAGCCCAAGTACAATCACGTCCACATAGGAAAGTACAACCCAATCCACTCATGAAATCACATCCCAATCCACATAATAAAGCAACACAATCATATCAAAGATACTTATTGAAAGTCAAGACTCAGCTCAGACAGGTATACTTCTTCATAAGGTGATAGAGATGATCAGATGTATCCACTGATTCATCTGAGCTGGGACCCACGTTGGATACTAAAACAACTAAGCTGTCAGACCCACATAGGATATAGACCAGCTTCTCTGCCAGACCCACGTAGGATACAAGAACAGATTCAAACATTGCCAGACCCATGTAGGATACAAGAACAATAGTCATCATCGTCGAACCCACGGAGGATTTCAGTACGGTCGTCATCGCTCCCGAACCCATGGAGGATTTCAGTGTAGCCATCATCGCTGCCGAACCCACGGAGTGTTTCAGTGGAGTATTAATTGATGATGAACCCATGGATATTTCAGTGCAGTTGTCATCGCTGCCGAACCCACGGAGGATTTAAGTGCAGTCGTCATCGTCCTCGTAGTCGTAGCCAGCTCTAGGGTTCCCGCACACAACATGCTCAATTCCGAGAGGGTCCTCTCCACGAGCCAAGGGGGTTGATACATCAACTTAAACGTATTCTAGATTTTATGAATCCCAATGTTTCGTCTCGAAAAAAGAACTCAACGTGACAGACGGTGCGTCAATCAGACGCCCGGTCTTAGAGTTATTGGCCTTTTCATCCTAGGGGCCCGGTTGGTTTTTTAGTCAAACCAACCCGACCACACTCCAACTGCATCCAAACCTCGAGTGGAGTAATAAAAAAGGTACGTCTCACTATGAGGAATCCAACAAAGTTGATGGAACGTCATTCGGACGTCCGGAGCTCAAGTTATAAGCGTTTCTGCTCCGAGGACCCGGTTGGTTTCGTGTTCGAACCAACCCGTCCATACCCCAAGTTCTCCAAAACCTTGAGTGTAATATACTGAAACGACTTTCCCGATCCAAGGATCGTATCGCAATAGACGGTGCGTCGATTTGAGGTTCGTAGCTCAAGATACAGGCATTTGAATGGAACTGTCTGAAAAAAATTGGGGGTTTTGGGCCCGGACCGACCCGGCCCAAGACCCCCTGGGTCAATCCGGTGTGGCCGGTTGGCATGGCACGGGTGTGGCCTACGTGGCCAGACAGCACAGCCACCTGAGCTGTCGCGGAAAGGGGATGGGGGTGCGCTGCCCCCTGTTTTAAAACCGCGGCCCCCGACGTGGGGGTCGCTCCCATGCCAACCGGGGGCTACACCCCCCGGCTCCTCCAATCGGTCAGCCCGGCTGGCCGGCTAGTGCCGCCTCCGCACAACCCCGCGGTCCTGCTCCTCCGAGGCGTCGGCGGCCGCCGGTTCTGGATGCCGCTCCCTGGTCCGCTGCGGCTAATGGTCGCAGCCTTGGTCTGATCGGCGCAGCGCAACGGCGCCGCGCCCCTCCACCATGGCCCGAGTCTGGTTGCGGCTTCTTCGTGGTTCTCCAGCATGTCGCAACAGCACCGCGCCCCTTCTTCATGGCCCGACTCCGGCCGCGGCTTCGTTCGGCCTCTATGGCATCACGCGACAGCGCCGCGCTTCTTCACTCGTTCCTTTTACTTCCGTGCGGTGCCGTTGCACCGCGCTGCCTTTCCTTGTGCCACAACAAGTACAACATCAAAGGGGGAGGAGGGTCAACCGTGTTTGTGAAGTCCGACCTCCTCCCGTTATAACGATAATAGGAGGCCCAAAATATAAAAGTTGATGAATGACAAAGAATTCACGAACAAAAAAAAATTAACTCTTACCTCAAGGAGTTGTCGAACGATGGTCGTTGAGGAGAAAAGAACGTCACAGAAGACGGTGTCACGGAGGACGGCGTCGTAAGCGTCTTCGGCATTCGCCCGATGAAGGATGTGGCACATCGTTGTTCTACGAATAAGGTGTCTCTCACCGGCTGTGGAGAGGTGAGGAGATGGAACAACGATTCCCTTGCGGTGATGGAGTTCTTTGTCGTAGACTCGGCGTTCTTCGCGTTCTTCGACGAGGATGAAGTTATTCTTCAAGAGCACAAGAGTCCACTCCTTTCCACACAATTAATCACCCCCTCCCCAATAAAATAAGTCATGTCTTATTTTATTATCACACAAGCATGCCATTAATTTGAAATTCAAAAAGAAACTCCTTCAATTAATTCACATAATTAAAGAGCGTTTAATAATCCAAATTTAATTCGAGGGTTGACTTGCCATTTAAAAAGGGGTTGCGGGTGAGTTACAAAATTAAATGCACGTGGGAGGTTTTAATGGATTTTAAGGGGTGGGTCTCGTGTGGGCCCTCACTTCACTAATATCCTACCTAGTGGAGTTAGGATATTAGTGGGTCCCACTCCAACCACCATGCATAGGTTATACTACTTAGAATAGAAAATAAAAATTTTTGCACAAATTTTTATTTCACTCCTTAGTAAACCATTTTTTTAATAACCACACCTGAGCAAACGCAACTCCAGAAAAGGTGTTCCTAGGCAATTACCGGCGCTGCGGTTCCATCGATGCCTTCGTATTTTGATTCTGAGCACCGATTTAAAAGTTAGAAAAACCCGCTCGTTCATTCACTGAACGTACCCAAGCTAAACTCTGGAAATTGATTCTGGGCACACCGGGCCTTGGAATCAGGTGCCGTCAGAAACTACGTACTCGTAAAATCCCAAAAAAAATTAAGAAAAAAATTTCCATTGAAATTTACGGGACTTTACATTACTCCCACCTCAGGGATTTACATCCCTGTAAAGATACATCACAAACTAGGGGAACAAATGAGGGTACTGAGCACGAATCTGAGCCTCCCGCTCCCAAGTGATCTCCTAGAGGTTCTCGTGCTGCCATCTGATGCGCACTAGAGGAATAGACCGCCCACGTAGGACCCGCTCCTGTCGATCCTCGATCTCCACCAGGACTTCTGCAAAAGTCGCCCCATTGTCAATGTCCAACTCCCCATGGTCTATGATATGCGTCGAGTCGTGCATGTATCTCCTCAGCTGAGATACATGAAAGACGTCGTACACCCGGTGCAACTGAGGTGGTAGAGCTAGGCGGTAAGCCAACTCACCAATCCTACTGAGAACCTATATGGTCCGATGAAGTGCGGAGATAACTTGCCGCCCCGGCCAAATATCCTTAATCCACGTCGAGGTGAGACCCGCAAGAAGATGTGGTCGCCATCCTCGAACTCTAGTGGTCTCCACCTCATGTCAGCCTAAGAATTCTGCTGGCTCTGAGCTGTCTTCATCCGCTCCTGGATGACCTCGACCTTCTCTGTCGTGGCTTGGACCATCTCTGGACCCACAAGTGCTGACTCCCCAGGGTCTGTCCAGCACAGAGGTGATCTGCAAGTTCGGCCATACAATTCCCCATATGGTGCCATCCCGATGGTGGAGTGGTAGCTGTTGTTGTACGTGAACTACACCATGGGTAGGTGGTCCTCCCAGCTGCGACCAAAGTCTAGGACACATGCACGGAGCATGCCCTTGAGTGTTTGAATGGTCCTCTCCGTCTGACCATCCGTCTGAGGGTGAAAGGTGGTGATCAGACGTAGTTGCGTCCCGAATGCCTCTTGCAACCCCTTACAAATATGGGAAGTAAAACGAGCATCTCAATCGGATAATATAGATGATGTCACACCATGAATCCGTGCAATCTCCTGAACATAAAGAAATCCCAAGCTCTCTACTGATCCCTTCTCTCTAATGGGTAAGAAGTTGGCCGACTTGGTGAGTCGGGCGACAATCACCCAAATGGAGTCGTGACCTCTAGAAGTACATCGAAGTCCAGTCACGAAGTCCATAGATATCCCGTCCCACTTCCACTCCGGGACCTCCAAGGTCTGCACCAATCCTGCTGGTACCTGGTGCTCCGCCTTCACCTGCTGGCAGGTGAGGCATTGAGAAAAGAACTCAGCTACAACCTTCTTCATACCCGGCCACCAGTGCTCTCATCTGAGATTTTGGTACATCTTTGCCACTCCTGGATGTACCACTAAAGGGGAAGTGTGAAACTCCCTCAGCACTTCCTTTTGTAAAGCAGCTAGTACCACGGTACGTCCTTTGAAAAGGACGACATGCTCTCCTCCCACAGAGAATCCATCATGTGCCTGTCCTGAGGATATATGTGCACACCGCATCTCACAGTCAACGTCCCCACACTGTGCCTCTCTAACCCGCTGAAGAAGTGGAGGAGTGACTGTGAGTGACTAAAGAAAGACTACTCCATCTCTATCCATGAAGGATATCTGCAAAGCAGCTAGCAACTTCGTCGCCTCCCCGGGTAGCTGAATGCCCATCCTCCTGCTGAGAGCATCGGCTACTACGTTCCCCTTTCCAGGAGTATAGACTATCTCAATGTCATAGTCTTGGAGGAACTCGATCCATCGCCGCTGTCTCATATTCAGGTCCTTCTGTGAGAAGATGTACCTAAGACTCTGATGGTCAGAGTAGACTGTAAAGTGCTCACCCATCAGATAGTGTCGCCACATCTCTAGAGCGAAGACCACTGCTGCTAACTCCAGGTCATGGGTAGCGTAGTTCTTCTCATGCTGCCTCAACTATCGTGATCCATAGGCGATCACTGCCCGCTCCTGCATCAGGACACATCCGAGTCGGGTCCCTGATGCATCGCAGTAGAATACGTACCCTACTCCCTCCTCTAGTTGCCTCAAGATAGGTGTGCTGGTCAATCTCTGCCTCAGCTCGTGGAAGCTCTGCTGACATCTATCTGGCCACACGAAGGGTTTCCCCTTCATTGTCAAAGATGAAAGTGGTGCTGAAACTTTGGAAAATCCTAACACAAAGTAATCAGAATGAAAAATTTTGAAACACACATGCAATCAATTTTTTAGTTCATTAAGTCAGAAATCAGAAGTCAGGGTCCTGGTGTACGGATATGTCGGCCGCCGCACCAACACTGGACTCCATGGACTGATAACCACACTCAATACCTTTAACACTATTGCTTCACAAAGCTGAAAGATCATAGTCCTGAGTTTTGTGGTAGAACCGAACTACTCTGATACCAATTTGTCACGACCTGTCCTCAGGACCCATGCCGTGACTACCCCAAGCCCGCCTCCCATAGGCCCGGGGCTGGTGACTACCACCAAGGTGTAAATCCTGATAAAAGGGGAAGGCATTGCCTTATAAAGTTAACAAACACCACAGATTAATCCAGCAGAAGTAAACACTAAGTAAACTGGGTGCAATAGTAAGTGCCGAAAGTAAATGGGCCAGAATACAAACCCAAACTGAAAGTAAGTACAACTAGAAAGAAATTACAACAACTGAAAGTAAAGAAGCAACGTCGAGCCATCCTCTAGAAGTCCCACCTGAAGGGTGGGTACAAATAGCCTCCTGAGCTGCTCACGTCCAGCCGTCCACTCTGAGTACATCCCACCCAGTGGTCCACTTGCAGGTACCGACTTTCTCTACAAGACTCAACCACGATCAGCGCTGTCCATCGTTTTCATCCAACACAACATAGTGCTGGCATATCCCGTGCATTGGTGAGTACAGGTTACTCAGTAGGGACCCTGAGACCCCCGAAGGTCTCCCAGAATCCACAAAGTATAATCCACAAAGGAAAGATACATTCACAAAGTAACATCCAACACTACTTAGGTATATTACCATACATATACCTAAGTCATCAATTCCAGTTCGGCTCCAACATCCGAGCCCAAGTTCAATCACATCCACATAGGAAAGTACAACCCAATCCACACAGGAAAGAACAACCCAACCCACATAGGGAAGAAAGTCAATAATATCGAAGATAATGATTGAAATTCAAGACTCAGATCAAACAGGTATACTTATTCATAAGGTGATAGAGATGACTAGATGTCGCCACTGATTCATTTGATCTAGGACCCACGTAGGATACTAAACCAGCTAAGCTACCGAACCCACATAGGATACAGACCAGCTACTCTACCAGACCCATGTAGGATACATGAATAGAGTCAAACACTGCCAGACCCATGTAGGATACAAGAACACTAGTCATCACCGTCGAACCCACATGGGATTTTAGTACGGTCGTCATAGTTGCCGAACCCATGGAGGATTTCAGTGCAGTCGTCATCGCTGCCGAACCCACAGAGGATTTTAGGGCAGTCATCATAGCTGACAAACCCATGGAGGATTTTTGTGTAGTCGTCATCACTGCCGAACCCACGGAGGATTTCAATGCAGTCGTCATCGTCGTCGCAGTCTCAACCAGCTCTAGGGTTCCCGCACACAACATGCTCGATTCAGGGAGGGTCTGCTCCACGAGCCAAGGGGTTCGATACATCAACTGAAACCTATTCCGGAGTGGATGTATCCGAATGTTCCATTTTGACAAAAGGAACTCAACGCGACAGACGGCGCGTCAATCGGACACCCGGTCTGAGAGCTATTGGCTTTTTCGTTCGAGAGGCCCGGTTGGTTTTTAAGTCAAACCAACCCGACCACACTCCAAAAGCATCTAAACCTTGAGAGGATTAATCCAAAAGGTCTGTCTCACTAAGAGGAATCCAACAAAGTCGACGGCACATCATTCGGACGTCCGGAGCTAAAGTTATAAGCGTTTCCGCTCCGAGGGCCCGATTGGTTTCATTTTCGAACCAACCCGGCCATACCCAATGTTCTTCGAAGCCTTGAGTGTAATATACTGAAATGACCAACACGATTTAAGGATCATGTCCCAACTGACGGTGCGTCGATCAGAGGTCTGTAGCCCAAGATACGGGTGCTTTAAATGGATCTGTCTGAAAAAATAGGGGGTTTTGGGCCCGGACCGACCCGACCCAAGAACCACTGGGTCGGCCCAAAAAAAGTCAACCCGACCTGGGTCCGGTTACGGCCCATTAGGGCACAGACCAACCTGGTGGGCGAAACCCGGCCCAACCGGCGCGGCCCGACCCAGTCGGCGCGGCCCGCATGGTCAGACAGCTCGGCCACCCGAGCTGTCGCGGAAAGGGGGGGCACGCTGCCACCCTGTTTTGAAACCACGGCCCCCCATGTGAGGGCCACTCCCTTGCCATCCATGGGTTATGAACCCTGGATCCTACGATCGGCCGGTCCGGCGGGCCGGCCTGTGCCGCCACCGCGGGACCATGCGGTCCCGCTCCTCCGAGGCACCGGCGGCCGGCGGTTCCGGCCACCGCTCGCTGCTCCGCCGCGGCCAATGGTCGTGGCCTTGGTCCGATCGTCGTGGCTCAAAGGCGCCACGCCCCTTCACAGTAGCCCGAATCCGGCCGCGGCTTTGTTCGGCCTCAACGGTGCAGCGCGACGGCGCCGCGCTTCGTCACTCGTTCCTCTTGCTTCCGCGTGGTGTCGTTGCACCACGCTGCCTTTGCTCATGCCGCAACAAGTACAACATCAAAGGGGGAGGAGGGTCGGCCGTGTTCGTGAGGTCTGAACTCCTCCCGTTATAACGATAACATGCAGCCCAAAAAATTAACGTTGATGAATAGCAAAGAATTCACGAACAAGAAAAAATTAACCCCTACCTCAAGAAGTTGTCAAACGATGGTCGTCGCGGAGAAAAGAACGTTGCGGAAGACAGCGTTGTGGAAGACGGCGTCGTAAGAATCATCGACGTTCGCCATATGAAGGATGAGGCGCGTCGTCGTTCTCTGAAGAAGGTGTCTCTCACCGACTACGGAGAGGTGAGGAGATGGCACGACGATTCCCTTGCGATGATGGGGTTCTTCGTCGTAGACTCGGTGTTCTTCGCATTTTTCGACGAGGATGAAGATATTCCTAAAGAGCACAAGATTCCTCTCCATCTTTCCGCACAACGAATCAACCCCCCAATAAAATAAGTCTTTTCTTATTTTATTATCACACACGCATGCAATTAATTTGAAATTCAAAAAGAAACTCATTCAATTAATTCACTTAATTAAAGAGCGTTTAATAATCCAAATTAAATTCGAGGGTTAACTTTCCATTTAAAAAGGGGTTGTGGGTGAGTTACACAATTAAATGCACGTGGGAGGTTTTAAGGGATTTGAAGGGGTGGGGCTCGTGTGGGCCCCACTTCACTAATATCCTACCTAGTGGAGTTAGGATATTAGTGGGTCACACTCCAACCACCATGCATAGGTTATACTACTTAGAATAGAAAATAAAAATTGTTGCACAAATTTTTATTTCATTCCTTTGTTAACTCTTTTTTTAATAACCACACCCGAGCAAATAAAACTCCAGAAAAGGTGTTCCTAGGAAATTACAGGTGCTGCAGTTTCATCGGTGCCATCAGATTTCGATTCCGAGAACCGGTTCAAATGTTAGAAAAACCCGGTCATTCGTTTACCGAACGTACCCAAGATAAACTTTGGAAATTGATTCAGGGAACACCGGGCCTCGGAATCAGGTGCCGTCAGAAACTTCATACTCGTAAAATCCCAAAGAAAATTAAGAAAAAAATTTCCTTGGAAATTTACGGGTCTTTACAACTTCAGATATTCTTTCATAGAAACCCACATCGTAAAAAGGAATACTACAACTTACTTTAAAAAAATGAACGTTAGAAACAAAATGGATACCAAAAGTAACACATCACTTGGGTTCCCATATAGGATATCATAGGTGAAAATATGTATATGGAAGATAAATATAACCATCATGTTTTTATGGAGAGTAATAGAGAACATGGCTACGAAAAATCCAACAGTCACAAAGCCATAAAATTTTGATGATATAAGTTACCATCGGATTCATCGGATATAAGGAATCTAGGACAACATTTTTGGTTTTCAAGATCATTTCCCAATAGTTAAAGAATTAAAAAAAATACTTACTTGATTTTGGTAAAATATTATTGTTGTTTGTGCCTTGAACAATTTCCACTTCATCTCATAATTAAATGAAGTTGAATTTGTCTTCCATGAAGTGTTAGCAGATACTGCGATAGAATGATAGGTCATTCCATCTGTCTCAAACAAAAGGATTGAAAAATATATTAAATATATATAAGTCCATATATAGTGAGATGAATTGTATATGGTTCCTAAAATGGACTTATACTTCATATATCATACCACATAATATAATTAAACTAGTTTCTACTAACCAGGGACTTCCTGTAGGCCAGTGGTAGGCGATAAAGGCATGTCACACTTCAATTGTGGGTTCTATTCCCACTACCTTGTCTGACGCGACGGGTTGTCTCCCGTTCTGTAGGTTGTCCTTTTTCTAAAACTACATTATTATAACATTCCATAAATAATATCGAAAAAAGTTCTAGCCTTAAACAATTCTATCTGATGTCCAACTTAATCCATTTCTATCTTTAAGCTTATCGAAAATACTTCTGTCCAATATTATAGTAAAAAGAAAACTATTACTAGAAATGTCATCAACCAAGAATGTGAATACCATAATTTATCCCCCATATAAGATATATCTTTTAGGTCACATTCCAAACATTTGAATACCATAATCATGTATTCTCTTGAAAAAAATGAATACCCATTGAACCTTAGTAAAAACATGAATGCTGTCAATAGTTAACTCTTTCCACATACCAAATTCCCAAAAATTTTATATACTCAAACCACGATATCACATTGTCCTTATATCATCCATGAGCTCATAAATACTATAAAACATCTCATTATATCCTAATCCCTTAATTATGCGCATATCATCTACTTTCCAAAGATATATGAATTAAGCTTTCATGGTTACCAGTACCATTCAAAATATACTTTCAAATACTTTAGGAAAAACAATTATGTAACAATCCTTAGATGTGTCTTTATTCCATAGTAGCATTAAATTACCTATACAACATAACTCTTGATGAACACACAATAATTCCACTACCTTCATACACCACTGACTGAGCTTCGCTATTTCTTTCATCTCATATATCATTTGTAGTCTCGTCATCATCGTCAACATAAATAATACCCATACGACCATGATTATTCTCTTCATGAGATTTTCCCTTAGGGAATTGGTTTGCATAATTCCCATAAATTCCATATTTAAAACATTTAAACATTGTTGATGTCTTAGAAATACCATTATCCTTGTACATGGTGTTAACTGAACCTTTTTCTTTACAATTACTGGATTTTTGTCATTCTTTTTCACACCCAAAGCATCTTCCAGTTCCTTTGAAACATTCTCTTTGATGCCCATTCCCACATGATTTACATGAGAGAAAGTGAACTTTCTTTCCTCTATGATCATCATGAAACTCCATATTTCTTTTATTAGATGAGTCAAGAAACTTACCAAAGTTGATATTATTGATCATATTATGAGATTGCTGATTAGGCATAATAACGATCTTTGGACTTCTAAATCCTGTTTCATTTGGTTTCTCATGAAGAATATCATTCCATTATCCATCATATCCTCCATTATCGTGAATATTCATATTTCTAGCCATTTTCAAAAACCCAAAAAGAATAGTGTGAGAGGAAAAAATCATAATCAAGGGGGAGTACCTTCAATATCTAAAATCTTAGGTTAAATTCTGAGTTCGTTACCATAATTCTAGGACTATAACCTATACTTATACTTAACCTTATGGACATCCCTATACATACCTTAGAAATATCTCTAGGGATATCACTAAAGTTTTTGCATCCTAGTTTTCAAAGGTTAACTAAACCTATCCTCTGATACCAAATGTAGAGACCCAAGACATGATGTACATGGACATTACATTAATTTTTATGGAATAATTTATACAGAAAAAAATAGACACACAAGGACCGTAATAGTTTATTGTCTTTGGAAACACGGAATTTAATCTTCTAATCATTGTGAAATATCATCAACATCTCCCATAAAGATCTTCCCCTTTTTTTTCTTACCTAAACCTTTCTTTATATCCTGGGGAAAAGAAAATATAAAAAGGGTGTGCTCAAATTCTCAGTAAGGGATAGCATGGAGAAAATAAAACAAACCATATACATTTGAAAATAAAAAATTGAACATAATGTTTAAACATCAAAATCTTGAGCAATGACATAAAACATGGAAGTAAATAAGGAATAGATCATAAAGGAACATCAATCATGATAAAATAGAATGGGAATAAAACATTTAATTGTGGAAAACCATTAATCACATGATATTATTTCCTTAGTAGACAAAGCATTGCTTCCAAGACCATCTTAGTTGAAAATGTCCCTTTTTGAATCGAGTTCACTCCTCATTTCAGTCCTGTATCACTGAACCAGATTAGCTTGCTATTCCAGACATGTCTATCTCATGAGATATAAATCTTTACCCAATGCATTGGAGGGAGATATAGATCTCACCCATCTCATAATGAAATCATTCTTACGTGTTCCATAATATAAACATAAATCATTCATCATAACCCAAAGAATAAAATGGGTTTCATAAACATCATCCCATCATAACGTAATCCATATAAAACAAATGGATATAATTTCATTATAAGAAAATTAAAACCATGTAAATAATAGAGACATTATACTTGAAACATAAATTATAAATAATGTCATATTAGATGGAAAATAGTTTTGATAAAACACTTAAAAAGAATTCTTTGGGAAAATATCCTTTCTCCTTAAAAATCATTTTATTTTCACAAAATGCCATTCAATTTTAAAATAAAATGATTTTTTTGGAAATATTCATAAAATTTTGTAGATAAAACTTCATCGAAATAAGTATTTATGAAACCGTGAAAATCCATTCATGCATTATAAGTTAAAAATAACATTCTTCTCGTACTTTTGTCGGAAAAGTCAAAAAGTACCTCGTATGGTAATACAAATAAAGATTCCTTACATACCATGAAGTAAAAGTCAAAAAATGCGTAAAAAATACTTTAAACATACATGAAACCATTTTTGGAAAACATTTAAATGGGTAATAAATATAACCCCAGTAAATACTTACGAATAAACAATCTCAGATAAAAAATAGATTGGAAATGTTATCCCTTACCTTAGGTCTGATATTGTTCGTACGTATCTGAACCTCCTGTATAATGATTTAAATAATGTCATTGACTTATTATAGAATCATATTAATATTTATGATATCATATATGGTTCACTTATGAATTTATATTACCCGTTCTTTTGTAAGTTCCATGTTAAAGCAGTGTTTTGGGTAAAGTAATTTTATTTATCTTACGTTTTTGGAATTGTTGTTCTTGATATTATTATTACATATATATTGATTTACATACTTACATAATGTAAATCATGATTTATATATCATATATATATTCAGTATATATATATAATAGATATATAAATGAAATGAAATACACCTTTCATTGAGATGGTAGACCGTACGTACGCATAAACGCTATTTTCGTTTCCTTATTGAATTAAATGGAATTATGTAAATGAAACATATATGTATATAAATAAAGTATAATTATTATGTAATATCTTTCATGATTATTTATTATATATACTTTATAATCATACTTGAATGGTTAATCATGGAAAATGAATCTTATCGCGTTCGTGGAGACGGTAGTCCGTACGTACACACGAGTGATGATATCATTCCCATGATCGTGGAATTGTATTGAAGTGTATGTATAATATTTCAGAATAAATATCACTTTAAAATAATCAAATATAGTTATTTATTTACACCATTATACCCATCCAAGTAAGGTGGTGGTGGAAAACAGATTACACCACGACATGGAGACAGTATTCCTTACGTACGCACGCGCGATGATTTCATTTCCGTAGGATGGATAGAAGATGAAATGGGTTGTTTCATATTTATAATAACATATCTGTATATGAGTGATACTTATGTTATTAATTTATGATGAAAAAAATAAATAAGAAGTAGTAGAAAACAAATAAATCGGAAAGAATCGGTAAAGGATTTACCTCTTCTTTGACGAGCCTCTTCTTAGCCTCGTCTTAATGCACTAGGGTTGGTCTTTTGAGGATACCATAACCTCTATAATATCTCTAGGTAATATGAGAAGGGAAATGGGCAGGGTTTGGACGAGCTTCAAGGCTCAAAATGCTGTCAAGAGAAGAGGGAAGGGGTGCCCTTTTTATAAGGGAGGAGAGGGGCACCTATGGAAAAACGTAAAATATTATTTATAATAAATTCATATTTAGTTTATAATAGCTCAAAATTGATTTATTTCTATGATAAAGTGGGGATGGGTCGAAATCCTCTCAAAAAATAGGTTTTAGACAAGTTGAGGTTACTATTTTAACCTTATCATTTAGATTTAACTCTAAGTTAAATAATTTAACTTTTACCATGTCTTCTTGTTTTCTTACACTATATGGTTAATAAACTTATTATAAAAAGGCAAAAGAACCCCAAGTGGTTCATTATTAATATATATAACCTTATCTAAGTCATTTGGAAGATCCTTAGATTTTTAGGAATATAATAACCACTAATAATATAATATTTTATTTCAAAACTATTTTATGTCAATTTTGACACTATTTGGTAATTGATTTTTGTGAAAATCATAATAACATGATTAGTTCGAAAAAATTAACTAAATAAATAATAACATGTCACATTAACCTAAAAAATTAGTGAAATTTATAAAAAGTCTCAAATGTAATTAATTTGGGTATTTATAACATCAATTATGTTAATTTTTCATTAATAAGGTAATTACAGTATTATCATTGTGTCATAAATAAATTAAATTATTTAATGTCTAAAAATTATAAATAAAATACTATTATGTAGGAAATATATTTATATTTCTAATAAATATTTATATTCTAATTTATCTTATTTATAACCCTATAGTAAATTTTTTTTACTTATTAAATATTGATTTTAACTATTTTAACTCTTCTTTAAATAAAATAATAATAAGTGTCCTAATCTAATACAAGTGGACCTAAATGATAATATTATATTCCTAAGGTTGTTTTTGGTAGAATTTCAGTTATCAAATATAATTAGGACATGTTTTAGGGTAATAATAATATCATTTTTACCCTTAATTACCCTATTTACTTTTTACCATGGTAAATAAAAGTAAAAAAGTTACTATTCACCAAAAATTATTTTTATCTTATTGAACCACATTTTACTCTTTGATATTATACGTGTCTCTCAGATTCTCTAATTTCCACTCACAAAAGAAGTAAAATTTAGTTTTATTTAAATTTTCAAAAACATCCTAGGAGGTGGGTAAAAGACTGTGAAAAGTTCAATAAAATTTCTATATATCTAAAGTTATTATAAAAAGACTCCAATGAATTACATTAAACTTATATAGGTATTATGTATCAATTTTTACCTAAAATAAAATTTAAATATAATTAATAATTATTTAAATAAAAATTCGGTTTTTAAATAGTAACCCAGTGTTTTCACTATTCATCAAAAATTGAATGTTTTCAGAAAAATACCAAAAATTCACCCTAGGCTAATTTCGATATTCCGAATCCAAAAATGAATCCCATTTTGAAAGATAAAATTTATAAAATTTCAAAAATTTTATATTACTATTCTTAACAGATAATTCATAATAATATTATAATAATATCTCATTTAGTGAAACTTGGTATTGCGTACTACACACGCTATCGAAGAAGGTCTTGATTGCGTGTAATGAAAGCCAAGTCAGGGCTACGTGTAGTGAAAGCTCCGTTTAGTGTTTCGTATAACATAATCAAAACTTTTTTCATTTATACATTAAACAAAATCTATACTTAATGTTGTGTAGAATAATTTCCACAGAACGAATTTGAAATTGTGTATAACACGAGCCAAGAATAGTGTTGTGTATACTGCAAGATAATACAGTTTTGCGTATAGAACAACATAATCTTGGTGTAGTGTATAATAGAAGACATCAATGAAATAAAAAATAATATATCTCATAAAATCTCAGGGTGTTACAAACACTGTCCATAGGTGAACCTCCCCAAATTCCAAAGGATGATGTCTAGTAGTGAGGGTTTGAATAGGTATAGTGGAGATTCGATACCTTTTGGGACTAAGGTATAATACTGATTTGAGTATATAATATAACATACAGTGAAAAAATAATGTCTCAATAGACTTTAACCAGAACCACATAGCGAAAACACATTCAATAACCAGAAAATAAAGGAGGAAATAAATAAACCATTGCAGTGGAAGAAAAATAAGGAGATCATCATGTCAAACATACCACATGAATTAGTAAAACAGAAAAAATGCATCTATAATAGGTCATACATGTCAATATAAAAATGGAGCACCCATGGATAACCTTATTACTATATACATATATAGACACACGTGATGAAACAAAGATTGTAAAATAAATAAGAAAACTAAAAGAAAACTCTTAAAGCATAAAGATATCAAGGTCCTTGTCAACTTATATTCCAATTATCTACAATGACCTGTCACCTGAAGCTGACTCCTCACGTCATCATAAAGACGTAAAATCTATATCCATATTGAAGGGCCCATGTACGGTATGATAAAAAGTCTCAGTGTGATTTCACCCAATGGTCCATAGAAAAAATAAGTGTTTAAGAATGCATGAATAATAAATGAATGATAAAAATGTGATGAAATAACTAAAAAAATATTATGGTTCCCAACAACCATCAAGGAGTAGTCGCATGTCTCATTAAATTCCAGAACATATGAATTAAAGTGGGTCATTAGACCATGTCCAATTGTAACCCTGATGTCAATCCTAAGAGTAACCTTAGGTTCCAGCTCCAATAATATAACCTGGTACCATGTTCCTCTTGAAAAATCTTGTCTCAATAAAATCAACAATGTCTCAAAGGCATGCCCCAACTAGTCAATGGTCCCTCAGACCCCTGATCGAAATCACTCGTCAGCTCAAAGCCTTACAACCAAAGGCACAATGATATATATCCTCAAATAATTTTCAATAGAATCTCATAACATGAAGTCCTGAGGTGTACTGATATCTTCTCTCAAATAACAATCTATCCCCACGACCTTAAGCAAGATGAGCCTTTGCCACCAACTGATAGCCTCATCTATACCAACTGAAGGATCCTCACCTTCCAAATGTATTTCAATTGTAAGAACCCACAAATAAATTTTCTTTGATGCACTACTGAGGGCCACTACCAATACTATTGTTCAAAACCACCTCTTTTTGGAGTCAAAATTTGTGCACATGACCCAATTCATTATTTTGGCCATCACAGGTGAGCGACAATCACCCAAATACATCCTAAGACAAACCAACTATAAAACCTCATGCTTGTATAACCATGTTTCTCAAATATTAAGGAATTTCCATTCCATATCACAAAACATTCCCATCCGCATTACATCACCACCACATCTGACATCCATGACACCCAACCAATGGTAACCACCACCCATGTATCTGGGTCATCCTAACCAGATGATCAGCATGACCTCAATCCCGAGAGTTATTACATCACAGTATACCAAGATAATCCCATTATGACCCCATGGGTCTCAGTAGTATATCAAAAGCATTGGATACACATATAATTAAAATCAATTAAATTATTAATAGGAAATTCAATTTAATATGATTGAATTTATTAATCTAAAAAAGATTAACAATTCATTATAAAGGTATTAAATGGATTTAAATGGACTAAAAACCAATTAAATTGAAAAAAAATTCAAAAGGATTTGGAATCCCAGACCCAAACACCTTAATGAATGATGGAATCCTACATGACCTGGCTCAAGAGAAACAGGATTGGGAATTCCTAACAATATCCCATAGGGGTTTCACGGTCATTTTGATATGAATCAATAGATATAAAAAATTTCTCACTCAAAATAACAAAAAACACACTAAAATAAGTGCCCCCAAAATGACCACATAAATAAAAATTAATATATGAATCACTTAACATAGACTTGTTGATATAGGCATGTCTGATATAAATATGAAACTCAAATCCATTTGGTGTAGATCTGAGTTTCTGCCCCATGCCCTGAAAATAAGGCAAAACGGCTCAAAAGGATTTACAGATCCATGAGGAAAAAAAGAATTATAAAGGAGGCATGGGTGTGATTGTCCTTACCACTAAAAAACATCACACCAAATGGATCTAAAATCAGACCACTAAGAGAGTAGATAGACAAAAATGAAGACAATAGGAAGGAGGGATCTTCCTCCTGCTATGCACAGCCAATAAAAGAGGAAAATAGGGGGAAAAGAAATAGATATATGAAATATAATGAAATAGAAAAACTAAAAATCAACTTGTACATACTTCATGGTTTACCTTCACGATTTTCTAAACTTTGTGAAGAACATGTGAGCTATAGTGTTGAACTACTAACCAAAATGACACCCTCACAAGACTTACACACAGTTTTCCTAAACTATGCACAAACCATGCAAAATTCCTCTAAAATTTCTATAGATAATATAACATGGTTGTTATTCTCACTCACACGGTTTACATAAACCTTATAAAAGTTCAAAACCGAGCCATATGATATGATGGTAGGTCCTACATGGTTTACCCTAAATCGTGTGTCCTGGCCAGCAACACCAAAATAGGCCATTTGGACTCAGACCCTCCTAAAACCTCATCAAAACATATGAGTAACACTATAAGACTCTAAAACAAACCAAAAACACCATAAAATGATGATAGAACTCATGGAATTGAGTACTGATCAACGATATAGTAAATGGCATAGCCACTAATTGAAAATTGAAAATGGGAGAGGTTTTCGACCTGATTCAATAACCCAAGATGTTAAAATCTCCCCACCATAACATAGATCATCTCAGAGCTATAAAAAACCCAAAGATGGTACCAAACATAACCATCCCGGTAAAAAGAACCTGGACTACACCAGTTTGAAAGGGATTATGCCAATTAACACAAGGAGGCTCCCCATCATAGGAATTTCATAACATGGTCTCAACAGACCCAAAATCTCAAAAAATAAAAGGTCCAACAACTAATTCCTAGACCCATGGTCCTCCATTAAGTAATTTTTTCTACCACACAACATTAGGTTTCCCCATTACATTTCCAACACCCAATTCACATCCTGCACCACATTGGTGCCCGACCTGTGCCATTGTCACACATTACACTATGAGGTCCTGCATCACTACAGATAATAAAATAAATAATGGTTCCTCGAACCTCAATCATGTTCCACTCCTTCATGGTGACAGGATGACTATCCCATAATGTAGCCTACATCCTCGATGCCCTAATTCCAATTATTGATTGAATATTGCGTCCATTAATTCTCACAGTGCTAAGAACATAGAAATAATGCATCCACAGTGCTCAAGTATATAACCTAGTGCCCCAAACCTCGTATATATAGAACATGAACCTGAAATAGTGATATTCTACAGACCAACATTTGGTCAGTCCACATATATAGAATGTACACCCCATGCACGAAAATAAGAAATTAATCAATAGGCATTTCCAATTCAAAACAATAGAAACACTTGTCACACTCATAGCCTACCTCTGACTTTCATCGACTGACCATCCTGCTAAGATCATGGTAGATTCTAGATGTGCACCTTTCTTGAATCATGACTGCATTAATCATAGCCTCCCTATGGGGTTTCACCAAACTCCAGCCACTAAACCCACTAATGAGTCTCACTATCTCTGCCCTGACCACTACATGCAATAAAATCTCAGCTACCCTCATCTATTACCAATACCAAACCAATCATTGAATATTGTGTCTTCTTCAGACCCTGACTGTCTGATGTCTAAGAGGGATTCCAGAAAATCATTTCAAATTGATTGACATTACCACATGCCCGGTCCTTTTTTGGAGGCTGCTCACACTAATTTCGGACATGTCCTGAATGCCCGTACTGAAGGAAACCCATTAAAGAACCACTATGAGGTGGTCTAGATGATTCCCTGTCCTAGCCTCCATGCTTTAACATGTCACAGCCTTGCATACATCCATTTAAGCATCAAAAATCCCATCAATTGAAGTTATCACTCAGATGGAGCTTGACTTATCCATTAGGTTTCCCTCACATATGAGCATGCGGTTCACCACCTCATAGAATGAGGATAGTATAAATATGATTAACTATATCTAAATGGCATGTTGTAATCCATCCTCAATGCACCACACCCTCGATCTATTATCCCTCCCCACGCTAAGTAAAAAGTGAGAAAGGATAGTGAACTTCATTACATAGTCCATGACAAACATGTCACCCTACTGAAGGCTTAAGAGATCTCAAGCCCTTCCCCCCTTAACATCTCTAGGAATAAGTTATCAATGAATATAGCCTCAAATTCCATCCAAGCCAGTCCCTCATATCAATATACCTGTACCTACATGCCCCACCATCTATTTTCTTATCCTCTAAGCATATAGGTCTGTAACCTTATCCTCCTTCCTAGAGGTGTATCGTGATACTCAAATATCATTTTTATTCTCTCTATATAGTTCTTATCCACCTTCATACCACCCTATCCCTGACAGAGAAGTTGGTGATATGACTGGAACTTCCACTTCAGAGAATCCATAGATGAATCATTCCCTGAGATCCCCTATCCATAATCTAGATTACATGTACCAGGATTGATAGGAGTATATCATCTATCCATGGCCCAAATGATTTGAAATATGGTGGCTTCGATGACTTCACCAAAACCTGTGCTAGAACCAGTCCCTAAGCCTTCCCCTAAGCCTGAATTTCTTTGGCCTGACCCTCAGGGGTCTAAACCCAATCGTGTTTCTGCAAAATTGAATCAGCACCCTCTTAAATCTACATCGATCTATCTTAGAGGAACCCTTTGAATACCATCAAATGGTCAGACATCCCATTTATATATATATATATATATCTTTATATAGGGAATATTTGAAAAAGGAAGCATTGACTCACTACCATCACCCCCACCCACAACAGCTATTCCACATGGCATCCTAGACTCGTTAATTCCTTACCAACACTCAACAGATCTAGGAATCATATAATCCATAAGCCACTCCCATCTAAACAACCATTGTTTACTAAAACCAACGACTGAGCCATCTAACCTGATTATAAAAATCACCCCATTCCATTTACCGACTTTGTTGTATAAGTGTCAGGCATGTTTTATGTATCACATGAAATTTCACATATATATATATATATTACATGGAATAAATAATTTAAAATCAAATTTCCCATATAAAATCATTTAACTCATGGTATTTCACATTTATCAAGGCCTTTGATATTTATGAAATTTTATAATCATTTTAAGAGGAATAACAATATTTATAAATTTTAAATACCTTAGAATGTTCATATAAAAATACAAAGAAGCATGAAATAACACCTTACATCACTATGAAAATTTATAAAGTCTCATTCATTGTCGTACCAGGCCAAGGTCACATGTCATAACCATTAACCGTCACATCCCTAGTGAGCCACAAAGGTGGAAATCATATAAAATATAATCTTAGAAAAATAAAACAGATAAAACACCCCAAGAAACTTGGTCCATCCCTTGTACTCGGGCTACATGCACCCATGTATGAATCCAAAACCTAGTTATGACCACACATAATCTCCAACTTACCATATACCAAATAGTAAGACAAGTAGAAATTAAAATCATGTCTCAATATAATTAGTATCCAGTCAAAATATACTATTAAATCCTAGTCAAGAATGCTCTGATACCTTGTGTAGAATTCTTTAACTGATTAGCCACCTGAATATTGCTATTGAGATGGGTTTTACTAGCCTTAGATACATATACCCAAATAACAAAGGTTGCAGACTAGTAGCTATCGTGTAAAGAGGTATCATGGGGAGGCTATACCCTTTGGGAGTAAGGCATAATACTGGTGAGAGCATATAATATAAGCAATAGAATAAGGACTCGGTAGAATTGAACCATACCCACATAGATTAAGAATAGTTTATAACAAGAAAATAGCAGATGAAATAAATAAACAAATGGAGAGGAAGTTAAATAAATATATCATCATTCCAAACATACAACTTGTAGCACTAAAATTGAAAATTCATGCATCGATAATTGGTCATACATGTAAATATACAAAATAGGATCCGATGGATAACCTCAGTACTATATTCTTATATAGATAATAATTATAATACAAGTAATATACAATAAAAAGGAAAACTCAAAAGAAACTCCTAGAGAGGAAATGCCACAAGGTCCTTTCCAACCTCTATGAAAAACATCTACTATGAACAAAATCCGGAAGCAGATTCCTTACATGAATGTAATGACATAAAATGCACACACATCTAGAAGGGCCCATGTAGGGTGTGAGAACAAGACTCAAAAGGATAAAACACAATGGAGCATACCCAATATAAGATTTTAGATAGGCCTGAATAATAAATGAATGCTAAATAACACGATTCCACAAGTAATCAACAAAATCATCTGGTTCTCAACAACTGACAAGGAGTAGTCACCTACCTCAACCAATGATAGAACATCTAAATGGATGAGGAATTTTGGCCCATGGACCCCTTATGTCAAGCCTAGGCTAACCCTTAGTTTTCACCTCAAGTAATGTAACCTGAAAACACCTTCCTCCCAACACATCGTATCTTAATTAAATCATTGATGTCCTAAAAACATTCCCCAACAAGTCACTGGACCCTCGGAGCCCTGCTTGAAAGAACACATCAGTTCAAATCCCAAAAACATGAGGCAGAACCATACATTCCCTCAAATAAATGTCATTGTTGGCTCACAACATTACATCTGTAGGTATAGGTATGTCTTCCCTCAAATTAATATATAGACTCAACACCATAATCTTAAGGTGACTCATCCCCCCACAAATATACTTATCAATATCAATTGAAGGATCCTCACCTTCAACATTACTTGCTATGTAAATAACCCAAAAACACATTTCCTAAGATGCACTATTGGGGACCTCTACCGACATGAGTGGTCAAAACAACCTCAACATGGAGTCAACTAGTGTGTACTTGACTCAATTAGGTGCTTTGTCCATTATGGGTGAGAGAAAATTTCCATAATAGTTCCTACACCACACCAACTCTAAAACTTCATGCCCCTATGACCATGTTCCTCGAATATAATTGTCTTTAAATCCAATATCAAGGTCTATTCCCATCATTATGGTCATGCCACCTCATCTGATGTCCATGAAACCCAACTGATGGTCAATACCACCCATTCATTAGGGCCCTGCCCAACCAAATGATTAACATCGACTCAATTACGATGGATTAACCATCCCACTCTCTTGGGTTGATCTTTTCAGGACCCCATGGGTCTTAGAATTATATCAGAAGAATATAAAATACATATAACTCAAATCAATTAATTTAAAGATTTGAAATTCAAATTAATACTATTGAATTTCATAATCTAAAAAAACATAACATTTTTTTATAAAGGACATGAATGCCTCAGAATTGAATGAAAAAACCAATTAAATAAACAAAATTAAAATATATTAGGAATCTTGAACAAATAATCCCAATGAGTGATTAAATCTAACCTGAAATCACTCATGATAAAAATGATTGGGTATTCCCAACAGAATCCTATAGGGTTACACAATCATTTGGATATGAATAAATAGATATAAACTAGGTATTTCCCAAAATACTCAAAGTAATGATAAATATCTGCCCCAAAATAACGACAAAAATGAAAAGTAAGATATGAACCACCTACCTTAGACTCGTAAACGTAAGCACATCTGATATCAAGCTCCATATTTAAGCCATTTGGAGTAAATCTAAGATTCCATACCATTACCTAAAAGTAGGGAAAATTGGATCAAGTAGATTTAGCACTTCATGACTTGAAATAAAAGAATATAGGAGGTTCATGGGTGATTATACTTACCTCTATGACTCCAATTCAATTTCTGGATCTGAAATTACACCAGTAACAAAGGAGGGGGAGAAAAATGAAGACGAGATAAAAGGCGGAGATTCCTCCTATTATGCCTAACTAAAAAGGGAGGAAATAGGGGACAAAGAAAGAGAAATAGTTATTATTATGAAAATAAAAACTAAAAAGTATACCATATACAAGCTCCATGGTTTACTCACATGGTTTTCCAACCCGTACGGAAATGGTGCGAGCTACAATGTTGAGGTACTGCCAAATATTCCACCCACGCATGACATGTGTATGATTTTACTAAACTAGGAGGAAAAAATATTGAATAAAAATTATAATTAACATAAATAACCTCGTAGGGCCTTTCAACTTAATAAAATAGTTTATGCATACATGAAGATGTTCAAAACTGAGACTCATTGTTAGCTAGAAGGGGCCACACAATTTACCCTAAACCGTATGCTATAACCAGAAACAACAAAATAGGCCTCTAATATACCCAAAAATCACTAAAACATAATAGTTACTCTCCAATACTATAAAACAAACAAAAAACTTCATATAATGCTAATTTACCCCACAAAATTGAGTTTCGGTCAATGATTTAGAAAATGGAATAGCCCCTAATTGAATAATTAAAAAAGGGAGATGTTTTTCACAGGATTAAAAAATAAAGATGTTAAATTGTTTTTATGGAGTTATGAAAGTGATTATTATTTAGGTATTAATGATGAATCTTAAAAACTATAGATGTTGTGGATTCTGAGGGATTATGTAAATCCCAAACTAGAAATAATTTCTCCTTTTCCTAGGATGTGGTAGGAAACTCTATCCCATCAACATGAGGGAAGATTGATGTTCCTTCATGTGGTGAGGTTTCTAACCGAGTTCCAGGGCCTTTGTGTCATGTGTTTAATGATGTGAGTCAAAAATAGATTGATAATATTATCAATGTGTTTAATCTAAACTCTCATAAAATTTAGAAGATGAGGGATACATCCTTTTTTGATGCAATTAATGGATTTATAGATCATATTATTAAGGAATGTATTCACTTAATCATTATCTATGTAATATAAGGAATATTGATTTAGTATATTTGATCTTATGAAAAAATTAATTGATATTTTGCGAATTTATAACAGGATAATTACATCGTTATGGAAAGATTTATTCAATTTTCCCCTAATGCATCAATGAAATCTAAAGCATTGGGATTAGACCTTTTGAAATTGATGCTTGGTTTTCTCTAGATTCATGAATTAGAACGTTAATTTAATCCTTTGAATTTTAATAATTCTATTTCATAGATTTAGCCATAAATTCCTATTGTCAAATTATCATAACCCAACCCAATGGGTCTCGAGTTACAACTACCCCTAGACAACTTATATATTTTAGGGTGTGGCGATAACCATTGGAAGGAATAATCGAAATGGGATCACTTTACCTAAATTTAGATTCCACATACACACACACACACATGAAAATATCAATTTATAAATGTAGAGGAAATAATAATAAAAGGATGAAATATCTAGGGAAAATCAGGCTATAAGTAAGCATCTATGGTTTACAAGAGTACGGCGGTGTAAACTGAAATTAATGTGAAAAAATAAATTCCCAAATAAAAAGATGTACCAACCTAAAAACTAGAATAGAAAATGTTTAGAGAGCCCGAATCTGAATCTCTAAGATAATTCTCCATATATCCCTAAGATCCTCTATAATCGACATCGTCCTATTCTCCATCTACATAAGATTGGACACATTTGAAAAAAATCCCATTTGGAGGTGATTATATACATATCTATTAAAACACCCTAAAATTTGAAGGGGGATAGTAAGAGACACAAAAGGAATAGACAGACAGACCAACATGATGAAAGTGATTAACAAAATTCAATGGAATTTGTGTGATTGTGTGTGTGAACCAAAGAAAAAAATATAGAAGGGGGTATTTATCTCGCATGATAACGCAGAAAAAGGGTTCCAATGGTTCTAAGAGGTCCATCAATGATATCCATCATCTCATGCATCTATCCATATATTTTACCAGGGGAGGGACCACACCTCAACACTATGACACAGAGTCTAAGGGGTACAATTTCCAAGTAGAAGACCTGCAACCTTGTGTATTTGGGGGATTCCACATTGTGTATTGAGGACCTGCACCCTATCCTATAATGGGTATAACTCAATATATATAGGAAATGTTCCATGCTAAATCGGGGGTAGGGGTACCTCTCAATTCATAGAGAACTCATACCTAGATTATTTGATGGTACCACTCAGTAGATAAATGACCCACACCTTTTTATATCAAGGGTCACCACTTAGTCTACAGAGGACCCACTCCCAATATGATATGAGGGTACAACTCAGTTGATAGAGGACCTAAACCCTAATTCCATATGGGGGGGGGTGGTACTAATATGTATAAAAGGACCCACACCCTATCCATATGGGGTACAACTCAGTAGATAGAAGAACTAATCCCAAACTAAATTAATTAATTAATTAATTAATTAATTTAATATCACCCGCCAATAGTTTTGATGTTTAAACGCACCACACCAACAAAATTTAGGTCACACATTGGAGAAAACCTAATGTTTTGGACTCAATATTGATCTTGTATTTCCAATTTTTTTCTATTTAAGATTTATCTTATTTTCTTTAAAAAACATAGTTCTTTTTGTTTAAAATTTATTTAATATTTTTATGAAATTAATTTTAGGAACACCGAAATGTTGAATCACATGTTGTCTAAGCCGCTAGTTCTGTAAATATTTTTAGATATATTTCAATATCATTGAAGGGAAAGTGGTCTCTACATCATTACCTCCTTCAAAAATTTCATTCTGGAAAAGAAAAAAACCAAAAAATACTCAGAATACTATGTCCTCATCTAGATCACCCACTAAAAGAGCTCTATTTCATTCTCTTGTGCTTACAAAATAATTGAACCAACATAATGGTTTATCCATGCAGGGTCCTCCCATGCCGATCCTTGGTCAGCATTGGTTGATCCACTAAATTAGATCCATTTTTTAGGTCCATATCTCCCTAGTCATTAAAATAATTGTGTTCTTTCATGTATTTTCTTTGGTGTGGCACATGTACGGTGTCGTGAAACCGATCGAGCTATAGTGAAAAATAGAGGAGTTAAGAAACCTCACTAAACCTCTACAAGATTTGAAATGGCCTGATGAACCTTCAAAATAAATTTCCTCTCTAGAAGAAGCTCTACAATTCCCATTTTGGGGTGACTCTGATGAAAATTTGGTCTCCCTACACAAACTCCAAGGGCCTTTGATGTCAATCTATGTAAG
Organism: Viscum album; assembly: GCA_963277665.1. NCBI lineage: Eukaryota > Viridiplantae > Streptophyta > Magnoliopsida > Santalales > Viscaceae > Viscum > Viscum album. Next base: position 1,777,034,960 of record OY728131.1, on the reverse strand, counting down.
ATTTATTCTATATCTAGGCTACCCTCCTCAAATAATGGTTGACTTAGACCTTATCTACTATGTCTTGTATTATCTTCTCACTCAGAAGTGATTACTTTATGATATTTTTCTAGCATTTGGATGAACTATAGGGTCATCCGTATAGATCCTAAAAAGGTTCCATATTGATAGTAGAGTTTTATTTATTATTGTACACAAGCTCTACCATGGTAATGTGATCCACAAAGATCCATACAAATTCTAACATGAAATCCCCTATCATATCCTCTAATTCCTGGATAGTGCGCTTGGCCTATAGATTTGTCTAGGGGTGGACGTCTGTATTCATCCTCATCTTGTTCTTGAATGCCTCATGCCAGAATCTCTTCAATCATGATGTAAATGATACATCATGTTCAGATACAATAGTCGATTTATCCACTTTAATAAAAACAATCTCTCATATATACATCTATCAAAAACTCTCAATTGAAATCTTCTTCTAAATTGAAAGAAAGTGTGCTAGATTCATGAGTCTATCAACTATCACATAGATGCTGTTATGGCCTCTTACTATACATGGAATCCGTATCATGATTTCCAAGTATATCCCATCCCATTTCAACTCTGAGATCTCAAGGGGATGAAAGAAACTAATTGTAACCGTGTGATTTTTCATTACCTACTAATAAGTGAGGCACCGTGTGACAAACTCAGCCACACTCAGTCTCATGTCAGCCCACTAAAAATGTTACTCATTGTCACTATACATATTCCCAAAACCGAGATTTATATCTAGAGGAGATGTGTGAAACATCCCCATCACCTCCACCCACATCATGAATGGGAGCACCATTTATCCGTAAAAAATAATGAAATGATTTTTTTCCTTCAAGGAAACTATTAGGTGAATCTACGAATGATATCTAGTCATTCAGGAACTCACTATCAAATTATCCCTACTAGGAATCTCTCAATTTATAGAGGATTGAAGGAGTCACCCCCATTGAATTATGAAAAATAGAACTCTTCTTCTCAACTAGAGTCAATATCTTTGAAGACAACTAAGAAGATGTTTCTTATATGAAACAAGTCTGGGACTTCTTACTAAAGTAATCTGGTACCACTTTTCCCTTCACGATAGTATAGACTATATCGAAGTCAAAGTCTTTCAAGAACTCCACCTATTTCCCCTATATTGGGTTCAAGTATCTCTACCTGAAGACACGCCTTATAATTTGAGTGTTTCATAAAACCACGAAGTGCTCTTCCAGAAAATAGTTCCTCTACATCCACATAGAAAAGACTACTTCTTACTGCTTAAGCTCATGAGTCATGTAGTTTTGCTCAGAGGGTCTCAACTACCCCGACCCATATGACATAACTTGCTGTAATTAAATAAATACGTAGTTGATCCCATCTTCTGAGGTGTTTCGATACATTATGTTATCTATGCCATCTTTAAGTAGTCTCAAAATTGTATCACTCATCAACCTCATTCTTAACTCCTCAAAGGACCTTTCGATCTACTCATTATTGGTAAATGGATATCCTTTTCACTTCGGGGATGTCAAGGGGTTTCAATCCAAGGGAAGCCATCCAAAAATCTCCTATAATACCCTACTGATCCACAAAATCACCACACCTCTAACATGATCTTTTGTGGCTCCTCAGAAATAACTACAACAATTGTTTCGTAGTTCATGGTCAATCCATGCTCAGAACATAAATTCCCCCAAAAGTTAACTTCATGAATCTGGAATTGATACTTTCATAGTTTACAAAAAATATGGTGCTCCAGTAGAAAATATAGGACCATCATCATGTGTTGTGCATGATCCTCCTCTAACATCGAGTATGTATTCAGTTAGGAAAACCAAAAACTGTTCCATGTGTTTTTGAATGATCTGGTTTATAAAATCCATAAACACAATGGGGGTATTACTCACACTAAAGGGAATCACTAGGAACTCATGGTGTCTTTAGTATAATTAGAATTTCATATTCAGATTATTATCCACTTGAACTCTTAACTGGTGGTAGAAATAGTGGATATTGATCATAGAGAACCATATCATCCCTCACAACTGATAAAATAGGTCATCAATCTTCATCAAAGGGTACAAGTTATTTATCATGGCCTGATTTATGGGATGATAATCTAGATAAAGGCGCAATCCCCAATCTTTCTTTTTTCAAAAACACTTTAGATTCCTAGAGGACACACTGAAGCTAATAAAACCCTTCTCTTGAAGGTCCCCCAACTACAACCGTAGATCTTAGTGCTTGGTAAGGGCCACATAATATCCCACAAAGAATATCACAGTGTTATATGGATGATAATCGATAAAAAACTATATAACACACTTTGTTGGTATTCCAAGTATGTCCATGAGAATGATTTCCTGGAAACCTTCCAAAACTGAAGGAATCTGGATGCTTCATGCTCCGACTACACCAAGGGCTACACTTGACAACTAATTAGTGATGGGTTGTAGACTCCTTCCTGAAAAAAACACTAATAGTTCCTTGAGACATCTCTCACCAATAAAAGAAAATCTCATCCCATCAGTATGAAAAAATCCAAATGTTCTATGGTGACATTAAATCCAGACCTAGAATATGAAAAAACAATCGATAACCAATATGATTCTATAGTGTTCCATCAAGATAACCAAAGGGTCCCATGAGAACTTCTCTAATACAAATGATAGATAAAACTACTAGTATGTAAAATATATATATATAAGGAGAGTTTTTCATAGGAACCTCAAGACAAAGATTCTGGGAAAACACCTCACCTAGGTCCCCTAGATCTCTCACAAAGAGTAAACAGATGAAGTAATAACTTGCACATATGCCTAATAATACTGAAGAAAGTGTAGAATAAACACATATCGTAAATCTAGTCATCTCATGTTCCACTAAGTCATAATAATCCATCACATACAGTTTTCTGCACCCCTAATTATCAGATATCTATTCTTGACATGGGATTCCGTGTAACGCCCCGACCCTAGATACCTAAAGTCGGTGCATTATTACATAATATTGGCATGATCACAAGAAAGATCAAATCTCGAAAGACCGATTGGTTTAGTAGCCTTGGAAACACTAGATATATTCATAAGTCTTACATTACATCATAAAATGAAAAACTACTACAACAACATATTGTCTCCATAATCCACACTCATATCCCCACATAATATCCCTGTAGGTCATTCATAATTTACTTCTTCACTTCCTGGTAAAAATAAAACATAGAAAAGGGGTGAGCTCAAATGCCCAGTAAGGATAACAATATAGCGGAAACTTTCATAAATAAGAATAAACATTTAAGGCAATGTATAACTAAAACAAAAGCCTTTCAAACTTGAACTTTCAACATAGTATGACATAAATAAAATGAAATAATTCCATTTACCTATTCACATGGATATTCTACTAATCGAATAATCACATGAAAAATCAATAACCACTTTCATAATGATGGAATGCATAATGCCAGACTATCATAACCACATAGCCAAGGCCTCGTGCCAAGACTACAAATAAGATTTTGACAAGGCCTTGTGCCAAGACACTAGTTTGTCTCATGAGACCTATCGATGCATCGAGGAGCTATAGCGGGCTCCACCCGTCACTTATTAAGTCCAATTCATTCCTCATATGAACAGGTTTAAACATAACATAAACATTCGTATTAAAACTAGCATACGAAATGTCAATACTTTTACCACAAACCATGAATGGTATAAAAATAACACATCCACAGTCAAACATAACTCATTCGATACAATATGGAAGATTGTATTGTATCACATTAACCTCAATCAAGAATAATGAAGGATGTTGACATAGATTAAAATAATGATCAAAACTATTTGAGAGAAATATCCCCATTTTCTTGAAAACATTTAAAAGTCACATTATTTGTCAAGGAGCCATTTAAACATAGATTTTTGAATCAAAGTGTCCCATACCACTTTGAAACTTTTAAAAGGAGTTTTAATTTTAAAACTTTAATGTCCATATAAATAAATCCTTAAAACCATTTTTTAAAACATGGACATTAATGACAATGATTTAGAAGAATAAGTCTTTAAAATATTTAAAAATGGTATTTTAGTTAGAGATTCTAACCAGAAGAGCGACACTTGAATTAAAATAATTAAGGTAATAAAAACTTTGTAATATCATGAGAATAAAGGGATTCATGATATTCTATGTCAAAGTACATTATATACACCACATAAAAGTGATTTGGTGTATAACAACAAAGAAGTCTTAGTAGAATTTAAATTGAGATGAAATCTCTCATAAAGGTCGTATCCTTAGGTTAAGGATAAATCAACAACATAATTATGTGTGAAAAATATAAATACACTAAATATGATTGGATATTTAGTGTAAATCAATCAGATGACATTCACACATATTCTTTTAAATACAACACCAATGAATTGGATATTTAACTCAACAAATGGAGATTGAGTTAAAATTACTCTTATCAAGTTCATACCGATCACTTGAGAATTTATCAATAGAGTGATTATGTGTATCAAAAGTATATCCACAGAAAAGGGAGTGGAAATTATGACATAATCAAATGAATAGTGATTCCACACATAATCTTGGAGTAATATAATCAATGAAATATGCGTAAATCCAAATGAGTGGAAATTGAAATTTCAAATTCCCTTATCGATTAGGTAACTTACGAAACATACACCCATGAAAGAAGTATCATACCATGATGACGTAAATACCCATAAATTAAAGTATATTACACGATGAATACAATCATGGGCAGACACATACACCACTTGCAATAAATAAGTGGTGAACAATGGAATTCTCACGAGATTAAGAGTGAGATAAGAAACCCCTTACCATGTTAATCAACTGAGTCGTATGGCCAAAAGTTAATAACCATCAAATTATTTACAGAATAACATGAATATAAAGAGAATCATGATAATATATATCAAATGGCAGTACACAATACACCACTTTAAATAATTTAGTGGCGAACAATGAAAATCTCACAAAATTGAAAGTGAGATAAGAAAATCCCTCACTTTGTACTTTTTCCTTGGTCGACGGTAGGTTAACCTACTGTATAATGGTGAAATAATTGTTTTTGAATTATACAAGAATCATATATATTAATATGATATCATATATGATCTTTTAACATTGATTTGTTAATAATATCTTAGAATTATCGTCGTTTCGGGTGTTAACTTACACGTTTTCTTTTATATGTTTTGTTACATAAGCCATGTTTGTTGTATCTTATTCATACCCAGAATGATATCATGTCCTTAAACATCATTTTTAAATCATAAAATGATAATTATACTTTAATGGATACGATGGAGAATGAATCTCATCGCGTTCGTGGAGACGGTAGTCCGTACGTACGCACGAGCGACAATATCATTATTTTTATATTAAAATAATATATAAATGGATGATATATCATATATACAGAATCATTAACATGTTATATTTATTATTTACATGAGTTACATGTCATTATTATACCGATCCAAATAATAATATATTGAATAACAATTACACCACGACGTGGAGACGGTAAGCCGTACGTACGCACGTATGGTGACATGTTATTCAAAGGGTGGATAGAATACTGAATATGGTTTTACCATATTTATAATAACATCACAGTATATGTGAGATACTGGAGTTATTATTTTAGAATGGTAATAACAAAGAAAGAAGAAGTGGAAGAAGAAAGGAACTTGAAAAGGGGTGGTGAAAACATTACCGCTTCTTCGGGTTCTTCCTTTTGATTTGATCAAAGGGGCTCCTTAGGTTGGATTTCTGATCAAACTAATGCCTCTAGGTTGTAGTGAGGGAAGTTGGGAGAGTATTTGGGCAGATTTTGGCCGAACCAAAATACTTTGAAGGTGTGAAGAAATGAGAAGGAGGAGTGCCCTTTTATAAGAGGGGTGAGGGGCACCTTTGGAAAAGCTAGAAATATTAATTTATAATAAATTCATATTCGGTGTCTAATGGATCCAAAGTTGATTATTCAAAGGTTAAGGTGGGGATAGGTAGAAAAACACTCAACCAATAGAATTTAGACAGGTTTGGGTACTTATATTAACCTTTTATTTAAGTATTAACCCTAAGTTAATTAGTTTCACTTTTACAATGTCTCTTTGTATTTTTATATAATATGGTTTAAAAACTTACTATATATATCCAAGATACCCCCAAGTGGTCCATTAATGATGAAACTATCATTATATAAGTCTCTTGGCCGATCCTTAGATTTTTAGGAATTTAATATCAATTAATAATATAATATTTGTTTTAAGAACTCTTTTATGTCAATTTTGACACTATTCAATAGTTGATTTTTTTGAAACTCATAACAGATTGATTACTTAGAAAAAAGTCCATTAAATCAATCCTAATATATCATATTATCCTAGAAAATTAGTTTAATTCATTAAAAGTTTCATATTATATTTATTTGGGTATTTATAATATCAATTATTTTAATTTTTCACTATTATAGTAATTAATTCATCATTATTGTGTCATAAATAAATTAAAATATTTAATGTCTAAAATTTATAAATAAAATATAATTATGTAGTAAATATTTTTATCTTTCTAATGAATAATTATAATCTAAAATCCATCATATATAACTTTATGTAAATATTGTTTTTCTAAAAGATATATGCTTGTGTCATTTTTGTATTCATTTTAACTTAATTAAAATAAAGTGTCCTTAGCACCTACAAGTGGCACCATGGGGTCCCAAAATCGACCCAAAGATGCCTATGGTCGAACATGTATCAACCAATAAGTCTAGGACACGTTTTAGGGTAATTTAGTATTATTATAATATTATTTTTTAACCCTTATTTACCGGATTTACCCTTAACCATGGTAAATAAAATATTTACCGCAGTAATTATTCAAAATGTCTAAAAATAAAAGTTACCTATTTACACAATTTGAACATCCTGATTCCAAATATGGAATCCATTTTTCTAAATTCAAAACACAGAAGTGGAAGAAATTAATTTAAAATTAATTCCCGCTGTCAAAACAAAAAGCGTGTTTTTAAGAGATAATAACTATCAAAAGATTGACACTTGTTTATGTTCGGTTTAATTGTAAAATTATGTCCAATGACCAAAATTATATTAAATGGTAAAAATATATTCTAAATATACTTTACAACCACTCAAATTCATAATTTATCACTATTAATTATTTTGATTAAAATAGTTGTTTTTAATCAAAATTTAGTAATTTTCACTATTCATCAAAATATGAAAGTTATCCGAAAAGTACCAAAATTTCACCCTAGGCTAATTTCGATATTCCGAATCCAAAAATGAAGTCCATTTTGAGAGATAGAATTTATAAGATTTCAAAAATTAGGTATTACTATTCATAACAGCTAGTTTGATTTGGTTGTGGTGTGTTAAAATCTCGAAGTTGCGTACAATGCACGCCATTGCATTATTCGAAGGGAAACGTACCGTGGAAGCTTGGGGTGTTACATTCTCCCCTCATTCAATAAATTTCATCCTCGTAATTTTTAAAATTGTTCTTTGGAATATAATGGAATGTCCCACATTGGAAAAAGAGTTAATAAAACTATCACTTTAAAAGAAAGAAAGATAGGTATAAAGGTCAACCAAGATAACCCATACTCGGATTCAATGTTAGAAAACATGGATATGGATGATAAAATAAGTGTCAAGTTATGATGGAGAGGGATAGAAATCATGATCAGGAGAAAGTTAACAATAAGAAAACCACAAACTTGTGTTGGGGCAAACGACCATTAGTCTCCTAGTAGGAAAGTAAACGGACAACATTTTTTTTGTTTTAAGTTACATTACAAAAGGACAAGGAATTCATTTATGATATTGACTAAGAACATAAAGAGATATACTTAATTTTTAAGTAGAGTTTCATTATATAATAACTTTTTACTACTAACTTATTTTTTTTGAACAATGAGTATTCAAGAAGACTTGGTCACAATAAAAGAGCTAGAATAAACTTCTATAGAAATACATGATCCATGTAGGATAAACTATATATTTAACTTGTCTTTAGAGATTAATCAAAACCAAAATGGTTAGTATAAGATCTGATGATCCCCCAAATGTATATTCCATTAGAAAAAAAATACTAATCTTAATTTCTAAAATTAAACCAACAATACCCCAAAGTTAAATAAATACCATTCAAAAATAAATTTTCCTTAAAATCCTTCACTATAATCCAAACTAATATTGAAACCCAAAACTTATAAGAATGTAGTCTTCCACGTTAAATTGTATCTCCAAATAACATTATCTACTCTTAAAGTCACATACTTAAAAGTAATTAACACAATCAGATATTCTTTATTATAGGTTAATCATTTCCATAAATAACCCAAATCACTATAGATCCACAATAAAAACATAGAAAAAAAATCCACCATTAATCCTCAAATGAAATCCCATACTACTCTATTTTCCTTTGGCATATAGTGTTCTCAACAAAGCGAACAACTTCCAAAATAAAATTTATCACCTAATCACCAAATCATTTTCCTATACTAAGGGTATTCATTTGATAAGACATAAGATCCCAAATCAAATTATTATTGATCAATAAAATTATTTAACTAAAAATAATAGTCACACTAACCAGGGACTTCACGTAGTCCAGTGGTAGGCGATAAATCCCAATCGCACTTTGGTTGTGGGTTCGATTCCCACAGCTTTGTCCGACGCGACGGGTTGTCACACGGTCTACGTGTTGTCCTTTTTCAAAAACTATATTTTATAATATTACCAAAATGAGATAAATTCCTCAAAATAACATAATTTAACCACAAATGTTATATCATACCTTGAATTTTCATCCCAAATTATAATAACTTGTAATTGCTTCAAACCCAATGATCATCTAAAACCAAATGGTTATTCATAACTATATCCACAAGAGAAAAGACAATTATTCCTCAAATATCATTCTCACATGGAAAACTACAGGGTTACAAATACAAGAGAAAATTATTCCAAAGTAAACCCATAAACAAGGAGAACTAACACTTTTTAAACATTTATCCAACCATTTATTTCCACATAGCTTCTTCTTTGACCATGAAAATATACTATATAATTGGGCATTCACTCGGGTAATGGTCAGGTCCCCTACATTTACGACAAATGAATGTAAATGGAATCATTGGACCATTTTTATCTTCTTCCATAGTACTCTTCATTTTTCTTTGGCAATTCTTCACTTTATGTCATTCCTTCCCGCACGTAAAGCATTTCTTTGTCCCATTGAGACACTTTCCTGGGTGTCTCCTTCCACATTTCCTGCATGATGAAAATTGAGGATTCCTTTCTCCATGGTCTCCACTGCTGGAGCTCTTATCATTCATCACCTTTCTCTTCTTTTTTGAGTCCGGGAATTGGTTAATATATATATTGTTGATCATATTTTTGGAAAATTGATTTGGCATAAAGACGATATCTTTTACGCCTATCAAAATTCAATTTTTTTGCTCATTTCCACCACCGTTACCACCTTATACATCATTCTCATAGTCACTATGACTTCCTTGGAATCCAGCCATTGACTAAAACCAAAAATCATTGTGTGAGTAACAAAAGTCATAAAATCATTTAGAGATTAACATGTCACCATATTCTTAATTTGAAACACATTAGGATTAACCAAGGTCATTTACTCTCATCTTATATATATAATACTTTAAATCGTTTTGTAAAGAAAATGTAAATCATCCTAAGCATATCCCCCGAAAGTGTCGTAACCAAGAGTGCAGCAAGGCCCGTTGTCGTGCACCAGTTCCCGTTCGAGTCTAGCTCAAAGCGGTGTTTTTGGGTTTTACCCCTAGGTACATCTGTGCCAGAGCCGCCTCTACCTGCTCGTATCCAGACAGGGATGTATTGCTCGGAAAACTCACAAAATCTCTACAATACCAAAATTCTAGGAAGTTCTTCTATACTAATCCTAAAAGTTCATCTTAGGTCTACGTGCTCTAATCAGACTTTATCTAAATCTAGCTTCCAAGGTTTGTACTAAACTTCCTCTGATACCAACTGTAATGCCCCGACCCTAGATACCCAGAGTTGGTGCATTATTACATAATATTGGCATGATCACAAGAAATATCAAATCTCGAAAGACCTATTGGTTTAGTAGCCTTGGAAACACTAGATATATTCATAAGTCTTACATTACATCATAAAATGAAAAACTACTACAACAACATATTGTCTCCATAATCCACACTCATATCCCCACATAATATCCCTGTAGGTCATTCATAATTTAGTTCTTCACTTCCTGGGAAAAATAAAACCTAGAAAAGGGGTGAGCTCAAATGCCCAGTAAGGATATCAATATAGCGGAAACTTTCATAAATAATAATAAACATTTAAGGCAATGTATAACTAAAACAAAAGCCTTTCAAACTTGAACTTTCAACATAGTATGACATAAATAAAATGAAATAATTCCATTTACCTATTCACATGGATATTCTAATAATCGAATAATCACATGCAAATTCAATAACCACTTTCATAATGATGGAATGCATAATGCCAGACTATCATAACCACATAGCCAAGGCCTCGCGCCAAGACTACAAATAAGATTTTGCCAAGGCCTTGTGCCAAGACACTATTTTGTCTCATGAGACCTACCGATGCATCGAGGAGCTAGAGCGGGCTCCACCCGTCACTTATTAAGCCCAATGCATTCCTCATATGAACAGGTTTAAACATAACATAAACATTCGTATTAAAACTAGCATACGAAATATCAATACTTTTACCACAAACCATGAATGGTATAAAAATAACACATCCACAGTCAAACATAACTCATTCGATACAATATAGAAGATTGTATTGTATCACATTAACCTCAATCAAGAATAATGAAGGATGTTGACATAGATGAAAATAATAATGAAAACTATTTTAGAGAAATATCCCCCTTTTCTTGAAAACATTTAAAAGTCACATTATTTCTCAAGGAGCCATTTAAACATAGATTTTTGAATCAAAGTGTCCCATACCACTTTGAAACTTTTAAAAGGAGTTTTAATTTTAAAACTTTAATGTCCATATAAATAAATCCTTAAAACCATTTTTTAAAACATGGACATTAATGACAATGATTTAGAAGAATAAGTCTTTAAAATATTTAAAAATGGTATTTTTGTTAGAGATTCTAACCAAAAGAGTGACACTTGAATACAGATAATTAAGGCAATAAAAACTTTGTAATATCATGAGAATAAAGGGATTCATGATATACTATGTCAAAGTACATTATATACACCACATAAAAGTGATTTGGTGTATAACAACGAAGAAGTCTCAATGGAATTTAAATTGAGATGAAATCTCTCATAAAGGCCGTATCCTTAGGTTAAGGATAAATCAACGACATAATTATGTGTGAAAAATATAAATACACTAAATATGATTGGATATTTAGTGTAAATCAATCAGATGACATTCACACATATTCTTGTAAATACAACACCAATGAATTGAATATTTAACTCAACAAATGGAGATTGAGTTAAAATTACTCTTATCAAGTTCATACCGATCACTTGAGAATTTATCAATAGAGTAATTATGTGTATCAAAAGTATATCCACAGAAAAGGGAGTGGAAATTATGACATAATCAACTGAATAGTGATTCCACACATAATCTTGGAGTAATATAATCAATGAAATATGCGTAAAGCCAAATGAGTGGAAATTGAAATTTCAAATTCCCTTATCGATTAGGTAACTTACGAAACATACACCCATGAAAGAAGTATCATACCATGATGACGTAAATACCCATAAATTAAAGTATAGTACATGATGAATACAATCATGGGAAGTACACATACACCACATGCAAAAAATAAGTGGTGAACAATGGAATTCTCACGAGATTAAGAGTGAGATAAGAAACCCCTTACCACGTTAATCAACTGAGTCGTATGGACAAAAGTTAATAACGATCAAATTATTTAAAGAATAACATGAATATAAAGAGAATCATGATAATATATATCAAATGGTAGTACACAATACACCACTTTAAATAATTTAGTGGCGAACAATGGAAATCTCACGAAATTGAAAGTGAGATAAGAAAATCCCTTACTTTGTACTTTTTCCTTGGTTGAAGATAGGTTAAACACCTTTATAATGGTGAAATAATTGTTATTGAATTATAAAAGAATCATATATATTAATATGATATCATATATGATCTTTTAACATTGATTTGTTAATAATATCTTAGAATTATCGTCATTTCGGGTGTTAACTTACTCGTTTTCTTTTATATATTTTGTTACATAAGCCATGTTTGTTGTATCTTATTCATACCCATAATGATATCAAGTCCTTAAACATCATTTTTAAATCATCAAATGATAATTATACTTGAATGGATACGATGGAGAATGAATCTCATCGCGTTCGTGGAGACGGTAGTCCGTACGTACGCACGAGCGACAATATCATTCTTTTTATATTAAAATAATATATAAATGGATGATATATCATATATACAGAATCATTAACATGTTATATTTATTATTTACATGAGTTACACGTCATTATTATACCCATCCAAATAATAATATATTGAATAACAATTACACCACGACGTGGAGACGGTAAGCCGTACGTACGCACGTATGGTGACATGTTATTCAAAGGGTGGATAGAATACTGAATATGGTTGTACCATATTTATAATAACATCACAGTATATGTGAGATACTGGAGTTATTATTTTAGAATGGTAATAACAAAGAAATAAGAAGTGGAAGAAGAAAGGAACTTGAAAAGGGGTGGTGAAAACATTACCTCTTCTTCGGGTTCTTCCTTTTGATTTGATTAAAAGGGCTCCTTAGGTTGGATTTTTGATCAAACTAAGGCCTCTAGGTTGTAGTGAGGGAAGTTGGGAGAGTATTTGGGCAGAGTTTGGACGAACCAAAAGGCTTTGAAGGTGTGAAGAAATGAGAAGGAGGAGTGCCCTTTTATAAGAGGGGTGAGGGGCACCTTTGGAAAAGCTTGAAAAATTAATTTATAATAAATTCATATTCAGTTTATAATGGATCCAAAGTTGATTATTCAAAGGTTAAGGTGGGGATAGGTCTAAAACCACTCATCCAATAGATGTTAGACAGGTTTGGGTACTTATATTAACCTTATATTTAAGTATTAACCCTAAGTTAATTAGTTTCACTTTTACAATGTCTCTTTGTATTTTTATATAATATGGTTAAAAAACTTACTATATATATCCAAAAGACCCCAAGTGGTCCATTAATGATGAAACTATCATGATATAAGTCTCTTGGCCGAACCTTAGATTTTTAGGAATTTAATATCAATTAATAATATAATATTTGTTTTAAGAACTCTTTTATGTCAATTTTGACACTATTCAATAGTTGATTTTTGTGAAACTCATAACAGATTGATTACTTCTAACAAAGTCCATTAAATCAATCCTAATATATCATATTATCCTATAAAATTAGTTTAATTCATTAAAAGTTTCATATTATATTTATTTGGGTATTTATAATATCAATTATTTTAATTTTTCACTATTATAGTAATTAAATCATCATCATTGTGTCATAAATAAATTAAATTATTTAATGTCTAAAAATTATAAATAAAATATCATTATGTAGTAAATCTTTTTATATTTCTAATGAATATTTATAATCTAAAATCCAACATATATAACTATATGTAAATATTGTTTTTCTAAAAGATATATGCTTGTGTCATTTTTGTATTCATTTTAACTTAATTAAAATAAAGTGTCCTTATCACCTACAGGTGGCACCATGGGGTCCCAAAATCGACCCAAAGATTCCTATGGTCGAACATGTATCAACCAATAAGTCTAGGACACGTTTTAGGGTAATTTAGTATTATTATAATATTATTTTTTAACCCTTATTTACCGGATTTAACCTTAACCATGGTAAATAAAATATTTACCGCAGTAATTATTCAAAATGTCTAAAAATAAAAGTTACCTATTTACACAATTTGAACATCCTGATTCCAAATATGGAATCCATTTTTCTAAATTCAAAACACAGAAGTGGAAGAAATTAATTTAAAATTAATTCCCGCTGTCAAAACAAAAAGCGTGTTTTAAGAGATAATAACTATCAAAAGATTGACACTTGTTTATGTTCGGTTTAATTGTAAAATTATGTCCAATGACCAAAATTATATTAAATGGTAAAAATATATTCTAAATATACTTTAAAACCACTCAAATTCATAATTTATCACTATTAATTATTTTGATTAAAATAGTTGTTTTTAATTAAAATTTAGTAATTTTCACTATTCATCAAAATATGAAAGTTATCCGAAAAGTACCAAAATTTCACCCTAGGCTAATTTTGATATTCCGAATCCAAAAATGAAGTCCATTTTGAGAGATATAATTTATATGATTTCAAAAATTAGGTATTACTATTCATAACGGCTAGTTTGATTTGGTTGTGGTGTGTTAAAATCTCGAAGTTGCGTACAATGCACGCCATTGCATTATTCGAAGGGAAACGTACCGTGGAATCTTGGGGTGTTACATTCTGGGTGGTGATGGTGAAAGGATATCATACTGTCATCCACAACCCACATCACCTCCCCTTGGATCCCCATCTTCTCCTTTGCTAGCTCCACATCCCTAAGTTCCTCCCTACCATCTCTTGAGAGATCCTTGGTCATGGAACTATATTTTTCATGGTTATTTTTTAGTTATGTTCATATGCTCAATGGTATATCTGTTTAGGAAATCATGCTCCATGTGACCTCACCCGTCACATTCAAAGCACCACCCATCTCTAGGATTATTTGATCCTCTATGTGGAATCCATGCTACATGACCATGTGACTTGAGTATATTCATGGTGATTTCTCTTTCACTAATATCATATAGATTTTATTTTCTAGATACTACAGAAGACATGGATCTATTGCCCCCACTGATTTCTCCAGATTCTTGGATTCCCTCTCAAATTAATCTTTTTATCACAAATCCCCACTCCAGCATCCCAACATAGCTGGGAATGCAAATGGTCACTACACAAGCATGTATATCTCTATGGATCCCTTAATCAATTTTTTTCTCAGAAGTATCCATCCCATATAACATTGAGGGAGTGCCACATATGGTCTTTGATCCCCATGACATACTCATCCACTATCATCCCTCCCTGATGTAGCTCTAAAATCTCATGAATATTAATTGATCACAAATAGGAGGGATATTAAATCTCAAGGAATAGTTGATGGAAGTAGATTTATAAGAGTTTTGACTCATCATGCATCTATGTAAATAGAATCCACCAATTATGAGTAGCTCTATATAAAATGTAATGTTCCAGTGCAACCACTAAATCTGTCAATGACTAGACAATCCTGAAGACATAGTTCACCAACTCTTTAAAATCTTATACTTACTGAGGATATATATCTCACCAAAACCTTAGTGGAATATACTGAAGGAAATCACATAGTGCCCTAATACTAAGTTCATCAACATCATGATTTGGTTTTATGATCTATTTCTCAACAGATAGGGGCTCTGTAACCTGTATACCTGGAGAAAGAAACCAATTCGATGGTCCCTAAATTGATTCCCCATCACTCATCAGGTCATATTCATGATTCAAAAACTGATAACTTGGCTGGCTGTCATCATAGAGGAATCCTGAAAATCTAATCATGATGTAAAACATCATGTGATCATATATATATATATAATGGGGAGCTTTGTCAAGAAAAGAAGTCAAAATATTCAGTCATATATAATGCATGTATCATTGATCTCTAAAACCAATGTCTCTGTATTCCAAGTCAATAAGAAGGTAGTTGGAATCCAGGTGAATGGATACATCGACTGGATATACCATCTCTAGGTTCCCTCACATAAAATCTACACTCAAAAAAGTTTGAAATCATTTCCCAAACACCCAATAAAATCATCATAATCAGACTAATCCAAACACCATCCTAAGGAATGAACTACTCTAATACCAATATATAATGACTAGACCCAATGAGGCTCGATCCATAATAACCTCGAGACCACCAACATAGTCTAGGGGGTGGTGACAAGCTCTGAAAGGCATAACCTAAATGGTACACCGTTTCCTAAAGTACATGTACACACACACCTGACCATATCAATGCAGATGTATAGAGGAAATGATGAAAATAGGATGATATATATACAAAATACCATGAATGAAATAAACCTCTAGGATGTAAAATATTCAAATAGTTTAAACTAAAATTAATGTCAAAAATACATGTCGAACCAAAAAGATTCTGCAACATGAAAAAACTTGAATAATAAATGGTGAGATACCCCAACATTGAATCTCCAAGATCAGAACACCATATGTGTCCAAATGCAACAGGTATACCTATGCTTCTCTTTAATCTCCACTAACTTTTCCATCATTTTAATAAGATAAAAAATGTATCGGAAAATCCCATGTAGGGGTGGGTATATATATGCCTAGTAGGATACCCCAAAAGATAAATATGGAGCAGTAATATTCATAATAAGAATATAAATATATCTCAACCCAATGAAATAGAGTAAAAATTATAACAACATGGATACAAATACATATGCTCAACTAAATAAACACCAATGATAGAGAAGGGGGATCTCCATCTCATAACCCATCATAGGAAAAGAGTTTCAACAGTTCAAAGAGATCTGTCAACGATGCACAAAATCTCATGTGTCTTTCCATAGAAGTAACTATAGGGAGGGACCATTACTCACCACAATGTCAAAGAGTTGAGGGGTCATAATCTTTGAGGAGAGCACTCACACACTTGTGCATCAGGGGGATGCAACTCTCTACAAGAGGGACTCATTCCCTATCTAATAGGGGGTATAACTCAATAGATAGAGGACTCGTTCCCTATTACATCAGGGGGTACAACTAAATATATAGAGGAATGATTCCTATGGAAATTTGGGGGTGTCACATAGTAGATGGTGGATTGGAAACCTTATACGTCTAGTGGGTACCACTCAGTGTAATGAGGATTTACTCCATATATGATAGAGGGTAAAACTCAGTAGATAGAGAAATTATGATTTGATTCCATATGGGGGTACTAATCAATATAAGGAGGATATGTTCCATGTATGATAGGGGTAAAGCATGGTAGATAGAGGAAACTAACCCTATAACTATAGTTGGTTCCACTATGTTGATATAGAACCCACACCTTAACACCATAATGGGGTACAACTCTAATGATTATGATCGACCATTTCTGTCATCGAGTGCTACCTACATAAGAATCACGCCCATAACATCTTATACCATATCTCAAAATCCATGATGAAAGAAACCATCATGTTCTACATGAAAAAACTCAGAATATACTACTCAGTAGAAAAAATTTGAGTCCAAAAGAAGGATATTTGAGAGGTGGAAGGTTCCTAAAAAAGAAAAAAGTGGTACCCAACATGTATGGGGCCCGCAAGATGTGTGGTCCCACTTTGATACATAAACATATCCTTTTTGGTACATGGATCTCAAACAGTGATGAAATATATGTTTTTTAGGTGGACTACATGATAGTCCCGATTCACCTATGATTCATCATGTGATCTCGGTCAGGTCCATGTCAGCCTACTTGTGTTCGTGTACTTAGGTAAACAACAGGTTCCTGGTTATGTCTTCTTGGGTTGGGTCTCGAGTGAGTACTCCCCACATGACTTGTCTACCTGAGCAGGGATACACAGCATGTGACCCAACCACATGGTGTGTCATCCTTATGATTCTCAAAACCCTAGTGTCATTTCCAAATGGGTACTAAAAACTGTGTTTTCAATGAGGTATATGTAATGTAGTTGTGATTTTTCAGAAATTTTGATCCATTCACCGTATTTCAGATTTGTCTCTTCCACAGCCAACCATTCCTCGATATTAGATGAAACTGAAGTAAAGGTCCTATGTTTGATCTTTACGACCTTATGGTGGTTGAAAATCAAATATCTGTTGATCCAAGGGGTTTTTCATTTCCCCCAAACTCATCTCCCAATGTCGTTAACTCCAATCAAGATCCTAGTTCAATAAAAAATTCACCCATTACTTAAAAATACATATAATCCATCTCTATCCATTCCTCTCAAATTATTGGTCCCTAATTCTGGGGGTCCAATAAGTGTCGGTCCTGCCCATAATTTCAAATCAAGACCATGTTGGCAAATCGACGAAGAACGCCAAGAAATAATGAAATCAAGGAACAACAAAAAAGTGAAATGAATGATGTATAATATATCATGGAAAAACCAAAAATTTGAATGATAGGGTTGATAAAAACATAATAATAAATTAAAAATGTTATTTTAGTAACACCCTAAGATTCCACAGTATGCTTTTTTTAAATAATTCATTTGTTTGCAATGTACGCAATACTGAGTTCTTGCACACAAAAACTTGAAACATAAAAATTGGTTTTGAATAGAATTTAACCCAATTTTACATTTATATATTTCATATAATTGTAATATTTAGGTTATTTGTTTTTTAGACAAGATATAAGAACAAATTCAATTTTTTGAATAAATGAAGTATTTTAAAAAAAATGCATTTTTGCAACCTTTTAATGGAGAGTACTTTTTAAATACAATATTTGACACTTTTATATATTATATTTGACAAAATAAACTTATTATTTTGAATTGGGACATAAAAATTTAATTTGGAAAATTATTTTTTGTTTTTCTGATAACATTCTTATTTTAATGAATTGGTGGAAATACTGCATTTTAATTCAAAACTGGTTTTTGATCTAATCGATTTATTTTGTTAGATTATCCTTTTAATTAGTTTTAAAGAATAATTATATTATGTTTTTATCATTTAATACATTTTATTTTATTGTAATTATTTTCACCTCCAAATTATATATAAACATATGACAATATTTTAATGGTTTTTATTTTTAAATACCTTGTTGTCTCATTTTTTCAATGAGGATTTATCATAAAGTAACCATTGAAACTTCTATGTTATAAAGTTTGATAAATTTATTCCATATTTGGAATTAGTGGGTTGAAATTATGATAATATGTTCCTTTTATTTAAGTATATTATAAATAGTAACTTAAACAGTTTTTTGTTAACATAGTTATGGGTAAATCAAGTAATTAAAGGTAAACATAATGTTATAAAGTTTCCCTAACACCTATTAAAATCCTATTTTATGTCTAAATTATACCCTTATAATATATTTTTATAAATTTAATCATTTAATGGACACTTATCCATGAATATGACATGAATATTGTTATAATTAATAAATGTGAAGAAATGTCAGACTCCCATTTCTTAAAAGCATTATAATTTTAATATATATATCTCAGAGATAAAATAGAATATAAATAGTCTATGAAAACTAATATAATTAACTATATAATATAAATTTATTTATAATTTATATATTTTAAATAATAACCCTTAATAATGACATAATAATGAGGGATAAATCATTTTACTGATAGAAATATCAGTTAAATATTATTAGAAATATTTAAATAAATATAATTAAACTTAATTAAAGTCATAAAATAATTTTATAGACAACAAATACAAGTTAGAGAAATATTTAAAGTATTTTTTTTTTGAATTCATCATGATGTTTTTATATTTCTAAATATGAAAATATTGGATAGTATCAAAATTGACACAAATGATACTTTAAAATAAATAATATTTTATTAAATGATATAAAATTTGTAAAAATATAAGGTTCATACAACTGAGTATTATAGTGTTAAATATTTCATAAAAGGTCAAATAAATATTTTTGGCATTTTATAGTAACTATAATAACCTTATAGTATAAAAGACAAGTATACATGGAAAGAGTTAAACTGTTTAACTATTGGTTAATCCGAAAAGATAAGGTTACTTTTGGGACCTAAACTTGCCTATAAATTATTTTCATAGAGGATTTATAACCATAATAATACTATCCTCTAAATAACTCACTTTTGAAAATTTTAGAAAAAAAATTATAACAATTTAATTGTTTTGGAGTTTCCTAAAGTGCCACTCCCGTCTCTTATAAAAGAAAACGTATCGCAGAATTTAATTCACACCCCTAAAAGACTTTTTTTCTACCAGAACCTGCCCATTTTGTCTCACAACTTCCCTCACTACATATTAGATGACATAATTTGGTTGTAAAGTCATTCTATATAATCCTTTTGTTCCAACAAAAATGAGATTCTAGAAAAAGAGGTAATTGTTTTATCACAACTTTCAAAGTTATTTTCTTCTTCTACTTCCACTTTCAATGTTGTTTCCATATCAAAGTAATAAATCGAGCATAATATATATAATTAGATGTTATTATAATCATGATAAAACCATATAACTCATTTTATCCATCATATGAATAACAATATCACCATGCATGCGTACATACGACTCATTGTCTCAACGAAGTGGTGTAATTTATTATTCAACACTACATTATTTTAAATGGTATAATGATGAGTATAATTTAAATATATAATGAATATAAAATGATAATTAATATTTACAATTAATATACCATCCAATTGCATTCCATTTAACCATCAATGGAACAATATCGTCTTGCGTGCGTATGCACGACCTATCGTCTCCATGACGCGGTGTGATTCAATCCCCATTATTAACCATTCAAGAATGATTATAAATATTTTTAAAAGAGTAAAAATAATTTTTATGAACTTTTTATCATTCTACATATTAATTAAATACATCCTATTCTTAAAAAATATGACTTACACAACAAAACCTGCATAGGAAGATGATTCTGTTATCATCAGAAACAATTGTAATACTGAAATATTAATATGAAAATGATATAAGGGGACCATAATTGATACCAAGAATATGAATTTGATAATGATATATTTTAATAACTTAATTTAACCATTAAAAAAGAGGTTAATGAACCCTCAACTAAAATAATTTACAAGGTAATGATTAATTTCACAATATCTTTTTTATTCGAGGTTGAAAATACTTAAGTATATATGGGGAAATATTTATAATCCATGCCCATGTTTCTTAAAATGTTAATAAAAATATTATAATTTTTTTTTTAAAGTCATTTTTACCAATTTTTTTTATTTTTATAAAACATTTTTGAAGGAATGTTTCTGTCATTTTCCAAACTAGGTACATTTTTACATTTTCAAAAAATTAAAGGAAGAATGATTTTTTAACATATATGGTGAAAATACCCATTTTCTATTATTATAAAACATTAAAATTTTGAATATTTCCTTATAATATGACAAGTTTATTTTCAGAATAAATTTTTTATTTCATAATTTTGTGGCTTCTAATTGATTTCAACATAAAAAGGTATATTTCTCTTAAAGAGTTTTAATGAATTTGTTAGATTATTTTCATCTATGACAACTTCCATTGATGGATTTTATGATTAATTGCGGTTTATTTTTTATTATAGAATCACCCATATTGTATTGAATGGTCTGTAATATATTTTATTGTTGATAACATTTATTTTTTATAGTAAAATTATTAACCTTTCATATTCCAGTTTTAATAGGAATGTTTATGTTATGTTTTACCCATTTCATAAGAGAAATAAATTGGAATTAGTATGTTATGAAAGTGGCCCACTATATCCCCTTGATGCATCTGTAGGTCTCATAAGACAAACCATTGTCTTGGCATAAGGCCTTCAATTCATGGTTTTGTATGGTCTTGGCCTGAAGCCTTGATGTTATGTTTAGGATGTCCAACATTATGCATTCCCTCGTTATGATATTAGTTGTTGATATTGCATGTTATTATTTGTCTAGTAGAATATCCATGTGAATGATTAAATGGGATTATTTGATTTATTATTGCCAAATTATGGTGAATATTATTTTTAAAAGTCACGGGTTATGTTTTTATACATTTCCTTAAAATTTTATGGTTATTTATGATAGCTTCTGCTATATTTATTATCCTTACTAAGTATATGTGCTCACCCCATTATTTTGTTTCATTTTCCCCATCATGAAAATAATTATATAATGATTGACCTATAGGGAAAGTCTATGGGATATGAGAGTTTTTAATGTGGATAATATGTTGTTTTTTTTCAAGATGTAATTTAAAACTTATGTTTGTATCTAGAATTTTAAAGGCAACTAAACTGACCAATATTTTGGGATTTTATTTTATTCTGATCATGCCAATGTAATAAAATAATGCATAGACTCTAAAAAACTATGGTTGATGCATTACAATTGGTATAAATTTTTTTTACTACAAACCCTGTAAACTAGATTTAGAAAAACCATGATTGGGAAAATTACCCTAAGAAATACATTTAGGATAATTATATAAGAACATCCTAAAATTTGGGTAATGTAAATATTGTGTGGGGATTCCTATAAAATACATCCCTTTATAGATAATACAAGTGGGAGTGGTTCTAGAATAGATGTACCTATAAGTAAAAACTTTGACAAGGTGTTTCAGGCTTGACTCGGGGTAACCTTGTACATGATAATGTGCTTTACTGTGCACCTGGTTTGACACTCCTAGGTGATATGCTTAGGATAATTCACATTTTCATTTCATAACATTGTGAAGGCTTTATGATTAAGTATGTCCCCCAAAACCCATTTTTATGATTATGTATTAGATATGAATTTATTTTTAATTTTTTTTGAATATTTTTATAGTTTGAAATTATGCATTATGATTCATAACCTAATCTAGTGTATTCCATTTTTTAGAAATAGAACCCAGTAAAAGGAATGCAAATTGTGTTAACACATATAATCCATGTACCTATTTCCATCCTATTAAATATAATAATAGTGTATCTGGTGATACAACTAGTGATGAACTGCCCATAACCATACTAGGACAACAGACTCCGGATATGAAAAATAACCTTACCTGTATGGAGATTCCTAATCTAAAACATGGATGACCAGTGTTAGATTGATATACAAGGAAACAAACTTCAAAATTCATTGGGACTTCAAATCCTTTTTTAGCTCCACAGTGGATAATTTCCGTAGAGAAAATATTTCTTGCTTTGGGGATTAACAAAAGGGGAAATGTTTTTATGGAAGTCTATCGTCTATCAAGAGAGGATGATCAATGGTTATCATTAATTCAAAACATGAATGATGATGAATATGTCTCAAATATAGAATGGAATTAATTTAATGAACTCTTCCCAGAAAAATACTTTTTCCACGATCTATGAGAACATATAGAGAGGAAATTTCTAAGTCTGAGGCGTAAGGAGGATGAGAATGTTGCAAAGTAAGAAGCTGACATCACAAGGTTAGAAAATAATTCTACAGACTACATATATAAACCAAGAAGTAAGATTGATAGATTCTTTTATGGGTTAAATCCATTCTTATTATGGGTATCGGTCTCACAATCCTTCTCATCATATGAATATATAGTCTTATGTGCTATCAAGATAGAAAAATAATTCTCTAAGTCTTATGAATTTAAAGTATATAAAGAGAATAAGATGGATTCTAAACACTATAGAAAATAAAACAAGGGTATAAAGTGAAGAGAATACTTCCCACCCTGTAGTAATTGTGGGAAGAAACGCCCTAGATATTTCCTAAAGGGGATGAGGGTTTGTTCCAGGTGTGGAAAAAAGGCCACGAAGCTCATGATTGTAAGGGGAAAAAATAATATATCATTGTTCAATGCAATAGTTTTAATGAGATGAGAAAATTTAAAAATTATTGTGATAAAAATTAATGAAACTTTCCCTAGAAAAGGAAAAATGTGTAAGTCCAAGGTTTTTTGATAACAACTTCTGAGGTTGAGGTTCCTAATGATTTGGTCGTAGGCACTATAATCATTTCCATGAATTATCCAAAGATTTACCTAATTCTAGATATTCTCATATCATTAAAGCATCTAATTTTGATTTATAAATTAGATTTTTCCAATTCACATTAACAAGGGAGTTTTCAGTCAAACCCCCTAAGCGATGTCTCATTGCAATAAAGATGTTTCAGGAATTTCCCATTATTATATATAAATGTTCTTTATCTGATGAATTTATCATTATACATGAAGTAAAATTTGATATAATACTCAGTATAGACTGTCTAGCAAAATATAAATTTAAATTTTTTTATAAGAATAAGGAATTTTTGATTTGTGAGGAAGATATAGAATCTATTAATAATAGAGAAGAAACTTCATTGCCTGATTCGTATCAAAATGCACCCCTCATAGATTTATTGAATGAGATTCTTGGGGAGGAAGAGGATATTCTATATTGGGATGAGGAAATAAATATTTAAATTTAGAATGTACCTATTTTATGAGAATATATTGTTGTTTTTTCGGATGATTTACATTGACACCCCTTAGAGCATGAAGTTGTTTATTTATTGATTTAACCCCTGATGCAAGATCAATACCAAATAATACTTATAGAATGGACATTGTGGAAGTAGTATATATGAATAAAAACTAGAGGAATTGAGTAATAATGGATTTATTCTCCCTAGTGTTTCTTCATGGGGATTCCTACTTCTTTTTATTAAGAATAATGATGGATTAATGAGGTTGTGCATTGACTATAGAGAAATCAATTCTATTACAGTAAAGAAAAATTATCATCTACATCACATTGATGATTTCTTTGATCAAATTAAAGGATATCAGTATTTTTTAAAGATTTACCTTAAATATGTAGATCATAAATTATGTATAAAAAAGAAAGATATTCTAAAGACATCATTCCAAATGATGTATGGTCTTTGAAAATTTATAGTAATTCCATATGGATTAGCTAATGCACCCTATGTTTTTTTGGATCTAATGAATAGGGTGTTTATAGAATGTTTTGAGGGTTTTTTTGTATAATTTATTGATGATATCTTGGTATAATCCAAAATCTACAATGACCATGAGAACAACTTTAGGATTGATCGGAAGAATCCTATATAAAATGAACTATATAAGAAGATTAAAATGTGTGAATTATGGATTTAGGAAATTAATTTTCTTAGCCATATTTTCTAAACGGATGGAATCTCTATTGATACTACAAAGACAAAGGCAATCCAATATTGTCCATCACCGATGAGTATAAATGAGGTATGCATTTTATTGGTCTAGCAGGTTACTATCAGTGTTTTGTCTAGAATGATTTTTAAATGAAAAATCCATTAACCAAGATCAAATGTAAAGGGTTTAAATTCATTTGGACAAAAGAGCATGGATAATGTGTTTTATAATTGAAGAGAATATTATTAAATGCTCCCATCTTGACATTACCTTCTAGAAATGATAGTTTTTTGATTAATAGTGATGCATCAAGGAATGGAATTGGTTGTGCTCTTATGCAAAATTATAGGATTATTACATATGCATCAAGGAATGGACTTGGTTGTGCTCTTATGCAAAATTATTGGATTATTACATATGCATCAAGGAAGTTAAAAATTCATGATCAAAACCACCAGACTAATGATATTGAGTTACCAGCCATAATATTTTCTTTGAAGATATTGATAAATTATCTTTGACCTGAATGATTTGAGATATATAATGATCGCAATATTTGAAATATATTTTCTCACAAAAATAACTCGACACGAGACAAAGGACATGGATTAAGCTAATCAAGGATTATTATTATACAATACACTACCACCCAGGTGTAGAAAATAAGGTGGTAGATGCTTTATGTAAGAAGGTACATGAAGTTCTTAACAGAATGAGAGTCGAAAAGGATCTTATGTTTATATATTTAGTAAATATTGGTATATAAATTATAATGGAAGGTGAAACATCACTACTTTTTCAAATGTTTCCCAAACTATATTTACTATAACTTATAAAAAGTTCACAGCCTGATGATGATGATTTGTAAAATAAAATTAATGATGTATATGATGTGAGACTGATTGAATTTTTATTTGAAGATATTATTTTGAAATTTGGTAAAAGGCTTTGGGATTTAGCTATACCTATTCTATACAGTAATTATTGGATGATTATCTGAGATCCGATTTTTGTATACACCCTGGTGGAACTAAGATGTATATAAATTTGAATGAAAATTTTTGGTGGGAAAAAATGAAGATAGATATTATTGATTA
This sequence comes from Viscum album, assembly GCA_963277665.1. Taxonomy (NCBI): domain Eukaryota; kingdom Viridiplantae; phylum Streptophyta; class Magnoliopsida; order Santalales; family Viscaceae; genus Viscum; species Viscum album. The sequence goes on along the minus strand of OY728131.1, from coordinate 1,777,008,714 downwards.
TGTGTCAACTTTTTTGTTTTTTCAATAGGTAAAGGCAAAAATAAAACATCCAAGAGGAGTGATGCAACCTCTTCATATACATATGGGGAAAAGGGGTTATATTTCGATGCTATTTTTCATTGGCCTACCAAAGACTCCCTGAAGAAATGCTGTAGTATGGGTTATTTTTTATCATCGTACCAAATCATCATATTTTCTTTCTATAAGTGAAGATTTACCACTTAAACATTTAACAAGACTATATATTAATGATGTTTTAAGATATCATTGTATACCCCTATTGATTGTTTCCAACCGTGATCCCCATTATACATCACAATTATAGAAAAGTATTTAGAAGGGATTAGATATTGAGTTTCATTTGAGAACTTCCTACCACCCTCAAACTGATGGATATTCAGAGTGGAATATTCAAAATTTAGAAGACATTTTTAGATAATTCTCACATGACTTTCAAGGAATTTGAGATTAGTATTTACCCCCTAGTATAATTTTTCTATACCAATAGCTTTGATCCAAGTATTCAAATGGAACTATATGAAGCATTATATGTATATATATTTCATAGATAGAATTATTTGGATGATATTGGTGAAAGAAAATATTTAGACCCAGAAATAATTAAGGAAATATAGGAAAATATAAAAACTATTCATACACATATCAAAATTTCTCATTGTTGGAAAAAGATCTATACTAGTAAATAAAGGAAATATTTGGAATTTCAAGTGGGAGATCATGTTTTGTTAATGTTATATTCATATATGGGTGTTATAAAATTTATAAAGAAGGGTAAATTAAGTCCAGGTACATAGGACCTTTATAAATTTTTGGAACAAATTGGAGCTGTAGCTTACTGTTTGGAACTGTCACAATTTCTCTCCAAAGTTCATGTTCTGTTCTACATATCAATGTCAATGAAATACATGCAAAACCCAAACACATGTACTAACTTAAAATGTAATAGAACTAGAATCTGATCTATCTTATTGTGAATATCCTATCAATATTATTAACATTAGATAACATGTGTTCAGAAATCGGACGGCTCATATGCTAAAAGACCTTTTGAGAAATAATAAAATTAAAGATGCAATGTGGGAAACTGGATAACATATGATGATGAACCACCCAAATATATTTATGGAGTGATATTATTGATATTTTTAGAACTAAATTATTTAAAGTAGGGAATAATTTAACACTTCAATCTTACATAGTAAACTTCTTTTTAAATAATTCAATAGCTTGCAATGCACGCAACACCGAGTTCGATCAAACCATGACTAGCCTTTTAAAATGAAATTATGAATAGTATTAAACAATTTTGAAATTATTATATTCTATATAATTTTAATATTCATATCATGTGTTTATGAAACATTGTATAAAAACAAAATTTTTCAAATATAAGAGGTATTTTTCAAAAAATGAAGTTTTACTGCTATTTAATTAATAACCCTTTTTAAATATAATATTTTAAAATTTTATATATTAAATTTGAAGAAATATACTTAGTATTTAGAAATGGTACATAAAAATTTTAATTTCGATAGATTTTTGATATTTTTATGATAACTTTCATATTTTAATCAATAGTAAAAAATACTAAATTTTAATTGAAAACTATTTTTTCAACTAATTTATTTATATTTTTAGACTATTATTTTAATTAGATTTAAAGTATAATTATTTTGTTTTTTTATCATTTCATATAATTTAGTTTATTGGAATTATTTTCACATTAAAATTAGATATAAACACATGATAATCTTTTAATGTTTTTTACTTTTGAAAAACCTGTTTTCTCATTTTGTCAATAGGGATTAATTTGAAATTAAATACTGAAACATATTTGTTTTAAATTTTTAAAAATAGATTCAAAATTTATAATCAGTGGGTCTAAATTATGTTAATAGGTTACTTGTATTTTTTAGATTTTATGAATAGTAACTTTAGTATTTTTTTATTACCTAAGTTAAGGGTAAATTATGTAATAAAAGGTAAACATAAAATAATTAAATTACTATAAAAACTATACAAATACTATGGGATGACTAAATAAGACCTTTATAACCTATTTTTATTAATGAAATCATTTATTGGATCCTTTTCCATGAATATGTCATGAATATTATTTTAATTAATGAATGTGACAAAATGTCACACTCTTATTTCTTATAAGAAAAATAATTTTTATATAAAGACATCTTGGATATAAAATTTATTATAAAAATTATATGGAAATATAAAAGAATTAGATACCTCATAGTTATTTATTTATAATTTATATATGTTAAATAATTACAATTAATGATAACATAATAGTGATGCATAAATTATTTTATTATTATAAAAATCAATTAAAAGATATTAAAAATATTAAAATAAATATAATTTTTCATAATTAAATATATCCAATAATTTTAAAGATAACATAAAAATTTTACTGAAATATTTTAAGTATTCAATCAATGTTATCATGATGGTTTTATATTTATAAAAATTAAAATATTGAATAGTATCAAAATTGACATAAATGATACTTTAAAATAAATAATATTTTATTAAATGTTATAAAATTTATAAAAGTATAATGTTCATCTAAAGGACTATTATTGTGTTTAATATTTCATAAATGGCCTAATTTGGGTTCGTTTGACATTTTCTAGAAACTATATTATCCCAACTGTATAAAACGAGAAGTAGACAAAGTAATAGTTAAACTATTTAACAAATGGTTAAGCCCAAAATATACGGTTACTATTTTGACCTATACATGTCTAAATATAATTGGATGATATTATTTATACTCATATTCGTCTTATACTCTAAATAAATCACATTCCCACTATTTCAACAAAAAGTAAATTAATAATAAATTATTAATTTTGGAGTTTCCTAGAGTGCCCCTCCCCTCTTTCTAAAAGGGCACTTCTCCTTCTGTTTAATTCACCCCTCTACTGCCCTTTTTCTTAGAAATATGTGGACCATTTTCTCTCCCAATATACCTCAATATATTATGGAGCCCATAATTTGGGTATAAATCCAATCTATATAGTCTTTTTACAAAAAACCCCAAGAAGATACCCAAAAAAGAGGTAATTGTTTTATCACCCCTTTTGAAATTATTTTCTTCTTCTATATCCTATTTCTATGTTTTTTCCAAATAAAATTAAAAAATAAAATATCATAAATATATATATATTTAATTATAATCATGGTTCAACCTTATTACTGATTGTATCCATCATACGAATAACAATATCACCATGTGTGCGTACGTACGGATTACTGTCTCCACACTGTGGTGTAATTTTTTATTTTAGACTATATTACTTAGATAGGTATAATTATGATTATAATGGATATAAATAATTAAAATAACTTGATAATTATTATTTATAATTAATATACCATCCAATTTTATACCATTTCACCAACAAGGGAATGATATCTTCACTTGTGCATACGCGCGACCTATCGTCTCCACTATGCAGGGAGATTCTTTCTCCATTATTATACATTAAGGTCTTATTAAAAAAATTATTTGATGATTAAAAATAATGATTATTAACATTATATCATTCTGGATAAGAATAAAATATATCGTTCATATTAAAAACATGACTTACACAACAAAAGAAGAATAGGGAAACAATGTAGTTTATACCTGAAATAATGGTAATACTGAAATATTATTATCAAAATGATATAATTGGATCATATATGATATCATAGATAATTATATGGTTCTAATATAATTTAATAATATACATTAATAATTATCAAGGTGGTTAAATTGCCCTCAATTAAAGGAACGTACAACGTAAGGGTTTATTTCACAATCTCATTTTTATACATGGTTGATTATTTGTAAGTATCTACTGGAACATCTTTATCATCCATATTAATTTTTCTTAAAATGTAATTCAAAATATGAAGAAAATTGTTTAAAGTCATTTTTACCCATTTTTTACCTTTTATAAAATATTTTTAAATAAATCTTTCCTTCGTTTTCTAAATGAGGTACTTTAAAACCTTTTTGACAAATTAAGGAAAGAATGTTTTTTAACTTATATAGTGAAAGAAGAAATTTTTCACTATTATTACACTTTAAAATTTTGAATAATTTTTTACAAGATAAAAATGTTACTTTGAAAATAATTTTTTTCTTTTAATATTGTGTGGCTTCTAAATTATTTCAAAGTAAAAAATGGGATCTTTCTATGAAAGAGTTTTAATGAATTTATTAGATTATTTTCATCTATGCCAACTTACTTAATGGGATTTTAGGAATAATTTAGTATGATTTATTATGATTGAATCCTCCATATTTTATTGAAGGTTTTATAATATATTTTTCTGTGTATGTGCTATTTTGATACCATTCAAGGTATATGGTTAATGTATCAACATTTCATATTCTAGTTTTAAAACAAATTATTATTATATAGTTTGTACCTTTCAGAAGAGGAATGAATTAGACTTAGTAAATTATGGGTGGGGCCTACTATATCCCCTTGATGCATTTGTAGGCCTCATGAGAAAAACTATTGTGTTGGAAGAAGACCTTAATGGTGTGGTTATGTATATTCCTGGCACAAGGCATTGAAATTATGGTTATGATGTCTGAAATTATGTATTCTGTTGTTATGAGATTAGTTATTGATATTTTATGTGATTATTCACCTAGTATAATATCAATGTAAATATCTAAATGGAATGATTTTATTTATTATTTCATTATTATGACAAATATTATGTCTAAAATTATTGTGTTTCAGATTTATTCCTTGCCTTAGAAGGTTGGGATTATTTATGATAGCTTCCCTTATATTGTTTATCCTTACAAAGCTTCTGAGCTCACCCCATTATTATGTTTAATTTTCCCCATGATGTGAAGAAGTGTATTATGGTTAACCATTAGGGGTAGTTGAAGGGAGAAGATAGCTTTCAAAGGGGATAATATGATGTTTTATAATTTTATGATTTAATGTAAAACTTATGTATGTATCTATTATTTCCAAGGATACTAAACTAATCAATCATTCTGTATTTTGTTTTATTATGATCATGACAATGTAGTAAAATAATGCAACAACTCTGGAAAACTAAGGTCAGGGTGTTACATATCACCACATGAAAAGTCTTTCAATTGATGTATATCCAGTAATAGAATCGATCATGCTCAAAATAATTAATAAATATGGGAACAATAAGAAAATTTATGATCCTTACCACAATTTGGATCATTAGACAATTAAGAACGTGCTCTCCAATTAATGAGAGTTTGTGTTTCATTTTTTTCACCTTGGTCTACCTAGATTTAGAGTCTAATTATTATTTGATTTAGATTAGCTAATGTGATGTGGGATAAAAACCTCTCAATTATCCTAGGGTTTAGGCAGATAAACATAAAGAATCATCATAATAAGGAATTTATAGAGCATTTGAATTTATTTCATTTAAATAAAATAATTAAAATAATTAATTAATTTAATTTATATGCACCCACCAACAGTTGCGATATCTGAACGCCCCGTGATGAAGAATTTTAGGTCGCACCTTGGGTAAGCCTCTCATTCTAGACACAATCATGGTCTCAGATTTTTAGTCAAATATTCTGTTAAAATTTATCTCATTTTTTTTAAAAAATTACACATTGTTAATATAAAATAAATATTATTTTTTCAAAAAAATAATTCTAGGAACACCAAGTCTCAGAATTGCATGTCATCTCAACACCTTACTAAAAAAATATTTATATAAATATTTCAATGCATTACAAGGTAAAAATTATCTCTATAAAGATGGTTCTTTTAGCACCCATAGATTCTATGGGAGATTTCATCAACCATCAGAGATCCTATAATGATTGAAATGAAAACTAAAAGCGATATATATAGTTATTTTTTCTTTATTATTAGTGGAGGATGACCTTTCATCTCCTTCGAGTAAAAAAAGTAATCACCAACGATGAATATAAGTATGGTATATTTATTGATACTGAAAATATTCTATATTTTTTCCCGAAACTTAACATTATTGGTCAATACCTACATATATGTCAAAAAAATATTTCATAGATCTTATGTGATAAATGAGAACACTACTGATAAGTGAAGGAGGTATATAAACACCTCTCTAAATGAGAATCCAACATGATCATCTAATGTTGTGATTCATCAATATCCTATGGACCCAGGCTCTCAGGGACCTAAGGATGATCAGATGAAGGGTGGTGAGTTTTGGGAGCCCCTAAAAGAGGACCTGAATATATAGTTAAATAAATTAGAGGGTTTAAAAGGCCATAAAATTAAGGAATATGGATCTAAATAGAATAAAAAATATAAATTAATTTTGTTCTTCTCAAATTATTACTTATATTGTCATTAATATAGATTATTAAAAGGGATAAAAACATTAAAGGGATTTTATACTCTCTAATTCTTATTTCTATCATAGTGAGGAAGATATTTATATTTTTTTATCTTCCAAAAATTGGGAAAATCATTTTATGTTGTAAAAATTTAATATAATAAAGGTAAGAAACCATGGTTCATAAAATACATGGAATTCTTATAAGAGGATAAACATAGAAAATATGGGAAGGATGGTTCTAGTATAAACAAACAACAAGCTGATACAATTTGCAAGATTCTGGCTCTATTTGGATAAGTTATACATCCATGAACACCTCAATATAGACAGGGTTAGAATAAAATTTTAATCCCAAAACTCTATATTCCATTAACAATTATGCATATGTTGAAAAGGTGTTTCACACTCTCCTGTAATTAAATGAATCAAATGAAGCTCAAGTGGATTTCGGAGTGGATGATGATAAATCCAAAGGAAAATTGAGATGCACCCCTATGCATAAAGAAATAACAACCAAGATTTAGACTTGTTTTGGTTGGTGTCATATGGCTTCCAAGACTACTGTAAAGGGTTCTCACAGCTAATAAAAGGGTTTAATGATTCAGTAAGTTAAAGAGAAGAATCTACAACCTTTAGTGTGGTATAAAATTATTGGTATTAGTGTCCTTTCTAGTTGTTTGGAAGATCTAGCTAGAATTGGGAGTTTCATTATAGCCTCATTGAACCACAAGAGACATAGATTCCCCCCCCCCCCTTGAATAGGTGTGTGAGAATCAATAAACCTCTAACAAAAGAACCACACAAACTGTCCTGTCATAGTATCTAACTAACTCTATGTAAATGGATATTTTTTGAATGATTTGAAATCTAAATAGTTCATTTTATAGAAAATAATACCTAGAATAATGTTCTAAATAACATGGAACTGGTATATATAGATAAAATAACCCACATACCTATAAGGATTACACCACTGTTCTTTATATTGCAGGGTGCTTGGATGATAATGAAAAAATGGAAAATAATAATCATGGAGGCGGGGCCATTGTTTGTGATACGGAGGTAGTGGTTGATATTTTCCTCATAATTTAATTGGCAGTTTGGGAGGTCATATGTCTCTTTTTTAGGCATATGTATTCTTGGTTTCATGTTATAATGGGTTTTCACAGTTTTCGCATGTCTGTTTCCTCTCTACTTATTTTTTATATCAATAAAGGAACCATGGTTTTTGCCCTCAAAGCTCATAGTTTGAGTCTATAATTTATTATTATTATAAATTTACATGGTTTCAATGGTTCTTGACTTTCTCTATAGATTTCAATAGTGATTAGGGTAGTTGATTATGGTAAAGAAGAATTTGGATTGGTTTTTGATCATGAAGATCAATTTGTAGTCTGTGAAAAAAATATTGATGGTGGTTCTAGATTGGTTATTGGTCAGTTAAGATTGCGTGGTTCTAATTTGTATAAGTCTAGTTTGAATAAATTTTCCCATGATGTGATTGCTAGTGTGGATTCAATGAAAGAAACAATGATTTATTCCTCAGAAATGGGTGTGAAGGATATATTTGTCACCAAAGGTGCCTATATCCATCTTAATAATTGAATCACAATGAAAGGATACCTGGGTTTTGTTGAATAAAATGATAAGATCATCATTCAATGTTTGTAGGAGTGCAAATTATCTATCCACATTAGGTTAATATATAAGAGGGGTAAATCATGGAGATTCAAAGTTCTTTTATTTTGGATGAAATTTATTAAGGGATTATATGTATGAAATATGATGTCACACAGTAAGGGAATCCTCTATATTTTCTTCCCTTATAATGAGCTTATGTTGATGGCATGGGGTTTAATATTTTTCTCTCTCAATCTAGGTATTTTTAGAATACATAATTTGGACACTCATTTTAATTGGGTGTTCCCCCATGAACTTGATTACATAGTCTTATATCTACAAACATGGTTTGAGTTGGCTCTTTTGGCACCCAAAAATAATCTAGTATGGGAATTATGCCTTTGGGGCACCAATTATGATTGATATATAGATTATAAGATCCAATTATGGGAACTTTGAGATAGTATTAGTGGATATTGACATCTCTTATCCACTTATTGAAACTATTATTTTGGTTTATAAAGATAAAATGATAGATATAACTATTGAATTTTAGAATATCCCCATATTTCATAATATTTGTTATTATATTGGAAATTAGGAAAGTGGATATAGTAGAAACTTTTTTTATATTAATTGTTAAAGTAAAGGTCACTTAGTTGAATCTTGTAAATTGAAACTTCCAGTTGATGTTGATGTAAGTATTTATTCTCCTAGCTCTACTCTGTGATAATATAACCATGGAAGGACTCGGAAGGACCCATCAATGAATGACCAAATCTCATTCTATTATAATATTTGTAATCTCATTTAAATGACTATTGATAATTTTTATAAGAAAATGTGGATTAGAAACTACAACAAGACTGGGCATTCGACTTCACAATGAAAACTCAATATTCTATTTCGTGTAAAGGAGATTCCTAAGACATTGGATGATGGACCATATCAATTGGATGAATGGGATTACAAAGAATGTGGATTACATATTTTACCCCATAACATTCCATAACATTCATATGTTGTTGCTATGATTGGTTATTAGGATGATAACACTCAAGTGTTAGTTGATTCTAGCAAAGGGAATAAGGTTCCCTACATTGGATCACTAGAGAGTACAATGAGAAATAATAGGACCAAATAGGCTAATTTGGTAGGTGATGCATATCAACACCCCAGGATGAACAAACCACTGGTCATGGAGCTTGGTCCCTAGAAAATGAACATGATATAGACTTTACTTACTTATATGGGTCTAATTATCTTAAATATGGTGGTATCCAAGGGAAGAAATATAGGCCTGAAATTCACAAATTATCATCAAATTTCATTGAATTTGGATCTATTGGAAAATAGAATTACCCTATGGATAAAGTTGTGAGGGTCATGAAGATGATGGTATTGAATTATACTGAACCTCCTAATGGGGATATGAAGCACAATGACCTAGTTTTGATGTTTGGATCCAAGCTGAAGGGAGCCCCATCCCTTTCTCATGATACTGCTGAGAATCATTCCATAAAGGGGTCAAATTCTTAGGCATATTACATCACTGACCATGGGGGATACAAGATGATGCTTCCATAAAGGGTGTGATAAGACCTCCTACCATTTCAAGGGGGGTGTATGTTATCAATATTGAATTATTTATAAATAAAAAATAATTTGGTAATTCCACGAAAAGAAAAAAATTATTCTCCTTGCCTGAGTCCCTTAACACTCACGACTCATTCTTGTTCTATATTTGATGTGAAAAAAAGAATCAAGGTGTTTCTTTTGATGTAGAGCATATATAGTGGAATAAGAATACAAATATTCCAATTTAACATGAAAAAATGTTTTGGGGGTCTACTGGTTAGGCTGGTGGCATTTCCAATACAAAGAATTTATCTCATACAAACGATATAATTGTGGATTTCCAGATTATACAAATGAGAAATAGTCAAAAGGAATTAATATGTGTAATCCCCCATATACTGAGAAAAAACATGGATATAAGGGATGAATCTTAGGTTAAAGGGGGCCTACTACACTCTATCAGTTCTTAATTGTTGTTACCTCAGTGGATGATCCAGTTTTCAAGAATAACATCTTAGATGGATAGAGGGAATCCCTTTATGCTAATAATAATGTATTAGCTAACCAATGATACCTAGAAGGTAAAATTGGGACCCCTCTAGAAAAGTTTGATTCATTATATGAGAAAACCGCTCCATGGAAAAATCCTAATAAGTGAAGGAGAGGTTAACACCAGAAAATTGGAGTGGTCCTCAAAGATGGGGAAGTAGACATCAAACAAGGTTAATGTGTTCTATAAAATTTAATGTGAACCAATGGTATTTCTATTTTATGCCAAAGTTGATCTACCTTTGGAGTTTGGAATTTTTATGTGTTGTGGTGTCCTATGGTTCCTTTGGTATCAAGCTGTTAGGAGATCCTGTTTTTTTATCTATGAATTTTCATAATAATTTTAATGAACCATGTGTCTGGGTTCTCTTGAAACCATGGTTTAATCCATATTGAATTATTATTATTTTAATTTAAAATTATATGTAATGAAACTATTTATAGTTATTCCTATCTTTACTCGTATTTTTTAATAATTATATGTACCATTTTATAAATATTTCAAATAATATGTGTTTTTATTTTTGTTGTTGTTCTTGTTGTTGTTTTTGTTATTATTATGATTATTATTATTATTACTCCTTGGTTGAAACCTAGTGATTGAATCTTTGTGAGGTCAGGGGAGTTCCTCGGTTCAAGCCACCCTGGGTGCATGCATGAGTATCTTTATATTTCCCCCTTGTACCCCGTGAATGTTTATTTTTATTTCCCCTATTATACCCCTTGAATGTAATAAAATTATTATTGCATGGTTATGTCTACATTAAATTTATATGTAATTAATATTAGTATTAATTATAATAATAATAATTATTACTAATATTTATATTTTATTAGTTTTGATCGTTATTTTTAGAAATTAATATAACTAATCGAAAATATTTTTAATGTTTACCTTATTTTTATTTTTATTTCTTGTATTATTATTATCTTTATATCTAATTATTTATAAACTAAATTATACATATAATATAACATTTATATTTTATTATATTTGTAATATAAAATTTCTATAATAATATTAATAGTATTAATTGTTATTATTGATATTGTTGAAGTTATTTTCTTGTATTTATAAGTGATTTTTATTGGGGGTTTCTAAAAATAAAATATTATAAATGAGAATATGTTTAGAAAAATAAATATTATTCCCAAAGATGTTGAAGAAGTCAATACGTTTGTGAAATCCCAATGTGATTGAAGCCATCGATGCCTTTGAACATGGTTAAGAGCAAATAACAGAGAAATTAAAAAAATTGTTTTGTTTATATATATGAAAATGGATTACTTTTTTTCTATTCAAACATCCATTGAATGTTTCTCGACAAACATCACTTATAACCCCTAAGACCAAAAGGCCATTCTTTTTTAAATAAAAAATTTTATTCCTAAATATATGTTAATAGGAGCTTAAAATGTTGATCTTAGCACTCATCATCACATCAAGGAGTTAAAATTTATAATACACACACAAAATATACAAATTATTGTAAAAATATTAAAATTATATTTATAATTAATGTTTATTATAATTTACAATTGCATCTCAGAATAGAAATTAATATTTGTTTTGAATATTTATAATACTATAAAAAATATAATATTTGGAGGCATTAAATGAATCTTATACTAAAAATATAATATAATAAATTCAAATGGTTATTTAAATGGATATGGGTTATAAATAGATATTTTATTTTGGGTTCAGGATCATATTAAAAAAATTTAAATGATTTTTAATCAGGATTATGTATCATCTTTCCTAAATAATAATATTAAATATCTATTAATAATTTTTTAATAATAATAATTATTAATTATTAATTAATTTGAAATTAATTATTTAATTTTAAATATTAGTAATTATTAATTGATCTTTACTAATAATTAATATTGTTAATTTATAATTAATACCATATAATGATTAATTAATTATAAATTATTAATATTTAAAAGTAATTATTAATAGTTAATTATTAATTGGTTACTAAAAGTATTAATAATTAATAATTTTAAATTTTTTTATTTTTATTAGTATTGAATTAGTAATTAATTTTTGTAATTAGTAATAATATTATAAATATTATTTATTATTAATTAATTTGTATTTAATATTTTTAATCGGCAATTAACATTATTAATTCATAAGTAAATAGTAATTATTAATTATTATTTATTAATTAATAATTTTTAAAAATAATTATTTCCAAATTCACTCATTAGGTGGAAAAATTCACTCACCATAGGTACCATTTGTATATTTTATGATCATGATTGATGTGTCTACTAAAAGGACCTATGTGTGTTTATTATCCTCTCACAACCTGAGTTGTGTGAAATTGCTTGCTCAAATAATATAGTTAAGAGAAAAATTCACATATTATTCAACCATGTATATTAGTCTTGATAATGCTGGTTAATATTCATCATAGGATTTTGATAATTATTGCATGACATTGGGATTAAGTGTTGAACATCTTGTAGCTCATGTTCTTATCCAAAATAGTGTAGATAAATTATTTATAAAGAGATTACAAATTATCGCTAGACCACTACTTATGAAAAAAAAATTCCTATTTCATCAGGGGTGCATGAAATTTTTCATACAACAACACTAATCTAAGTAAGGCCATCAAGATATCATGATTATACCCCATTACAGTTATCTTGTATCCATGAAACAAAATATTTTTCACTTAAAGATATTGGATTATTCTATATACGTGATTATAGAACCCCTGAAATGAATAAATATGATACCCTAAATGACATTGGAGATATATACTAGTTTTGAATCTCAATAGATCATTAAATATATTGATATTATGATATGAAATTTAATCCCAACAAAATTTTAGGATTATCATTTTGGTGAAAAGTATTATCCAACATTATGTGGGGAAATTTAATAAACAACAAAAAATATCATCCCATATGAATTTATTGTTACATATTGATTGTCATAAAAATGAGTAAACATCTAGTTCAAAACAACTTTAATTTTTTAAATTTATCAAATCAATTTCTTAATAAATCCAATGATTGATATCGTGTTACGAAATCATATATACCCTTCATGAATGCTCTAATAATAAAAGATTTCCCTAAAGGACAATGAGATTGTATAAAAAAAAAATGCATCCAATCCACCACAGAAGCATGGGAAACCATGTGGTTTAAAAGAAAAAATCATTTCCAAAGGAAAAGGAGACAACCTATCTTGGTTGAAGATATAAATGAACCTGAAGATAATGTAAATTTATCATATATAAATTATCATGAACATTAATAAATTTTAATAAATATATCCATAATAGAAGATGTTGGAACTGAGTGTATAACATTGTTGATAATAGATTTTCATTCAATATAGATCCTAAAATTATAAATGAGTATCAAGAACAAAAAATGGTGATGGAATTTCATGAAAGACAATATTAAGATAAATGGAAAGTCACAATCCTGCTAGAGCAAGACTCTCTAGTTAAAAATAAGGTTTTTGGGTTGATTTTGAAAAACCTTAAAGGGATCAATCTCATTGGATATAAATGGGTATTTTTGAGAAAAAAGGGAGATAATGATGTCATGAGAGATAAATCATGACCTGTTTCTCAAGGATTATCACAAAAACCTATTATTTATTATGATGAAACCTACCCTCCTATAATTGATGTGATACAATTTTTTATATCTCATAATGTTTGTTGTACATGAAAAATATGAATAGTGCCTAGTGGATATTGGGACCGCATATCTTTATAGTGATATTGATAATTAAGTTCACATGAAAATACTATAAGGTTTCAAATTTATAGAAAATATCATGGATCGTGATATCTTTATTTAATCAAGATGAATAAACCATTATATAGATTTAATCATTCATGGCATATTTGGTATAACATTTGATCAGTTATTTGATGAATAAATGTTATTAAAATAATCCATCATTACCATGTGTCTTCTTTAATATGACTGAATTTGAATTTGTGGTCATTTTATTATACATTGATGATATAAATATTATTCATATGAATGATAAACATCCCAAAGCAGTCAAATATTTGATGAAAGAATTTGAAATGAAAGTCTTTGGAAATACAATGTTCTTCTTTTTCTAAAAAATAAATCATCTATAGGATGAGTTTTCTTTCTTCAATCATGTTATACTCCTAAATCCCTATTGATATTCAATAAGAATAAATCATGTTCATTCCACAAGCTAATGGTGGTATGATATCTTGATCAATATAGTGATATTTTTAAACTGTAATATGATAATGAAGAAATAATTGATTTTGAAGATCAATATCATGGTGATATTGTAGCAATTATGTACCCTAAAAATAATAAAAGGCTTGATATGTCATTTTTTTGTAATTTTTTTGGAAAGGTGCAGTTCTTCTCCAAATCATTAACAATTGAATGATGTCAAACATGTATTAAGATACCTTTTAATGACATGAAGATCATGGTTTAGATTATTCCAAATGTTCATAACCAAATTTAGTTGGTTTTCTTAATTTTGGATAATTTTATAATCAATATAACTTAATATCTTAGATCAGTTATTTATATAAATATGGTGGAACTGATATTTCATGGATTTCTCCAAATCAAACTATTTTTTCGACTTCTTCCCACCATGTTGGGTGGATTTCAATTGATAAATCATGTCGAGAATGTGTTTGGATGATATTTATTATTAATCTTATTAGAATTTAATATGTATTAGATATGAATAATAATATTTCCATTATATAATATGAATATAACACAACTTTTATAACACATTTTATGGGTGAGTATAATAATGGTGAATTAAAAAAACAGATCTGACCAAAATTATTTTTCAATCATGGCCATTAAAATAATGTTGAGATTGATATCCATTAAATAATGTCTCATGATAATCTCACAAATTTAATAATAAAAGAATATCAAATAACAAAATTTGAAAAAAAAATATTCACCAAATTTGGATGTGAAGACTGAAAAGTATATCAAAACTTTATGAGGGGTATTTATAACATTGTACTCTTTTTTACTTTATTACGTTTTTTCCTATGGGTTTTCCTAATAAGGTTTTTAATGAGTCAAAATAGCATGGTAAAAAAATAGAGGTCTAAGTAGTGGTTTATTAGCATAAGTTAAGAGAAGTTTCGTTAATATGTTTTTATATTTATTGTTAGAATTTTAAACTACTACTAATATTTTTAAAATAACTAATATATGATCCCATCCCTCCCCCAACCTGATGCCCTATCTTCTTCCCCTCCCCTGATCCCAGAGCCTTAACGACTACTTCCCCTCAGCCTCACCTCTCTCTAATGCCAGTGACCGCCCCTCCCCCACAACCGTGACTCTTTTTAATGTTGGGGACATCTAATCCCCTTTGACCCTACATCTCTCATATTCCAGCGATGACCCCTCCCTGTCACTAGAAACCTCCCCTACTCTTCAACCATGACTCTCCCTAACATCGGTGACCACCCCTCCCCCTCAGCCCCACCTCTCCTCAATGATGATCCCCTTGTCTCCAAAATCTCACCCCCTACACCTGGCTCCCTTCCCTTTGGGAGATCACCCCATATCCCCAACGATGACCACCCCTCACCTCATCCTTACCTATAATCCTAATGACCAACCCTACCTACATCACAATGATGACCCCACAATAACCCCTACTCTTTGATAGTGATCCCCAAAGTGTATAGATTTTATAATTCACGTTTGGTTTGGTAATAACATCATGTAGTATATAATATTTTACAATCAAATGATAAATTTTATCACTCAAGAATCTTATACACATAATTATCCTTAATTATTGTTAAAAATAGGATCATAATTCATTTCAATGATGATTTATTTTTTTCCAAGGGGTTATAAATAGTTTTTAACCACATGATTCATTTATCAATATTTAATTATTTGTGAGTAATTCTTTCTGAGTTTGGGATAATATTTTATTAGAGGAAATAAAAATATTTGGTTTTATTAGTTATTCTTAAAAAATTTATCATCGTTCTTCAACAATAGCATGAGTGTTTCTAATTAAGAACATATTCTGTATAATTTTATGTTCACCATCATTTTATATACTATATTTATAGAATTATAGTTTTGAGTTAGTTTTTAATCTTGATGATTTCAGGTGGTATTTAATTTTTATTTTACTTGTTTGATTAACCATTTATATCAATATATCTCAACATATTGGGAGAATAGTTACAATCCAATACCTATAGATAAAATATGGATTATGTTACCTCAAAACACAACTTTATATGTCAATGGTTTGGAAGAATTTTTAGATTGTGAAATTGAAAACTGATCAGTGGATGGTAGAATAAAATTCTTGTGTCCCGATTGTAAATTAAATTGATTGTTGAATATAAATGAAATATATGATCATTTCATATTGAAATAGTGTCGTGCTAGATATGTCTGTTGGATTTTTTATAGTAAATAGAAAGTTATGGAAAGTTCAAACAATAAAAATAAAGTCAATGGATCACAAAGTGACCCTCCGGTGGAAAATTAAGTTAAAAATTTGATAAATGAAGCATTTGTGTTTATGTGATAAAATGTTCAAGATTTTGACAGACCAATCGAACCGTAAGTTCATCTTAAGTAGGTTAATCTTTCTCCAAACACCAGAAACCAAAAAAGGAGTTTTAGGAATTAGTTGAAGATGAGAAACAATAGTAGTATGAATGGTGTAACAAGTATCAGAAGTTTTCTTTTCTACTTAAGTTGTATCATATAGAGTATCTCTATTTAATTTATGTAAGAACAATATCCATTATTTTAGATTTTATTCATGATTTATTTAGTGAAGCTAAAATTCTGGAATCATTATATGAGATGTAGAAAGACATCGAAAATGTTGGACTTGATTATAAAATGATATATGAATTCCCTAATGACTTCATGATTTAGTGGGTAGAATATTCTGATAATGAATATTGTATAAGATGTCATATAGTTATATGGAAGTCTATGAACAATGATGATATTATAAATAAATGAAATCCCATGAAGAAAAAGAATAATTAAACTCTTTAAAAGCTATTACATTAATTTACTTTGAAAACATTCTTATAAAGATTTCATATATCATCTATGAATGTATATGAAATGATGTGGCATGATTAGGATTACAATTATAGAGTGATGAGACTTCCAAAATAATTAGTGTCATGGAAAATATTTGATTTTTTATTTCATGATTTTTCATCAGATCCTAGGAATTTATTTTTGGGATTGGCTTCTGATAGTTTTAATCCTTTTAGTACATTAATTATTAATTATAGATTTTTATAGTTGTTTTTATCCCATATAATCTACCACCATGGATGTATATGAAGAATAATTCTTTCATTATTTAGATTATCATTCCTTCAATGAAAAATGTTGGATATGAAATTGATTTATACCTTCAAACTCTAATTAAGGAATGGTGAGAATTATGGCATGATGGAATGGAAACATATGATGCATCAATTACAAAAATATTCAAAATGAACATTTATTTAATGTGGAAAATTATTGAAATTCATGGACATCGAAATTTATCTGGTTATGAAACTCATACCGGTGTTTCTCTCCATGTTTTTTATTTTTATTTTTAACATTATTGATTACCTCATATTAAAAAATGGTTTTTTTATTTTTCATCATTGATTTCTTGATGTTTATCATAAATTAGTGTTTAAAAAGAAAAAATTAAATGGAGTTATTGAATTGATAAATCCACATATGGTGTTTTATAGTATAGAAATATCAGGACAATTAATTAATGTTACTAAATAATTTGTAAAATATAATCAGTTTAAATAACGGTGAAAAGTGTACATTGAATAATATCTGAAGCTGCTAAAACACAATAATGGATGAAAAAGATTATATTTTTCAAACAACCTTATTAAATGATTAATATTATACTTTATAATCATGATTTAATGAATATTGTGAAGAACTTATGTGAAAATGTAATTTTCACATTACTTAATGATCAGGGTAAATCAAATAATCACCGTAATGGTTAAAAGGATTTAGATTAAATGAATGTAAATAATGTTTTATTGGATAATGAAAATGGAATGTATCCTTTGACTATTTTTACAATAAAAAATAATGATAAAGTCATATTCCTTTAATCTTTAAATAATGAAAAGTGCTAGATGGATATCCAAGTAACATATAAAGGTGTGTTGACATAAAAAATCAAATGCTACATGGATTTAAAACTCATGAATTATATATTACGATGGAGAGGTTGTAGTCATTTTAATTGTGTAATACATTACCTAAAAAATTTACTATGGTTCTTGTTGAATTTTGAGACTTTTTTTGGGGGATTTGTATAAAGAACAAAAAATTCTAAATAAGACTGATAAAATTCAAGAAAAAATTGTTGGGACACTTTTTCATGTCGATATCTTATTTACCTCTTCATTCTTCAATGTGATAACTCATTTTATTATTCATTTGGTTGAATAAGATAAAATTTATAGAATGGTAAGATATCGATCGATGAATCCAAGTGAGAGATACATTGATATTATTCTTATATTCATTGGTGAATTCGATTTTTTCAAATCACTGTGTAATATTTTTTAATATGTTTATTATTTTTGTTCATCGGGTACTTAAGTCCTTTGAAATTATATGCAAGGAATAAATCTCAACTATGTCACTCTATTTATAAAAGTTATATAGCCGAATAGTGTTTCATCTTATATTATATGTATTTGGAAGGGATTGAGACTAAATTTAATTTTTTTGGGAGTTTTGAATACATCTCCACTAATTATAATTTTGAAAACAAAATAACAATATTTTAGACTATTGGATGATGAATTGGAAAGGGGTAAAATTTTGAACTGATTGAATTGGAGTTACTACAAGCACATAGATATGTGCTACTCAATAGTATTATTGAAGATCCATTTATTAAAGAATTTTTTTAGTATAAAAATAGGTTACTAAGGGGTTGAGAAATAAATGATATGAAATTAGTAAAATATATGAATGAGGATACTGTAAAATAGTTTACCTATCATGTAATTATATACTCATATTCATATTATCAACCTGTAGTTATTTTTTTCTATGTTAAAAATAACACATAATATCTTTTTTACTTCATAATGAATTTTGAAAATTGAGCCTGTATGTAAATTGATTTAACAATTTTTCCTCAGGTCCTCTAAGAAAGTCTAAGTGATTCTATTCCTAAAAAATTTATGGCTTTAGGTTTCATACAATTTATCATGAAGAAGATATGAAGACTCAAAATAGTTGTGTGTTTACACTTGTAGACATAGGATATTATAGAAATCTAGAAATATAATTAAAATAAAATATCATTGTATGTTTTTAGTGGTCTTATTAAAATGATTTTGTGTCAACATTGATTGGGGTATAATGAATGATTGTTTACATTTTCCTTTATTCAAATTTCCTTACATGATCTGTACTAGTGACCATATAGAGAAAGATCTATTTATCTTGGATTTATAATCAAAGATGATTTATTATGTGGTTAATAAAATACACGAATGTTGTAGTTTTGGTGTGCACATAAAGAAGAGAGACTTATATGATATGGGATATAAATATCAATTTTTTACTTTGTGAAAGAGAACCTCATCAACAAGAAAACATTGACTAGTTTTTCCTAACAATATAAAAGCAATATAACTTGAAAAATAGGGTGAAAATAAAGAACTATTTTCAATGTAGGTTGATAACAATGAAGAAAATGAAGAAAAAGATAATTGAATATGTAAATTTGAAATTAAAATATATTGAAATTTCTCATTGATAAGTGTTTCATACATATAAACATTGTTCAAGTTTTTCTTTTTCTATATTTTTTAGTTTTTCATATTTTATACATGTAATATATCCAAACCATTTGAATTATTGGAATATTGAGAAAACAATTATTATACTAGCTGATCATCGTCATTGAGCATGCCACCAATACCATTACCTTCAGTGGATCTAAGAGATTATGTTATACCTGAGAATAATAGAGAGCCAACCATTTTCCCAAATGTTATTAGTATCCCAATTCCTGATTCACCTCCAGTGATGGAGAAGATGGTCACCCCTCCATCTAGGGGATAATAGCGTGTTACCAAAACTGGTATGTGTGTCATTGTATAAAAAAACAATATATTTTATTAATTTTTTAATTCATTATTTAAACAGATGTTGATTACAATATAAGGGATATAAATATAAACATGACAGATGTATGGGATATGAAGGAATTCAAGATTATCATTCCATTTGAAGATTTTATTGTGCCTACCAATGATGACATAATAATATATGGTCGGATTCTTGGTCGGATTTCTAGCGTGATGGTGAGAAATAAAACTAGTAATTAAGATTAGAGGAATATTCCTAAAACTTGTTAAAATATGGTCATTGATACTTATGTAAAGGAAATATTAATTTAATATTCCATGAAAATAATTTAAAATACATGATTAAAATTTGGTAATATACTTATTTAGTTTTATGTTGTTTATTTCTAGATGATTTTTCATTTTTTTGTCCCCTACTCCGTTTCACGCCCATGGGATCTGAACGATTTGATGAAGAATCGAGATATTTTAAGCGGAGTTTAAGAATGATTTTAAGGACACATCTCTGAGCTCGTGATATATGTATTAAAATATTCTTGAAGGTATTTCTCTTGAGAAAAGGATAATGTTTGTGGATATTAATAGAGATGGATCTCATGATTTAATTACATATTTTATAGTAACATTATAACATATACACAATAAAATAATAATGTTTGTAAATGTTGGTATTTATTGTTGGAATTATCTAGAAAATTATTTTCAATTATGAGAACCAAGTCATTTCTCGTATTTATAGGGCCATAAGTTTCTTGAGAAAATGAGGAATTTTGGTTTATATTTTATTCATTATCATTCATATCATATTATTATAAATTAAGGTTTCTCTAACTTGTTTATATTTTTAGAGGATAATGAATTAGGTCACTCTGTTGGATGAACAGAGATGTGGTATACAGTTCAAAGGAAACCTAATAATTGTTTTCTATATGAACCTACCAAAGACGTGGGAGTAATAACTTTTCATTACCATTTCATGTTTTTTCAATACCATAAAAAATAATGAAAAATATATTATAATGAAAAATAAGCCTTAAACCAAAGTAAATAGGGTAATCTATGTGGATTAAATGACACAAATTTTGCATCATTTGATACAGCTATCTAGCCAAATTTAATTCGGTTTAAGGCTTATTTTTTCTTATAAAACATTTTTCTATATTATGTTTTTATAGAAATGAAATAGAAAATAATATAACTAAAAAAATAAATAATATTATATTATGAAGTTAAAATATTTTTAAAAAATCATTTTTAATATTTTTGTATTAATAGGTTAAAATTCAACAATTCTCGGATGTAAACCCTTCACAATAATCATCAGTTTACCAGAACTATGTAGTTGAAATCATTTTAAGAACGGAGTATTCTGTACATGTGTGAGGGATGGGTTCGGGGCCTACTCCATAAACTATCTTTTGTAGGGAATCATTATTAGTTAATGCTACACAAAGTATGGGCATGATTATTGTCGTTGATTAAGAATCAAAAAGAAAAATTTCAAGGTCAAAATAAAAAGTGAAAGAATAAGACATTAATAGGAAAACACAAGAGTAATGGAAGTCAAAAAATGGAAAATACTTTAGTTTCTATATTTCAGCGGATGAAAAACATAACCCCCAAGAAAATTTTCAATCTTATTTCTCATCTTACCCAGGTAAATTCTAAATTTCATATATCTTTCTCCCATTTTCAAAGAACACATAAAAAATTAATACATACAACTAAAATTACACTTTCATATTGAAAAAAATGCACTTTGACTCATATCAACCACATCTTGTATTGTATTGACTTATGGTTGATTCCTACATATCAAAAAAATTATATACCATTATCCTTATGTTTGAAAATAATTGGAGATCATATTCAAATTTTTATCTCGATAAAGAGTATTTAATGGTATTGATGTCTTAAAAAATATGTTTCAGGTGGTCAAAACCTTGTAAACATCATCGTATTTCAATGAAAGTAGAGGAGAACTATTTTTGATTGACTTTTGAAATATTGGAACCAATATAACCTCATTCTGAGATATAGTTTTCAATAGGTTCCCATAAATGGTTTTTTACAATTGTAAAAAACATAAACAAGATTTAAATGGTAAAAAACCATTTATAAAACTCATATTAGCATGAAATTTTGGGAAAATCATAATTGTGTAATTTTTTGAATTGATGTATAGAAAAAAAACATTAATGTGATATGTGGTGTGGTCAGAATAACTTAATAAAGAGTTTTTAAAGGTACCAAAGATTTCAAAAACATATATCAAGGGAAAATCAGGGAAAATTTTATTGGGAGTCCATGAAATCATCGTGAAAACACCTTATATGGATTTTTTAAATATAATAAATGATGAAACATCATTTTGAGGTATAGTTTTCTTAGGAATCCCATAAATTCATTTTTAGTGTTTAAAAACACTAAATCATGAATATAATGGTAAAAATAAAATAAAATGTTTTAATATTGATGTGAATTCAAGGAAAATAAATTATTGACTTATTTTAAAAATAAATGTTTAGAAATCAAATCCATATGATGTGTGGTGTGGTTAGAATGACTCTAAATACAGTTTTAAATGGTTTTGAAGCCTTTGAAAATGTGTGTTGGGGGTAAATATTATACAAATGTCATAATATTGAAATTAAATCAAATAAAATCAAATGTATATTTTTTCTGAAATTTATTAACTAACGACACATCATTCTGAGTTATGATTTTCCCAGGATGCCTGTAGATGTATTTTTAGTATTTCAAAACACTAAAATATGACTGTAGTGGTCAAAACCATAGAAAAAAAACCATAGATTGATATGAAATCCCATTAAAACCAATATTGAGATATTTTTTACATATACACACAAACAAGATATTCTATATGATGTACAATGTGGTATGAATGATCGGTAAATGTTTTCAATGGTATTGATGCTTTTTGAAAATGCATGTTGGGGGCTAAAACCAATAAATTTTTTTTATATTTCCATGAAATCAGAGGAAAACAACCATATATTTATTTTTGAAATATAGAAATTTAAAAAATATCATTCTATGTTAATGTTTTCTTGAGATCCATGTAAATGAGTTTTTAGTAATTTAAAATACATTGTAGTGTGTGTAATAGTCAAAATCATAGAAAAAACCTCTGATTGATATTAAATCATTGGTAAACTACTTCTTTTTTTATTTTTTATTTTTACACACAGAAAACACATTAATCTGACATTTTGTGTGGTTAGAAAGGCATTGTAAACAATGTTTTATGGATTCAAATCCATTAAAAACAATTATTGGGGAGGTTCAAAACCAAGAAAAATCATTGGATTTCCAAGAAATAATATGAAAACGATTTTAGATTTATTTTTGAAATTTAGTAATCAACATCATATCATCCAAGTTATGGTTTTTTCTGGATTCTCAAAAATGTGATTTTAAAGTTTTGAATCACTAAAATGTGCGTATAACTGTAAAAACCACAGAAAATACCTCCAATTGATGTGATAAAAAATGATAAATCCAATTTTTAGTGATTTATACATGTATTAAATGACAGCAAATGAATCCAACATGCGATGTGGTCCGAATGAATCATTAAACAATTTTTAAAGGTAACAAAGCCTTTAAAAATTTCTATTGCAAATCCAAAACTAGAAAAATATCATAATATTTCCATGAAACCAGTGGAAAACAACTGTAGAATTATTTTTAAATTATTGGAACTGAAAGTACATCATTTTATGTTATAGTATACCCAGGAGGCCTGTAAATGTGTTTTTAGTGTTTTGAAACACTAAAATGTGTCTGTGATAGTCAAAACCATTACAAAGAACCTCTTATTAACATGAAATCATGGTAAAACCACCGTTTAGTTATTTTTTTATGTTAAAACATAATGAAATGTCAATCCAAGCTGTGGTGTGATTGGAATGTCTATATAAATAATTTTAAAGGCACTTAAGCCTTAAAAATGTGTGTTAGGGGGTTAAATCTAGGAAACCGTCTTCAGATTTCCATGAAATTAGAAGTAAAAAATCATTATTTATTTTTGAAATATAGGAAATGAGGAATAATCAATCAGAGTAATGATTTTCATGACTCCATACCCAAAAAAATATCATAATGTTGGGTGATAGATGGTGACTGCTTGTGTCCCACCTCTAGTCGGCCCTGGGATGGAGACAAGCACTGAGGGTATAGTAAACCTGCATATTGGTTACATTGCCCTCTAGGAGAGACATGAATAAGAGAGACATAATAAGGATACAAAAACCAACAAATTCATGGAGATATAAAAATAAAATAAATTCCAAGTGAAATAATGTAATGTCATATAGTACTAAAAAAACTAAAAGGAAACTAAAAGTACCAAAAAGGTAATGATATTCTCGACAAAAAAATTACAATAATATCATACTAAACCACTCTCTAGTAATAACCACCCTTCTATCCACCCTTATTTATGTGACCATAAAATAATTACATATATGTATGGTGAGCATAATAGTATACATAATAAGATCCTCCCCAAAGACCCTCATGAAAAAGATAAAGAAAGAATGCTAAATTAGAGTGGGAAAAAGTGAAACTAACTCTGCACCTAAACATTTATATTAAGTTCCTTTCCTCACCATGTCTAACAGTCACCAAATAATTCATACAAGAGATAATATAATATTATAATGTAACATCAGGGGTATCCCACTCCTGTTTCACCCAAGTTTTCCACTCTACCCCAACATCGCACGTCTTGAGCCATATCTCCCCAAAATTAAGTAATCCCGAAGACGCCCGGGTAAGGTGTTACGACATGCACCTCAAGCATCACATAAACACACCATCCAATATCCCATATCAATATATAGTATCTTTTTATTTTTTGGGATCCACCATAGCCCGTATGAATTCAATCAAACATTGGGTATTATACCTCAAAGCATTACATCCCACACACCAAGTAATTACCTCAAACCATGACATACTATTCACATCGTACCTATAATAATCCATTAAAAACTATATCTTGTAATACATGTGTCTGAAATAACCACAATCCATCACATCCTTCTACACACATGTACTAAAAATAACCACCATTAATACAAGGACACATAACTAGTTATAGAAGAGAGCGGGGCTAGAGGGGGGTAGTCATCCATCCATCCTCCCATCATGATTTTGGGGAAAACACCCTCCTAGAGTCCACTGAGATTCATTTTCTATAACCGACATTTGTGGGGTATCATATGAAATCATAGAATATGCATGATATATTATAGCTCACAATAACACTATGGACAAAACCTAATCATAAACTAAACTAAAAAAAACTTTGCTTAAACGACAAACTGCCCATGCTATGACTAGATATCTTATAAGAAAATAACAATATAAAAGAGCTACGTTAATTACCTCTTTTATTTTTATCACATTATTTTAATTAAAAAATTAATTTGATAGTAATTAACTATTATCATTATTCTACATTAAATTACATTAACATTGACCATCAGTGTAAATTTAATGCTCTATAAGCATAATCTAAACCCAATCCATGGTTCCTCAAGATTAACATCTTTTATTAATTTTCATTCCATCAACAAAAAAATTCATGCGTAAAAATTTTATTTATTTATTATTAGCATCAATCCATATCTAATTACTCTAGGAAAACCATCTTATGTTACCACCATGAGAAAATATGTAACCCAACACATAGAGCTACCTCAAGAAGTGGAGGTGTAAAAGAAGATAAAACAAACAACTTTGGAATCAGCCATTAAATAGATTCCAGATAGCATAACATCTCTTTTCATCTCATCAACAGGTAATCCCTTCTTTAACATGTTCTATGACTTACAGTTCCATCTATGACACCCACATGCATACACCAATTCATCTATCCATCAATGGAATCAACTGCTACCACATCATCTGGGGATCCCTACCCACGTATGAAAATATCCATCCCATGATCAACCATATCAGGATCACATCTCAAGGATTGTATTCATAGAACATCACAAAGTGGCAATAACAAATAAGAAATCAATAGGGAAATTTGACACTTAAAATAAGGAATTCTTCCTTCTCATGAAAACAAGAACTCGCTACTCCAAAATCAGGCACATAACCTTCTCAAGAAAATTTGAAACTCATACCCTAGAAAATTATCTTTATAAAACAACCAGTTATTATTCCATCTTGAATTAACCAATTATTTTGTTAACATGTTCTAACTATAGGTAACCTAATACATTAAAATATAACATGTAATTAAACGAAAAACATGCTCTTATAATTTTTTCTGGGTTAAAATACCTAGATACGCAACATTCGAAATAACCTGTCATTTTTATTATAAACAAGAATAAACATGATTTATATTATTTATAATTTCGATTATTCATATAGAAGATAAATTCCAATTAACCAAGGGTATTGCATAAATTTGATTTTCATAAAATTATATTAACCACTAGATAACAAATATGCCACCTATTTTTTTATTCTTAAGATAATTAATTAATTAATTATGGATTTAGGTAATAAAAAACAGCATACTAATAAAGAATACATAATATATATCACACTATCTAGAAAAATAAGTAGAAATCACTATCATTGTATAAAGGAGAAACATCCTCAATATGAAATTTCTCTTCAATACATTATTTCAATTTAAATAATTATTAATTAAATTTCATTAAAATAAAAAGGGATAAAGCATAATCAATTTTCAATTGAAAATAAATAAAAATATAATCAACAAATTCCATCCTTTAAAAGCTATAAATGTTATTTTTATTAGAATAAACCCCATCGAAGATCTTCGATTACCTCTCTTTTAATAATTTTGTATATATATATATATTTGACGACACTCTGGCGCAACAAAACCCTTAAAGTACCTAGAAAAATCCTATTAAAAACATGGGTGATCATCCTCTATCACATGGAATGAAAAAATGAGAGAAAATGAGATAAAACCAGGATAAAACTCTAGAAAACAAAAAATAAATTCACCTTGGATCAACAATGATTAAAGATAGAAGAACAAGGATTGATCCCCATAGAAAATTTTTTATAACACTAACAAATGGTATTGGTGGTCACCTAAAATGAGAGAGAGTGAGAGAATCGATGGATGTAGGGTTTGGAGAAAACTATAGTGGTTCAAACATTTAAAAATGTATAAAATTGGGGATTTAGATAACATATAATCCCATTTCTCATCATGTAATCCTCATGGTTAATTTTTTTAGAAAAACACGTCACATTTTTTTAATTAACCCTAAAATATACACGTCTTGAACTGGTCCTGCATGTGTCATCAACTACATATATATGACATTAAATATCTAAATGATGTGTAGTATCCCTACTTCCATCATTTCATATCCAAAACCATCCATTCCACATCTATGGCTCCTCCAAGCACCACGAGCCTTAGAAAAATACAAAGGGTTGGTCTACATGTATTTCAGCCCTTACAACCCTCTTTCCAAGACATCTGTAAATTCTTTTTTAGTGTTTGAAACACATAAATGTTCATTTAATGGTCAAAAAAATATAAAAACACCTCATATTGATGTGAAACCATGGTAAAACAACCATTTAGTTATTTGTGACATGTTCATTCAAACAAAACATCAATTTTTCGTCCTTTGTGGTTCGAATATCTTGGTAAATAGTTATTAAAGATATTGAAGCCTTTCAAAAAAGTTTCAAGGGTAAAAAATTGAAAAGTATCATCATATTTCAATGAAATCATAGAAAATGGACTTATATTAATTCGTGAAAAAGAAATAACTAACTACATATCATTTCATGTTAAGGTTTTCCAAAGATTCTTGTAAACACATTTTCAAAGTTTTGAAAAACTAAAACATAAAATTAGTGGTAAAAACATATAAATAGACCTCATATTGTGGTTAAATCATTGTAAATCCACCTTTGAGTAATTTTTTTTACATGTACGAAAAAACTACATGTCAATCTGACGTGTGGTGTGGTTGGAATGACTCGGTATACAATTTTTAAAGGTATCAATGCCTTTAAATCTAGTGTTAGGGGAAAAATGTAAATTTTCAAATTATATTCATGAAATCATAGGAAAATGATCTTATATTTATTTTTGAAATGTAGGAATCAACTAAACATAATTCCAGGTTATAGTTTTCCCCGGATGCCCATAAACCTGTTTTTAGGGTTTTAAATCACTAAAACATGTGTGTAACATTCAAAAAAATTTGAAATTAATAAAATATTGACATTAAATCATGATAAAACGAAATTTGAGTTATTTTTAAAATATATTATTTTTATCATATGAAAGAATTTAATTTTTTAATTTAGTAAATTTTAGGCACACTGTACGTCGATTGATAAATTAACTAGAATGTTATATACAAATCCATTTTCAGTATGATGTGTTGAATCATACATTAAATAGGTTTGTTTATGTTTTCAAAGTTTTTTAATGATATATTATTTGTTTTATGTCAAAATTTCCTCTATTTGATTTACAAAATAATAAATTTTATGTCAAATATTTTGAAAATATTCAGTTTCTATTCTCTGTTGCATTATCTTTCCAAAAAATCTTGTTTTTATTTTAGGAGAAACATTCCAATAGAATGAAGGAGGTTAACCATTATGATTCAAGATATTCTTCATAATTCATTAATGATCATTCTTAGTTTCCAAGGTATGGTTAAAATTTATCAATGATTTTACAATTATTTTGAATTATTATGCTTAGTTTTAATTTATATCTTTTTTTGTTACAATTGATGAGTTTTTATAGTCAATTTATATTAATGAGAATATGTGGAGGTAGATAGATCCAATGTAGGTCATGGGGTGGACATATATTATACATTAGTTATTTTTAGACATATTCTATATGCATATACTAATTAATGGGGTATGGGTTGACTAAGGTTATTATTTTACTAAGGTTATAATGATTGTAGATGAATATATATATGAATGTGGATATATGTCGTATGATGTATATACGATGGTTTTATTATTCAATTATGTTTTCATTTGTTACATTTTAGTGTTTTTATATTTATATATTTTTATATAATATTTCTTAAAAAACTAAATTTTAAGTGAAATATTTAGCAGCGATTCATAAGATCTGCCGCTAAATAAATTAAGGAAAATTATAATTAGAGGTGCATAATATTAACCATCACTAATAATAACAAAAACTAATAAATTTATTAGATGTATGGTTTATCTAATCTATTTTATTTTCTAGGTTATTTATTCTTAAAAATGCCACCATTAATTAAAACAAAACCATTGCTAAATTTTCCCAAAAAATATATGCAGAAACCGCCACTTAATGAAAAAAAATACTGTGAAAAAATTCATAACCAATTAATACACGGTGTTTTAAGTATTCCCCACTAAATTTTTAGGTATATATTTAAATGGTCATCAGTAAAAGAAATAAATTCCACTAATGCCTACTTTTTTGAAGTGGCATGGAATCGTATTTAGCTTATTTTTTCCCATATAGTTTTTAAGTGGATTTTTTTATTAAATTACATGAAGTTACGATATCTGATATGTAGTGTTATAAATTATCATTTATGATGTGTATTTCATAGGTTTTAATTAATTTAGACTTTTCATATAAAAAAAAACTCTATTTATGGACAATATATTTATATTTTAACCACTAGATTTGATTTATAGGGATTAATCTTGACCATTAGATCAAGTCATATATACTCTCTATATATAGTGATAATTTAATGGTCATGTGGTATATTTCAATCTATATACATGTGTTATTTTTTATTTTATTTTTTTCTCCTATTATCATTAACTTGTTTTACATCATCATCACCACTATGAACATTTGATTTCATTTTTTTGATCTTTTCTTTGAGTCCTATAGAAGTTATTTGTGATTCATAATTTATCTAATCAATAAATTTCACAACATAATTATTACTTATTTATCAATTCTATAGTAAATATTAATATTTATTAGTAATTAATAGTATTTAACTATTAATAGTAGTATTGTATTGTGGATTTTAATACCTTGATATAGAAGATACTACCCTAATTATATATTTACATGTCCTCCTTCTGATTTGAGCATGACATCATTTATACCTGCATTCCTGGACATCACCCCCTACTCTACCTGCCTAAATTAGAATAAAATAGATCAAAAATATCTCCCCTAATTAGATATTTACCATAAATAGTATCCTAATACCAAACTCATGTGTCTGAACCATCCCCCCTCATCCTGCAAGTGATCAACCCTTGCTGATCTACCTCCTCAATTGTTCCCTCTTTTAGAAAATATGTATATTGATTGCAAAGATAGATTGAATCTAAAAATGTAAATTTAATTCAATCTCCAAAAGGTTTTAATACACCCACACATTGATGGTGTGGGGTTCTCATTGGATCATTCCCTTGATGATTTTACTAATGTTTACGGAAAATAGAACACAAAATTTTACTACCCAGTAATATTGTTTTTGGAAAAAATATGTAGAGAATTTCTTCAATTGAAGAATAATTAATCTTTAGAAGAGTCCTCGTCATCTCTAATTTATAGATCTAAATTGATGTGAATCACACTTGTTTGATCTCTCCATTCTGATTAAATAAAACCTTGGTTTGACCAAAATGAGATAAATTTTTTTTGTGGACACCCATTTAAATTTCAAAAATTCAATGTCCAACTATTATGAGTAATATCGTTATTAACATTTTTTATAAAATATATTTTTATCTTATTTTTATTTTATTTCTGCTTTGTTTTATTATATATATATTTATATAACAAAATATTTTACCAAATATTTTGTTCAAAATAAAATAAAATATTTTAGAAGACTTTTTAACAAAACTCCTATTCTCAAATCCCCTTTTAATAAGGGAAGATATTTGGGAACTCCACTGACATTTCAAATGTGGGATTCCCAAAAAATATCTACCTCATAAATCTAAATCAAAAAATGATTGACCAATTAAAACATTTTATTCTCTTATTATTATTTATAAATAAAATTATTAACAATAACCAAATTTTAGTCATAAATATTAACTCTCTAGAGCACAAGTTAATGATTATACATAATAAAAGTATTTTTATATTTAAACCTTTAATTAATATCAATATCTTAATGTATAAACGTATTTATAAGTATTTGACACATTAAACTTTTTAATATTATAGATAAACCAGGGATATAATATATACAATGATCATTCCATCCAACATGTTATTTTATAGAAATTTTATGCCAATGTTGTTATATTCTTTTCATAAGATATCTATAGAGTAATCACATTTACTATTATAAAAAACTAGATCACTTAAAATTTTACATAGTAAAAATATTACAATGTGATTCCATTATTAGAGCACATAACTCATCGAGTCTTAAAATCTGGTTAAGATTTTATAACTCAACCTCTAATCATAACTAATGATATTGACACAAAATAGTTTTGGATTATAGTTATCAATATCAACAATCATCTTCATAACTTGTTTTTACCCATTAAACACATCAATTAGGATCTAAAAAAAGAGTGTGTTGGGTTTAAATTATAGAAATGATTTTTTATATGGGTTTCAGCCTCATCTCTTTATTAGCTTCATAGATGATCTCTCTTAGTTGAGATTTTTTAAATAGATTTTCATGGGTTTTAAACGATATCACATAAACAATTTTTATGGTACCATCATGATAAAATTGTCTCACATAATGATGTCAATAACTTATATGTTTCTACTTCCCATTGTACGTGAAATTAAATTCCCTTAATAAACTTTCGTCACTATAAAAATTGATAGATATTAGAGGAATATGACTAGTCTAGGATCTAATATCCAATAATTGATTCATAATCCATTCATCTTCCTTTCCCCATGTTTCAAAGGGGACAAAATCTAATTCCATTGTTGAATGGGTGTAATTTCCCGATTCTAGAAGCCACCCAGAGGCACCCCATACCTGGTTGGTAAAATGGACTCATGCACGTTTCCCCAAATTCCAGAGGATTCCAACTAGAAGCGAGAGCCTTGGGTGTGATAGGGGGGAAGCTATGCTCTCATTGCAGAGTACACAACGGATGTAAACAACACATATAATAACGGAAGCATTAAACATCCAACAATAGTAAACAATAGAAGACTGGAATAATAAACAACTGGAGCACACATATATATGAAATGATGCATGATACGTAAGTCTAAGAAAGCATCCAAACAAATAACAATGCTGGAAATACAAATAGTGCTAAACCAAAGTAGAAAAAGAATGAAAAACAGCTCCTCAGCATCGCAAGACATAGCTTGGTCCCATGCTCTCCAGCTCCACAGCAAGTCAAGCACCTAAAGTAGAATGGAGCTTCCCCTTATCTATATCTGTAACAATATAATAAGTTTGGGCCCAAAAGCATGACCCAAACAGGTTTTGAGACTAAATATTTGTAGGAAACCACCTGAAGAGCTGTGCCTAACAGTCAGTGAGTATATGGAAGGTAAAAGTACAGAAAGCAGTAAACCATCCACAGTTTCAAATCAAGCAACAGTGAAGCAAATAGCTAAACCACAAACAGGTAACCCTATGGGAAGTACTCAAATCCATCCCCTCTAGTCCTACCTAAAAATGTACAAGCCACCCTCTAAGAAACACACTCGGTCTAACCCCTCTAATTTTGTATATGAATATAATAATACTCTCTGAGGAAGCTCTCATAATCAATCCCCTTATATTCTATGTTATAGCAAGACTGTCTGAGGAAGCTCCCACAGTCCATCCCCCTATAGTCTAGGGTAGTCAAGGACTCTCTAAGGAAGCTCACATGGTCAATTCCCTTTATAGCCCCAAATTCTAGGACTCTTTGAGGAAGCTCACTAAGTCAATTCCCCTTATAGACTAGGTCCTTCATAGTCTCTATCAAGAAGCACTTGCTGGAAATTCCGCTTATAGTCTAAACAGTTTAGGATTAAAATCAAAGACTCTCCAAGGAAGCTCACTCGTCAATTCTCCTATAGTCTAAATAAATTAAGGTCTCTCTAAGGACGATCACTTGGTCAATTGCACATATATCCTTAAGTTGTTTCTAGTCTCTCTGAGAATTCTCAGTCGATCAATCCTCCTTATAGCCAAAAGTGCTCAAAGACTCCCTTAGGAAGCTCACCCGGTCAATTCCCCTTATAGTCTACTACATCAGGTTCTCACGGCCCTATGTAAGTCAACGGGCATAGTAGTATAATATAGAAAAATTAAACCTATATAACTACTTGGATAAATATTCTATAGAGTAACAAGTATGTCAAAATGAACACTCTCTATCCAATAGCAACATGCATGGAAAATATGAAAAGCAGCCAAAGTCTAAACATGACCAAAAGGCCGTAAACAGAACATGCATGGGAAAGACACATCCAAAGAATAACAATCAACCCTATTCATAACTAAATATCCTCTACATATGCATATAATCATGGTAGGCCAACAACAGGGGTACAATAGTAAACACGCAAGACCCCGTTCAA
The DNA here is from genome assembly GCA_963277665.1 of Viscum album. NCBI lineage: Eukaryota > Viridiplantae > Streptophyta > Magnoliopsida > Santalales > Viscaceae > Viscum > Viscum album. The sequence continues at coordinate 1,776,974,850 of OY728131.1, read as the reverse complement.
GGGTATTGGTAGAATTTGCACATACTACTCAAGGACTTCGAATGGAAAGGCACCAACCACCTACCTCAGGGTTATAAGATCAATATACTTGAAACTCGAATCTTGAATCTCCTTGAAATGTCATAGATCTATGAAAACATATAAATTTTTCAAACCATGATAACAAGGAAAAGAAGAGAAATTAGAAGATGATGCTTTAGGAGAAGAGAGAACTCACTGAGGTGATTCCAATGTAATCAACGGTGTTCGAATCAGATGATGGACGGAGGCTCTGGGGCTCATTGAATATCCGTAGTCGTACGAACTTTCTCGGTTGAATGAGACCTAGAAGATGTCTGCTCTGTCCGTCATACATGACCCTGGTGCATTTAATGAAAAAAATACCCAGCATATACTTTTGGAGTACATGAAATGTACTTGCTGTTTCCGTAATCTGCATTAGGCAGCCTCCAAGTCACTCCCACGCGGCTATGTGTGTGGCTACTACATGGCCACCACATGGCCTATTGTGGCAAGGATGTACAAGACATGTACTCATAAAGTACATGGCGTGTAATTAGAAAATTTCTAGAATTTCCTCTTTATCCAAAAAATGACCAGAAAATAAAAAACATACATGAAAAGAATGTCTGAGTTCATACAAACTTCTCCCATTAAAGAAACTCATCCATGGATTTACCTAGCGCGGCGTAGAAGAAGAAACCTAGAATAGTTCTGGCCACTATGCTTGTACATCGACCTCCCTCTCCCAAGTCTCATCCTGAACCCGCCTGTGCTGCCACAACACTTGTACCAGAGGAACCTACTGGCCACAGAGAACCTTTGTACAACAATCCGCAATATGTATATGATACTCTTCAAATGAAACATAAACTTCGATCTCAACCTCCTCGGGTTGAAAGACATGAGACGAGTCTAAAAATTTACATCGGAGCTGAGAAACGTGAAAGACATCATGCATAGCCCTATACCTCTATGGTAACTTCAACCGATAGGAAACCATACCTACTCTCTCCAACACCTAAAATGGCCCGATGTACCTCGGTGAAAACATACTTTGTCTCCTAATCCTCTTATTTCCCAACATTAGTGTGACACACAGGAAAACCGGATCCCCGACCTCGAACTCCAGAGGTCATCTCTGCTGATCAGCATAAGACTTCTATTGAGACTATACAGTAGCCATCCACTTCTGAATCAACTCTATCTACTCTGTGGTCTCCTGAAAATGATGAGGTCCTAGAAAATCTACCTCTCCTACCTCTATCCAACATAGGGGTGATCGGCATGGCATACTGTAGAAATACTCATATGGTGCCATCTGAATAGTTACTTGAAAACTATTGTTGTAGGTAGAATCCACAAGAAATATATGCTTATCCCAGGAACCACTAAAATCTAGAATGCATGCTCGGAGCATGTCCTCAAGCACCAGAAATATATGCTCAGAATGGCCATCTGTTTGGGGTGGTAAGCTATACCCAAAAGAACATGTGTACCCAAAGCCTTCTGAAGCCCCTGCTGGACCTAAGATTTAAAACGTGCATCCATATATGAAACAATGGAGTGTGGAAATCCATGTAGACGTACAATCACTCGAACATAAAACCATCCCAGCTCATCAACACTGAAATTCTCCTTGATCGGCAAGAAGTGAGAAACCTTCATGACTCTTTCAATGACAACCCAAACTGTGGAATTCCCTCAAGGAGACCTCAACAAACCAGTCATGAAGTCCATCGTTACAGCATTCCACTTCCACTCAAGAATGGGTAACTACTATAAAAGCTCTGCTGGTCGCTAATGTTCCACTTTCACCTGCTAACATGTGGAACACCTCATAATGAAACCAACAACAAACCTCTTCATACTTGGCCACCAATACTGAGTGTATAGATCATGATACATATAGGTGACACCAAGATGAATTTCCCAAACTAAGGAATGAAAATCCCGCATCATCTCCTCACGTATATCTACTGGCACCCATATGCGTCCCTTTAAATGGAAGATCACATCTTCTCCTATGGTCCATCCATAAATAGGGCCCTCTCCTGATATGATTTCCCTTAGGACTACGACTTTAGAATCTGATAGCTGCCTCTTTCAAACATGATTCAGAAGAGTAGAGGTAACATCTACAAGAAGATAGGAAAGTCTACCCATGTCTGTCGTGAACCACCAAATGCATATCAGAGAATAGAGCCATAAGCTTCCACTCACTGCTGGCCTCCTGAACTGCCTATATCTCAGTCCTCCTACTCAACACATCAGCCACTACGTTGCCTTTCCCAGGTGTATAGGCAAGCTCAAAGTCAAAGGACTGTAGGTACTCAACCCACCTGCGCTATCTCAAATCTAGATCACGCTGAGTGAAGATGTACTTAAGACTTTTATGTTCAGTGAAAACCACAAAGTTCTCATCCTGATAATAATATCTCCAATATCGTAGGGCATGATCAATAGCTGCAAACACCAGATCATGCATCAGGTAATTCCTCTCATGTGGCCTCAACTGTCAAGACTCATACGCAACGACTCCATCTCCCTGTATAAGCACAAATCCTAGCCCGATACCTGACACATCACAATAAATAGTATAGCTCTTGCTTGGATCAGGCAAGACTAGTATCGGTGCTGAAGTCAACCTCACTTTTAGCTTCAGAAAGGCTGACTCACAGAAATCTGACCATATGAACTTTTCCCCCTTTTTGGTCAGACCTGTCTGTGGGGCTGCTAAGCATGAAAAGTCTTGAATGAAACATCTGTAGTATCCAGCCAACCCTAGAAAACTCCACACCTCAAAGACGTCTTCAGCTTCTCCCAGGAAACTATATCCCTCACTTTCTCTGGGTCTACTGACACTCCTCCCTCAAAGATAACATGACCCAAGAAGTGAATCTGTTCCATCCAAAAATGGAACTTTGAGAGCTTAACATATAACTGATGCTCCCTCAATGTACTCAAAACGATCTCAAGTAGGGTACTTTATTTAGTTTGAGTTTATTCCAAGATATCATCCATGAAGACCACCATGAAAGAATCCAATTATGGATGGAACACTCATTTAATCAGTGCCATGAAAACTGCAGGCGTGTTCGTGAGACCGAACGATATGAACAAGTACTCGTATAGACCACACCTGCTCTAGAAGGCTGTAAGAGGTATATATGATGGTATAACACACAACTGATGATAACCGGATCTCAAATCAATCTTTTAGAACACTCGGCCTCCTCAAAGATGATCAAATAGATCATCAATCTTCAGCAAGGGATATCGGTTCTTGACCATCAACGGGTTCACCTTCTGATAGTCCATACAAAGCATGAGGTTACCAACTACCTTTTTTGAAAACAGGATAGGAGAACCCCAAAGAGAAGTACTGGGTCAGATGAAACCCTTTGTCTACAACTCCTCCAAATGCTTCTTGAGCTCATCCAACTCATTTGTAGCCATCCTATAAGGATAAATGGACACCAGTGGAACTCCTGGCACAATCTCAATCGAAAAGTCTACGTCACACTCTGGAGGCAAACCAAAAAAGTCATCTGAAATGACATCTCTAAAATGATCCACCACTGGAAGAAAGTCTAACTATGAAGTCCCCTGGTCATCCAGATAAAGACTAGCAATCTGGGTTGTAACTCCTACCAACCCATGATGTTATGGACCTACTCTGCTTGCCTGGATGTCCTATTCGCCCCTATGAAGAAAATATCCACCCTTAAGTTATATGAATCTCACCCTGTGGAGATAACAGTTAAATAATTCCTAGAATGGAACTTTCTAGTCCATCCCGAGAATGAAATCATATCCTGTCATCTCTTGGACATAGATGTCCCACAGAAAGTGACATCCACCAACCTATAGAGGGTACTTTCTGCACTAATGTACAATAGTTGTTCTAGTCCCCAACGGAGTTTCTAGCATCAAGACATCGAAGTCAGCCTGATGATGTTCACTTGTGACCAGATGTCGTGCCTCATACCATCCACAAACTTCCATTCAAGGAACAAATCATCACCTCCTGGAATAGGCATGAAATGCTACAGCTCTGTAAAGCAATAGTAATAATCCATAAAAGTAAGAGTACCATGTTCCAGACTCATGAACTATTGAGCTCGATTGGCCCTAAAGGTATCTGGATAGAAGTAGTCATAGAAGATGCGCCGAAACTCATCCCAAGCCATATTCTACTGGTGGACTACCTATGAGATCACATACCACAACCTCTTGGTGGAGTCTCGGAGAATATAGGTAGCGAGCTTCACCCTATTCTCTGGAGGTATCTCCAGATGCTCAAAAGTCATTAGTGTGGCCTCTAACCATGACTCTGTATCCTGGGGTGCTCTATCCCCTGAGAAAGTGGGAGTATGTTAATACTTGAAGACCCACGTCAAATCTGCCATCGACGGGGCAGGAGGTGGTTCTCCTTAAAAGGTCTGCATCATCGTTAGAAAGGTCTACCTGAATTGTGCATCAACACCTATATCAGGTACAACTACTGGTGCCAAGGATGGCACAATGGGAGGATCTGCAAGTAGTCCCTGATCATCCATGTATGGTGTCTGATCAATGTCTGGAAACGGGCGCACAACCAGAGGACGTCTCTGTGGCATGACTCTATAAGGTCAAGCACACACCTTAGATCAAGATTATGAAGTAATGGAAACAAGTAATGTAAGAAGGTAACAAGAGAAATAAAACGTTCATGTTTTACAAAACATGACTAAACGATGTGTAAATTTCATACACGACATGTTTCCTGAAGTCATTTACATGGGCATGTACTCTTGCCTAAACTGGTCGAGTAACACCCCAAACACATGGTGTGTTGTCCTAACACATGGAGTGTACTAGAATCCTTTTTCACTGCCTGATTCCTTCCACATGGTTATGCCACATGGCTCTCCTAAGGCAAGACTACACAGCGTGTACAAGACAAGCTTCACCAATCAAGTGTTGTTAGTGACTTGGCCTAAAACATAGCTCAAACTATACGACATGTTTCAGATGGACACGACGTGTATAAGAAGGGATAAAACTGACTTGTGTTGTACATGAAATGGCCAGGTACCTAGGTTAGACTACACAATGTGTTTATAAGGCACACAGCGTGTATTAGACACAACTCGACCAACCTGTGTTATTAGTGACATGGGTGGGCACAAGGTTGACACTACACGGTGTGTATGGATGATACATGGCGTGTTCATTACAAATTTCTCCATATCCCATGTATCCACCCACATGACCTATGACATGTTTTAGAGACTACTCGACGTGTACATAAAGCACATAGTGTGTACTTAATAAAAAGTGTTTCTTCTCGAACAGAGAATACACGGCGTGTACTTAACATTACACGGCGTGTATTCTAGGTTTTTCCAGATAGTAAACCTCAGAAACTACTCTGAAACCCATAAAAAATTGAAACGAGCATTGAAAGTTCCAAATTACGATCTGTGAGGACCAATACTCCCCGAAAATCAAAGTTTGGCATCTTATACACTATATAACATAGAAAACAAGGTAATGATCCCCCAAATTCCGGTCCATGAGGGCCCATAACACCTCAAGAACCAAAGTTTGGAATTCATTCTAGAAAATATCTACAGAAATAAATACCCTATCAAACAATATTTATTTTTATCTAGGCAACTACCACAAAAACATTCATATTTTACACATCAACTATCAAAACAACATGCAATCACTAATTCATCCTAGATGGCATAGAAAAATGCATGACATGTGATTTCTAGTAAGTGCCTAAATGATGCATGAGATAGAATACCCTCATATCATCGGGTTGTAATAGAAATAGAACCTCAATAATATCAACAACAATAGCAGAAATCATGTGAATCACTCAAAGTGAAATCTGATCAACTGTAAAAATTGAAAAACCAGAAAAATAGCAATTAAACTAGGTTGGATTGATTTTCCCTGAACACGGGTTAGCTACTCCCAGGCACAACTTAATACCAAGTACCCATTCCGTCATATCCCTGGATAAAGGCTCCAAACAGTAAGTCAAGAGAAAATAAATCCTCTGATACCACTTTGTAACATCCCAGTTCCGGAAGCTTCCTAGAGTAGCCCCGTAACCGGATGGTCACATGGCCTCAAGAGAATTTCCCCAAATTCTAAAGGCTTCCGACTAGTAGCGAGGGCCTTGGGTGTGGTGGTGGGGAAACTATGCCCTCATTGGTAGAGTACACAATAGAAGTAAAAAACATATACAATAGCGGATGTAGTAAACATCCAGCAATAGTAAATAGTGGAATACTGGAATAATAAACAACTGGAGCACATATATATATATATATATCAAATTATGCATGATACATATGTCTAGGAATGCAGAAAAACAAGTCACAATGCTGAAAATACAAACAAAGCTAAACCAAAGTACAAAAAAAGACAAAGAGCTCCTCAACATCGCAATCCATAGCTTGGTCCCATTCTCTCCATCTCCATAACACGTCATGTACCTGAATTATAATGGTGCATTCCCTTATCTATACCTGAAAAAATATAATATTTTTGGTCCCAAAAGCATGACCCAAACATGGTGTGAGAATAAATCCCAGTAGGAAACCACCCGAAGAATTGTGCCTAATAGTCAGTGAGTATATGGAAAGTAAAATTACAGAATGTAGTAACCCATCCACAGTTTCAAATAAATCAACACTGAAGCAAACAACTAAACCACAAATAGGTAACCCTTTTGGAAGTACTCACAGCCATCCACTCTGGTCCTACCTAAAAAGTACAAGCAACCCTCTGGGAAGAACACTCAGTCTAACCCCACTAGTTCTGTATATGAATATAATAAGACTCTCTAAGGAAGCGCTCACAGCCAATACCCTTATAGTCTAAGGTAAAGAAAGACTCTCTGAGGAAGCTCACACAGTCCATTCCCCGTACAGTCTAGGGTAGTCAAGGACTCTATGAGGAAGCTCACACGGTCAATTCCCTTTATAGCCCCAATGTCTAGGACTCTTTGAGGATTCTCTCTCAGTCAACTCCCCTTATAGCTCAAGTCATTCATAGACTCCCTGAGGAAGCACTCACCATCAAATCCCCTTATAGTCTAAACAGTTCAGGATTAAAATCAAAGACTCTCTGAGGAAGCCCACTCGGTCAATTCCCTTATAGTCTAAAGAAATCAAGGACTCTCTGAGGAAGCTCACTCAGTCAATTCCCCTTATAACCCAAATTGGTTCTAGACTCTCTGATTATTCTTACTCGTTTAATCCCCCTTATAGCCAAAAGTGCTCAAAGACTCTCCGAGGAAGCTCACCTGGTCAATTCCCCTTATAGTCTACTACACCACGTTCTCACAGCCCTGTGTAAGTCAATGGGAAAAGCAGTGTAATATAGCAAATGTAATCCTACAGAACTACTTGGTTAAACAGTCTACATCATAACAAGCATTTCATAATACAAACTCTCCATCCTACAACAATAGGGATTGAAAAAATGCAAAGCAGCCAAAGGCAAAACATGAAAAAATGGTTGTAAATAGAACAAGCATGGGAAAGACAAATCCAAAGCATAGAAATCAACCCTATTCATATCCAGATATCCTCTAAAAAGGCATACAATTATGGTAGGCAAAAAACATGGGTTAAACAGTAAACAAGAAATACCTCCATTCAAAGGTATTGGTGGAATTTACACATAACACTCAATGACTTCGAACGAAAAGGAACAAACCACCTACATCGGGGTTAGGAGATCATTATACATGAACCTAAGAGCTTGAATATCCTTGGAACTTCATAGATCTATGAAAAATTCTAAAAAATTCGACCCATGATAACATGTAAAAGAATAGAAATTAGAAGATGATGCTCTAGGAGAAGAGATAAATCATCGATGTGATTCTAACGCAATCAATGGTGTTCGAATTGGAGGATGGAAAGAGGCTCGAGGGCTCATCAAAGATTCATGGATGTATGGACGTTGTTGGTCAAATGATACCTAGATGATGTGTGTTCTGTCCGTTAGACGTGACCCCAATGTGTTTAATGAAAAAAAATAAAATACATGGTGTGTAATTTTGGAGTGCACGATGTGTACTTGGTGTTTTCATACTCTTCATTAAGAGGCCTACATGTCACTCCTACATGGAAATGTGTGTGGGAACTACACGGACATCACACGGCCTACTGTGGCAAGGAAGTACATGACATGAACTCATAAAGCACACAACATGTACTTTAAAAATTTCCAGAATTTCTTCTTTTTCCCAAAAACGACCAGAAAAGAAAAAACATACCTGAAAAGATGGTTCGGGTTCTTAAAATGGGAATACATGTTTGTATCATTCTTACCCAAGAAATAAAAAAGCCTTTATGAGTAAACAACCATCCAAATGCGGATTTATTGTCACCAATACCGGTAATCCAACTTGAGTTGGTGTATCCGGCTAATAGATTTGAATAATCATTATAGTATAAAAATTAATTTCATTCATTATTAAGTATCCGAAAGATCTCATTATACATCTGCAATGATCTATACAAGGATTACTAGTATATTTAATCATTTCACATATCAGAAAATAAGGATAAGATCCAGTGAAATTCATTACATACATTAAATAACCAATTGCACTAGCATACTCAAGTTGTGCTATAGATCAACCAATATTTAAAAATAGTTTAAAAATATAATCATAATTTTTAATATAATTATTGAAACCAAGATGATAAAAAAATTAATATTTTTTATATATAATGATACTGAAGTAACCCCCACTATGTTTTCAAAGTTTAATATCTAAAATATTATCAACTATTTTAAGATCCATCCCTTTGAACATCGAATATAAATAATTTTATATCTTAATTACACAAATAATATTTCTTCCAAAAATTAACATATCATCCACATATAGTAACACAATAACTCTGTATTATTTTTTATACATTAAATAAAAACATTTATCTGCATTATTATTATTAAAGACATTGGATAAGATAATAGAATAAAATTTATCATTAAATTACGCTAGATCTTGTTTAAAGTCATAAAGATATGTAAATATATCGCATACTTTATTTTCACTATCTTGTAAATAACCATTTTGGTTGTTCCATTTAAATCACTTCATTTAAGTCTCTATTTAAAAAATATTTTTTATATCCATTTTATGGACATAAAAATTATAAATTTTATCTAAAGAAAATAAAATACTTATTGAAGAAATTTGTGTTATAGGAGTATAAGTATCAAATTAATCAATCCCTTATTTGTGTATGAAACCATTAATACTGACTGAAAGTTGACTTTTTATTATTAAAGAAAAAAGGATACAACCTATTGCCCAAACCGAACTATGGGGGTCGGATGTAATGAAGACCCAAAAAGTCCCCCATAATAAAATTATTACAAACTAGAGGCAATGAACCCAAACTAGAGTAAACAATCAGTCGATCCTGCTCGCTACCTTCTCGCGATAAAGAATCTTCCACAAAAAAATGATGGAATAATGATTAAGTAAATATGGATATAGATGTTTCTCCTTCTTAATTCATATATTTCCATTAGGTTCAACTTGAGAATCATTATTATTCTATACTATTTTATTTTAACAATATTGAGTATATGAGATATGGTAATTAGTAATAATATCTTTTAAATCATCTATATAAAACTTATTTTAAGAAAATACATCCCTTGATTAAATAATTATACTAGCTCACAAATCAATAATTCTGTAAGATCTTATATTTTATGCATATAAAAAAATAGCTTTAATTTCTCTTGGACCAATTTAGTTATCCTAGGATCATGAAATCTATATTAATTTAAACACTCCCACACATTAAAAAAGATTAGGTATTATTACTCTCAAAATTTCATAAAGATATAACTTATTTATCATAGAGGAAATCCTATTTTGAACATGAAATGAATCCAATAATGATTCACCCCATATATTTAATGATAACTTAGATTTATTCATCGTTAAATTTACCATTTATAATAAACTACAATTTTTCTTTCCACTAAAACATTTGGTGGAGGCATATAACGAGAAAATATTAAATAAATTATTAAATTTTCTTCACAAAACTCATTAAAATTGTTCATAATATATTCACCACATCTATCTGAGTGTAACAATTTAATATTTTTGTTTAATTACTTTTCGACTTATTCTTTATACATATTAAATACCTTAAAAGCCTCATCCTTTTTTTTAAGAAGATATATTTGTAAATATCTATTGTAGTCAACAACAAAATTAATAAAATATATTTTCCCTCCATGAGTTAATAAACCATTTAATTCAGAAATTTTAGAATGTACAAATTCAAATATATCATAATTTATTTCAACACTATGAAAGTATTTATATACTATTTTAGATTCTATATATGTTTCGCATTTATTAAATTCTTTTACAAATTTAATTACGTTTAACTTCTTTATTACTTTTAATGAATTATAATTAATATTTATTAGATGATCATTCTATAAATTAGTGGACTCAGTCAAGTAAGAAGAAGAATCAATCATATTATTAATGGATAGTTGATATAGTCTATCATTTGGGTACCCTTTACCCTAAAAACATTCCTCCATTTGACAATATAACCATTTAGAATTCCAATGAAACCCGAAATCAGCTCACACTAAGAAAGTTGATAAAACTAAATTTATTAAAATTTCTGTCAAATAAAACACATTAATATGAGCCTTATTTTTTCCGTAAGTGAATTATATCTGCATGCTTACTTTTCCACTAACAATGATTCATTAATTATTTCCAAGGTGTACTTACTTTTTGATAATACAATCATCACATTTTTTCAACATCTAATGGTCCGTGCACACATGCATCTTTTCTCTATTATCCATCCACAATATCATATTCATCTAATTCATATTGAATTTGAATATCATTGCAACTAGATTATCTTCCGTAATTATATCTATAGTGGTTTTATCTACCATATTTTGATAGAGACATTCCCTTTAAAAATTCCCTATAATTCTACAGACAAAGAATTAATCTTTCTTCTTTGAAGGAATTTCTTTCTTCTTGAATTATTGTATTTTCTTTTTTGACATGTAAGGAAGAGTTTGGTTGTCCCAATCCCTCAATTATAATAATCTTAGTATCAAATTGTAAATCCATACCCACATCTCTCAACATGGATTATACATTAATGAGATGATGTTTTTTGAAATTTAATAAGGAAGTGTGAACACTCTTTTTAATAATAAATTTACTAAAATATTTACCCATAACTGGAAATTTATAAATAATTTCACCTACATGAAATTTTTCAGGTATATGAAATCTCAAGGTAAAGAAATTTTTTTATATAACTTATAGCTCATGAAATTTATCCAACATTGTATTTTTATAAACCATCAAGAAGTTTAGATACTTCACAATAAGAAATTTATTGGTACCTTATTTCTTGGATTTGTACATGAATTTGAGTGTTCCTTAAATCACTTGAACAATATTTATTTGAAAGAAATTATCATAAAGATTATTTGATAATGTTTTGATAATTTTTCATCGACATAAAACTTGATCGTCTTCACATTTCCTCTTCATTACATGAATGTTCTTGACTTGAGTCATGTAAATGGGTTTATTGTCAGGATTTAGAGCATGCATGTTGGGAATGGGAGGAATATTTGGTTCGATAGTGTCTTAAATATTCAACACTATAAGAAGAAACATAATATTGCCTTTCCATTAAGAGAAGCTGTTTCCATCAAACTGGTAAAGTTTGACCATGTTTTGGTTCATCACATTAAGGGAATTAGAATCCATCATCTATATTATGCCTTTGGTTCAAACCCTTTTGATTGTTTGAAAATAAGTAGGTAGATAGAAAGGATATATTGAAACTTGATATGAGGGTTTTGTTCACTATCCAAAGTGGTTTGATCCACCCCCACTTTGATGGTGTAGGATTCTCAATCAATGTCCCCCTTAATGATTTAACTTGGATTTGGGGAAAATAAAACCAGAAATTTCAACTACAACATAGTACTGATTTTTGAATAAATAACAAGAGAATTTCTTTAATTGAAGATGCATTAATCCTAATAATTATTCTTATTATTTATTATTTATTGATCAAAATTGGTTTGAATCACATCATTTTTATCCCACAATTTTGATCAAATAACTCCTTGGTTTGATCGAAATGAGAAAAAAATTTGGGGTGGAGACCCATTCACAATTTGAAAATTTTCAATCCAACTATTATGATTAATCATGAAATTGGATATTTTTATAAAATTTTTTTTTTTTATTTTTTTATTTTTTTATTTTTTTTATAATTATATATAACAAAATATTTTACTAAATAAATATATTCTAGAACACTTTAAAATAATTTATGAATATATATATATATATATATATATTAAAATTAAAATCCCTAAATCCCATTTTTATAAGGGAGGAGCTTTGGGATTACTACCCTAATTTTCAATGTTGGATTTCCAAAAAATGTCCACCTCATCAATCCAGATCAAAAACGTTTGAACAAATAAAAAAAAATTTCTCTTGTAATTATTCATGACTAAAATTAATAAAACCCTATCTTCATTTCCTAATTTCAACAATTCATATACGAGTGTCATCTTCTTCGAGAAATAGTTTATGATCCCACTTCCATCATGTGTTTTTAATGGGTTTTTATATAATAATATATAAAAAATGGGCATATGTTTTTAGTTTTTAATTTAATTAGATGTAATATTTAAATAATAATTAATATTAGTGAGTAATTGAAATTTTAATAAATTTCTAATATTGGGTAAATAATTAACAATTATTCCTAGTTAGTAATTTAATAACTATTATTAATTGGTTATAATTTAATATCACTTATTTGTTTGTAATAAATAATAGAGAACAATTAATAACAAAAATATAATTAATTATATGATCATTATTATCTAATAATTAACTAATTTTATTAATTAATAACAAATACATAACTAATAAAAAAAATAATTTATTAAATAATAATTAAACTACAATTAATTTATTTTTAATTTGATAATAATTAAATACTAATGATTAATTATTAAGAAGTAATAATAAATGAAAATAAAAAAATAAAAAAATAATTATTTAAAGAATAATTAAATTTTCATTAAATATGAATTGACTATTAATTAAATATTAATTTACTTATAATTAAATATTAGTTATCTAATAATTAACTTTTGATTAAATATTAATCAACTATTAAGTAAATTATAATTAACATATAATTAAATATTAATTAACTTAAATTTAACTTATTATTAACTATTAATTAATTATTAATTATATTATATCTAAAAAATAAATGAAACTAATTTACGTCTAAATACCTAATAAATACCATGAAATAATTAAGTAATAATCAGATAAAAATTAGGTGAAAATTATTAAAATAATTTTTAACAATTAACTAACAATTACTTAGTTACTAAAAAATAAAAGGACATAATAACTAACATAATAAAAACTTCACCAAATTATTCTAATTTCAATCCTACATGATTATTCACCATAGTGAATATTATTTATCAATTAATAAATAAAGTAAATATTATGATGTTATCTGAGAAATGAAATGCCTATTTTTATATGTTCATGTTGATACATAATTTGACAGAGATTCACCTGGGGGAAATAAACCTGAAAATGATGGTTGAGTATAAACGTAATCTTCATTTGGTCCATGAAAAAGTTTACTGACTAGACTCATGGTTTAACAATCCATAGGTTTCTTATTTGGTTAATTCATATGCTCTTTATAAGCCATTAAACCTATAATTATATCATTGTATCCTTAAATTGGTTTACACAATTATTCAACTATTAACAATAAATAAATATTTCATGAAGTGACTTTTTTTATCAACAAATTAATAAACTAGATATTTTGGGGATTTCATTATAATGAAATTCGTATCTTGATACAAACAAGTGGATTTAGACTATGACACAGATGGTGTTGGGGTTGATAACCCTGAAAAGGTTGGTTGAGTATTAAATTGATATTCTCATATTTGACAAAAAATATGTTTAATTACACACCTTGTTTGACAGTATTAATGGATATGATTTAATTAATTAACAATCTATTTATTAACTATTTAACTTCTAATTATATCCTTTAATCATTGAATAAAATCACAAGAAACTTTTTCACTTAGAAAATCATTAATTCCAATAGTGTTACAACCCCTAAACATAATTTATTTCATGATTTAAAACATAATTTCACATTAATACATACCAATTTTCTATAGGTATACAGTCTTTGGAAGATATTGAATACAAATATATCATCATAAACATATTGGAATCTTATTTAAAAAAACTCTACATAGTACTTCTAACTCCCAATGATCTTCTAAAACTATATATTATATATAAATAAAAATATATAAGTATAAGGTTGTTATAGAAATCTCAGTAACAGAGTACGAATGTTAATAAGTCTTAGCATGAGAGTCAAAAAGCATAACATGATATCATAAAGATGATGATCATAAGAATAGAAACACTAATTAGAGAAATGAAATCATATGATCATGGAATCATAAACATATAGACAAAACATAAATCATTATATCATAATCATAAGTTAGGGGAAACTCCAATTACCTTTATCATAAAGTGGATAAATTTCCACAATTTATTAGGTATACTTCATAATCCCTTAAATAAAATCTAATGATATATCATTCTTTACCCAATAAAATGGAGGACTATATAATTCTGGGGAAAAATCAGATAATAAAAAATATACATATGAATTCTACATGAATAAAATAAATCATACATAAATCACAAGTATGATAAAACCCATGAGAATGAAGTGGATTTCATAATCTTCATTCAAGGCATAAAAAGATGTTAAATTACAAGGACTCCCAAGAGAATAAAGAATTAAATAATTTTCACTTTTAATACTTGAAAAACGTACATAGGTATTCAATATAGAGTTACATTTTAGAAAACTCATAAGGATGATTTGAGAATAATGTTTAAAAATAAACCACCTGAGTAGTTATTTTATTTAAATATCTAATTGATATTATAAAGATGTCAGTACCTTTTTGATATCCATATTACAAGAATTGAACTAATATGGTTATTAATAAAGTGATTAGTGTTTTTATAATCTATTATTGGTAAAAAAAATTATTTAGATGATACTTTACATGAGATAAGAAATTTTAAAGTTCCCTTAAATCAGTTATATATAAAAGTGAGAACTTATAAGGGAACCAAAAACATGTATAAACACAATAAATAAAGGGATATTTAAATATTTATATATTTAAGGGACATATATAAAATATATTATAGGTATATGAAAATAATATTTCATAAAATAGAGATAAATAAATAGAAATTTTAATGGATAAGCCATAATGAAGGTACAAAATATCCATTACGACCATGATAAAACATGTTTCTAAGTCCATTTGATGAAAGGAACATGATTTTTCTTAGTATATCCTATTAATTTTAAAGAAATAATGTATAATAAATTCATGGGTTGGTAAATAAATTTTACAGCATATAAAAAAAATCAGGATTTATAAAATGTAACATGTCATAAAGAGAAAAATCTGAGATTAAAACCCTTACAGTTTTTTAAATTTTTGAGTAAAACCCATGTGAGAGAAAAAAAATTGAATAATACATTAATTATAGTTAAATATAAGAGAATAACTATCTAATAACATTAAGGGTAGTATATTAACAATTATATTTAAATCAAGGTGTATAATAATAAATATGATTCTGTGGGTAAATATTATGACAAAAAACCGTTATGGCTTAAGAAAAATTCTATTTAAAATCACATGAGTGAGATAAATAGATATAGAAAGTAAAGATAAAGTATAAAAAATAAGGATAATAAATGATATTAATCATCAAATTAGTTTTATAAAAAAACAATTAAAATACCTTAGGTTACTAAAATAAATTTTTTCCTAAAGAAGATTTTTTTTTGATAAAACCCATATGAACATAGTATTGTTTGAATCAAAAGTTACTGGAATATTTAAAATCATATGGTTATATAAATACCATCAATTAAATCATGGAATATGAAAAAATAAATTATTCAGAAGAATATACATAGTATAAATATAAAATGGTGTATGTTATAAAAACATTTCTCAATGAATAGGAAATGATAAGGGACACTTACCTCATTTGTGAAAGAGCTCTGAACTTTAAATTATCTTCCTTGAGGACTTGATATTTACTTGGAAAATTCCTTGGAATTGAAGGGATTAGGATAAATTATTGTGAACTAGAAATTAGAAATTTTCGAGGAACTTATAGAATAGGATATTTTGGAATATTTTTCAAGTAATTTTTGATTGGGAGTTCCATGTTTTAAAGGGTGTAAGTAACCCCCTTTTCAAAGAGAGGATGCATGAAGTTTTACAAATAACCTTTATATTTTTACAATTACATGATAAAATTTCAAGGTTAGTATGCCAAAAAGTTTTAAATAATGGATTTTGGGGTATATTATGGTCAATGAAGAATCAAAAAAGGAATTCCATACATTCTTCAAACATGTTATATGTTTTTTAATATTAAGTTATTACATTTTACACTTATAAAATAAGTATCTAGTTTTTAACTAATTGATTTTATATTTTATTAAAAATATATAATGACCAATAAAACTAAATTCTGATGTTATTGAACTAAATTTATACTCCATTTAATTTAATTTAATTTATAAATAATATAAAATTATATTTTAAATGAAATAAATATTGTAGAGAATAATTTTTTTAGCTGAAAAATGACATTTTGAGCATTATAGATTATTCATCTTATTTACTATTTATTACCAACTAAATTAGGGTTAATATATTTCATCATGTGTTTATAGATAATATAATATTGATTATTTAATGGAATTAATTTTAATTTATTTAATATAAATTCCACAATATTAATAATTTTTTTAATAAATGTATCACCATTATCGTGGTAATTAACAATAATCATAATAATCCAATTTGTATACCTAAAAATGAAAATTTTCATATTAAATAATATAAATATTATTATATAAAAAATAATAATTTTATTGAATGAGTATCTCTGTTTAGGTAAATTAATCTTAACGTTAACACATGCAATTTACAAAAACTCATTATTAAGAATAGTGTATTTTTTTAATATAATGTTTATTTTTAAGAAAACATTATCCATTTTATTGAGTTAAATAATAATAATAAAATTTTTATTGAAAAATAATATTTAGTTTTCATGGAAATAAATCATTATCCTAATTTTTCCCATTTTCAAAAATAATTAATGAAATAGATGAAAAATAGCTTTACTAATATATTATTTTTTTAAAAAAATTAGATATTAATTTTACAAATCCAACATAGAAATTTCAAACGATTCTTTTCAAATTGGAATATATATTTACTATTAAAAGGGTTTCAAAAAAATTCACGTTATAATGACATAGACTTAACATTTTTAGAAAAAAATTAGTATCATTCAATATTAACCTAAAAATCATTTATTTTATAAAAATAACCAAAAATTTATAATAAGATAATTTTGATATTCTAAAATAAAAAATAATTTTTTTTTCAAATGAAATTTTATATAATTTTCTATTTTAAATTTTTATAAAATAATAAAATTCAATTAGAAATGATCTTTATAGGAAAATAACTTTTTAAAATACTAGTTGTTTTTATTCACATTTTCTATGAAACACTAATAAAACTTTACATTAATAAATACAAATTATATTTTATTAAGATCGTCACTGAAGAATAATATGATTGGTTTTAATTAATAAAATTTAAATATCATAAAAAGGTAGACTCTTTAAACACAATAACAGATTAAGTAAATTTGTATAAAATAACCTATATATAATAATGTATTTCATAATTCAGTAACTCTTTTTTATATATAATAATTCAACAAATAGATTTTTTACTAGTCTAAGCATATCATAGTTTCATTTTAGTTCAGTTATTCTTGTGGTAATGTTATCAAATATATTTGACTTAATTATAGGGAAAAAATATATTAAAATATAATTTGTTACATTCCCCCCTTAATAAATTGCATCAAAAGAGTTTAAATTATTCATAACTAATGTATATAGGTGAAGTTATTCATAACATATTCCTTATTTGGTATATAAAATCTTACCATTAAATCCACCTTTATCACAAATGGTTATATTAAGTAACTTATCTTTCATCAAACAACATTAATCATTATTATCGTCATACACTGAAGTATGTATATGATGTAATAACATATTCTATGTAAAATAACAATCCCTAAACCATTTGAATATACAAAACATTAAAATATAGTGAAATTATATATTCCGTGAAAAAAATAACTCTTTTATTTAACCACTAGTTCATAAAGTCAGACACTAGTTTATATATAAATATATCATAATCCAAAAAATGAGATAAAATTCAGAAGAAATATCAAGAAATAACTATCAATCCCAAGGTTACTAATACTATATAACATACTTATTCTTAATAAATTAACCCTTAATTAACTCAATATTATTCATATATTAAACCTATGACTTATCTAAGCCTAAATCATGTGTCCTTCAATCGTTTTACCCAAAAATATAACATCATCATAAAATTGTTTTTCAAGTTTACTGATACTATAAAATATATGTTTCCACACATATAAAGAAACACTACTGAAGCATAATCATTTTATGTTTAACATATCCCTCATAAATTTTAGAATATACTTGAATATCATTGTTTAATATCACTTGATAAAAGAATAGCTTATAATATTAATATTTTATTTTTATTAAGATATTGACCTCACAACCTTAGGTATGAATGAGATACTCTTATTTTTAATCATCACAGTAATATACCAAGATTCTTAACCATTTAAGTATTTTCACTTATTTGGTAATAATACCTAGTGGTTTTTGGATTCCTATCATTCTCATCTTCATTTCCACAATCATTTTCAATAAAATAATAAAAACCAAAATTTTTATCAATATAATTATAGTAAATGATCATATGAATACTGAAGATCAATTTTCATATGTATTCTCCAATGGAACCTTCAAGTTCACCTGAGATACTTTTATTTTAACAATGTTACACTTGCTTGATGAAATAACTCTCCAAGATCAAACTAAGTTACATTAAGTTCTATTATATTATACTTCCTAACCTAGTCCCTCAAGGTAACTATCGAATCAATATTTTATATTAGATTGCATATTAAATATGATTAACCAAATAATATCATCTTGGAGTTCTATCCATGTGTATACTCTTCGGCCCACAAACCATTAATCATAATTATAATCAATTAAATGATCAAGTAGCCTTTTTTGGGTTTATTACCCCTAGGATCGTTAGTGACACAACCTCATCCACATTCATGTATCAAAATAGAGATTTATTTCTAGGTAAATCATATAATATATACATTAATAAAATATTAGGATGTTATCCTATGTTTAGTATTATTTCATGGACTTCCCCCTAGGTTTTTCACTAATGATCTCTATAAATAATCTCTATTAATAACTATACCTTTTTCTGAACTATAGTGACCCAATCCTTAAACATACATTATTTGATAATTCATAACATAATTTCCTAATAGTACATTCCAATGATATAGATGTATTGTGTCTTTTGAATATTAGACATAGAAATACATCATCTTAAACATAAATAAATCATTTAAAAATCTACATAGTGATTCTGACTTTTATAGATCTTATAAAACATCATCATAAATATTGGGGAAAATACGTAAGGAAAAGGGTGAGCTATAAGCCTAGTAAGGGAGTTAACCTGGAAATAAATCATAACACGAGTATCAAAATTCATAACATGGTATCATTAAAAGGATGATCATAAGTACAAAAATATAAAGTAAAGAAATGGTATCATAAGATCATGGTATCATAAACATGTTTCAATAATAAAAATCATTATATCAAAAACATTAGTCAAGGGTCACACCCAATAATATCATTATAAAGTGGACAATGTCCAATGGTAGATTATGTTCACTCCATAATATTATATATAGTATATCATGAGATATAAATATTTACCTAATTAATTTGATGTTTATATAATTATTGGCCCAATTATTACATAATTAAATTCAAACATATACATTCTATATGAAGAGAAAATCATACATGAATAATAAGAATGGCCAAACCCTTATGAAGAATGCGGGATTCATAATTATGATTCAAGGAATAATTGTAGGTTAAATGATAAGGAATCCAAAGAGAAAACGAAATTAAATGATTTGTAACTATCAAAATTGAAAAATATAAATTGGTCTTTAATATTTAATTATATTTTATAAAATTCATGATATTGATCTATTGAATAAATAATAAAAATTAAGCACCTGGGTGGAGTTTTTTTTGAAATTACTAAATGATCATTTAAAGAAGTAAATAACTTATTTTTTCTATGAAACCATAATTGATCCAAGATTTTTCTATATAAAAAAATTATTGTTCAAAATAAATTTATGTGTTTTAAAAATAATTATGCCGATGATTATCTACCTTAGACAAGAATATGGAAATTTCCCTTAAACCGGGTTTATGTAAGTGGGAATGTCAAAGGGAACCAAAAAAATATATAACCCCAAAAATGAATTTAATATTAATATATATATATATATATATTTCAAGAAAATATATAAAAAAATATAATAGTCACATAATTAAAATATTTCAAAAAATAGAGAACAATAAAGAGAACACATAACCGAAAAGTCATAAAAGAGGCATGATAGATTTTTTACAACTGAGGTAACTCTTGAATCGAAGTCCATTTAACGAAAATAATGTTATTTCGATTAGTATATACAATTAATTATAAATATAAATTTACCAAACATTAATGGTTTAGTAAATAAAACATACACCATACAAAAGGAACCACTGTGAATAAAATAAAACAAATCTCTGATAGATTAATTTTAGATGAAAACCCTTTTAACATTTGAATTTTTTAAGTTAGAACCCCATGTGAGGAAAAAATTTGAATAGGGAATTTAATATCATGAAATATAAGTGAAGAATTATTAAAAGACATTAATTGGTAGAAGATTCACAATTTCAAATAAATCATTCTGTATAATAAGAAATAATTCACAATCAGTAAAATTTGTGACAAGAATCCATTATGGATAAATATATATTTGAATAAAAACACATTTAAAGAGAGAGAAATCAAATGTGAAGTTAAAGATCCATGAATAAAAATAATACATGATATTAAAAATAACATTAGTTGTATATAAACCATTTAAAATAAATTACATGTATAAATAGAATTATTCTCAAAGAATGATATTTTGAGATAAAAACCTTATGAATTTAGTATTTTTTGAATCCAAAGTCATTTGAAGATTAAAAAATGATTTTATAAATTCATTGAATTAAATCATATAGTATTTAAAAATACATTGATTATAATAATATAAATAATATAAATAATAAATCGATGCCTAACAAAAAACATGTCTCAATGAATAGTAATTGAGGCAAACCCCTTAACATTTGTATGAAATCATTCTTCACTTATACATAACTTCATTGGAGACTCGATCTATCCTTATAAAACTCCTTGGAAATAAACGGGTATGGATAAATTAGTGTGATAAAGAACTAATAAATGTTTGAGGTATTCACGTAGAGCATATTTATAAACATTTTCAAGGAATTTTTGAATATGAGGTTCATGTTTGAAAGGGTTTATGGGACTCCCATTAATAAGAGAGTAAAAGGACACTTTTGGAAATACCCTTTATATTTTAATAATTCCATAATTATCTTTCATGTTCAATTGCTCTAATGTTTTGAAACAATGGATTTTTGTGTGCATTTGGGTAGATAAAATCTCAACCTAGTCTTTCCACAAATGTTTTGAACATGTTATAAAGTTTTTTTTCATTAAGTTTATACATTTTACACATTTACTTTTATACTTGGAGACTATTTTTTATTTATGTGATTTTATATTTTATTAAAAATGAAACATATACCATATAACAACATTTTGGTGTTATAGAAATAAATTTAACCTCAATTTATTCCAATTAAAATTCTAAATATTATAAATCTTATTTTTAAATTAAATATGTATTGTGTATAAAAACGTTTCAAGTAGAAAAATGAGATTTTGATTACTATGGATTCATAATAAAATTTAGTATTTTTTGAAAAATAAATGAGTGTTAATTTTTTCATTTATGTGTTTATAAACCATATATTATTCATTATTTAAGGATTTAAATTTAATTTATTTAATTTAAATTGCATGATGTTAACAAAAAAACCATTAAAATAATTATTTTATCATCATCATAGTAATTAACCATAATCATAAAAAAAGTTTACACCTAAAATTGAAATTGTTCATATTAAATAAAAATAATTTTACTATCTCAAAAAGAGGGATTTTATCAAATCAAATTTCAATTAAGAGGGAAATTAATCTTGATGTTAGCCCATGTAACGTAAAAAAACTCATTTACAAAAAAGTTTTTTCTATGTATAATGTTTAAGTATATGAAACATTATCCCTATTATTGATTATAATGATATTAAAAAATTTATTACTTGTACATTAATATTTATTTGACACTGAAATTAATCGTCAACATAATATTCCCCATGTTCAATCTTAATTAAAGAAACATAGGAAAAATAGTTTTTGTAAAATATTAAATTCTTCTAAAATGTTATACAATGATTTTTGTAATCCAAAATATTATATTGAAATTATTAATTTAAATTTATAATATATATATAAGCGTTTCAAAAACTATCATGTTTAAAAGTTATAAAATTTATTGTATTTGAAAAAATCGTTATGTTTTACTATTTTTCTAAAGATAATTTATTTTAGAATAAACCCAAAAAGTTATACGAAGATAATTTTTGTACTCTAAATTTATAAATGATTTTTATTATGTAAAAATCAATTTCTATAATTTTAAATTTCAACATTTGAATAAAATCATGTAATATAAATAGAAACATTCTTTATAGGAAAATAATTTTTTATGCATCTAGTTATTCTTATTCTTATTTCCCATCAACAACTATTAAATAATGTATTAATCTAAGGATATTATATTTTATTAAAATCATCATTTTTCAATAACAAAAATATCTTTATTCAATAAAAATTACAATACATAAAATTAAAATCTCTTAGGTACAATAATTAATGAATTAAATTTTTACAAAACACCCTTTATATATAGATATATATATTTATATTATATTTTGTAATTTATTTAAACCTATTAATACCTAATAATTCAAAAAAATGGTTTAACTATATCACATATTATTTTTAGTTTTTTCCATGTGGGGAAAGATATAAGGAATATTTCACATAATTAGAGAAAAACTATATATTAAAATCTAAGGACGCTACACTACCAATTTATTATACTAAAATGAATTTAACAAAACTAATCAAGGAGATTAATTTAGTAGAAAACCTACATGAATGATTATCATAAACAATTTTGTTACCCTGAGACAACTTCAAGAAATAATTCATGGTTGGTTAAATTTGGGATGTGACCAAGAGAACCCATATATTAGTTATACTCATTTTAAATTCTAGGATAGGCTATGAAATATGGTTTACCCATCACTGTATAAGGAGTAATAGTTATAATTATTAAAATTATTTAACCAATGTTCTGATAATTCTTTTATGTAGTTATACAAATCAGAAACTATTATCCAGCAACAACCTACTATTGTATGATAACATATGAATACAATAGTTTTGAAAAAGGTATATCCTAGGATTATGCTACTATTTTATATCATGTAGAGGAATAAAACCAAACTAATAACCCATATATGATGCCACAAAAATTTAATAATAAAAAATTCTCTAATAATTTGTTAAGAGGAGAAAAAAATGTTGGTGAGGAGGAAGATGAAGAAGTTAGGGAAGTAGTGACTAGAAATTCAATGATTTTACACCTACCATAACACAATATAAATTATCCTCCTATATTTTCATCTTTTACAAAATGTATGACATGTTTTCTTAAATTATACTGATATATTATCACACCTATAACTGAGTTTCTTCAATTTGTAGAGTATCGATTTTTCATAATGGTGAAAACATTATATTTTGGAATATAGTTTCCATAAAAAGATTCCCTAAAAATTATACTAAATTTGTTTCATATTGAGATGTTATACATATTTAGTTATGGACTCACAACATATAAAATATATCATATAACGTGACAAATATGGTGTAGATTGTCAATTTATCTTGAGGATGATTCTTAAGATTTATCTTAGGGTGAAGGATTTCTAAGATTGAGAAATTTATTACTTTCATTGAGCTCCACCTAACACTATATTATGTATCATTGGATGGACCATTTTTTAATTATTACGGATATTATTAAGACTTTCCAATATGGTCTTGTATCCCTTTCGTAGAAGATAATACAAAAATCGTTTGTAAAAAATATTTCATATGGAAAGGAATATTGGGAAAAACATAAGGTAATTTTTATGTTGATTAGGATGAATCTTATCAGGTGTTTCTATAACATCAATTAATATTTAGGAAAAATAAAAAAAATAATCCACTACAACACAATGGAACATGTGTCTCAGAATAATATATTTTATCATTCTCATGTTAATTTTCATTGGTTATTATGTTGGACATGAATTTTATGAACAATAATCTCTGAATATTATTGATTTTTATGCTCACAAATACACTTTTTTGTTTTATTAGTAATTTAAATTAAGTGTTTTTAGAATATAATTAAAAATAAGTTTATATTTTTATGTGTTGAAATATTTTTTATGCGTTATGAATGTGTTTGATGTATTCTATAAATATTGTTCATACCCAATGTTTGTATGAATAAAATTTGGTTTGGATGCCCTACTTTTGGAAGAAAAAGTATGGATCATTTACCCTAAAATGTTGGAAATGTATGAATCAACCTAATTACATTTATAAGAAACCATACATTTAAAAGAAATTAATGTATGGTTAGTCAACCATACTATTGTAACCTACCCTATTTTTTAAACCCAAATTTTGTAAAAAATATCATATGCTTAAAACCCTACATTCAGAGTTTTTTCATCACATGGAGGAACCCAATGTTTTTTATTCAATAATGGAGATTTTAGTTTAATGATGTTGTCCGTGATTTTTTCAATGGTATAGATGAACATAAATATCTCTTTCATGATATTTTACAACAAATTCTAAGGCTCATATTCAAAAGAATATGTTATTCATATTTCTAAGGTATGTTATGAATCCCTTGAATTATTTAAATTCAAATAATTGAGAATCATCCGGTGATATTCTTGGATCTATTCAAATGAATAAAATCCATGTTTCTCTTGATATATAGAAAGATTTTTTTCATTTTTATATATCGCATATGTTCAATATATTTTGAATAAAAAACTGTTATAATAAAACAAAATATTTAATGTTTTTGATAATTTGAAGAAGTAACCCTTTTTATATATACATGTTTTAATCTTCTATTGTGTATTCTACCGATAAAATGTTTTTGTTGTTTGTTTGTGTATATTTATATTGAAGATCATTTGAAAACAGGATCTCTTCAAAGATTTTCATTCTAAAATTATTTCATCTTAGAAAGAGATGGTTCATATTCTATTAGTCGCTACTATGGATATGAAAAGGACACTATTTATTCAATCAAATAAAAATATTTTGATTATTATGGTTTTGGTTTCTCAAACATAGTTTTGGTGGAGTATTATCTTCTCAAACAAAGCTATGGATGCTTATTTCCCTGTAAAAGTAGCATAAGGCCTTCTAAAAGAATTATTTTAAATTTTGTAACTATCTACACATAGTTATTAAGGTCAGGTGATAAGACGAAATTTCTATTTAAATTCACCAATCTCACAGAGAAAGCTTTGGTGGTATGGACTATGGGATCTTTGTTCCCTACACCACTATAAAAACTTTTTTGTTCTTCCTTCATATCTATCAACTTCTTAAAAAATTTACAAAAGAGAAATATGAATATATATATATATAATTCATGAAAAAGGATATTTTTTATATTTTTAGGATTATCAAAAAGACATAATTCACCGCATATATTGTGCATATTTGTATTATTATGACATAAAAATTAGTATTTGTGGAGTCTTTTTTGAAGAAAGTAGATAAGATATATCAAGCTCAAATCACAAGGTCTATACAAGTGAATATGTCAACAGTATGTCTAAATGAAGGTTTGTCAATAGTCTGAGTTCCTAATATTAATTTTGATAACTATGGATTCTTGAAGTATAAAATGATTATATATATGCAGGATCTTGGATTTAAAGTATACATGAAGATTATAACTCCATATACTATCCTTACAAATCCATAAATTTGGGATTCCACCAAGGAAGATGATTATGACATTAATTTAAAAGCTATGGACATTATTATATGTGGACTAGGTCCAAATTATTTCAATAGAGTATCTCAATGTGATACTACTTATGAAATTTGGAAAAATATTTTTGTTTCATATTAATGATCTCAAAATGTTAGACTATTTAGGTACACTATTTATAATAAGAAATCATTTAATTTTAGAATGACTAATAGTGAAAGAATCACACTGATTAATGAGAGATTGATAGAGATCATTAATGGTGTTTCTACTTTCAGAACAAAAATTTTCACAACCAAATCAAATGTTGAATGTAATCCAAGTAATACTATATAATGTAAATGGAATATCTTATCTAATAAGACAATAATCACCAGTCAATGACATGAAAAATGGAGAATTGATCGGTACCATGATTATGTATGAATTAGAGATTCAATATGATGATGAAGATCAGAACATGATAAATATAGAAAATAATTCCCTTAGAGTTAAATCTTAGAATCATTAAAATAAATCTAATGAAGATGTAAAAATATTAGATGATTTATAGTGCTCATAATCTGAAATAGATCTTCCCCAACTAACAATAACATTTAGCAAGTTTTAAAAGAAAAATAGAGGCTTGAAGAAGACCTACAAGAAAGATGAAAATTGACCAAAGGATGTTTGATGTTATGAATATAAATATATGGTATATATCAGAATAGATTTCCCACGATAGAATGAGATAGGATAAAGATGGATAATAAAGAAAAGAAATATTATATGAGAACTAATTATGGAAAAATGAAATAAATCTATGAAAACTTCTCGGATTTTATCTAAATAATGCATTAGTACTTCCAAATCATACTTAGAAAAGGAGCCAAAAAAATTAAACGAAATAATTTACTTTATAGATAGTAGATAAGATGAGGTAAAATCTTATCATTCATATGCCTATGATTCTAAAAGTATTTCTAATAGTGAATTAACTTCTCACAACTTGATGCTAGAATAAAAATATGAATCTATAGTAAAAATGTATGAATCTTTAAAAAATATCCCCAATGTTGTTTTAGGTGAAAAGTATTCTATGCTAAAGCAACTTCTACAATTAAAAAATTTATTTAATAAATCAAAATCAAACTATATTGTTAATAAAAATATAATAAAAGAATTAGATAATAATGTAGAATTATTTACAAGTGAAGATACTATATTAATAAAATGAGAAAAATCTATAAATGAGATTCTTGGAAAAAATGTTATTAAAAGGGAAAAATACACAATAGGAAGAAAATAATAAATAACAAAGTTATATAAAAATTATTTCATAACTATCTTATAAAATGATACATCTTTCTATTGGGTAATTAAATTAAACTATTATATCAATTTTTATTTAATAAATCATCAAATTATTATAATTTAAAAGACTTTTATTTCAAGAAAATATGTTTAAGGTATATAGTGAAAACATTAGAAAAATTAGGCAAATTTAGATTCACAGATCTCTTCTTATTGACACAACTGGACATAAAAAAATATGGGTACCAAAGAACTCTTAATTAAATGTTTATTAGTGAAAATTACATATGAATAAAAATTGTGTATGGTATATGGATAGTGGCTTCTCAATACATATGATTAGTGACACTTAAAATTTATATAAACTAGTAAAACTAGCTAGAGGCCTAGTAATCTTTAGAGACTATGCTAAAAGGGTGATTGTTAGATTTAGATCACTTGGATATTGATAATAAATTACAACAAAAAAGTGTTATATGTTCAAGTGATAAAGGAAAATTTGATAAATATTTATCAAATTTACGATAAGGTATTTTATATCTATTTATTTAAAAAATATTTTTTATTTTTTAAAGATAAACTAGTTAAATTTAGAGAACCCAAAAATAAAAATGATTCTTCCTTGGATCCAGATTCCTTGTGTAAACAAAAAGTGAATTGTTTAACAATTGTTGGAAATAAATCATGGATCTATGATAAAATTCATGGACATTGTTATGTATTTACAATATATAAATTTTATAAGAAACACTTAGTTTATAATTTTAATAGTCCTAAATTTGTTAATTATGGATTCTATGGTGCATTCCAAATTACAAAACATCACAAATCATCTTTAAAATCTAATAACATAGTTTCTATATCCAAACTACTTGAACATTTCAATATTGAGTTTTTTGGTCCATCATGACTATCGGGTCTGGTTTTAAGATTACATATTTCTGTTTTAGTTGATGAGTTATCTATATTTACATGGTTTTATTTTCTAATGCTCAAATTCATGTGTTCTGAGTTATTGAAATAATTTTTACAATTTTTCAAAATGAAAAAGATTTTAAAATAATTTCATTAAGTAGGGTTCATGGTGAGGATTTTTAAAATCAATATTTTAGGTCTTTTTTACTGAAGCTTAATTATTAAACATACCTTATCAGCACCTGTAACACCTCAATAGAATGTAATTTTTTACATATGAAATAGAACTATTTAATAAATGGAATGAACTATGTCAAATGAATATAATATTACTACCTATTTTTTGATAGAATCTGTAAGAACATCCTACTATATTATGAATAGAGTTTTAATATGACCACTTATTTAAAAAAACCCTATGAACATTTATAATAAAAAAAACATAAATTTATGTACTTTAAAGTGTTTTGATGTTGGATGTATATCATTAATACTAAGGAAAACCTAGGTAAATTTTACCATGAGGATTATGAATGCATATTTTTAATATATTCTACTACCTGTAAAGCTTATAGAGTATATATTAGAAAGTCAAGGATTATTGAAAAATTGGTTCATGTGATGTTTCATGAACCTAATCCTTTCGAAGAAATGAATGAACAAACAAATGAAATTATTTACGCTTTAGACAACATGAAAATTAAATAATGAAAAAATAATTTTGAAAATAAAACAAATGAAATTCAGTCTAGTCCAGAAGGACATGATATACCTAAAATTTACACACCTATAAAATTCATAACCTTTAGGGATTACCCCTTTGAAACCATAATTGGATATCTTGATACTAGTGGGAGAACATAAAGAAATGTGAGAAAACTATCTGAATTTTCTACTGTACTATCAAAATTTGAACCTAAGACTATATAAGAAGCTTCAAAAGGGAATGTTTTTTAAAGTATATTCTAGAAGAACTTAATCAATTCAGTAAAAATAATTTTTGGTAAATAGTTCATAGACTAAGTAATTATCTTGTAATAGGAACCAAAAGAGTTTTCAGAAATAAACTAGATGACCACGGGGTAATTACTAGAAGTAAACCTAGATTAGTTTCCAAATCATACAATCAGGAAGAATGAATAGATTATGATGAAACAATTTCACATGTTTCTGGATTTGAATCCATTATTCTCATCCTAGGTATTTAATCACATATGAATTTTAAATTATATTAGATGGATATAAAATCAGTTTTAAAGGATATTTTATTGAGGATGTTTTTATAGAACAACCCCCAGGTTTTGAAAATAACCATCTAAAAAATTCAATTTTTAAATATAATAAAGCTCATTATAGCCTTAAACAATCACCTAGAGCATGGTAAGAATAATTAAGGACTTTTTTTAAAAGAAAATATATTTTCTATAAGTTTTTCTGATCCCACTGTTTTTAATAAATTTTTTGTTCAAATATATTATTATAAAAAATTTAGATAGATGATGTTATTTTTTGTTCAACAACTAAAAAACATTGTAATTATTTATCAAATCTTATTAAAAAATATTTTAAAATGAGTGTGATGTGAGAATTAAATTTCATTCTTAGATCTCAAATCTATCAAAATGATTATGGAAATGTTTTAACTAAAATTAAATATATTATTGATTTATTTAAAAGGTTTGGAATTCAAAACATTAATAATTATACCACTCCCATGTATACTAATGTAAAACTTAATTGGGATGAAACTGTAAATATAATTAAAAATAAGTTATATAGAGATATAATATGTAGTTTACTATATCTTAATGCAAGAAGACGAGATATAATGTTTTCTATTTGTCTATGTACTAGATTTCAGTCAAACAAAAAATAATCTCATCTTAGTTCTATTAAAATATATTTAATATTTTTAAATGGAACTGTTTTTGAATCTATACTATATACTAAGAATTTTTATTTTAATTTAATTTCATATTCAGATGATGATTTTGGAGGTTGTATACTAGATAGAAAAATACATCAGTAACCTGTCACTTTTTAGGAATATACTATGTTTCAAGTTAGGTAAGAAAAAACATTCCATTTCTCTGTCAACAGCAAAGGTAAAATATGTATCTGCAAGAAGATGTTGTGTATAAGTATTGTGCATGAAACAAAACTTACTAGACTTTAGACATAATTTTAAAACTATTTTTATTTTATTTGATAATATAGTTCAAATAAATATTTCAAAAATCATGTAAGTTAATCTAGAAGCAAGAATAATGATATAGGATATAATTTTTTAAGATATCATGTTCTAAAAAGGGATATATCTTTAGAATTTGTAAATTATTAATATTAACATGTAGACATTTTTACTAAAGCACTTCCAACTACTAGTTTTGATTTTATTAAGGGGTAGTTAGAAATTTTTAAATTAACATAAATATTTATTAATTTTTTTGTTAATTTTTTATTAACTCTATTAATTATTTGGATCCAGTTATTAATTTTTTATTTACTAATTATTTAGGAAAATAATTTTTTATTAATTTTTCAAAAAATAAGTATTTTCAAAATTTATATAATAATTACTCTAGATATTTAGATTGAGAAACCAAAATAGGCATAACCAAAACTATTAGAAAAACAACTCCCTCTCCCACTCACTCTTATCCAATGTATTAAAACACTTGGGCTTCTTGAGCTCATTTCAAATCCTCAAAACCCTAGAATATGAACCTTCAACCATCAAAAACATAGATATGATGATTATCTAAAACATGGATTAAGGTGAACCAAACAGATCAAAGTGTTAAAACATCATCTATAAATAAATTATTCTCATAAAGGTCATAGATTTTGAATGGTTAAATCAAAATAATATTCTTTTGAAACATTATCTATTCTTTCACATTTTATAATTTCATTTTAATAAAGAAACTACCACATTGGTGTTTGACATTGATGTAATGGGATTTTAAGGAACGATTCAGTTTATCTTGGGATATTCAGAAGATTTTATCATTTCATTGGTAAACGATAATAAAATTACTTTTTCATATGTAAAATTAGTGATTTTTTTTTCACTGTCCCTATGAAGGGGATTTTAATTTAAATATTAGTTCATTCAAAAATCATTATCATAAATCATTGGATGTTAATTATTCTATCTTTGGTTCAACCCTGATTCAAAAAATGTTTATAAAGGATCCTAAGGATGACCAGAAGGTACTGGTCAAATTTATTCAGCCAGAAATAATCCCAAAAATTATTGAGTTAAAAAATATTCTTTATCTCAATATGTATGTTTTGATTTTGATGTTGAGTGACATCATGATTAATTTCCCAATATATATGATCTGATATATGCATTATTTTCATTAAAATAATTCATGTTTGTATTTTTATCCACATAGAATGATCATTTATTATCTATTGTATAAATCAAAAATGATTTGAGATGTATAGGTAAATACTATGTGTCATCATAGTAACATTTTAAATGATGGAGCATTGAGGAAGATAGGATTATTTTGGTGTATAGTCAGCGAAGAACCATTTTCTGTTTTTGTTGATGGCCAACAAGAATTTGATACTATTAGTTAAGGGGATAATGAAATTTGGGATCTACTAATGTAGTTCATTTTTTCGAATAGTAAGTTGCATAATTAGGAATGGATGATGTAGTTAAAATTAAGAGATGAATAATAAAACAATATATCTCTGATAGATATGTTTAAAGAGATTCCCCTCCATCTCGTTAAGAAAATACAGAATTAGAATAATTTTATTCCTTGGTTTCCCAACCTAGAAAAATGGATGAACCTGCAGATAAGGCTCTTACACTTTAGAAACCAAAAATTATTGTTGCAACTGGACACACTCACCTACCACTCTTGTTTGGAGTAACAACTACTCCTATGGGAAAAGACCTGAAAATCATACTGAGAATAGATAATATAATGAATCTATTTCTAAAATTCAAAATTAAAATCAAGAGAATGAGGATAATGATTAAAATAAGTTTTTAAGAGATCATGCTAAATTACAATTTTATGAAAATTCTAAATTAAATGAGAAATAATAACCATTGGTAGTTAAAACTACTAGGTTAGCTACAAATCAAAAAGTTCATGTTGTTTTAAACTCTTTAGATAAGGAAATTTATGAATCTGGTGAGAATACAGAGGTTCATGACCTTAAATATTTCTCCTATGGTGAGAATGATAACGGAAATTCCTTAGATGTGGTTGACATAGAAAAACTATCTCAAGTTAAAGAAAAATAAACTATTAATTCATTAAATGATCAAATTGAGGAATTTTTTTTTCTATTTTCATAATCTATAGGAAGAATTTTTAAATATTAATAGTGAGCTAGAGTTAATATGAAAATATATGAATGATTTGAGAAATACAACTATTCCAAGAAAAGAAATAAAATTTCATTAGAACCAACAACACAATCATGGATAAAGATTACATTCCATAATATCATTTGATACATTTCAAGGGTAAATACCATATTAGTTTCTAAAATTATGAATAGAATCTATTTCACAGATAGATATAAGATATTTAAAAAAGAATTTATAAAATGAGTATGAAACTTCATGAATTAGTGAAAATCAGTCTATATCATCTATATTTTTACCTAAAATTTCTTTATATTTAGTCATAAGGTTTGAAATAATTACTATTTTAATGTCCACACTAAATGATCAACTTCATTCCATTTACCATGATAGTGAACCATTAAATATTTTGTAGTACAACTAGAGAAATCTCATTGAGATATTAACTTTAGGAGAGCGATGTATTTGAAATAATATCAATTAGTTAGGTTAAAAGCTCTCTCAATTTATTCAGTAAGGTTAATTAGTTTATGACTTTCTCAAAGTAAATTTATTTAAATGATTAAATATTGGTCATGATTTGAAAATTTGGAGTTGATAGTTTGATAAAAATCATACTAAATGTTTAATAGGAAGGATAACAGAGTTGATGGAAGTTCGTCAGGCTATTAGAGCTTCAAAATTTTTTCATACCTCTTCACAACTATCTGTCTCATATTCATTCAGTTCCACCATTTAATAATTCTCCCAGCCAAATTATTCTGGTAATAATAGACATATTTTAATGAAATTTTCTTAAATATAATTTTTTTTTATTTCTGTCCATTTATACTACCATGATAAATATTAATTTATTTTTAGTATATCATATGTATTAATTTATAGTTATGTGCAACATTGAATGTGTTTTAATCCATTATCATCAACCATATTTTAGATTTTATAAAAAGGGGGAGAAAATATGGTAAAAAATATTATTGGTTCTGCTAATAGTTTTAATTTAACAGAAAATATGTGTTTATGGTGAAAATTATTATTAAATGATAACTATAATCCTTTATGTATCTGTTCAGAGATAATTTTTTTATTTTTATAATTACTATATTTTCTATAAGTTATGTTATGAGTTTTTTTATCATCAAAAAGGGGAATATTTTTAAGCAAGTATTTTCTCAACATTACTATATGAATCATATTGATTTTGATTCTCAAAAATACCCGTGTTTATTTTACGAATAAATTTAATTTACGTATTTTTTGGAATATAATTCTTGAGAAGATTATATTTTTACAAGTTAAAATATTTGTTTATGTAATTTGAATATGTTTGAAATTATTTTGGAAACACTATTCATACCATAAATTTGCAAGAATAGTTTATGGTACCGAAACCCAATGTTTGGAAGAACACGTATTGATCATTGACTTTACGGGGTTGGAAAAGTATAGATCAATAACCATACATTTGTAAGAAAACCTATGTTTAAAGGGATAAAATTTTGATTCATCAAACCTACTTTATTAACCTACCCTACACCATCAGACCTACTTTTAAAAAAACATTCACTAAAAACTCTACATTTGGTGTTTTTTCATCATTTGGAGGAACCCTACATTTGACTATTCAGTGGTGGATTTTTTTTAATTTAATGATATTTAATGTGATTTATACAATGGTCATGATGGAATAAAATATATCTTTCAAACCATTTTATATATTATTAAAATTTCCTTATTCAACAGAATAAATCATTCCTATTTCTATGGGAAGTTACAACTCCCTTGGATGTTTTAAATTCAAATTATTGTGATTCATCTGGTGATATTATTTGTTCTATTCAACCAAAACCTATCCAGGTGTCTTTTGATATATATTAATAGTTTTTTTACCATATATGTGTAATATATTTTGAATATAGAACTACTACAATGAAAAAAATATTCGATGTGTATGATGGTCTAATGATTATTCACTTTGAAGGCATACACGTTTCAATCTTGTACTGTGTAAGCTGTTATCAATTTTTAATTTTGTTTGTTTGTTTCTATTTACATTGAAGATCATTTTCAACCTTTATCTCTTAAAAGATTTTATTTCTTCAAGAGTTTAAAATTATAATTATAAGATCCATATTATATTAGTTTCTACTACAACTGTGAACAAGACTCTATTTATTCAATTAAACCACGCTATTTTGATTTATTAGAGTTTCAACTACTCAAACTCACTCATGGTGGAGTATCAGGTTCTCGGACTAAGATTTGGATTCTTGGTTCCTTGAAAAATATCCATTAGACATTATAAAATTTTTATTTGGAGTTTTTTACAGCATGCACTCAATTTTTAAGGTCTTGTGATAAGAATGTCATTCTAGTGAAAATCACTAAGCACATAGAGAGAGCTTTAGTGAAGTATACTAGGGGATATTTGTTCCCCTAAAAACTATGATAATTTATGTGTTCTTATTTTTTGTATATTCACTTCTCAAAACACTTAAAGAAGATAATTCTACATATCTTTATAAATCATGAAGAAGGATAAAATTTAGAATCTATAGAAGATTATTTAAAAGATACAATTGACTAACAACTTTTGTATCTTTTTATTATTACTAACTAAACAGTTTGAAGAATTCATTCTGTGCATTGCCACATTTTTTT
This sequence comes from Viscum album, assembly GCA_963277665.1. Lineage (NCBI taxonomy): Eukaryota > Viridiplantae > Streptophyta > Magnoliopsida > Santalales > Viscaceae > Viscum > Viscum album. Next base: position 1,776,939,115 of record OY728131.1, on the reverse strand, counting down.
GTAAAAATTTTATATATATTGATGGAACATTTTTTTACAGTATGTACACTGGTGTACAGCTAATTACAGAAACCAAATATGGTAACCATAGACTATTAATGCATGTATTTTCTATAGTATAAATGGAATATTATAAATATTAATTATGGTTTTTAGTGTGTATTACCAAGAATTTAACCCACATTTAGGGAGTCTATTTGATATCTAATCATCATCCTAACATTAACGTGGTAATCAATGGATAAAATTTTATATATAGATCCCTAAATACACATCATCGATACTGTATTATATACATTTCCAAATATTTGAAAAATACTTTTCATGATATAGCATGGAATAAGGAAATCACGAAGCTTGGTAATGTAATGTTATAATAATTTACATATAGTTTCACTTTGGTGTAAAACAATTCTACATTAGTGAAGGTTGGATACATGATTAGAAGGAATTCATAGGGCTAATTCGGGAGTGTGTGACTAAATGATGCATATTGTAAAAGAGGATTGGACCTTGGTATATGATGGGGTGAAGAGGTATAAAAACCCAAATATAGATATTTTGGAGTGCATAAATGGAATATTAAAGGGGATTCACAATTTACCTATTACTATCCATGTTCATGAGACATCTTATCATTGTGTAAAGTACTTCATAAAAATATGAAGACATATTACATATGATATAAGGACCAATGTTTTTAGTAAATAATTATCATTAAATAAATACTTGTATAAAAAATTATTTGGTTCAGAGCACTGAACAAAAATAATACATGAAATATTAGGTAATAAATTTATATAAAAAATAAAACCTATAGTAGATAAAAAGATATTAATCATTTAAAAATGCATGCAAAATACTATAAAGGGCTCCTAAAGATTAAATAGTACATTTTTAAATAAAAATGTCTTCCAAATATATATTTTCAATTAGAAACTTAATATAAAAAATATAATATTAATTTTATAAAAAAGTATTTATTTTTTGAATAAAAAATGCTAAATTTATTTCGGGTGAATTATTAGGACTTTTTTACACTAATTAATTTTTAGGTGAATAATAAAAAATATAGTTTTTACCAATACGATAATTTTTTTTGAAATTATAAGAAAGACTTAAATATTTAATACATATTTTTAATTAATAAAAAAATATATTTAAGGGCTAAAATTATACTTTTTAAATATTATTGTTAACTATGAAAATGTATATTTTCTTTTTCAGAATGAGGTAACATTTAATTAAAAATTAAAATCAGTTTTCATACTTTTATTTTCATTAAAAAAATTGGTTAATTTTGATTTTAAATTTCATTAAAAAAATAGGAACATTTATTTTTAAAAAAAATTACAGAAATTAATAACATTGATATTTTTAAATCTGCATATAAATTTTTATCATAAAAACAAATTTTTTTCTAGAATCTATATTTATGTATCCAATGAGTTAATTATGAAATTAATTTCCATAAAATATAGAGATTTAATTTAATAAAATTATTTTAATATTTTTAATGAACATGTTCAAATTATTTAATAAGGTTAATTTAATTTTTTTTCATTAAAAATAAATACCATGGTTAAACAAGACATTACTACGGTAAATGTAAAAATGATAAAAAAGTGTTTTACTATATGTAAGATACCTAAAACAAATAAAACCTTTCTTAAAAGTGTATGGATGAGGGATGGATCACAAAAACCTCATACAAATTAATATTTTACACTTTTGGATACTATGAACCTTAAATATTGATATAATATTAATGAAATTTAATGATTACTTTCAAAATTACCATTCTATTCACTTATAAAAGGGATCAATTCCACCACTTCATGATAAACCAAAACCTTTTAATTTCAACCTAAAACTAAGCCATTTTTCTCTTCCTATAAGACTCTCTCTATTTCATAAGACTTTATCCTGAATTAGTTACCCTATGGCCTCTATTTCTAAGGATATTTCCTAGAGAAATCTTATGTTATCAATATTATTATTTCCTAATCCATTGTTTACATTCATAATGATCCTTTTATAATATTCTTCCTGACACCTTATCAAAATGGAACAAATATTATTAATATACATTTATTTTATAATATCAATAAAGTATCCATTATTAAATCATTTACATCCAGTAATAAATAAAAAGAAAAATCGATTGTGAATACATCTAACCACTACCACTATGACGCAATGATGTTTATCTTTTCATCAATGACTCTCATAGTTAGTAACAATGTTAGATTTGACGAATAAATATATTGAATATTTTATGTTTATAATTATGAAATGATAATTTATCTTATAACTTCATTCAATCCCATTCATTGAAAAATAGAATTGATAATCATGCATACGTGTGGACTACTTTCTCAACTAATGATTAATTTCATTAGTCATTTCCACCTATTACACCTTGTTATTTTTTTGATATAGTTCTATTTAAATAATTTTAATTTTTTCGAAAATTTCATTTAAACACTAAATTATTTTTAATTAAACCATATAAATTTAATTAAATAAAATTTTATTAAAATTACATCTTTTTTTAAATTATAATGTCATTATTATTTTTGGTTTATTTATAAAGGTTTTTCTAAAATTCTATTTTCCATTGAATAGTGAAAAATAGAAATTCTTCTTTAACTATCATTTATTTTCTATAAATCATGTAATTTAAAAGTTTAATTATATTTTGGAATTAAAATTAAAGTAATATAAGATACGAATTATTTAAAATAACATAATTAATTCCTTCTAGAAGAACATTTTACAATATTTTGATATAAGTTAATTTTTAGGCCTAAAATACATTTTTTGGGAAAAAACTTATTCAATTAATTTTGGGGGATTATTTTAAAATTAATCCATCAAACAGATTGGATTTTAATTTTCTTAACATTATTAAATATTTTTAATCTGGAGGCTCAAATTTGGTAAATAGGATTCATTTATTTTAGTCATTGGTAAAAGAAACCTTGATAAAAATTTTCTCATTAGTAATTGATAATTTGTGTAATGAAGTTTAAGAAATGTGATAGTGCATTAATAGTCTATCAAAAACATTTATTTTTTTGATTTGATAATAACAATTCACAAATATCCATCATATATTAGAATATATTTCATTTTTTCCATTTCTCATTGATAATTTCATTAAATTATTTTTTGTAATGAAAAATAAATAAATTTACTCTCTTGCCTTTAAATTCATACTATATGTTCACGTTGGGATAAAAATAATTTTTTAATGAATATTATAGTTTATTTTTAGAATAACTAAATCATTTTTATTATGGTATTTTATTTAAAATTTTTAGTGATTATATAATTATATTAAATTCTTATATAACACTAACATAATTTTTATTCAAGTAGTGGAAAAATCAAAGAAAAAAATTTTGAAAAAAATAAAATTAATATATTTAGGAATAATTATGACAATAAAATAATTTAAATTTTAAAAATAATGTATTATTGATGGTTAAATATGTTATATCTAATTCAATATAATTCATATTGTCTTGAATTTAAATTTATGTGAATAATACCTAAATGACTTTATTTTTAGTTTTTGTTAAATACCATTTTATCAATTTATTTAAAAATAATAAAAATATTGAAATAGGATATGTAAGAGCATAAATGGTCTAAAATTTCATCCCATCTCCATTTATTATCATTTTTTTACATTATAAGTAAAATTATATCCCTTTAAAATTGATAGTCTTTACTGTAGTTATGGCTATAATGGTTTAACGAATGGGTTAAACCAAAAGATAATATTGAAAATTCTACATAAACCAATCCAAATTTTATTATTTTAATGGATTTTAAATATGTACAATATTATATTTTAAATTCTTGCCCCCTTTTTTCAATTTCATAATAAAATGAATCTATTATATTTAGATTTTTATTATTAATTCCATATGTTTCCTTTTATTCACTATAACAAGGGAACCACCTCCCTTATCTTCTATACACCTCATTTAGAAAATTATCTCGAACAAAAAATCCAAAAAAACTCTTATAAAAATACGTATACTTGTTATATAGTTTTTGTTATTCCCAAATACCAACTTTAGGTCCCTTAATAGGAGATCTATAGATTCTCTTTCATAAAAGATGTATTCATTATCACCGTGAAATTTCTTTTTTATTCTTATTTTGTCACAATTTATTTTTTAATAAACATTTAAAAATAATAATAATACCATCAACCATATAATTATATGTTATTTTGTTTATGAAATAATAATTATCCATCTCATACTCTATCAAATGGGAAATGAAACCATCGCTCATGTGTTTGTCAAACTACCACCTCACGAAATTGTGTAGATTTGTTCCATTACCACCTCACATAGATTTTCAGAATAATTGAAATATTGACTATTGTTTCCTCACGGATTACGGGGATGACCTCCTGGATAGGAGATTCAAATGTTCCGATCGGTTTCTAGCGGGTTTGTTCGTAGAACCGGAAACATCCAATGATTCCACATCCGTTTGGACCAACTTTCCAAAGGCAGGCGCCCATTAGCTTGTGGACTGATGAGGCTTAGGAATTTTCATTGGTCGAGAGGATGGGAGGTCGGACTCATCACACCTTTTTGAGGGGAATTATTGTCTACTCCGGGACTCTCTTTATAGATTTAAGTTATGTTCGTGAATCCTAATTATATTACCAAGTATAAAATGAGCTTTCCTTTAGTTTTAACAATCAATGATTAAATATGCAAGAAATTTAGAGAATATTTTATATGTATTCGAGGTTCTTCATCAATAGAGAATCATCCATATCTGTTTAGAGATTCTTGGTTAATGGTATCCTTCAAAACATTTATATAAAAGTCTCTTGGTCATTATGATGACCAGGCTGGTTTTAAAGCCACTCAGTGGGGCACTTGAAGTTTATCGTCATTCAGAAGGAAAGGGATTATTTCAAAGTTGGGATCGAACCCATAAATGGGCTACCTACGTATCCTTTGTTTTGGAAAAGGAATCAGAACCCACGTAGTTCGAGGAATGGGGTATGATGTTTATGATTGATGGCTCGAAGATGAATGTCATAATTACTTTTACACTCTAAGCTCACGTGAGTCATGCTCGGTGTGAGAAACAAGATGTATTGGTAAAATTTAGACAATTGTGCAATGAAAGATGCAATCATAAGAATTTGTTTGGGGCTTATGTATGGATGACTGCCCAGATAGATGAAGGTTTAGGATTTACTTTTAGGGAGAAAATCCATGAATAGGGTCCACAAAGTTATATGTGCTTCATGGAGATTTGAATACTCTAATCTTGGGGCTTACTCCTAAGGAGGATGCCCAAGTTAGGAGGGGACTTATGATTGGGTTTTACTCCTGAAAAGGAAACCCAAATCAAAGGTAAATTATGACTGGTTAAAAAACGTTTAAGGGGACTTGGGGCTTACTCCTGAAAAGGAAGCCCAAGGTCATGACTGAGGCTTATTCCTGAAAAGGAGACCCAGGTTAAGGGACTTGGGGATTACTCCTGAAAAGGAAGCCCAAGGTTATGACTGAGTCTTATTCCTGAAAAGGAGACCCAGGTTAGGGATTAAGGTTTGGGGCTTACTCCTGAAGAGGATTCCCAAATTTGAGATTGGGGCTTATTCCTAAGAAGGATGCCCAAGATTAGAGGACTTGATTGGGGCTTACTCCTGAGGAAGATGCCCAGATCAAAGGTTTTTTAACTGGGGATTATTCCTGAAAAGGAGACCCAAGTTAGGATTTTCTCATCTTAAAGGATGAGGTTGAATGAATGAACTCCCCGTATTTTAGTGACATAAGGATATTTAAATCACTAGACTTTGAGAGAGATTTCACAGAATTCCTTTCAGATAAGAAAGTCAAATCAAGAATTCATGCCATAAATGGTTTTGAAGAGTGTCTTGAAGACTGAATCTTGAATAGGTAAGGTGAAATGGCTTAAGAGTGGTAAAATGGGCAAGATGGGCACCCAAAAAGATAGGGGCGCGCAAGTCATGAAAGGCGCGCAAGTCCTGCGGCGGCGCGCAAGTAGTGGTCGCGCAAGTATACTTGCGCGACATATGGTGTACTTGCGCGATTTTCAACCAGCATTGAAATGTTTGAGCGACTCTTTAGAAAACCCTTTACAATCCTCTTGAGGTTCTTCCCGAGAGGGGACGCGCAAGTTATATTGAAGGAATTAAGTCGGCGCGCAAGTGTTTGATAAGTTTCAACACTTAGGCCTTACTTCTTCTCTTTAGATCCTCCGTTCTAGGTAAGAAATTACCTTAGAAGTGTTCCGGAAGCTTTGAGAAGAGACTTGGGCGTTGGGAGCTTTAATCCGAGTTTCTGGAAAAAGATCCTCCCGAATGGGGGGCCTACAGGGTCTATTTATAGGCCAAAGAAGGCCCTGGGCGGTTACCGGGCGGTTGCCACTTAGGTCGCGAAAGTCACTTGCACGACCATAAGGTGTCGCGCAAGTACTTTCACGACCACTAGGCGGCGCGCAAGTGTACTTGCGCGACCAATAGGGAACTTGCGCGACCTATGGGCAATGTTCTCCTTGTTCACCCCTTTGTCGATTTTTGATGTTTCTTCAAAGGATGAATCACTTTGAGCTCAGATATTCCCCCTTTTCCGATCTTTAGATTCTGTGACGAAAGGAGCGTCAACAAAAGTCCCCCCTTAGAGTTAGATCCGGAAAGAAATGAGGATTTGACTCTGAGGAAATTGAATCCATCCAAAGGAAAAGGGGGGCGCGCAAGTCTTCAGTGCACAGAGGGCAGCGCGCAAGTGTGCTGGAACTTGACTTTTATTCAGAGTTCCTTTGTCTTTTGTGTGGGCAGTTTAAAGTCATGCACGCCGGACATAAAGGGGCTAATGTTTAAGGTCGAAATAGCTTTGACCGAAAATGGATTTAAAAAAATGGATTCAATTCCTTGACAATTTATCTGAAAACATATTACCATACTCAAGTATGAGGGAAAAAATGTAAACTATGGCTTAAGAATATTTGAATCTGAGGAATGATATGAAAAATAGCTAAAAGGCATTAGAATAAGTAGTTTCCAAGAATGAAGTTACTATTATCTAACAAAACCCGTTAGGGGGTTTGAAATATGTAGGGCCACCTATGGGCATTGGCTGCATAGTCAAATAAAATAGCATCTTTTGGATGACAAGTCTGTTATGTGGACTGTTTATGCAAGGCCACCTATGGGCACGTGCTGCATAGTCAGGCAAAAGAACTCCCAGAAATTTACTTTCCTAGTGCTAAAAGCTAGTGAAAGTTTATGGAGATTCAAATTTTCTAAAGCATAGAGTTTGTTGTATGGAAAGAGGTACTTGAATATGGAGAAGATATTCCAAACAAGAATATCGAAGAACTGGATGAACATCACTCCTACGAAGGTCTGACCCAAACGTAGGGAAGAAGAATAAACCATAGACTTGAATACTTTCAGATCATGAAAAAGGATATGGGAGAAATACGTTAAGGATGGCTATTTTTGCGGATCCCTACATACTGTCGTTTAAGACAAATAAGGACAAAAGATGCATTCTTCCCAAGAATGAAGTTACTATTATTTAACAAAACCCGTTAGGGGGTTAAAATATGCAGGGCCACCTATGGGCATTGGCTGCATAGTCAAATAAAATAGCATCTTTTGGCTGACAAGTCTGTTATGTGGACTGTTTATGCAAGGCCACCTATGGGCATGTGCTGCATAGTCAGGCAAAAGAATTCTCAGAAGTTTGACATTTTTGTGACTAGAAGTCATGAAAAGGGTTATGAAGATCTGAAAATATTTAAGGTTAGGATTATAATACATAAAGATGGGTATTGTCCAATGTATATAGAGATACATAGGTCAATGAAAACCATAATCATGTTGTGGCTGGGTCCTAAATTGAAATTTTGGACTTCACTACGTATCTCATAAGAATGAGAATCAAGCCATACGTAGTTCTTGAAATGTAGTTTAACGTCGTGCAGGACGAAAGTATGAGTGATCTTAGTTTAGGGTCATAGAATTCGGACCATAATAATGAATACACAGTGTGTGTTTTCATGAGGACTTTTCAGCCAAGGGACTGAAAGTGAAATTTGGGGTTAGGCCCAAAAGACTTGGGACTGGATTCGAGGGACACTCGAATGTTCCTACGTATCCCATAAGGATGGGAATCAAGTCCACGTAGTTCTAGAACTACCCTTTGTACAAATTTGGTTCGTACATGTGAAGGGTGAAAGGGGACTTTAGTGCAATGATGTTTTAACCTGAGATAAAAAATTTAGGCATTACCATGTATGCACGTAGTCTTTTTTGAAATGAAACATGATTGAAAAATCAATGTCAATAATAGTTCTCTCTCAAGTGAGGAGATCAAAGAATATTGTAGTTTATTGTCGTACCAGACAAAAGTGTTGTATAGTTTAACGTCATATAACAAGGACGAAAGTGAATCAATGTAAAGATATTGATTCCAGGGGCGGTTTCACAAATCAACATCATATGAGATGGTGGTGAACCGATGTGAAGAGATTGGTTTTGGGCTTGAACCCTGGGAGGTTTCCTACATACCCAGCCTGGAGGGCAAGGATCAAAGTCCGTGTAGTTCAATTAAAGAATGAATCAATGATCAAGTTATTCTTGGGGACAATGATCTAATAAAAAATGTTGTTGGGACTTACACATGGTTAGTGGCCCAAAGGGAGTGTTATGGTTGATGTTCGCTCTAAGCTCACGTGAGTCATACTCGATGTGAGAAACAAGAGGTAATAACAACCTTAACGATGCACAGTTTAATGTCATGTAGGACATAAAAAAGGGACTATGCAGTTTAATGTCTTGCAGTTAGGACTATTGGTGCTGCACAGTTTAGTGTCATGTAGCAGGGACAAAATAACAGTTTAATGTTATGTAGGACATATCAAGGACTTTCTATACAGTTTAGCGTCATGTAGTTAGGACGATGAGGACAATATAGTTTAACGTCATATTGGACGAAAAAGGGGGACTGTGCAGTTTAATGTCATGCAGTAAGGACAAAAGAGTGTACCATTTTAACGTCATGTCGGACGAAAGTGAGAATAGTTTAAGGTCATATGCATGGACCGTGGATGGTGCAGTTTAATGTTATGTTGGACCTTTGATGATTATATAGTTTTAACGTCTTTCCGGACGTGAGGGACTTTTATAAAGTTTAGCGTAATGTAGTTAGGACGTCACAGTTTAACGTCTTGCTGGACATAAGGGATTTGCAAATAGTTTATGGTCATATACATGGACCAGGGATGATGCAGTTTAAGGTCATGCTGGACGGTTTAGAGACCTTTTTCACAGTTTAATGTCGTGTTGGACGAAGTTGCAGTTTAAGGTCATACTGGACCATTACTGTATAGTTTAAAGTCATGTAGCTAGGACTAACTGGTGCTGTACAGTTTAAAGTCATGTAACTAGGACTAAGGTGAACAAATATGAGGATATCAGTTCTGGGGACTTTTTTACAGTTTAACGTCATACTGGACGTTGGAAGTGCCACACAGTTTAATGTCATGTTGCTAGGACAACATATAGTTTAATGTCATCTCGGACAAATAAGGAACTTCTGTACAGTTTAATGTCATGTAGGACATTGAAGGTGACACAGTTTAACGTCATGTTGGACGAAGTTGCAGTTTAAGGTCATACTGGACCATTGCTGTATGAACCAATTGTAAGAGTCTTGGTTCTGGGAATAATATTTTGTGTTTATACAAAATACTTCTTCAGAAATCTGGCATTAGTTGGAGTCGTGATGTGTTCTCCATCCATTGAGATCAGAGAATACGCTCCATTGGAGTAGACCTTATGTATTGAATAAGGTCCTTCCCATTTTGGTTCAAGCTTGGGAGGCTTCTTTCCTGGTATCATTGGTGCTCTGAGAACCAATACCAATTCTCCCTGAATGAATGAACGAAGATGAACTTTTTTGTTAAAAGCTCGTGCTATCCGATTCTGATAGATTTCCAAGTGGTGCAAAGTGCACAATCTCTTCTCATCTAACTGTTCCAATTCATTCAACTGTTTTTTGGATTGCTCATCTGTTGATAACTGATCACAAATGGCTATTCTGAGTGAGGGAAATTGAACTTCAATTGGCAAGACAGCTTCTGTTCCATATACCAATGAATATGGAGTAGACCGCGTTGCATTGCGAGTGGTAGTCCGATAAGCCCATAAAGCATGATAGAGTTTATCAGGCCATGAACTCTTATCTTTATCTACCATATTTTGCAGTATATTTGAAAGAGTCTTGTTGAAGGCCTCTATCTGGCCATTAGCCGCTGCATGATATCGAGATGAATGGTTGGACTTAATGTTGTATTCTTGATACAATTTCTTTACCTCAGAAGAACAGAAGTTGGTGCCGTTGTCCGTCAATATGGTATGAGGGACACCAAATCTAGTAATGATGTTAGACTTGATGAAGATAACAATGCATTTAGAACTGACTTCTTTGAGAGGTACTGCCTCTGCCCATTTGGAAAAGAAATCAGTAGCAGTAAGAATGTACTTAAACTGCTTGGCCGTAGATGAAGGGTAAGGTCCCACCACATCCATTCCCCATGTGGAAAATGGCCATGAGTATTTAGCTGTATGAAGCAACTCTGGAGGTTGATGAATGAAGTTGGAATATATTTGGCATGAATGACACTTCTTTGTGAAATTAACACAATCTTGTATCATTAAAGGCCAGAAGTATCCAAGCCTTCGAATTTGATCAGAAAATCTATGTCCAGATTGGTGGGCACCACAGACTCCTGCATGCACTTCTTTTATGACAGCCATTGTCTCTTCACCATCAATACATCTGAAGAGAACTCCATCAAAACCACGTTTGTAGAGAATTTTCTCGAGGTGGTTTGGACCATCATAAAGAGTAAAATTGACCACACGTCGCCGAATTTGTTCTTTCTTGGCTCTATCAGGTGGAAGTGTTCCATTTTGAAGGTATTCCTTGATAGGTGACATCCATCCTGTAGTATGACCATACGGTTCAGGAATGGGACTAATTTCATTAATTTCCTCTGTTCTGACTTGAACATAAGGTGAAATTGAACGACGGTGGGCAATACCGATGGTTGTCTCGTCCCGATTTGGATCTGCTAAAGCTGTGGCTATATTAGCCAGTGCATTAGCTTGAGCATTTTGTGATCTTGGGACATAAGAAAATGACGGTTCTGAAGGGAATTCCGACATTAACTCTCTGACGTAATCATACAAAGGGATTAATTCTTCTTTTCTGATGGCATAATCCCCATTGACTTGTTTGATTACCAGGTCTGAATCACCTTTCACCTTTAAGTGATTCACTTGTGCTTGAAGTGCTAACTCCAAGCCTGCAATGAGAGCTTGGTATTCAGCTTCATTATTGGTACCACCTTCCCACAACAAAAAGGAATAATGTAACACTGCCTTATCTGGAGAAATGAGCACAATTCCTAAACCAACTTTGTTGAATTTAGGATTTTCCATTTTCTTCCCCGTTGGACTTCTAGAAGCACCATCAAAATACATTTCCCATGTTTGAGGACTCTCTTGAATAGAAAAAACTTCCTCATCAGGGAGTTCGATATCTGAATACGTGTCTTCCACTGAAGGGTGTTCAGCCAGGAAATCAGCCAGAGCTTGGCCCTTAATTGCCTTTTGAGACACATACTGGATGTCGAACTGCTGTAGAATAACCGCCCACCTTGCCAGACGTCCTGTAAGCATTGGACGACTAAGGATGAATTTGAGTGGATTATTACGAGATACCAATTGGACCTCGTGATGTTGCAGGTAGTGTCTCAGCTTCTGAACTGCAAAGATTAATGCTAGGCAGCACTTTTCAATACTCGAATACCGGGTTTCTGCTTCAAGCATATTTCTACTGAGATAGTAGAGACTATTTTCATTCCCAGCATCATTCTTTTGAGCGAGAAATGCACCCAATGATCGCTCTAAAGCTGTCACATAGAGGATAAGAGGCCTACCCTCAACAGGTGGCATGAGTACTGGTGGACTCAAGAGGTATTTATTGAGAACATCAAATGCTTCTTGACATTCTTTAGTCCACTGGTAAGTGACTCCTTTCTTCAATAATTTGGTAAAGGGTAAACTTTTGCCTGCCAAATTGGCGATGAAACGCCGAATATAGGCTAAGTGTCTTTGAAGTCCTCTTAATTCTTTCAAATTCTGAGGAGGTGACATACCAAGGATTGATTTGGTCTTCTCAGGATCGACTTCAATACCACGATGGCGTACAACAAAGCCGAGGAATTTTCCTGAGGTTACCCCAAAAGCACATTTTAAGGGGTTCATCTTCAAATTATGTTGTCGAAGCTTGTGGAATATGACTTCCAACTCAGCCAAGTGATCAAAACGTTGTTTGGATTTAACCACCAAATCATCTACATAGCATTCAACAAATTTCCCTAGAAAAGGTTTGAAGATACGATGCATGGCGCGTTGATATGTTGCACCTGCATTCTTTAAACCAAAGGGCATCACCCGGTAACAAAACACACCTTGAGGAGCTCTGAAGGCTGTATATTCCTCATCTTCTGGGGCCATTCGGATCTGATTATATCCAGAATATCCATCCATGAAAGAAAGTACTTCATAGCCAGTCGTCGCATCAATTAAGAGTTCTGTAATCGGAACTGGAAAATCATCTTTGGGACAATATCGATTAAGATCTCTGAAATCGATGCAAACCCTAATTTGTCCGTTCTTTTTCTTTACAGGGACAATATTAGCCAACCACTTGGGATATTGAACTTCTCTGACGAAGTTAGCTTTGATAAGCTTATCCACTTCAGCCTCGATTTTGGAAGCATAGGTTGGGTGTGTTCTTCTCGCGGCTTGCTTGAATCCTCGATGTTCTTTTGGCAAACCCAAATGATGGGTGGCAACATCAGGATCAAGGCCAGGCATCTCTGTATAATTCCAAGAAAAAATATCTTTATTTTGCTTTAGAAAAGAAATATACATCTCTTGTTCTTCAAGGGTCATGGCCGCACTAATTAAAGTGGGGCGTGGATCTTTCTCTGTACCCAGATTTACTTCTCTGAGTTCATCCACAGTGGTAGAGATACCCTCTTCAAATGCTGGAGGAGCATCTCTAAGATCTTCCTCTTCCTCTTCATCATGTGTTATTTCTTCCGTTTCTACTTGCAAAGTAGATGAAAAAATGAAATTCTCTTGACCATAAGAGATGTCAAAATTTTCACATTTTGAAGAAGAAGCTTCCATTTCCGACCCTATTGATGATAAAGGGTCTTCTTTGGGAATTAAAGAGGAGATGATGGATTGAGAATCGACATCAATATTCACCTCTAGTGTTGCTATAACTTCTTCTGGCCTGATTAGCGAAGTATAGACTTGTTGGATTTCAGCAGACGAAATGAAAACATCACCACTTATGCTTTCATCACTGCTTGGTAAGTTACCAATTTCTCCCATGTTGTCTGGCTCGATTGCTGTAATTGACATTATGGATCTTTCCATAAGAGTATTTTGATTTGGGCCTATTCTGTCAATTTGACTGATAGGTAACACATAATCTGTACTCACATGTGAAAATGGATTTATTGGAATTTTTTCCAAACCATATGGAGCATTGACTTTGGTAATTTCCTTCATTGTAGATTTTTCTCTTCCCTTCATGTGATAAAATTCCGCCTCAATGTATTGAGACTCACATGTCTTGAACGTGGCCTTATCACCATACAATGTTCCAACTTGACCATCGAAACAGTATTTGAGACATTGATGGTATGATGACGGAATAGCTGCATGCTGATGTAGCCAGGGTCTTCCAAGCAAGATATTGAAAGCTGAGTCCTGATCAACAATCATAAAATCCGAATTGGAAACAAGATCTCCAAACTGAGTTCTGAGTGTAACTTCTCCCAGTGGTTCTTGTTCATTTTTATCATATCCTTGCAACATCATGGTAGAAGGAGATAAATCAGATTCTGTGAGGCCCAATCGACGAAGTGTGCGAATGGGCATGAGGTTGACTCCTGAACCATTGTCAATGAAAGCTCTTCGAACATCTATACCATTGACTTTTCCAGATAAGTACAAAGGTTTTATGTGCCCATGCACAACATCATCTTCATCTTTATCAGTAAAAGATATCACTGCATGGCATTCTGCAGGATTATTCTCTATGTGATAAATTTCAGCTGCAGCAATTTCAGCTTCAAACTCCTGAGGACTTGACAAAGCTTCGATAAGTGCTTCTCGAAGATCTTTTGATAGATTCAAAGCATCCAAAATTGATAACTTGGCTGGTACTTGGGCCAAGTGTTTCAATATATCATAAGTTTGATCTAGAGGTCTGTGTTTCCCAATAGGAATATTTGGTTTAGCAGGTACCTTGGAAGCAGATGCTTTGGAAGCTGATGCATCTTGTATTGAAGTTGGCAACATCCTTGGTTTTGGAAGATTAGACTGATTAGATCCATTTACTTTCTGAGATAAATAAGATGGAACCTTTAATCGGACTTCCAAAATAACTGTGCCAAAACTGAGTTGGCCATTGGCAGAAGAGCTTGATTGTTCTTTTTGAGCTTGTTGAAGGGCTCTACCACGAGTTTCTGCTGCATATACAGTGCTAGCAGGGGTAGAATTAGAGTAGTGGCTTCGGAAAGATCCACGTCTTCCCCTATATCCTGAACCTCTAGAACTTCCTCGGGTTCCCTTATTTGATACAGGGGATTCAGGCTCATCAATACTGAAATATGAATCTGTTAATTGAATCATATTAACAGAACCAAAGATTAACTCTTCGTCTGATAAAGACTCTGCCTGGTTAGCCTGTTTAGGCTGTTCCGTTTGGTGGGACGGTGCCCGTTGCTTTGAAGTAGATGGCATGAAATCTGCCAGAGTCAAAGACAATTTAGGCTTTGATTCATACTCATCTTCTCCTGATTCCTCTTTCTTCTTTGAATTGTGCTGCCCTTTTGAGGATTTGTCCTTTGATGGAGGCTTTACTGCAGCTTTTGTAGGAGACACAATTGGCTTCTTCAATTGTGTTCGCAAAATGGAATGGGTCCGATTGATTGTCTTTCTGACCATCCAATCATCATATTTTTTCGCAGTTTTTCTTTTGACTTCCTGCCACTCGCCTCCTTCTTCTGGATCTGTAGCGGTAATACACACTACATGAGCTGAAGAACCCTTCAATTTGACTTGTCCCAAGTCGACCATCTTTTGCAGGAGGTCTTTAAAGACAAAACACTCCTGGATGGGATGCCCCAACATTTGATGAAAGGGACAATAATTGGGACGGTCTTCATCTCCTTCCTTGTTTGGCCTCTTGGGCACTGGTAATTGAACCAAATTATTTTCCAGAGCTGAAATGAAGTAACCAGGAACTTGCTCACTTCGGAAAGAGTATGTTTTACTCTTCATATCTTCAAATTGTTTTCGTCATTGATCTTTTTGATCATTTGGACGAAATAGCCTTTGTTGTTGGCGTTCAGGAGGTGGAGCTCTTCGAGCAGATGAAGGTTTTGAAGTAGAAATAGGTATAGGTGCCTGTTTAAGCATAACTGTAGCAGTTTCTGCTTTACCCATTCTTCTTCCTGGAGCTGATGGAATTATACGAGATTTAACCTTAGCCTGTATAAGGGAATCTTCAATCTGTTGAGCGATTGAAGTAAGGTCTCGAAACCCTCCTGTGTATTTCACAGGGATCAATGGCGTGCGTAATTCGTCACGCAAATTTGCCACACAGATTGGCAACAATTCCTCCTGAGGGAGTGATAAACTCAAGGAATATGATAATCCCTTCCAACGAGCAATGAAATCAGAGACTCTTTCATTCTCCCTTTGCTTGCAGTTTGTAAGATCAAAAACTGTCGTTTTTGGAAAAGTTGAGCTAAACTGAAGAAGGAATTTCTGACGAAGATCCTCCCATCCGATGACTGACCGAGATTTCAAGCTTGTATACCAGACAAAAGCTGGTCCTTGCAAGGTTCGCACGAAGCATCTGAGTTTCACTGCTTCTTGCTGCTCTGGAGTTCCCATCATAGGATCACAACAGGATACGTAATGCTTCAAATGTTGTTCAGGGTCGCCTGATCCATTGAAAGTAGGGAAAATAGGGTTTCCAAAACTGGATGGAGGAGAAATTGAATCTACCCATTCAGGGTAAACTTTCTTTTCAGGTTGAACTTGCGCCCGTTTCCCTTCCATAGTTTCTAACCGAGCTGTTAATGACTCAATAGTAGTTATTAAATTTTGAGAAACGTCAGGTTGAACTTGGTTTTGGGTAGGTGGAATGAATGGAGCTTGGACAGACGTGGTGGTTGGTGCTGCAACTGATGGTAGTGCTTCCAACCGTTGTTGAGTTTGACCCGTAGGATTAGACCTCTGTGGGTGTACTGACAAATGAGGATATTCTTGATCCATCTCAGAAGTTACAACAAATTCCTTCGGCTGTCGGACTTCAGCATTCTTAAGAAGAAGACTACTCTGAAGTAGTTCTGCATTCAACCTTCTTAATTTTTTCATTTCTTCCTCCTGTTGTGAAAATCTTTGCTCTAATGAGAGCGATTGACCTCCTTCAGAGGAAGGGTGAGAAGTACCCTGATTCTTTCCTTTCCCCTTATTGGATCCTTTTTGGAGATGGGGAAGTGGGTTAATTGAAGGAATACCCAGATTTTGGGTAAGCCTTTGATTACGTGTGCGCACACCTTCTTCATTTAGGTCTGTGTGCGCGACTTCTTGAGCAGGAACCTCTTCGTCTGATCCCTCTGATTGAGCCTCATCTGGTGAATCAGTAGCAACGGAATTGATGACATTAGTGGATGCATATTGCATGGAATCCTTTCTATCAGCATTTCTGTGATATTGTCTCCTTCTATGTCCATGATGAGACATGGCATTCCGTTGACTTGATCCCTCAGGAATTTCTTGGAGAACCGTCACTTGGAGAGAATCTCCTGACATTTTGGCTCTTCGTTCCTATTGAGGCTTATTCCCTAATCGAGAGAATACTGACTTTCTCTGAGGGAGGGATTGAATATTTGAAAAAGTCCCCAGTCCAGTGGACTGGGGGTGTTCCTGTTGCTTCTGCTCAACTCCTCGAATCCCATTCGTTGACTCTGAGGGTTGGGTTAGAGAAGTCCCCAGTCTGGCAAGCTGGGGTGTCTCTTGACATGCTATGTCTGAGATCTTCTTGAAATCTCTCTTGATCTTGCAAATCTTAGTTCGGAAATTAGCTGGATGCATTAACCTGTATCCACTTTTATCACCTGGTTCAATAGACCGTTGGATGATTTCCGAAACTTCTGTCATTTGATGACGTGTTTGCTCCAGACGAGAGGCTTGTGCAATATTCTCGCCTTCTTGATGTAGGAGCAATTCAACAACCTGTTCTCTATATACTTGATTTTGAGAGGAACTAGTTGAAGCTTGATCTCGAGCAAGCTTTTGATTATGAACAAAGCCCATTGACTGTGGTCGGCCATGGGCAATAACATTGCATGAGACCATTTTCGGCGGGCTTTGCTGACCGGAAAGCACTGTGAAATGTAGTGCTCCGTGAACACCCCATCCTCTGATATGAACATTTGATGGAGCATTGGAAATTAACTGACGCAATCTTCTTAGTGCACCAAGGCATGAACGTTGAAGGGTTCTCTGTTTCTTTTTAGCCTTCGGATACCGAGAGACTGATAGAGATGCCAAATCAATCTGGTGTTGTAACCCTTCTATTATCTTAAGATGATTTTCATATTCATCGTAAGACAATACCTTCTTATTTAATTGACAAAGATTTTTCCATATGTTGAGACGAATATCATGGATTCCATCATCCGTCAATATCTTTGGAATGTCGTACTGGGAATCAGCCAAAGGCCAAAACATGACTGGTACTTCACCTTTTGCCAGTTTTTTCCTCATGTTCAGCATTTCCTCTTTATCATTAAATGATGATTCTTCTACCTGTTTGGACCAGAGTTGGTGTTTCCTTGTTGCTTCATCGGATTCAACAAGATTGGTAGAGAAATCACTATTCATGCTGGAAGATGAATGACCCAGGGAAGGTTCGGAGAATAACCTGAACCCCAGGCTATCTTCTGATGAAGAAAGAGTTTCACCTGCCGATAGTAAAGAATCATACATGACTTGTTTTACGTTTTCAAGTGCCTCGAGATAGGAGGGCTTTCTCGTCACTACATTTCCTTTTGAAGAATTTTTGAGACAACGTGAATCACTACTGCGGAGAGGACTTTCGCAGCGAAGTTCATCACCATGAGGAGGACCGTCATGATGGGTTACAGCAAAAGATGAAATCTCTTGCTCCTTGGCCTTATGACCACACAGAGGGTTCCTGTGGCTCTCATCTGAAGAAGAAACTTCAAGATTGACCGAATTTTCATGAAGCAAGTCTTCATGAGGAAGTGTCTGTTGAAGACCTTCAAAATTAATGTTCCCGTTATTGGGAACTGAGGGAGTAGAATCTCGAATTCCGACAGATAAATGTCTGAGGGCTTCAAGAACTCCAGCATCGAGCAAGGCCTTGTTGCAGATTGGCCTTTGATCTCCTGACTGTGCTGGGCGGATCTTTTTCTTAGATGCCTTCTTACTCGCTTTAGAAACCACTTGATGACGAAAGTGATTGCTCTGAGCAGGTGTATGTGCCTGATCAGGAAAGATGGTCAGGTTAGGCTGACGATCATCGCTCAAATCAGGTGTATGTGCCTGACTTGGTTGTCCGTATGATATGGGGGAGTATGCCCCATAACCCTCTTGGACTGGAACAGATGTGTGTGTCTGTTCCGGAGTGAATCGTTGATGTGTCACTCCATTGCTAGGGATAGATTTATGTGTCTATCCCTGAGATGATGCTGAAGCTGTTATGATATCCTGGCAAGCATCCAGAATATGAGCAGGAATTTGTTTCTGCTCTTTCACCATTGACAAAATATGTTTGGTGACTTCAGCCGCCGGAACAGGGATATAAGTCCATTCCGGGCTTGGAGTAGGTGTATGTGCCTGCTCCTGTCCTCCTTTTCCTGTCAGTGAATCCTGACAGTACTCAAGTGTGGAGGCAGAGAGTTTAGTCTGCCTCCTGTTTGTCGTCGGGGCTTTCCGACTGACTTCTCCGTGCGCTACCAAGCGAGACTGTTGGTAGGCTTGATTAGTATTAGCAGGTGTATGTGCCTGCTGATTACACTTCGCCAAACGCTGTTGACGAGATCCATCATATGTAGTCAGACGAGCCTGCTGACTAACTGATGATGTATAAGCAGGTGTATGTTCCTGCCTATGGTACTCCGCCGGAATTGCCTGGCGGGATCGGCTTGATGCTGTCAGACGAGCCTGCTGGACAGCTGAATTAAAACGGGCAGGTGTGTATGTCTGCTCGTTGTTTGCCACCAAGTTAGGTTGGTGGACTTCTCCGGAGATGGTAGGGATGACAACCTGCCTATTGTTAACCGGATTCCGTCTCTGGCGGTTCATCATGCCTACTCAGGTTCGAGGAACCTGAGCTGAATGCCTGGAGTCTGTACCCTCATCATGTTGAGGGCGCACTACCGCACGAGTCTGGCGGCGATTGTTGATGGGAGCCCTCGGGAAGGACTCCTGTCTTTTTGAATTAAGGCCCCGAGGGACCTGCTCATTCACTTCCTCAGAGTAAGGGAGTGAATGGAAATTGCATTCCGGGGATAACGACCCGAAACGGTTGGAGACGGTAGTCATCACCGCCTTCTTCTTGATTGCTAGCCGCCGTTGTCCAGACGACCAGGTAGAGTTGTTAACTTAGAGGGCTTGACGAGCGGCCTCCAGAGTTGGGATAGTACCGTTGCGACGGTACTCCTTAACCAGTGCATTAGAAACACAGCGTTGAAGATGCTGAGTTGGTGATGTCATCCTCAGAGCGGATGACGTTCCAGCAGGAGTAGCAGTATTGGTTTTCACAGCAGCAGACCTCACAGTAGAGGTGTTCACAGCAGCAGTATTCACTGGGGTGAATTTAAGGAAAGCCATTTTTGCAGAAGATCTTGAAAAAAGAGTGCCTGTTCCATGTAACAGACATTATCAAGATGAATCTGGCCACTGCATCTTTTGGATGAGCATATGTCAATGATTTCTTTGTTGGCCCAAGGGGCCTAACAAATAAGAAGAACATCACTTTAACTTGGTTAAGGATTCACGTCGGGTTCACCATTTTTGTTTCCTCACGGATTACGGGGATGACATCCTGGACATGAGATTCAAATGTTCCGATCGGTTTCTAGCGGGTTTGTTCGTAGAACCGGAAACATCCAATGATTCCACATCCGTTTGGACCTACTTTCCAAAGGCAGGCGCTCATTAGCTTGTGGACTGATGAGGCTTAGGAATTTTCATTGGTCGAGAGGATGGGAGGTCGGACTCATCACACCTTTTTGAGGGGAATTATTGTCTACTCCGGGACTCTCTTTATAGATTTAAGTTATGTTCGTGAATCCTTATTATATTACCAAGTATAAAATGAGCTTTCCTTTAGTTTTAACAATCAATGATTAAATATGCAAGAAATTTAGAGAATATTTTATATGTATTCGAGGTTCTTTATCAATAGAGAATCATCCATATCTGTTTAGAGATTCTTGGTTAATGGTATCCTTCAAAACATTTATATAAAAGTCTCTTGGTCATTATGATGACCAGGCTGGTTTTAAAGCCACTCAGTGGGGCACTTGAAATTTATCGTCATTCAGAAGGACAGGGATTATTTCAAAGTTGGGATCGAACCCATAAATGGGATACCTACGTATCCTTTGTTTTGGAAAAGGAATCAGAACCCATGTAGTTCGAGGAATGGGGTATGATGTTTATGATTGATGGCTCAAAGATGAATGTCATAATTACTTTTACACTCTAAGCTCACGTGAGTCATGCTCGGTGTGAGAAACAAGAGGTATTGGTAAAATTTAGACAATTGTGCCATGAAAGATGCAATCATAAGAATTTGTTTGGGGCTTATGTATGGATGACTGCCCAGATAGATGAAGGTTTAGGATTTACTTTTAGGGAGAAAATCCATGAACAGGTTCCACAAAGTTATATGTGCTTCATGGAGATTTGAATACTCTAATCCTGGGGCTTACTCCTAAGGAGGATGCCCAAGTTAGGAGGGGACTTATGATTGGGTTTTACTCCTGAAAAGGAAACCCAAATCAAAGGTAAATTATGACTGGTTAAAAAAAGTTTAAGGGGACTTGGGGCTTAATCCTGAAAAGGAAGCCCAAGGTCATGACTGAGTCTTATTCCTGAAAAGGAGACCCAGGTTAAGGGACTTGGGGCTTACTCCGGAAAAAGAAGCCCAAGGTTATGACTGAGTCTTATTCCTGAAAAGAAGACCCAGGTTAGGGATTAAGGTTTGGGGCTTACTCCTGAAGAGGATGCCCAAATTTGAGATTGGGGCTTATTCCTAAGAATGATGCCCAAGATTAGAGGACTTGATTGGGGCTTACTCCTGAGGAAGATGCCCAGATCAAAGGTTTTATAACTGGGGATTATTCCTGAAAAGGAGACCCAAGTTAGGATTTTCTCATCTTAAAGGATGAGGTTGAATGAATGAACTCCCCGTATTTTAGTGACATAAGGATATTTAAATCACTAGACTTTGAGAGAGATTTCACAGAATTCCTTTCAGATAAGAAAGTCAAATCAAGAATTCATGCCATAAATGGTTTTGAAGAGTGTCTTGAAGACTGAATCTTGAATAGGAAAGGTGAAATGGCTTAAGAGGGGTAAAATGGGCAAGATGGGCACCCAAAAAGATAGGGGCGCGCAACTCTTGAAAGGCGCGCGAGTCCTGCGGCGGCGTGCAAGTAGTGTTCGTGCAAGTATACTTGCGCGACATATGGTGTACTTGCGCGATTTTCAACCAGCATTGAAATGTTTGAGCGACTCTTTAGAAAACCCTTTACAATCCTCTTGAGGTTCTTCCAGAGAAGGGACGCGCAAGTTATATTGAAGGAATTAAGTCGGCGCGCAAGTGTTTGATAAGTTTCAACACTTAGGCCTTCCTTCTTCTCTTTAGATCTTCCGTTCTAGGTAAGAAATTACCTTAGAAGTGTTCCGGAAGCTTTGAGAAGAGACTTGGGCGTCGGGAGCATTAATCCGAGTTTCTGGAAAAAGATCCTCCCGAATGGGGGGCCTACAGGGTCTATTTATAGGCAAAAGAAGGCCCTGGGCGGTTACCGAGCGGTTACCACTTAGGTCGCGCAAGTCACTTGCACGACCATAAGGTGTCGCGAAAGTACTTTCACGACCACTAGGCGGCGCGCAAGTGTACTTGCGCGACCAATAGGGAACTTGCGCGACCTATGGGCAATGTTCTCCTTGTTCATCCCTTTGTCGATTTTTGATGTTTCTTCAAAGGATGAATCACTTTGAGCTCAGATATTCCCCCTTTTCCGATCTTTAGATTCTGTGACGAAAGGAGCGTCAACAACTATATATGAATCTTATTAAATAATTATAAATCTTTAATTATAATATATTATCTTATTCTTTACGCTTCACCCAATAAAAAATGACAATGTCTCTTATGCATATATATGGTCTACTCTCTCCATAATGGGAGGTGATTTATTTTACATGTATGATTCTCAATGATGGATTTGAATATATATATAATAAATATTTATGATGTTTATATCATTATTAGAATTATTTATAGGATATAAAAATTTAATTATATGAGGACCATAATTTCCAAATCAAAACATACATGGAAAACAAAGTAGTTAACACCTGAAACGATGATCCTAAAACAATACTGATAACAAAAAAGTGATAAGATTTTATAAATGGATAATATATGATATAATATATTTTTAAATGTTTCTATTATATAACTATTATAAATTTAAATTTATTATACAAGAGGTTAAAATCACTTACATTGGAACTTGAACTTGAGGTATTGGATATTGTCTCAATTTCCACTCAATTGATACATATTTGGTATTATGAACCTATTTATTTTTATGTTGTGTATATAATGTAAATTTGATTTATTTAACATAAATATATATATTTATTCATTATTATAAAATATTAAATTCATGTTTACTCTTTCAAAGGGTTATAATTTAAAAGTTACCAAAGATGTAAGGATTTATTTTACAATATCATTTTTTAAGATTTCTTTTCTTTTTAATGGATGAATATTATAATATATCCTTTATTCAATGTCCAGATTTATCAAAATTATTTTAAAAAGGTATTATATATTTATTAAATTGAATAATTAATGGAATTTTTTTTATCTGTTAATTTTAAAATGTTTTCAAAATGACTCTTTTTATGTTTTCAAAATGGTTTATTTTTTACTTTATTTTCAAAAAGATAAATACAGTGTTTCCTTTTAATGTAAAAATCATTAATATATTTTCCCTCCACAATAAATATTATAAAATATTAAAATTATTCTACAATATTTAAATGGTTTTATAAATAAAAAGAATTAATGAAATATTATGTTAATTTTTCACTTCCATTTTCTTTATTTATTCAAACGATATGATTTTTTTAAAACCTATATTTTTAATGAAATGATGATCATATTTTACCTCTAATTATGTTTTTGGTCATTAAATTTCTCTTGAAAAATTAATTTTAGTGTGTTAATTTTTAAATGGACATGAAATTTATATTAAATATCCATATTCATTCTATAATGGATATGATTGTTACACAAACCTCATACCTTTTCTAAATTTAGTGTTTTACTATAAAAGTTATTTGATTGACTGGGTAAATATTAATATATAGTATTATTCACTCAATTTGAACATTTTTGGATAAATAATATTGTTTTCGAATTAAGTGTTTCACTCAATATATGAGGAATTCATTGGAAAAATATGATATGTCGGGCATTTTTATAGATGCTCCAAAAATTCATCAACATTCCAAATTAGACAAGCAAATTTCTAAACATATAAAATGGGTTTTTGGTGTATACCTACCCATTGATTAAAATATCTTGATACAAGGAATTAAGGGTAAAAATACAATGATATATGAGAACATAAATTCAATCATTAAGATTCTACATTATTAATAATTTATTAATTATTAACCACTGGGTTACTACTTTGATATTATCCCTAGATGCATTTTATGATCAATTTATTGATGAAATGGAATTTATTTTCAGATATTTACATTTACTAATTTATTATTACCTATTTATTATTTATAGATTCTGATGTATGTAACCCATACTGAGAGTTTTATCTCACCCCTGTTTGGATTTCATTTCATTAGGGTATGAAAAATTAATCCTTGAATTAGACGAATGATCAAAGATATTTACTTTCACGGTGATTTATTATTTCTTTCCAATGTAAAATGGGAAGTGTGTTTGTATTTGGTTCTTCAAGAATACTATAAATATCAACCCTTTGGGATGATACACCTTATATATTATGCTGATGTACAGATTTAGAAACCATATCTGGGTTACTGATGTTGGGGATGTTACAATTCGTATTATAGAAATTTTAGTAGAAAACTTGGGAACTGAATTTTAAATGAACATAGCTAACATGGGAATTATGATAAACCCTTACATTATTTGTGAGGTTTTACCATTAGAGGGGTTTTTATTTTATTTCTCAATACTCATAATTATTATGAGGTTACATAGTGTTTTCCATTATTTAGTGACAGTTCCAAATAGAATAAAGGGAATTAATAGATATAGTATTTGTTGGGATTTCCTAGTCTAGGAAGACAATAAAGGTGGTGTTGGAATTGAGTAGATCATGCTTATATGAGGGTAGATAACTCAGGTTATAAAAAATAACCTTTCTTATATGAAGCACAATATTGTTTCACATTGTGATTCACTTATGTTGGATTTCATCACACGACATAATCCTATACATTTTAACAGAAATACTAATCCATTGGTAGTTGAGTAATGGATTAAATCCTTCAAGAAGTTATTACCTTCTTTGTGATGTAATTAATGTGAAAAGGTTATTATAGAAGTTTATTAATTGAGATGAGATTTTTTCAATGGATTTTATTGATATATACTGATAAATTGGTCTAGGACATATAAATCATGGAATAAAGAACAATCAAATTAATATTCTTCATGAAATACATCTCCCAATAATAGTTAGATGAATTAGATAAAAGGATTCTAAATTTATAGAAGAAAAAAAATAAGGTCTGGTAGAGTATGAGGATTATTTTACAAAACTATCCAGGTGTGTTTTAAACTATATATGTAATCTGAAAAGAAAGATTAACCATTTATTTGATGGTCTTATTCGAAACCTCAAAAGGTTACTATTTTCTTAAAAAAATCATTTTATGATGATATAGTATCAGGTTCCCTTAATATAGAGAATTATGTTTCTAGATCCTTTGTATTTTAGGGAAATCAATAGAATAAGAGATCATATGAGAACAAAAAAATTGAATGCATTAATGAGGAATAATGGAATAAATCAATTTCCATAATGTAAAAATTATCAAAATAAAAATCCTGGAAAACGATTAAAGGTTATGAAATTTTGTTACAAGTGTGAAGATAAGGGTCATATAGATAATGAATGTAAGTAAAATAAATAAATTATTATTATATGGGAGAAGGATAAACATAGGTAATTACTACTACTAAAGTGGAAGTTACAAGAAATGTGGTTAAATGAGTACTTATCATGAAATCTCAAAGTCAAAATGTTTTGTTTGATTATATTTATACCCACTATTTTATATATGAATAATTTTATAAGGTAATCACATCACCACCTTAATGATTTTATGTTGAGTTAGTTGTGAAAATTATAATGATATGATGATCAGTTCTCATGTCTATAGCTCATCTCTGGAAGAAGTTTGTAGGAATATGCTTCATAAAAATATTTATATTCTTCCTCTTGTTGAATTTAATTTAATTTTGGGCATAAAATATATCTCTTAGTATATATCACATAACAATTATTAGTAAAGGTAAGTTACATTAAATATTGTTAATTAACCGATGATAGTAGGGAAATGTTAGGGTAAAACTGAACACCCAATGGAAATTACTTCCATCATATGGGTTTTCCTATATATTCATGCAGGATATTTATATGATGGTTGGAGAGAAACTGAAAATTTAATATATTACAATTATATTGGTGGGTTTTTATATTTATATAGAAGAGTTTCCCAGTATTCCCCCGAATCGGGAATCATCATTTTCAATAGAACTCACACATGGTGGTATATCTATTTCAATTTATACATATAGAATGTCCCCAATTGAGCTGTGTGAATTGATACATAAATTATAGGAGAATCTAGATAATGTATTTATTCATATTAGTGTTTCACTGAAGGGTGTGGCTATTCTTTTTATAAAGAATAAATATGGTTCAATGCATTATTTTATTGATTATCGAGAACATTGAAAAATTACTATCAAGAACAAGTATCATCTTCTCTATATCGATGATCTGTTTGATCACTTACTATGAGGTTAATAATTTCCATGATTGATCTATGAATTTTATATCTTCATCTAAGGGTTAAGAATGCCAATATATACAATGCATAAATCCATATGAGTTACAATCATTATGAATTTATTATAATTTCATTTGTAATTACCAATTCTCCCTATATAATCATGGAATTGTCGAATAATGTGTTTATATATTACCTTAATTAGATTGTTTTATTCTTTATTGATGATATTATTATATATTTGATGATAAAGTATGGGAATTAAGTACATTTTTGGATTGTGCTGGTGACCCTAAGGAAAGAGAAATTATATTTCAAATTTACCAATTGTGAATTTTATCTACAAAAGTAGTCATTATTAGGTCATATAATTTCAAGTTAAGGAATGTCATGGATCCATCAATGATGTAAGTTGTTGAAAAATGTACGAGACTGGCCTAGATAAATGAAATTAATAGTTTTGTTGGGCTAGTTAGATACTACCATATCTTTTTGAGAGATTTCATAAGAATATCTAATCCAATCATCAGGTTTACCTAGAAGGGATCCTTGTTTTTGTAAAAAGATAAAATAGAGGAGGATTCCAAAAATCCAATGTAAAGGCTTTTAAATGTGATTGTGTATACACTACCCTATAGTGGATATGGTTTTATTATATATATTGATAAATCAAAGAATAGACTGGGATGTTTCCTCATGGAAAATGTTTTTGTTATATCTTATGCCTCTCTCCAATAGAAAATTCATGAGAAAAATTACCCCCATCATGATTTGGATATGGAAATGATATTTTTTATTTAGAAGATTTGGGGAATTTAAATATATATCACTTCCCAATACATTACCACACTAATAAAGAGAACAGGGTGGACGATTCTCTAATTTATAAAGACCATGATAATATATTTTCCAGGATAAGGATTTAAACAGATCCAATTTTTATAGATTTTCATAAGATAGATCTTGAAATCATGATGAAATGGGATTGATATTTTCATTACTAGATGAATGTTCTACTATCTATCCATTATATGATTAATAATGTGTTGAAGTAACATTTTATATAATTGAATATAGTGATGTATTTTCTTTATTTTAGTCATGGTTAAAATAGAATGATAAGCTTCAAATAATGAGTAAGTGTTTTTTCAATAATATACATGAAGAATGAGATGTTAGATGAAGCTCATATTTCTTAATTAAATATTCATCCCGAATGTATGATGATGTATAAATATTTTAAAATGTGTTTTGGGTGGGATAACATTAAAAAGTATATTTTAGGTTATATATATAGATTATTGGTGTTTTAGCTGGTTAATTCTTAGATATTTATGTCTAAGTGGATGTTACAACCGTTACAACACTAGAATGGAAATTTGAAAGCATTTCCATGGATTTCATTTTTAAACTCCCAAAAAATATAAATGGAATATTTTAATAGTTGATCACCTTTTGAAATCAGAACATTTTATCAGTATCAAATAATATTTATCTCTGGATATTCATTCCTGAATATGCATTAATAAAGTTGTACGAGTTCTTGGATAACAACATTATATTGTATCTGATTGGGATCCAAGGTTTACCTTAAGGTTCTAGTAAAGTATTAAAAAACCTATAAATTTAGTATTGTCTGTAAATAATTCTAATCATCCTTATACTGATTGTAAATCAAATTCGACCATTTTAACTCTATAATATATGTTGAATGTTATCTCTCTGAATTTTAATGGTGATTGGGATGAACCCCATCCTTTAGTAGAATTCTCATACAATAAAAACATTCAATCAAGAATTAATATGGATCCTTATGAAGCCCCCTATTGAAAGATGTGCATAAATCCAACATGTTGGGATGAAGTAAGATAAAGAAAGCAATTGGTACTTGATCTAACTGAGGAAATATAAGAAAATGTCAAATCCATTCAACAGAATATATGGCCATATCAGAGTTGAGAAAAAGTTATGATGACAATATTTAGTTAAATATAGAGTCTGAAGTTGTAGATAATATATTCCTATGAATATATTCTAGGAATAATACTAATATTTTGATATAATGGAATTTTAAGCCACATATTTAATTTTCATTTTGAAATTATTGATTTTTTGGGAAAATAGCTTATCACTTTGCACATCCTCAAAATATCTACCATGTTCATGGTATGGACCATGTATCTCTCTTGAGGAAGAAAATGAATGATCAATAACATTTACTAAACTCAAGAGGCCATATTTTTTGACCAAGATCTATCTTATGAGGAATTACCAATGGAGAGTTTGGATTAAAGATCAAAAGGTCTATGAAATATGACAACTCATCAAGTCAATGTTTTGTGGTAAAACCATAAATTTGAGGAAGATGGGAACCCATGGATGTGATGAGGTATAATAATGATTATATTTTTATATCATAGCGGTATAATTTAAATTTAAAAATTCTTATTAGGGGGTTATAATACAACACCAAAATATTTTAGGATATATTTCTACATAAATAACATTAATTTCATTGAAAGACAACTTTACATGAAACACCAAGATTTAAAAAATCATGGAAGACAATTGAAATATTATCCTCTGAAATTTGTATAATTTTTGAAATCATCATTTAAGTATTATCTTTGGTTGAGTTTTTGAGATTTTTCAAAAATTGATTTTTTTTAAAGTTAATATTGAAAATATCGATTTTTTGTAAAACAATCATCTTATTTAATTAAATAAAATAATTTAGAATTATAATAACAATTTTTATTTAGTATAAAAGTGATATGAAATCTATTTTATTTACAATAATATAATTAATTTCATTAGGATAAATATTTTACATGATTTTTTTGTAAGTAATTCTTTAGGCCTAAAAACACATTTTTCTCAAAAACCGTTTTTTATTTCATTCAATATATTTTTTAAAATAAATTTCAGAAACTGATTGGATTTTAATTTTATAAAATGGGTTAAATATTTTTAATTAGTAGGCTTAAATTTTCTAAATTATTCACTTTTATTTTAAATCATTATAAATAGTAAGTGTTGTAAACTTTATCTACTAGGTAAAGGTTTAATCAAGAAATCATTTTTTTAAAAATGGGATAAGGCGTTAAGAATCAATCAAAAATTGAATTTATTTATTTATAAAATATTATTTCTACCATACCCCTCATAAATTATAATATATTTAAATTTTTTGCCATTTTCCATTGACAATTATATTTATATTATTTTAATTAAAGAAAAATATATAATGTCACTCTCCTACCTACAAATATCTATTATATGTTCACATAGGGATAAAATAAGCTGTGAAATAATATTAAAGGTTATTTCTATCATAATTAAATTATTTGTACTAGAAATTTATTCATAATTTTTAGTTGTTATATAATTACATCATATTCTTATACGACACAAACACAGTGCTTGTACAAGAAGTGAAGAAATAAAAGTAAATAATTTTAAAGGCATGAAAAGATATGTATTTATGGTGAATTATGATTCCACAAGAATTTTATATTTAATAGAAATTTATTATTTATGTTTAAATGGGTTATATTCAAATTATATGTTTTTATTCATTTATTTCATGTCCAATTTCTTTAATAGTTATTAAAAATTATATAATAGTGTTTTAGGTTAAATAAAATATTATCAAATTATTTATAAATCATAAGAATATTGAATTAAGGAAATTATGATAGAAAATAGTGTAAAATTTTATCTATTTTTAATTTATGGGAAAAAATTTTCCTTATAAATAATTATTATTACCATTCAAAATTTAATAAGATGTTATTGGAGTTAAGGTTAAAGTTGTTTGATAAAAGGGTTAAAAGAAAAGATAAGGTTTAAAATACCATTTAAACCTATCCACATTTTATAGGATTAATTTATTTAAATAATTTAATATATTTCATTCTAAATGATTTCCATATGGTACCACTATCACAAGAAAATTAATTAATCATATTTTTATATTTTTATTAATTTCATATGTGTCCTTTCATTCACTATAAAATGGAACCACCTATCTCATCTTATATATGCCACCTATACCAATTAGATCACTTAAAATCTATAGAAATATCTTATAAATATACCTATCCATGTTATAGGGGTTCTATTATTCCAAACATACAAATGTTATATCTTTTAACTGGATATATAAAGGATCTCTTTCAAAGAAGATGTAAGTATCTTCACCAAGCACTTTTATCTTTCGTCATATTTTACCATCGTCTATTATTACCTAACAATTAAAATATAATAAAACCATTATATATCATATACTGAGAAGTTATTAGTTTTATAGAATAATATTTATCTATCTCTGTCTTTATTAAATGGGATACGAAACCATCACATGCGTGTGTGGTAGACAACCGCTTCATGAACTGATGTAATTTTTTCCCATTACCACCTCACATGGAATGTCATGTTTATGGAAATAATGAATATATATGACACTTATAACATAATTAAAATTTATTAATTATAACTTATAATCAACATCCTCACCATTTCACCCTTTATAAAAATATAACATCAGTCATGTGTATGTATATCCTACTATCTCTATGAAGTTAAGTGATTCATTTTTCATGTTAATTTCTCATGGATGATTTTAAATATTTATATAATGAATATGTATTATTTTTATTGGATGATTAAATTTATATTAATTACTTAACCATGATAAATATACAAGGACCATAACCATTGAAACAAAATATACATTAAAATCAATGTAGTTAACACCAAAATTAATGATAATAATAAAATATTATTTACAAAAAGGTGACAAGAAGTCATAAATTATTCATATACAATAATATATAAATTAATATGGTTTTATTATGTAATTATAATAATTAAATATTTATTATATAGAAGGTTAATAAAAATTCTGAGGTAATTCGAACTTGAGGTAAGAGATTTCATCTCAATTTCCACTCCATTAATAATTATTTGGTATCATGAGCCTATTTTTTATGTGGTGTATATAATATAACTTTTATGTATTAAAAATTAATATATATATTTATTAAGATGTTATAATTATCAATTAATGTTTACTCTTTCAAACAGTTTCAATTTAAAAGTTACCAAATCAGTAAATATTTATTTCACAATCTCATTTTTTGGGATTTCTCTTATTTTCAATGAAGTAATATTATAATATATCATTCATAAACTCTATATATTTTTTTATAACATGGATATTTAATATGTTTACATATTTTATTCCATCTATAACTCTCTTTTTCACTAGAATCAATTTATAAAATGTTTAATATAAAATCTGTTCTTATTTTTCATCTAATTGGGTATATTTTTTTTATATGTTAATATTTTTAGTATTAAATTGAAAAAATATTTATTATTAACTAAAATTAATGATTAAGGAAATTTTATTTTATCCATTAATTTTGTTAATGTTTTAAAGGAATATTTACAATATTTTATAAAACATTTATTTTTAAATTTCATTAAAAAAATACAAAGGAAAAATTAATTTTTAATATATATGATGTTAACAGATTTTCTAGCCACTACAAAAATTTTAGGAAATTTAAATTATTTTAAAATATCAAAATATATTTTCAAAGAAAATTATTTAATTAATAATTATTATAATTTATTTCTCCCATTTTCTTTATTTCTCTAAATTATATGATTTTATTTTAAAACCTATGTTTCTAATGAATTGACAGTCATATTTTATCTCTTATTTATTTTTTAGTCATTCAATTTCATCTGAAACCTTCACTTTCTTGTGATAATTTATAATTGGACATTAAATTTATTTTAATATCCATATTTGTTGAATCACTGATATTATTATAACCTATATCATATAACATTTCTGTATAGGGTGTTTTGCTAAGAGAGTTATATGATTAATGGAGGAAATCTTAATATTCCCTATTTTTTACTCCATATAGATATTTATTGAAAAGGTATTTTATTTATTAATATAATTGATAATTAAATATATGAGAAATGAAATGGAAATGAAGTTATGGGTGGTTCCTAGTTATATATATCCCCTCGATGCATCGTCAGATCTCATGCGACAAACAAATTGACTAAAATTATTAAATTTGTTTTTGGTGTATACCTACCCATCAATTAAATTATCTTAGAATAAGGATTTTAGAGTTAAAATATTTTTATTTATAATATAATGACGTCAAACATTAAAAATTTCATTCATTGATAAATCAATTGTTATTAACTATGAGATTAATACTTTTATATTATATGTGGATGAATTTAGTGCTCATGTTATTGATTAAATGGAATGTATTTTTTTTATTTAACATTACATATTAATTATGCCTTATTTATTCTTTATATATTCCATTGTATACCAACCTTACCATGTATTTTATCTCACCATTATTTTGACTTATTTTCCACATGATATGAACAAGGAATCTTTGAATGAGTTCAATGATATTGAATATTTATGTTCACTGTGTTGTATATCATATTTCAATTATAAAATGTGAAATATGTTCATAAATAGATCTTCAAGACTAGTAAACTGATCAATCCATAAGAATGTGATCACTTTTAGCTTATGATAATGTAATAATGTCAACAACGACTCTAGGTTATTGGAGTATCAGTTATTACACCACCCTACATGGATGGTCCTAAAATTAATTTTATGAAAGTAAATGTTATTTATGACATGTTTATGCTTCTGTAAAAGTTATATTAACAATATATAAAAAAATTTCCATACACATAAACTAATTATAACATGCTATTTGGCATCGGTTTTTACCATCTACATAAACAATGTTATAATATTTATATCATGATTGATCAAAGAATTATATATAAAAGTAATATAACTTAGTAATAATTTATTTAATATTTTCTAATTACTCTAGAAATTTTTTATTAATATTTAATATATTAATTAATAAACAACATTTCGATCGTTAAACACTCTGAAATGAGTTCATCGCCAATTTCAAATCCACAAATGATATCCCTTTTTACCATAAATTTAAATTTTTATTTAAAAATTATTGAAAAGAATATTCTCAAGGATTAATAAATTAAAGAATAATGAACATGTTGTAATGAAATGAGGATCAATATCAATATTATTTAATGTTTAGGAAACAATCAACATTTTTAACACCTTATGAAAAAAATAACTCATAAGTGATTAATATATTTTTATTAAATGATAATAAATGAATTATATAAAAAGTAAAGTATAATAATAAGTTTATGAAATATTTCATTAAGGTGCTTATATTTTTTATACGTCTGGTTATAACATATTTCAATAATCAGGAATTCAACTTATGGGTTTAATCGAATAAATTTCCTATTCATTGGGTCATTGGCTTTCCAACATGAATATTATCTTAAATGATTATTTTATTATTTCATCACCTTATTAAATATATAATTATATTTATGTTTTATAGGAAAATTAATTTTCTTTAATAGTAATATATTTTTAAAAACATTACCATTTAAATCAAAAGTGTGACATTCATAGGATTAACTCCCACTATTATCAATGGTTCTTTCTCATTTTTGTCCCTATTTTTCCTATAATGAAATAAAAAAATATTATGTATATTTTATTTTTCTTATTTTTATATTCATATTTAAGAAATAAAATCTATCAAATTTACTCTATTTTGTGCTTCCATTAAATTACCTCCAAAGCTTAAGAAAGATATTTCTTTTCATGTTTAATGCAATATTTACCACATTAAATTTATTAGCATTATATTTTCTTCCTTTAAAGGATTAAATATTTGGATCAATTATAATAAGGTTTGAAAATGACTTCTTTTTCTCCTTATAATTTTTTGGAATGAATTTTGTATCTCTAACTTTTAAGGAATACTTTTTAATGGTTTTTGGAAAACATACTTATTTTTTATACTCTTTTACACTAAGGAGTTTCCCTCATTATGTAATGTTTTCATAACCCTATAAATTCCATTACCGTATGATTCCTTTCATAAATGAGAATTTTTATGTCATATGACTTCTTATGTTTTCATTATCTTATATTTTTTTAGAAATTTTATGAAACCCATTCTCTTTTTATATAGTATTTATGATATGATAATGATTGATTTTAAGTGGCACCCCTATATATTGATGATGATTGGTGTGTCTATATATCACCATTAAATTAATTTTTTATGTTTGATATCTCATGAGATGGTAAGATGTAGTCATAAAGAGTTTGTTTACAAAGGCATGATAAAATTAGTTTTCTCACATTTTAATGTGTGAACATAATGAGTTTGTTCCCAAAGGTGTGGGATAAATGAGTTTTCTCATAATATTTACCTATTGTTATGATTTTTTCACCTTTCTAAGTCACATTTATTTTGATGCTATTTTATATTCAATGTTTATTCATATTTTATATTATTTTCCTACTTTTATGTTATGATCCCATAATTCAGGATTATTATTTAATAAAACTAATACAAATTTTTACAACTGCTGATCTTTGATGACAATATTATGGTCTTATGTTACAGTGATAATTTTATTATATATTTCTAACTTATTCATGTGTCCAACATGTTTTTGATATTACTATTAAGATGAATATATAATTTACCCTTACCAAGAATTTAAGCACACTCCTTTCTATTATTTCCATTACCTATGTTATGAAGATGATTATATCACATGAGACTTCTAGAATATGGCCTAGAGGGGTGTGATTATAGGTATTGTTTAGAAATAGTGTAAAATATGATGATTATATTTATAATATTATAGGAAATAAACCATTTGATCCATGGGTGTTGTCATTATTTGCAACATGTGTTATTTTAAACTTGGAATTGATGTATTTTTAATGAATTTTTAGACAATATTTTCTCTTATTGGATTCATCAGAAGATATAGTATCAATGAACCTTTTAGTGATGGATTATTAATAAAATTCCAATTGATTACACTTTTAGAGTTTGATTGTTCATCCAAGAAGCTAGTCAGTTATAAGTAATAGAGTGTTAGAACCCCATCACATGTAGTAGTGGTCAAGTATAGGTAACATTACTAGAAAAGAGGTGATGTGACTATGGAAACCTATAGGCATTGTAATGTATATAAATTCTTTCCATTATTACATATACCTATTTGAAGATCTCATTTGAACCATATTTTATTCTTATTTACCAGATTAAAACCAATGTTGACCTCAATAATGATCCATTGATTCTCTTTGAGGAGTTTCATAATTTTCTAATTCTGGAAGATCAACCCACAATGATACATAATAGACCAAATGCAAATAAGATTCAGAATGATATGGATTGGCCTAAGAAATAATGATGACATCTAAGATGAAACATGTGTCAAATGGAAATTAAAACAAGAATAGATTCCCGATAATTTCTAGAACAAGTTCTGATTCTCAGTTATGATGATGTATTCCATGTAAAAAATTTAATGTAATGGGAATTTAAAATTTTGATTAGGGTCATACCTCAGGTTGAGCATTTGAGAGGATTTGTAAATGTTTTAGGTTTTTAAAAAATTATACAAACCTCTATATATATATATATTATTACAATGTATTAAAAACATTTCATATGAATTTGAAAATAAATCTTCTAAAATATTTTCTCAACTCTTGTGATTTTTCATTTATACTAATCAAATTTCTTTGAACTCTTCTAAACAATATTTACATCATTAAGATTTAAGAAATTTGATGATCTATGTAAACATAAAATGTCTTTAAAAGGACTCATAATAAAAGTAAAAGTGAGAAGAATCAATTGATGAAGCAACAG
Organism: Viscum album; assembly: GCA_963277665.1. Classification (NCBI taxonomy): domain Eukaryota; kingdom Viridiplantae; phylum Streptophyta; class Magnoliopsida; order Santalales; family Viscaceae; genus Viscum; species Viscum album. Next base: position 1,776,902,779 of record OY728131.1, on the reverse strand, counting down.
AACAAAATATTTAAAATAAAAGGTAATTCATATTATGATATTAAGTGTTTTGAATGTAAAAATAAAATACAAAACAATTATTAATTTCCAAAGATGAAAAATTATAATGATTGAAAGAATGAGAAGAATTAGAAAATAAAAAGGAAGAAAAAGATAGATTTTACTTTTGAATTGGGTTTCAAAGAAGATTCCCACTCAAGTGAAGAATCTATAAGTGAAATGAAAATAAGTAATATTTATTTAATGGATTAGTTAGTAATGTTGGTGGGTTTTTTGAAATATTTAATGGTATTTATAAAGTTGGTGATCAATTTTTAAAATGTATACATAGAAAGCTTCAAGAAATAAATATTATTAAGAGAAATTAAACCATATAATGAAAGGGTGATTGCTAAAGGATTGTGAACTTTAGAAATACTTATGAGTTTTCATGGTTGAATCCTATGATATTGAGAGATGATGAACCAGTTATCCAATAAAATGATCAATAGAAAATAATGAAACTAGGTTTTTAAGAATAATACATATGTAATTATATACAATACTATCTTTGATGATCATATCCATGTTAATGGTATAATAAATATCAAAGTGTATTATTTTAATTTTTATATCCTACATTTTAAAAACCAAAAAATTATACTAACCACAATAATAAATTTACATATTACAATTACTTAACAGTTATTTTTTATTCATAGATATGGAGGATATTACTCTACTCACTGAGCTGCATAGACATGTATCATGAGACATTCTAGTAGGATGTGAGTTTTAATGGGTCCAGCTGCATAAATAACACAATAATAATCAAATTCTACTTCTAGTAGTAATTGTACCTAACCAACAATATGACTATTTTTATGGTGTCACTATATTAGATTTTAAATTTTTTGAATATAAAATCTTTATTACCCTAACTAAGAGAATGAATCTTGAGATTCATAGTACTTTCTTTCTCCAAGAGAGAGATGAAAATTTCCATAGAGGACGTGGAATTTATGATCGGTATTCATTGGGAAGTTGAATTTATTATCGACTTTGTTTCTGATGCTAAGACAATTTCTATACCCCCTTATCAAATGGCTCAAATTGAACTTTTAGAGTTAAAGAATAAATTTTAGGATTTAATAGATAAAGCTTTCATTCGACCTAGAACATCACCATGAGGTACTTCTATCTGGTTTGTTAAAAAAAGATAGTTAAATGAGACTTTTCATTGATTATAGAGCATTTAAAAAAATCACTATTAAGAACAAGTATCCCTTGACACATGTCAATGATTTTTTTGATCATCTCCAATGAGATCAGAAGTTTTCAATGATTTATATGTCCATTATTAATTTGTAGTTATGCCTTTTTGTTGAACCAGTGCACCTGCTGTATTCCTGGATCTTAAGAATATAATTTTCTATGAATTCTTGGAAAAGTTTGTGGTTGTGTTCATTGATGATATGTTGGTATATTCTAAAATTAAATAGGATAATGAATGTAATTTAAGGGTTGTATTGCTAACATTAAAATAAAAAAACTATTTGTGAAATTCATCAAGTGTGGGTTTTGGTTACATCAAATTTCATTCCTTGGTCACATTGTTTCAAAAAATGGCATTACTGTTGATCCTGCTAAAACAAAAGTTGTTCAATAATGTCCAAGATCCACAAATATAACTGAGATCCGTAGTTCTCTTGGTTTGACAGGTTATTATAGGAGGATTGTTGAAAATTGTGCATGGTTATGTAGCCCACTGACTAAGTTAAATAAAAAAGGTGTTAAGTTCATATAGACAAAATAATGTTATGATTATTTTCAGGAATTGAAAATAATATTGGTGAATGCTCCAGTTTTGGTACTACCTTCCAGAAATGGTGAGTTTGTTATCTATAATGATGCTTCATTGAAAGGACTTGGTTATGTATATATGCAGAATGATCAAGTTATTACATATGATTCACGTCAGTTGAAACCTCATGAGTTAGATTACACTACACATGATTTGGAATTAGATTCTATTATTTTTTCTTTAAAATTTTGGAGGAATCATTTTTTTGGAGTAAAATGTGAAATATGTACTAACCAAAATGTTTAAATGATATATTCACATCGAACGAATTTAACATGAGACATAGGAGATGGTTAGAATTAATCATGGATTATTATTGCATGATCCATTACAATATGGGAAAAGAAAATAAAGTTGATGATGTTTTGAGTAGAAAAAGTAATGCTTCATTAACCATGCTACATTTGGAATGAGATTCTTTGGTTTTTGATTTGATAAAATTTGGCATAGAATTTTTTAGTGCTAGAAATTATTCTGTTTTGTTTTAGGTGTCAGGGAAATCATCTCTATAATAAAGAATAAAGAAAGTGCAGAAGGAAGACAGTGAGTTTCAGAAAAAGGTAGAGTTGGTTAAGAAGGGTAAGTTTCCTGAATTCAACATTGATAATTATTATGTTTTGAGGTTTTGAAAGAGATTGTGTCTTCCTTGTGATTCAAAGTTTATGAAAGAGTTATTATGTGAAGCTCATAGTTCACTATTTTCAGTTCATCTTGATAGTACTAATATGTACATAGAACTTCAGGAGTATTGCTAGTGGGATATAATGAAAAGAGATATTGCTTATTTTACTATGAAGTGTTTGAATTGTCAGTATGTTAATGTAGAGTGGTAGTTACCAAAAGGGATGCTTTAGTCTTTACCGGTGCTATAGTGGAAATGGGAAATATATCCATCGACATCATTGTGGGAATACCGAAGACATCTCGATGTTATACTGAAATATGAGTTATTGTTTATCACTTGACTAAATCTACTAATTTCCTTCCTTTTTGAGATACTTTGTCTCTATATCAACTTTCTCAGTTGTATGTTTAATAGATAGTCAGGTTTCATGGAGTTACCCTTTCTATTGTATCTGATCATGATCCCAGATTTACTTCTAACTTTTGAAAAGGAATTCAAAAGTCGTTGGTTACTGAATTACATTTTAGTTCAACTTTTCATCCGTAATCAGATGTTCATTCAGAATGAAAAATTTAGTATTTAGAGGATATTCTACTTGCTTGTTCACTGGATTACCAGGGAAGTTGGGACCAACATATTTCTTTAGTTTAATTTTCTTATAAAAACAGTTTTCATTCCAGTATATAGATGGATCCATTTGAAGCATTATATGGGAAGTGTTGTCAAAATCTAGCTTTTTGGGATCAAATTGGTGAAAGGAATCTGATGGGACCGAAATTGGTATAAGAGATGGTAGAAAATGTTTAGTTGATATAAAATCATACTAAATCAACTTAGAGTAGGCATAAAAGTTATGTGGATAATCAGAGGAAGGATTTTTCTTTTGACGTAGGTGATCGTGTCTTTCTCAACGTTTCTCCATGGAAAAGTGTGATGTGTTTTAGTAAGAAGGAAAATTTGAGATTGAGGTTTATTGGACCCTATGAAATCCTAGAGAAAATTTTATTAGTTTCTTATAGAGTGTCTTTACCTATAATTTTATCTGAGGTACACAATGTTTTCCATGTTTCAATGTTGAGAATGTATATTCTAGATCCATATCATGTTTTAAGTACAGAGATAGTTCTGTTGAATGAGAATATCTCTTATGAGGAACAGTCAGCCTATATTTTTAATAGAAGAGAGAATGTGTTGCAGAATAAGGTAATTCACCAGGCAAAGGTTTTGTGTAAAAATTGTATGGTTAAAGAGGCAATGTGGGAATCTGAAAATGTTGTAAGGGATAAATACCCCCACTTATTTGATAAATGAATAAAAATTACGAGGCCACAATTTTCAAAAGGGGGGAAGGATATAACATCCTAGGTAAAAAAATAAATAATACATTTTCATTTTTATTAATATTTACTGAATTAAATATTAAATTTACTTTAAAGGGGTTTACATGCTCGATGGCATACCTGATACACAACAACAGGTTTCATTGAAATCTTACATTTCACACTAATAGTATAATAATATTATTTTAAATTTAGTTAATGCCTAGCCATTATATTGAAGAGAATGAATATAACTAACTAAAATATTATTATACATGTTTGATAAATGTTTTTACATTTATATAATTAATTTTAGAGTCTTAAAATGTGAATTAATCTAATTTTAAGCATAAATACTCTAATATTCGTTAAATGGTCGATTTACCACCTTTTTAATGGTGAACCCTCATTAAATCTAGTTTGGTAACTTTTATATTTTCTTTTTCAAAAAATAAAATTCTTCTTTAGAATCGGGACTTCAAAATTCACTTTGGGTAAAATTTTTGTATTTTTTTGATAAAATTCAATTTTTGATGAATAGTGGGAAATACTGTATTTTAATTCAAAAAATCATTTTAATATAATTTATTTATGTAGTTAGATAATTTTGTTAGTTGGATTTAAAGTTTAATTAGATTATATTTTTTACCATTTAATGTTATGTTGGTCATTGGAATTAATTTTACTTTGAAATTGGACATAAACAGGTGTCAATCTTTTGATAGTTAATATTTCATTAAAACACTCTTTTTTGTTTTGAAAATATGAATTAATATTAAATTAATTAATACAACATCTATGTTTTGAATTTGGTAAAATAGACATCATTTTTTAATTCAGAATATAAAATATAGCTTAATCTGAATTTTTTGTATTTTTCTGAAAAACTGTATTTTTTTATAAATAGTGAAACCACTAAGTAGTCGTTAAAAACTGAATTTTTAATTTAATTAAATTTTTACCTCTTCTGTGAATTGAATTTTGAAAATACAACATACATGGTTGTTATTATTAAGTAAAATTTTCTTTGATTAGATGAAAATAATTTTTGGTGAATAGTAACTTTTGATTTTTATTTACACCCGTTAAAGATAAATATGGTAATTCAATGAAAATAGAATATTATAATAAAACATAATTAACTTAACACTTGTCCTAAAATTATTGGATGAGTGATGGCCGACCATGGGAATTCTTGGGTATATTTTGGGACCCCATGAAGAAACATAAAAATGATAATGACACTTTATATTAATTAATTTAATGTAAAGAAAAAAATGATACAAACAAATATATTTTAGTAATTTAATTTTTACATGGAGTTATTTAAGTTATATCTTCAACTATAAATATTATTTGGAAATGTAAAATGATTTTCTACATCATGAAATTTTTTATAATTTTTATATGTCAAATAAATTAAATTATTTGTGACACAATAATGATGTAGTGTTTACCTTATTAATAAATGATTTAAGTAAATAATATTATAAAGATTAAAATAAAATCCAAAACTAATCCAATTCTTATTGAATGATTTTATTTTGTCTAGTAGTCATATTTTCTTCATCTTTAATAAGTTTTGGACCATTAGAAACCGAAAATATTTATATAATAAAATAATATTTTCACACTATCCTAAACAGCCCCTCCTCCCCCTTATAAAAATCCCTCACCATAACTCATTCCTAAAACCTATAAATCCAATTGGCCCATCCAAAACCTACCCAAACATGCTCTAAAGATACCTATATTCCTCCTACAATCCTTAAATTAGGAAGACGACACTTCAAGAAGTCCTTTTGGTTCAAACCAAATGGAGTTACCAGAATTAAAGGTAACGGTTTCTCATAAATTCATTTCATTTATTTTACTTCTCCAACCCCTAAAATCTTTTTATTATTTTATTTTTTAAAACAACCGTATACTCAATATACTATAATGTTTTTATGATAATTATTGGAACTTCACTTTAGCACAACTCCATCTAATTGGTAAAGAACATACTGTTTTAAGGATGGAAAACTAACGCATCACAAAACGATGATTGTTCAATTATAACCTACAACCTCTGATGGTGTCCATTAAGATGGAACTATATTAATATATGATATATATTATATTTATGTTTTTTTATTCTTTCTTATTTATAATTTATATCATATCTTTATGGTTTCTATTATGGGTAAATGAGATAATTTCATTTGAGGAAGTGCGGACTACCGCCCCCTCAAAATGATATGACTTACTAATTCCATATGTGTGATGTATAAAGGATGGATTTAATGATATTATATATGATATTATAATGTAATTATAATATACCTATGTATCATAATGTTTTAATTCCACTAAAAATAAGAAATAGTAATGAAAGTAGCGTTCATGTGTACATACTACTTACCGTCTCCATGAATGGTGCATTTCATTTCTTACCTCCAAATGTTAAGTAATATTATAATTACTTATATACACTAGATATATAATATATAAATTATACATAAATAATAAATATAATTTTGGATAAAATGAACTTTTTACCATGTAAACAACTTGTAATTATACGAAGTCCATTTTTAACTCAAGTACCAAATATCGACAAAACGACTGTTATTAATTTAAATGATTACATAATGTTTATAATATGGTAATAATTGATATAAAAGGAATAAAAAAATTTAAAAAAAATGTTCTTATGCAAGTATAAATTATATTAATTTATTATTCAGGAGATTAAATAAGAAATGGGTTAAGTCAGACATGAGGTAATGGACTTCGTCTCAATCTCCATCCATTGAGGCATATTTTGTTATATACAAGAAATTCCTTTATATAGTGTATAAACCCCTTTGAATTTACATTTCATTCAAAGGGATTATTTTTCTACAAATCATTTTACTAAATGACAAAAAGTAATTTTTCTTTTTAAAATAAGAAGTGAGAACTACCTTTTTTGCCACCATGAGTATTATTTGATCTTGGCTTACATAAAAAGTCGTGATGTTTTTAAAAGAAAAGTAAATACCATTAGTAATTTTTTTACGTATATTGGTATTGAAAATGGTTTTCATAATGGATTTATTATTTCAATATATTTAATTGATATATTGTGATTGAAATGTGGAAATTTTATCCTTCCTTAATGTTTGTTTTATGTGTTATTAATATGTTATGGTTCTTGGGAACTGTTACGTATACGGGTGGTTTCGTGATAAATCTAGGATGGGTGAGCCCGAGATATCTCTCCAGTGCTTTGGATAACATGACAAAGGTAATGTGAATGTTTATCCTAAAGGATTTAGGTAATATACTGTGATGGTTATTCCAAATGTAACTCCCTACGTAGCTGTGATAGAAACAATGTAAGTATGATATGGATGCCACAAATTACCTTTATGATTTAGGTTTTCTATGTGTTATTCATAAATTTTATGATTTCAAGAGGTATGTTTAAGAGAATATGTAATATATGAAATGATAAACTAATGTTTTCTATCTTTGTTTTATAACCCTTATTGAGCTTTTTATGCTCAACCCATGTTTTGAAATGTTTTTCACGGGACTTAAAGATGAATAGGTCAAGGATGGGATCAAGGAAAAGTCATGATGTCTTAAACATGGGACTAGACATGACTCTTTATTTAAGAGTTTTAATTTTATGAAAAAAATTGAAAATTAGTTGAATTTTATACCTTGTAAATTTTGAGGTGTAATGTAGTAGTTATATCAAAATTCTCTAAAACTCTAAAACTGAAAAGTTATTAAATGGGAATTATTCATTTAATTCAAGATTATGTAATGTTTAAGGTTGGGTCCTTATATTCATGGTGGTAATGTTATAGATAATCAAATACCTAAGTATAATATTAAGTGATCTATCTCTTTTTAAGGGTTTTGTCTCTAAAAGTATCCATAAATAGGTAAATGTTTCTCATATAAAGGTAAATCCAGATTCTATGTTGGAATGACTAGAGATAGAGAAACATTATATTATCACTTGACTTATTTTATAGAGGGGTTCCAAACTGTGGATATTCTGAGATCTTCTGGCATGTCTCTTAGCAATTGGGGGATTCATGAATTGGAAAATCATAATTGTTGGACACAATTTATTTTACATACCATTCCCCTTTTAAAAATAGAAGATTAGGTCTTACCATTTTTTATTAGTGTCATTTGATCAAGTTTTTCTTCACATTCAATATTGGGATCACAACTTAAACCTATTATAGGTATCTAATTCCTCTATTCAACTATAGGTCAAGATGTATAGATTAAACTAGATTATTTACTACCTATGCATTTTTCATGAAATTTAATTGGCCACTGGCATCTGCATAAAAATTGATAAGGAAACAGTGGTGGTTATGTTTGGGAATTATGGTTATTTTCTAGTTAAAGTTGATTTGATATCTAATTTTGTCCATAAATTCTTTCCCTTGAATAATGATATTGAATTTCATCTAAGAATTCAGTATCATAAAAATTCTATGGCTTTGTATGGGCTACAAGGTTATTAGAGTTGATAAGTTGAATTGAAAAAAATATGTTATTTTTCCCATTTTTATGCTCAAGGGCATAAGGAAATATTTTTTTAAAAGACTAATGTTTGAAACCCACTGGTTCTATCCTTTATGGATATTGGGTGCTAGAGAATACTTACAATGTCAATCTGGGTCATTTCCAAGATGGAGGAATGTCCCCTCAGTTGAATATGGGGGGAAAGGGACTTATTGCATGTATGATGATATCTCTATATCAAGTGATGATAAGAGGATTTGTGCTTCATGTCTTGGAGAAATATTTAAAAACATTGATGGATATTCTGGGGTTGTGAACAATGGTGAGCTTCCATATAATGTTTTTATTAGTAGTGATGAATCTACTCTATTAGATATGCTAACTCAAGTATATATATTTTCTTATGGGTTGAGATCTGGTGTGCTGACCATTCTTGGAACTCATAGAAGGCCTACATTCCCTCTGTCACATGACCCCTCTCATACTTTTGGAGTAATGAATGAGGGTTTTAATATTTTTCAATATGATTCTGGTTGTTAATACCTTTAAAAGGGTATGTAAATATATATATTTTTTGGGTTCATTTTTTGATGTTCCGGTTTTAGGATTTGAGAGTTAACTATATGATGGATAGAATGGACAGTCTTACTTAGAGCTCAAATCTCGATATAGTATTTATTCTCAATATTGAAAATAACATACAATTAATTATTCTACAAATGGGAAAGGTAAAATGGAAATGGATTCTCATATTCTAGTAAAGAATAATTGGTTTGGCTCTCTTTCTCACAAAATTAGTTTAAAGAAATATCCAACTCTGATGAAAATTGAATTAATAGAAAATAGATGCCAACTCCATCAGTGTCCTCTCAACATGATACCAAAAAGGACAAGGCCTCTGGGCCTCTAGTTAAGATAATTGTGCATGTAGTGGATTCACTTGAAGGTGAGTATGATACTCTGGACATGACTAGTGATCAATCACCCAAACATTAAAACTTAATCATGGAATTAGGTGACTACAAAAAATCTCTTTAGAGCTATTAACTCTCTTAATAATCTTGAAGTGAATGAAGATTATGATCAAGGTGGTAGGTGGAAAATTCCTGATGTAGGAAGTGATGATTTCACATTAGAAGACCTCCCTTTTGAAGAATAGGTCAATGAAGCTGAGGTTCAGACCCTTGTAGAGAAGGTTATAGGATGTGGGGATGCCTTTCTCGGTGAACACTGTAAGATGGAAGTGGTTTAGGATGTTTTTATATATAGTGACTCAGAAAACTCAAGAGACCTCGATGGACCTCAGTAATGTTTGGATACATTGAGGAGAAATATTCATCCAAGAGGTCTAGGTCATGAGCGTGGTTGAATTAATTACGGAGGGTCAGAAAATGAGAACATTTTTCTCAATATAAGATTATTGAAAATCATCGTTTGATACTGCTCTAGATATTATTAGGGTAGTTTTTCTTCTTCTAACCCCATCATCTAAGCTTCCTTTTTTTTCTTAATAAAGTAACATTGATGATGACCTTTACGAAAATGGTATTAAGTTATAAATAATTATTACTATTTAAAATTTCTATTTAGTAACATATATTAATATTTACTATTAGTATATTAATATTTTGAATAAAATATTTATTACTATGAAAATATAAAACCATTTTTAATGTTAATTATATATAAATTATGATTAATATTTTTTCTAAATTATTAGTTATAATGGAATATATATAATTGAAAAAGTAATAAAAAAATATTTATTTACTAAAATTTATTTATATAATCAATATTAATTCTAAATCCTAACTATTTATTAATAATAATAATTTTTAAATAATTAATTTATGATGAGTCAAATTATTATTCTTTATTATTTTTCAAATTGAAGGCATAAGGGGATTTCATGTCGTAATTAAAATGGAAATTAAGGATATATTGATTCCCCTTACACCTTTGGTTGAGGAAAATGGTCTGAGGGGCTTCAATGCCTTTAAGACCCACTTTTTAAAAAAATTAAGAACCTATACACATTTGTAATAAATTCTTTTATGAAAAATCTATAAAAATACACATCAGGCCACCATCCATGGGCCTTCATCACGGATGCCACATGTACACTACTAATTCAATATGAAAAGGAGTGTTGCATGTGTGTGAGTATTTTTAATGATTTTTGAGGTAAAATAGCTGAAATACGAAAAGGTTTTTATTATTATTTTTAAATCTATTAGAAATGTGTCGATTCCATTAAAACCTTTCATATGCAAAAAACATTAACTAAATAAAACATGAATTTAATTGATTGCATCACCTCTTTTTTCATTACCCCTCCTATTAAACCTGATCCCTTCCTTATTTTTTTTGTATCTAACCCCTCCCTTTCTTTTCAATATTTTTTCTTCTCAGTCTCTCTGGTGTTGAATTCTAGTGTGTAACGGTTCACTTACAATTGATTTTAAGGAGTGAAATTTTCTACAAGATTTATTTAAAGTTATTTATTCTATTTTATTTTTATTTTATTATATTTATTTGTTTGTTTAATATCTATTTTATATTAATGTTTAATTTTTTTAGATGTTTGATTAATTATATGTAATTTTTTAATAATAGGTAAAATTAGTTAGTAATTAATTATTATTTCATGAATACTAAATATTAATTAATTTATAATTAGTAATTAATTTATAATAAATCTTAAATATTAATTTTATATTTATTATAAATTAATTTCTAATCAATTTCACTTAATAGTTAATAAAAATTAGAAGTAATTATTACTTAATATTCATATTAATAATTATGTAATAATTAGTCCTACTTAGAAATTTAGTTTTTATTTACTTAATTAATAGTTAGTACTAATATTTATAAATTCATTTCTAATTGATTTATAAAAATAAATATTTATTATTAACAAATAAAAAATTGATGTTTAAAAATAATATTCAGTTAATAATTAGTAAAAATTTAATAACATTTATTCATATTTATTAATTTAATATTAATAATAAATTGTTACTAATTAATAGTAATCATTACATAATATACAAAAATGAAAAATAATTATTATTATGTAATTTATTAATATTCAATTAATTAAAATTTAGTAATATTTAATTATTGATAAATGATAATTATTAATATATAATTAATTAAATAATATCACATAGTAGTTAATAATAATTACTAATTATTTTTAATAGATATTAATTTATTTCTAATAAATTAATAAGGTAAAGAGTGTTTGGTATTCTAAGCAGTGAAATCTCTATGTAGATATTAATAAGTGGATGAAGGCTTGGACTATGACGCACCCAGAGGTAATATCCTTGAAAAAGGTTGGTTGAGTACTAACAAAATATTCCATCAGTCTATAATGAATGGGCCTAAATTCAAACTTTGTTTGATACTCCTAGGGGATCTGATCTAGTTAATTGACGTAGTCCTTATAATGTACTGAAATTAATATCACATATTAGTTAATAATAATTATAAAATATTTTCAATATTTTTTAACTAATTACTAGTAAAATAATAAATTATATAATTTGTGGTTTTTTAGCAATGAAATCTCTATTGTGATACAAACAGGTGGATGTAGGTGCTTGCTAAAATTCACCTAGTGTTAATAACCCTAAAAATGGTTGGTTGAGTATTAACTAAATCATTACACGATGCACAATGAATGAGCCAAAATGCACATCTGGTCTGACACCATTAGAGGTTCTTCTTTGATTAATTCACATGGTCTTTAGAAACTATTAAAATTAACGGATATTTCTTAATTATATCCTTGTACTATAAAAGAACATTACATAATTATTTCAGTGTTATCCCAATGATAATGTTACTTTCTATGAAATTGGTAATATTCTATTTTTTAAGTGGAATGTTGGATATTCACATAGAATTTCATATTAATTCATTTTAAACCCACCATGACTATTCCGCAAGGTGAATATGCTTTAAACATTTTTAATCATGATCATAAGAAATTATTTTTGGTTACAAATCATGTTTTTCAATATCTATTACTATGATAATTTTTTTTAAACAAATCATGGTTCTTTATATAATAGAAAATATACATGAGTGGTTATCATAAGAGATAATGTTACCATATGAGAACTTTATAAACAAATTCATGGCCACAGAAATTTGAAACCAGACTAATATATCCAATCTATTAGCTATAAACATTTAGAGTACCAGTGTAGGATATGGATTCTAGATTATCCATTACATGATGATGATTATTGGTTGTAAAAAATAACATTATTCAACTAATGGTATGATAATCGTTTGATGAAGTTATATATGGAGGTTTCTAATGTCCAGTATAATCCTGCTATTATATGACGAAAAATCAAAACAAGAGTTGTCAAATAAGGTCCAACCCATGATTATGCGATTGTTCCATATTACGAGGAAGAAGAAAACCAAGATTATTACCCAAATATTATTCATGATAAATTCAATAAAAATAAGTGTGAGATGATGGAACCAAAGTAGAAAATAGTGATGATGATTTGGAAGATAAATAAATAAGGGAATAATTTTCTATAAATATAATGGTTGTACAATAGATTTAATACAAGATAAATCATCCACCACTGTTCGCATCTTGGTCAGAATATATGAACCTTTTTATTAAATATTAATGTAATACCATCACAAATGTAACTATGTTTCCTAGAGTTTTATTGTATATATTATTTAATTGATAAAACATTAAATGTGGGGATATATTTTCCAAAAAATATTCCCTAAAAAGTGTACTAAAAATATATCATATAGAGTGACACTATAAATATCTATAAAGGAGTGAATATAAAAAAATATCATATGGTGTAAAAAAATATTAGGATGATTTTAGATTTATATTACTGGTGATTTCTAAAATTTCTCTTGGAGAGTGATGGATTTCAAATATCGAGCCATATCATACTCGCATGTAGCCAAACTTGACGCATGAAAAAACACTATTTGATACTGAATTTATGTTAGATATTTTTCTTGAGTTAATCATCATAGGTTGTGATTTATATATATTCCTTGTAAAGGATAGTATAAAATAAAATTTTGGCTATAATATACCATATGAATAGGTTTGGAGGGAGAAATAGATGGAAATTGTTAACGTGTATGGTGACTGAGATGAATCTTACATGGCGTCTCCATAATTGATATCATTACTGAGTCAAAAAAAGAAGTTTGTCTTCCACATTTAAATGAATTAAAATTTGTCTTATGATACGAAAAATTTTCCCTCTAATGTCACATTTCATCAGTTATTCTAGGAAATTATTTTAGGTATTTTTGAATTTAATTTACACAATCAGTTTATAAATATTCACAAAATTATTGTATAATGAAATTACACTAGTATGAAAATGATTTTAACAACCAAATATGGTAACCATGACCTTATGCCACTTTCATTTTATACAATAGAGAGGAAAAATTATGACCCTTGGATTTTTTTGGTATGAATTAGCAAACAGTTCACCCACATTTATGGAGTACGGTTTATATCTGATTATCATGGGGAGACAAAGAAGGAAATCAATACTAATAATATTACATGGATATCCCCAAATTCATATTATAAATACTGGATTAGAAACATTAGTAGTGATGTAAAAAAATTCATGTTCAAGATATGAATAAGTCCATCATGAAGTTCGATATGTCGTTTTGGTCTTATTTCTTTATTGGGTCAAAAAATGAAATTATTATTTTATAAGTGATATAATAACTTTAGTATAACATATTATCTGAATTAGTGATGGTGAAAACAGTGAATAGAAATAATTCATATGGATAATCAAAGATTTTATGACTATATTGTACAGATTTCAAAAATTAAATTAACATTATCATACAATGGTGGAAGAGGTACAAATATTTGAACACAAATATTGTGGAGAGAATCGATGATGTCATCAAGGGGATTTAAAAGTTAACTTTAACTATAATTCTTTAGGAGACATTTTTTCATTGTGTGGGGTAATTCATAGAAATATTAAGATAGACCATTGTTGATATTCATTTGGGTTTGCAGTTCAAATGACACATTTTGTAATGGATTGATAAGAACATTTCATAATCTTCAGTTATTATAGAATTATAGTTTAAATCATAAGCTTGTTGATTTGATGTGACCGGTTTTCATGATTCGAAAACAAACAAATATAGTCAAGGGATGATGGTATTACTATAAAAAATGTGTTATGACTATGGAATCATCAAGGAATTTTGGTTTCCATACATGTACATCATTAGGAAAGGTTCTTTTGAGAACATTCCATATGAACCATATATTGATCCAACGCACATACATGACACCATTCCTCACTACTATAGTGAATTTTTTATTCATATTGGGGTTTTTTGACATTTACTAATAATCAAAGAGGAGTATTCATTGATACTATATAATAGTTGGTTGTTATAATGATGCTCACTGATATCTAATAGAATTTTTAATGATATGCATTGACCTTAAGAATAAGGCCAATGTATGAGATAAAACATATTCTATACTGAAAGTCATAACATTAAACAATTCCCTAAAATTTATAGAATTTTTTCTCATTCTAGGCAACGATAATGTATTATAGGAACATAATTCCAAGCCATGAGTATTTAAAATTTTGATTTGGTTCGCATACCGGGTTGGCCTTTTGGGAATTTTTTTAAAATAATCATGTTTCTAAAAAATTAGAAAAGTATTGGGATATATATATATATATTACATATTATAATAGAGGGAAAAAAATATAGTACATATGATTATAGAAACCAACAATCTTAAAATACTCAAATTAGACTATATCAAATAATTCACTATCTTAATACTTCCACCCTTCAAACTAAATCAACTCCATCCATTAAAATCAATCAACTATAACAATTATTCATGGATTATAAACATCATAAACACTAAAATATATTTTTGATTCATTTTTTATATATTGAGAAAAGTTATTCCTCTTATGGGAGAAGATGATCATTAGAAATATGGAAACTGTGTTTTTAAGAGTAATTGTAGATGTGATTATGTTTACACCAGAGATGTGAATCATAATTCATATATTAGTATAAACTTTATCATTATAGTCGATTTCTTCAACATTAATCTATTATCTATGATGAATAAAGATAAATCCATGTGTCTACTATATAAATATTTCACAGTCTGTAAAATAACATTTTTAATGAGTTGTAATAAGGAATGTTTCTATAGTGTAATTTGATAGAGGAAATTTTTTAATAGGTTAAATTGTTATAAGGTGACTTGATATAGATTAAATCACTATAAGGTATCTTATAGTAGGATACGTTACAATAGGGTGACTTTCTATTGGGTAAATTTCTAGAGGGTAAATTTCTAAGGGGTATGTTTCTATTGGGTAACATTATTCATGGTGAGTTGTTATAGGGAAACTTTCTATATAGTTAGTTGTTATAAGGTAAATTTTTATTCAGTAAATTTTTATTTTGTAAAATTATATAGGGAAATATTAATAGGGTATGTTTTTGTAGGGAATATTTTTATAGGGTGAATTATTATAGGGTATGCTTCTAGAGGGTATGTTTTTATAGTTTAACTTGTTAGAGGGTAATATTATATAGGGTAAGTTGTTATAAGGTAAGTTTATATTGGGTATGTTTCTAAATGGTAATGTTATATATGGAAAATTTTTATTGGGAAACATGTTATATGGTATTTTTTAATATAGTAACTTGCTATATGGGAAATTTTTATAATTTAACATGCTATATGAAAATTTGTTATAGGGAAACTTTATATTAGGTGAGTTATTATATAGTAACTTCCTATATGTCATGTTTCTATTAGGTAATTTATTATTGGATAAATTTCTATATTGTAACTTTCTATAGGGTAATCTATTATAGGGTAACGTTCTATAAGCAAATCCTAATTATAACCATAATAGTTCTAGTTAAAAAATATACACATAAAAAATGAATGACTGAATGTTATTTATAAAAAATAAATAATTAATAAATATTTCAAAAAAATAACTTATAAAATATAGAGACTTAGGTGGAAGATATCTAAAAAAGGGAGCCAAGATTTATTTCAACATATTGATGGTACTCATTTAAAAATTAGCTTAGATTCTATGTATTTCACTATACTAACAACAACATTTTAATTAAATTTTACACTTATTTAATAGTTAAATCATTATTATGTTTATAGTTTGAGTATGCTACTCTACTCATTGTGTAGTACATGATTGATTCATAATAGGTTCTTTAGGTTCATAAAGTTCAATAGTTCAGAGTGTATAGGGTGCACCGATATCATCACATTTCACATCCATTTTCTATTATCTCATACCTACGATATGATTGTTTTTATAGTGACACTATATAAAATTTCACATTTATTGATGATTAACTCCCTAATACCCTCACTAGGTGATGATTACTTGACACTCACACATTCCACTTTACCGGGAGCGATATAACCATCACCCTAGGAGATGTAAAATTTATGTTTGGTCTTCTTATTTAGGGTGGTGTAATTATAGGTCCCAACCATAAAAATAGGCTAATATTTTACATCAATTAATATAACTTGACATTGAGGGGTATGTGATAGCTACAAATGGAAGTTTTCTATCTATGATCAAGCTTGACATTAAATTCTCACATTTACCTAATGACACTGATGAATAGAATTCATGGATCACACACATGGATATAACTTGTGTCACATTAGAGGGACATGGTGTATATATCACACAACTATATATGTCCACATGATGTATTTGGGAAAGGAATTTAATTTTGATGGAAGATAAAATTTAGAATCTATGTTCTTCAAATACACATATACAACATTATTCAACGTATGTTGATCAAATCATATTGATATTTGGGAGATCTATAATACTAATTATGATATGGGAATGGGAGCATGTCCCACCCTTTTCACAAACTATTATTGGCCTAGATATTCCTATAGATGTGTTGTGTGACAACCCATTTAGATGACAGTATGATCACTCATATTTATTATTTTCTATGGAAAATATGAATTATATTATAAATAATTTATTATTATTCATAACAAAATATATATAGTATGTTATAAGTGTATTTTTACGCTAATAAGCCTATATATAAGTGGTAAAGGCTCATGTTTTTTATCCTCAAGGAGGACAGTTCAACCCTCAAAACATGTAGTTATTGTATCATCACTGTTACGAAATATAGTAACAACCCAATCACTATTTTTAAATGATATTTTAGGCTAAATCAAGTGACTTTAGAACCCTTGGGCCTATAGAACACTCATGTATAGCCTATGGGCTGTTTATAGTAGGTTAACCAGAAACATGGTTGGACTTGGATTTAGTTTGTCGCATATTGAAGACAAAACATGAAAAAAAGACATATAGGAACTAGAGTGAGGGAGAAATTGAAAGAGAGTTGGGGTGTTCAAATATATCAAATAATTATCATTTATCTAATGTTGTATGGATGGGTTCCCAGACAAGTGACTCTTAGTATAGTGGGACTAGTCAAAAGGTCTAGAGAAATTGGTTGGAAAAGTAGTCGGGTTCCACGCAAGCATCGGTGGATGGGAAGCTCAAAAGAGAGATAGGTCTGGCACTAACTATCATTAATAATTCCTCATGTATTACATAATTGGTTTTATGGGTGACCTATCATGGTGAATCAATATATCATGATCCAACAACATTGGTAGTGGGAAACACAACTCTCATGACTAGTACCATTAGGTTAATAACTTTAGTAGGGGGTGTCATTAATGGTAAGTGGAATGATAGGTTGTAGCCATTTCATTAAAAGGGTTACTATGTATTAAAATTTTGGCGAATGGGACCTCTAGACACCCATGTTCTATAAAGGTTGTTGTGCCTTTGGGAATTTGATCTGTGCATTATTATAAAATTGGTCCAATGGGTTTTTTTTCATTCCTTGATGGGAGGTATGAGACCTAACCCACTAGGATTCATATGTGTGTTTTTGTGTTTTATTTCTTGTAATACCCCATACCTATGATAAATATAGTTGGATTCAAGAAAACCATTTTATTAGGACACTTAGGCATAATTTGGCTTCATATAGTCTCATGTTGATAGTCTAATGTCTACTGATGTAAGTACATTCATTCTTATATTGAGTAATCAATTTCAAAATAAAATAGTTTCTTAAAATTTGTAAAAAAATATTTTATGAAATGAAATATAAATTTTCATATTTTTTGGAATCCATATTGGTGTCTCTTTAACTAGATTCCAACATACTAAACTACCATGATAGGAAATGATAATGCAATAATGCCTCTCATACATGTTTTTATAGTTGTGTGGTACAGAACTAATAGAGTGATGCATAATTTTGGATAAATTCAACATATTCCATTAACATCGAGATAACCACCAATGCTACATTTCTTAATGCTAGCGAGGAGGTAATATTTCAAGTAGAGGTGACATCATGCATGTTATGTCTGAATTTTGGTCAAACATGCATCATTTTGTATTATGGGAACACCTATGATTTGACTCCATCAGTTACAATATCCGGAGTATACATCTTATTATAGATTGAAATATATACTATATATTAGGCCACATGGTTGAGGGATCCAATATTTGGTAAGTCAATAATATTACATTATCTTTTTTTGTAATCGATTTTAAATATCAGTTTGTTTTTTATAGTATACTTTAATACATCATATTATCCAATTTTATAAACCTAATGGGGGTGTGGAATTTAGGTATGTTCCATTCTATGTTGTAGCATTGGATATGTTACCTTCATTTATTGTTTCACATAATAGTATATTCAGTCATCCCCCTAAGGGAGAAGACATTCCTACTAAAGAACATCCTCTGCAAGATGCTGATGTAAATGAACCATGATAATGTTGACGTAGACCACATTTGGTTTCTTGTGAGGTATCACCTATTCTACTGGAATAAGAAACACATCAAATAGAAAATCCTCAGTTGGTTTTATATATATACTATCAAGAATGGGATCCATTTATGTTATTATAATGTCCATATTATTCACATAATATAGTTAATATGAGCTAGTATCAAACATAATTTTCTATTTCTTTATCTTTTATGATTGAGCCCTCAAATACCTGGTGAATTCATTATGACATGTGAGGTCCTTCCACTTATATAGTGGGAGAACGTTTGGGTGGACCATTATCACATCTTGACATCCTAATTGAACCTCCTCCCAATGAATCACATATAGAGGATCAATACATAACCAATGTTACTATACATGAGGAAGATCCCCCTCTAGTACAACACATTCCACCATGAAATAGAGGTCGAATTTCTTGATGTAGCATCCAATTCACACTACGGACTGTGGGATATAACCTCCTCTAAGAAGCTAAAAATTAATTTTTATCATTAATTTTATATGGTTTCTATGACATATGTAACACCCTAAACCCAGTTACCCAGGATCAGTGCATTATTACAAAACATTGCCATGATATAAGGAATCATGTACCAAAACACTGATCAGTTTAGTATCCTTGGAAGTATGATATACATAGATAAGTTTTACATTACATCATGAAATAAAAAAAACATTGTCACTCCTTTGAACACTCTAATATCCCTTATCCAATTCCTGTAGGTTAATCGTAATATACTTCTTTGCATCCTGGGAAAAATAAAACATAAGAAAGGGGTGAGTTCAAATGCTTAGTTAGGATAACAATATAGAAAAAAATATAATAAATAAGAATAAACATTTAAGGCAATGTATTAGACTAGAATACAAGCTTTCTAAACTTAAACATCAATATAATATGGAAATGATAAATCAAATAATTCCATTTACTTATTCACATGGATATTATACTAGTATAATAATAACATGTATTATCAATATCCAATTTCATAATGATGGAATGCATTATTCCAGACTTCATAACCACATATTCAAGGCCTTGTTCCAAGACTACAAATAAGATTTTTTCAAGGCCCTGTGCGAAAAACTAGTTTGTCTAATGAGACCTACCGATGTATCGATGAGCTATAGTGGGCTACACACATCACATACTATGTCTAATTCATTCCTCATATGAATGTGTGAAACATAATCTAAATATTCATATTAAAACTAGCATATAAAATGTCAATATTTTAACCACAAACCATGAATAGAATCAAAATTTCACATCCACAGTCAAACATAACTCATTCCATACAATATAGATGATTGAATTATAATAAATCAACCTCAATAAAAAATAAAATACACTAAAAGATACTGTCATTGATTAAAATAGTCATTAAAACTATTTGAGATAAATATCCTCTTTTTCTTGAAACATTTAAATGTCGCACTATTTATCAAAAAAGTCATTTTAAAAAAGATTTTTGAATCAATGTGTCTCATACCTCATTGAAAAATTTAAAAGGAATTTTAATTTCAAAACATTCATGTTTATATAGATAAATACATAAAACCATTTCTAAAACATGGACATTGATGAGAAATATTTCGATGAATAAATATTTGAAACATTTAAAATGATATTTTAGTTAAAGAGTTCCTAACAAAATATGAGACGCTGTAATATAATTAATTGAGGAACGAAATTAATAAAAACATTATAATATCATGAGAATAAAGGTATTCATGATATAATATGTTAATGTACATTATATACACCATATAAAAGTGAATCAGTGCATAACGACATAGAGGTCTCAATGGATTGTAAATTGAGACGAAATAACTTATGAAGACCATATAATTAGATTAAATTGAAATCAATGAAATAATTATGTGTGAAAAATATAAATACAGTCAATATAATTGGATATTTAGTGTAAATCAATCATATTACATTCACACATATTCTGGTAAAACAAAAACCAATGATTGGGATGTTTAACTCAATGAATAGAAATTGAGTTAAGATTTCCCTTAACAAGTTCATATCAATGGAATGTGAATTTATCAATGGATTAATTAAGTGTATCAAAGGTATATACATAAAAGGGGAGTGAATATTACTACATAAATAATAAATAGTTATTCCACACATAATATTTTAGTAAAACAATCAATGAAGTATGCGTAAAGCCTAATGAGTGGAAATTAAAATTTGAAATTCCCTTACTGATTTGGTAACTTATGAAACATACACCCCATGAAACAAGAATAATACAATGAATATGTAAATAAAAATAAATTAATAAATATTACACAAAGAATATAATCATGGGAATTACATACACCACATAAAAGAAAATAGTGGCAATATAGCATGAATCTCACAAGAATATGAAGTGAGATGAAAACCTCTTACCATGTTGTAATCAATAGAGTTGTAAAAAAAGTTAATAAACACAAAATGAATCATATAATACAATGAATATAAATATAATCATGATAAAAAATTTCAATTGGTATAACACAATACACCACATGCAATAAATAAGTGGTGAACAATGAGAATCTCACGAAATTAAAAGTGAAATAAGAAACCCCTTACCTTGTACTTTTCCTTAGTATAGGGTAGGTTAACCAAAATTATAATGGTGAAATAAATTTTATTAAATTATAAGAGAACCAAATAAATAAATATGATATCATATATGATCTTATAATATTGATTTGTTGATAATATTTCAGTAGTATCATCATTTTTTATGTTAACTGATTCATTTTCCTTTATATGATTGGTTATGTAAGCCATGTTTTTTATAGATATGATGTATTTGATTCATATAATTAATGATATTATGTTCATAAACAATAATTTTAATCATAAAATTGACATTATTCTTGAATTATTATGATGGGGAATGAATCTCATCGTGTTCATGGAGACGGTAATCCATACATACGCACGAGAAACAATATCAATATATTGATGGTGAAATCATATGTAATTGGATGGTATATAATATATAAAAAATCATTATCAAGTTATATTTATTATTTAAAACATTTATACTCATTATTATACCCATCCAAATAATTAAGTGTTTGAATAACAATCTACACCCCAACGTGGATACGGTAAGTCACACGTACGCACATAGGCTGACTTTGTCATTTATATGATGGATAGAATAATGAATATGGTTGTACCATATTTATAATAACATCACAGTATGTATAAGGAACTATATTTATTATTTTGGTATGAAAACAAAATGAAGAGTAAGTGGAAGAAGAAAAGAACTTGAAAGAGGGCGTTGAAATTATTACCTCTTCATCGGGTGTTTCCTTTTGAGTTGATCAAAAGGTATCATTAGACTGGAATTCCGATAAAATTAAAGACTATAGGATTAATTGAGGGGTGTTGGGAGGATATTGTGGCTGAATTTTTCCAAGCCAAATGGATTTTGAGGTGTGAAATTAAGAGAAGGGGAAGTACACTTTTATAAGAGAGGTGCTGGTAAGTTTAGGAAAACACTGAAATATTATTTTATAAGAAATAAAATTTCAGTTTCTAATTTCTCCAAAATGATTTATTTAGAATAAAATATATATATTGTTATAAAACCTCTCAACCAATAGGTTTTAGACAAGTTCAGGTTACCATATTAACCGTATCATTTAGATTTAACTCTTAGTTAAGTAATTTAACTTTTACCACGTCTTCTTTTATTCTTACACTATGTGGTTAATAAAATTACTCTAAACACCCATTAGAACCTCAAGTGTTTCATTAATTAAATATATAAAATTATTTAAGCCCTTTTTCTGAACATTATATTTTTAGGAATATTATATCAACCAATAATATAGTATTTGTTTTAAAAACTCATTTATGTCAATTTTGACATTATTTAGTATTTGGTTTTTGTAAAAATCGTAACAGCATGATTACATGAAAAAAAAATTAATCAACCATAAAATGTCATAGTAACTTTTAAAAATAGTGTAATTTATAAAAAGTATCAAATTTCATTTATTTGGATATTTATAATATCAATTATTTTAATCGTTCATTAATAAGGCAATTACTGCATCATCATTATGTTATAAATAAATTTAATAATTTAATGTCTAAAAATTATAAAAAAATACTATTTGGTAGGAAATATTTTTATCTTTTTAATGAATATTTATAGTTAAATTTCGGTTATGTATAACATTATATTAAAAATGGTTGAGTTTTTAAACATTGAATATAACTCTTTTAACTCTTCTTTAAATAAAATAATAATAAATTCCCTAATCTAATCCAAGTGGACCAAAGAGTATCATATTTTATAACTAAGATTTTTTTTGGTCTAATTACACTTATCCAACAGAATTAATACATGTGTTTGAGTAATTATATTATCATTTTTACACTTAATCACCCTATTTACATTTAACCGTGGTAAATAAATGTCAAAAGTTACTATTCAATGAAATTATTTTCCTCTTATTGAACCAAATTCTACATAATTATTTCAATACTGTCTCTCGGAGTTTTGAAATTTAACTCACAAAATTGGTAAAATTATGTTTTATGCAAATTTTCAAATTCTCCTAGAAGGTGGGTAAAAGACGATAAAAAGGTCAACATAATTTTATACATCTAATTTTATTATAAAATGTCTCCAATGAATTACATTTAACATATATAGATATTATATAACTATTATTACTTAAAATAAATTGTAATAAAGTACATTACTATTTAAATAAAAAGTCGGTTATAAACTATAATGCTGTGTTCTTCACTATTCATCCAAAATTGAATGTTTTCAGAAAAATACAAAAAATTCACCCTATGATACTTTTGATATTCTGAATTAAAAAATGATTTATATTTTACTAAATTTATAACATAAAGTTTCATTAATTAATTGAAAATTAATTCCCATTATCAAAACCGAAAAACAATTTTTTAAGAGTAAAAACTATAAAAATATTGACTTGTGTTTATGTCAAAGTTAAATGTGAAATTACTTATAATGACCTAAATTTTATTAAATGATAAAAATATAATATAATTATACTCACAAACCATTAAATTTCATGATTTATCCCTATAAATTATTTTTATTAAAAAATATGGTTTCAATTATAATTTAGTATTATTCAGTATTCATCAAAAAATGAAAGTTATTAGAAAATTACCAAACATTTATTCAAAATAAATTTTTATGTCCCGATTCTAAATAAGAATTTAATTTCCTTAAATTAAATATATAATTGTGTCAAATATTAGTTTTGAAATGTTTTTTCCATTAGAAGGTGGTAAAATTGCATTTTTCGAAAAATACTTCTTATATATGAAAAAATGAGTTTGTTCTTATATTATGTCTAAGAAACACATAATATGGATTCTAAAATTATTTGGATTATATAAAATTCACAATTCCGTTAATACTATTCATAACCACTTTTGAAAAACTAGTTTGGTAAGTCTTGGTGTGCTCAAGCTCAGTGTGGCGTGTAGCACAAGATATTGAATTATTTTAAAGAAATTAACTTTCAATGAAATCGTGGGGTGTTACATTATTCCCCCCATTGGTAAATTTAATCCTCTCAATTTTAAAATTGGGCTTGGGATCTTCATTTAAAGTCCCACATTGGAAAAAGAGTCCATAAAACTATAACATTAAAAGAAATAAATAGAAGTACAAAGGTCACCTCAGATAACCCATACTAGGATTCCACGAAAAAAACATGGATATGGATGATAAACTAAGTGTCATGTTCGTATGGAGAGTCATTAAAAACATTGTTTGAAGAATGTTTACAAAAAAGACCACAAACTTGTGATGTGATAAATGGTCATTAGTTTCCCAGTAGGAAAAGTAAACGGACAACATTTTTTTATTTTATGTTCCATTTCATAAAGTTGAGGAGTTTATTTATGAGATTCACTATGAACATAAAGAGATATACTTACTTCTTAAGTATAGTTTCATACTTTAATAAATTTCTACAACTAACTAATCTTTTTTTCAAACTATGATTTTTCAAGATGACTTGGTCCCACCTGAAGTACTAAAATCAACTTCTAGAGAATCACATGATCCAAAAAGGATAAATTATATATTTACTTTGTCTTTAGAGATTAACCAAAATAAAAATGGTTAGTATACGTTTAGATGACCCCCAAAAAGGTTAATCCTTTAGAGAAGAAATACTAATATTAATTTATAAATTTAAACCAACAATACCCAAAGTTCAATAAATACAATTCCATAAACAATTGTCCTTAAAATAATTCAATATAACCCAAACTAATATTGGAACCCAAAACATAGAATAATTTGTTTACTTAGTCTTCCATGTTAAATTTTATCTCCAAATAACATCGACTACTCTTAAAGTCACATACTTAATGTCATTAACCTAATCAAATATTCTATATGATAGGTTAATCATTTCCATAAATAACCCAAATCACTACAAATCATCAATAAAAACATAAAAAATCCACTATTACTCCTAAAATGAAATCTCATAGAATTCCTTTTTTCTTAGGAATATAGTGTTCCCAATAGAGCGAAAATATTCTAAATAACATTTATTACATAATCACCAAATCATTTTCCTATACTAAGTATATACATTTGATAAGACATAAGATCCCAAATCAACATATTATTGATTAATAAAATCATTTAACAAAAGAGAATTAGTCACACTAACCATGGACTTCACATAGTCTAGTAAAAGGCGATAAATACTAATTGCACTATGGTTGTGGGTTCAATTCCCACAGCTTTGTCTGATGTGACGGGTTTTCACATGGTCTATGTGTTATACTTTTCTAAAAACTATATTTTATAACATTCCCAAAATAAGAAAATTTCATCAAAATAACCATAACATAATTTCACCACAAATGTTATCCCATACCTCTCATTTTTATCCCAACATTTAAGAACATGTAATTTCCTCAAATTCAAGGATCATATAAACCCAAATGGTTATTTAAAAATATAATAGAAAAGATAATTCTTCCTAAAATAGAATTCTCATATAACAAATTGTAGGGTTACACATAAAAGAAAAAATTATTCCAAATTAATACAATCAACAAAGATCAATAATACTTTTAAACATTCCTCCATCCATTTATTTCCATATAAGTTCCTCCTTGACCAAGTGGTTATCCTAAAAAATAGGGCATTCACTTAGGTAATTCTCAGGTAACCTACATTTATAGTAAATTACTGTAAATGGATTTTTGGGATCATTTTTATATTCTTCCATAGTACAATTTATTTTTTCTCATCAATTCTTTATTTATGTCCTTTTTCCCACACATAAAGCATTTATATTTTCCATTGAGACACTTTCCTAAGTTTTTCCTTTTACATTTCCTGTATGATAGAAATTGATCTTTATTTTCTCCATGGTTTCTACTGCTAAATCTCTTATCATTCACCACCTTTATCTTCATTATTGAGTCCAGGATTTGGTTAATATATGTGTTTTTGATCATATTTTTGGAAAAATGATTCAGCATGAATACAATATCTTTTACACATATCAAAAACCCATTTTGTTTCTCATTTCCACCACTATGACCACCTTGTACATCATGATCAATTTTACTATGAATTCCTTGGAATCCATCCATTTACATACACAATAAGGCATAATGTGAGTCATAAAATCATTTAGAGAATATCATAACACCTTATATTCAATCTGAAACACCTTAGGAATAACCAAGTTTATTTATTCTCATCTTACGTTAAAATCCTTCAAATCTGTTTGTAAGGAAAATGTGAATTATCCTAAGAATATCACATAAGAGTGTCATATCCAATAGGGAAGAAAGGCTCATTGTCATGTACTAGGATACCCTAGGTCAAGACAGAAACTCTTTTTCGGAGTTTTTACTCCTAGGTACATCTGTGTCGGAGCCTCCACTATCTGCTCGTATCCAGACAGGGATGTATTTCTTGGAAAAACCCACATAATATTTACATTACCAAAAATTTTGGATGTTCTTATATACTAATCATCAATTTCTATCTTAGGGTAGTGTTTCCTAATCATAGTTTTTTCTTCTAAATCCATCTTCCAAGGTTTGTACTAATCTTCCTCTGATACCAACTGTAACGCCCCAACCAAAGTTATCCAGAATCAGTGAATTGTTACATAAAATTGGCATTATACAAGGAATCATGTCTTGAAATAAAGATAATTTTAGTAGCCTTTAAAGTACTAGATACATACATAAGTTTTATATTACATCATGAAATAAAAAAACAAAATTGTGTCCCCTTTGAACACTCGTATATCCCCTAGATTATTCTTGCAGGTTAATCATAATATACTTCTTTGTATCCTAGGAAACATAAATCATAAGAAAGGGGTGAGATCAGATACTCAGTAAGGATAAAAATATACCAGAAACTGTCATAAAAAAGAACAAATATTTAAGGTAATGTATAAGACTAGAACACAAGCCTTTTAAACATAAACTTCACCATAATATGGAAAAGATAAATCAAATAATGCCATTTACTTAATCAGATGGATATTCTACTGGTCGAATAATCACATTTAATATCAATAAAAAATTTCATAATGATGAAATTCCTAATGCTGGATTTCATAACCACCTAGCTAAGGCCTTGTGCCAAGACTACAAATATGATTTGGTCAAGGCATTGGACCAAGACACTAGTTTGTCTCATTTGACCTACAGATGTGTCGAGGATCTATAGCGAGAACCGCCTATCACTAACTAAGTCCAATTAATTCCTTATATGAAATGGTGAAACATATTCTTAACATTTATATTAAATATAGCATATGAAATGTAAATATTTTAACCACAAACCATGAATGGAATAAAAATTTCACTTCCACAGTCAAACATAACTCATTCAATACAATATGGATGATTGTATTATAATAAATCAACCTCAATAAAGAATAAAATACACTAAATTATATTGACATAGATGGAAATAGTCATTTATACTATTTGATAGAAATATCCACTTTTTTCTTGAAAACAATAAAATGTCGCACTATTTATCAAAGAAGTCATTTAAAAAAGGATTGTAGAATTAAAGTGTCCCATACCACATTGAATTGTTTAAAAGGTATTTTAATTTCAAAACATTCATGTTCATATATATAAATACATAAAACTATTTTTAAAACATGGGCATTAATGATAATGATTTATAAGAATAAATATTTTGAAAAGTGAAAACAAAATTTTAGTTAAAGTGTTCATAACCCAATAAGAGACGCTTGAATACAATTAATTGAAGAATTAAATTAATAAATTCATTATAATATCATGAGAATAAAGGGATTCATGATATAATATGTCAATGGACAGTATATATAAAAGTTAATTGGTGTATAAAGACAAAGAGGTCTTAATGGAATGTAAATTGAGACGAAATACCATTTAAAGACCATATCCTTAGATTAAGGATAAATCAATGAAATAATTATGCGTGAAAAATATAAATACACTCAATATAATTGGATATTCAGAGTAAATAAATCAGATTACATTCACATATATTCTTGTAAAAAAAAACCAATAACTTGTATGTTTAAATCAATGAATGGAAATTGAGTTAATATTACCCTTAACAAGTTCATATCAATTGAATGTGAATTTATCAATGGAGTTATTATGTGTATCAGAGTTATATCCACAGAATGAGGAGTGGAAATTACTACATAAATAATCAATAGTGATTCCACACATAATCATGGAGTAAAACAATTAATGAAGTATTCGTAAAGCCCAATGAGTGGAAATTGAAATTTAAAATTCCCTTACTTATTTGGTAACTTACGAAACATAAACCCCATGAAATAATTATCATACAATGAAGATTTAAATACCCATAAATTAAATTATATTACATAAAGAATAAAATCATGGGTAGTACATACACCACACCAAAGGAAATAGTGGAAATATATCATGAATCTCACGATAAAAATAAGTGAGATGAAAACCCCTTACCACCTTGTAATAAATTGAGTCATAAGACAAAAATCTAATAACCACAAAATTAATCATATGAAACCATGAATATAAATATAATTCGGATAATATATATCAATTGGGAAAACAAAATAAACCAAATGCAATCAATAAATAGTGAATAATGGAAATCTTTTGAAATTAAAAGTGAGATAAGAATCCCCTTACCTGGTAATTTTCCTTAGTATATGGTTGGTTAACCTCATGTATAATGGTTAAATCATTGTTATTATATTATACAAGAACCAAATACATAAATATGATATCATATATGATTTTCTAATATTTCTTTGTTAATAATATTTCAATAGTATCATCGTTTCCGGTGTTAACTAAATTGTTTTTCCTTATATTCCTGGTTATGTATGCCATGTTTGTTATGGATATGATGTATTTTATTCATATAAATAATGATATTATGTTCGTCAACAATATTTTTAATCATAAAATGAAAATTATTTTTGAATTATTATGTGGGGGAATGAATCTCATCGCGTTCGTGGAGACGGTAATCCGTACGTACTCACTAGGGACAATATCATTATATTGTTGGTGAAATCATATGTAATTGGATGGTATATGTAACATCCCGAACCGACATACCATTCAACTCGGTAGCCGGACCGGTCGCCACATGGCCTCAAGCACATCTCCCCAAATGCAAGAGGCTGCCAACTAGTAGAGAGGGCCTAGGTGAGTCTGTGCGGAGACTATGCCCCCATTAACAAAGTATCACAGTGGAATTAAAAACATACAATAGCGGAAGAAGGTAACCAATAGACAACACATAGATAGCAGAAATAGATAACAAATAGAAAAATCTAACAAATACATAATGCTGCAAATGGTACAAGAGTTTATAAAACAACCAATGATGGTAAAAGTCAATATAGTATAGTAAAGTGTACGAAACACCAAAAAGAAACCAAAAAGTATCCCCGGTCACATCAAAAGCCTCAGCATGATCCTGTTTACACCTACTCCGAGAAGAAACTCAAGTTCCTGTACTAGGGCCTTTCCCCTTATCCATTCCTGAAATCATATAATCTTCTTAGGTCCAAAAACATGACCCAAATAGTGTGTGAGACAAAATCCCAATAGGCAACCACCAATGATCTGTGCTAATCTGTCAGTGAATATATAAAACAGGCAGTGTAATATGGAAAGCAGTAAACAAGGAAAACTAGCAAGACCGACCCAATCTTGTGATTTGGCTTGGCGTCGCCTCAAATATCCACTCCATTCATTAATCATTTCATTCAAGTGTTCAATAATTCCTTAAAACCATTCCTAGAATACTCAATTCAGAAACCAGACATCATTCAAGGATAAAATCCACCAACACCCTACAAGCCCATTCCGGGGAACCTCCTAGGTACCCATCCTCGCTCTAGGTGTGGTATAGTCCGTCATCTGAGCCCGTCCCCAGTATCCTATAAATACAATCCGGGTATTGCCGATGAAATATCATGCCATGTTGAGTCCATCCATGGCATCTCACGTGGGATCCATGATTTACTCGACATCACAGCAATAAGTCATGTATGAGTCCATCCATGGAAACTCGCATTGGTTCCATGATTCACCCATGACTTTGTTTCACATTTAAAAACAGCTCAAAATCCTTTAACTCGCGTGGGATAGCAATTCAAGAATTAACATACAAGGGTCAAGGGAAAAAACTAAATCCCATACCTGAAACCGTTTCAATTACAATTTCATTATATGGAAATTACATTCATATTCAATTCCATTTTTAACAACCCACAAGTGAAAGGAGAAACATGCCTCATAGGCATCCTGGGTCAAAAACCATAAAAGAGTCATTCAATGCAGCACACCCAAGTGGTGGTTCTTGTCAAAGGTATAAAACCTAACTCAAGCACATACCATCATATTCAGATTACCTGCAACATACGAGGTAATAACAGGGTTAAATTTCAGGTTCAAGAGGCACCCCAAAAGTGGGCATTTGGCACTCCGGCATATATAAACAGCATGACATTCAGCAAAAATCACGAGACCACATACCATAGGCTCATACTAGATAGCTCGTCTAGTATCAGGCTCTGATTCGTTTTGGTTTGGAAGAAATATGAAGAACAGACGAAGAACGAGAAATTAGGGCATATGAGCCTTAATCCAATCTGCATTCGTTTTAACCAAAAGAATCGAGAAGGGTTAAAAATTAATTGAGGAATTACCATTATGGATCTAACAAGATGAACGACATTCGAAATGTAGATCGGACGGAGGAGAAGGCTCAAATTCTCCGAAAGCCTCTTGAGAGCTCTTCCCCCTACTCTGCAGTTTGAAGAATAGGGTTAGGTTTAGGTTTTTATAAAAATTTAATCAATTTAATTAAAAATTTATTAAATTTCAAAACACAGTAGGTCGCACGATTTACCCACATGGCCTAACAAACCGTGTGGAGACTGTGCGGACCATCCTGCAAAGTAAGGGGCAACCGCACGGCCAAACTGCATGGTTTTCTCAAACCATGAACAAGCCATGCTCCAGCCTCTGCCAAGCCTGCACCAAGGTGCATGGTTTATCTAGGTCGTGCGCAGGCCGTGCGCAAACTATGTGCTAGGCCATTTCCAGCCTGAAACTTAGTTCTGGGCTCTGAAAAAGCCCCAGACACCTCTATAACTCCCTCAGTCAAGTTAGGCATCCACACTAGGCCTCAACAGAATATTTAAACTGAAAATAAAAGGATCTATACCTCGTACAAAAACCCGAGTTCTTACAATCTTCCACCATTATAACAATTTGTCCCCGAATTTCTCTCTAAAGTGTGGTCAAGATTCATCTGCGAACATCTCATACCATTGAGCATGTACATCAGCCTCCCACTCCCATGTCTCATCCTATAAATGGTCGTGCTTCTATTACAACTGTACTAGAGGGACTTACCGGCCTCGGAGACCCTTCATACTCCAATCAACGATACAAATCAGATGCTCCTCAAAGGATGCATCTTCCTGAAGCTCGACCTCCTCAGGATGGAATGTATGAGACGGGTCTGAATAGTATCGACGTAACTGAGAATCATGGAACACGTCATGCATAGCTCGGTACCTCTGAGGTAACAGAAACCGATAGGCTACCGGCCCAACCCTCTCCAGAATCTCAAAAGGCATAACATATCTCGGTGATAGCTTACCCTATCTTCTGATCCACCTTTGTCCCAGCCTCGGTGAAACACACAATAAAACCGGATCCCTGACCTCAAACTCTAGGGGTCATCTGCGGCGATCAGCATATGACTTCTGAAGAGACTATGCAGTATCCATCTGCTTCTGTATCAACCTGACCTGTTCAGAAGTCTTATGAACAAGACACGGTCCCAGTAAAGCTGCCTCGCCTACCTCTAACCAGCACAGGGGTGATCGGCATGTCCTACCATATAAATCCTTGTACGGTGCCATCTGTATAGTCGCCTGATAACTGTTTTTATAGGTGAACTCAACTAGGGTAATATGCCTCTCCCATGAGCTCCCAAAATCCCAGATGCATGCTCGCAGCATGTCCTCAAGAACGTGTATCGTACGCTTTGATTGGCCATTAGTTTGAGGGTGCTATGCTGTGCTCAGGAGCACCTGTGTACCCATCGCCATCTAAAGACTCTACTAGAAACGTGAGGCAAAACGAGCATCCCTTTCTGAAACAATGGTGCGAGGGACCCCGTGGAGACATACTATCTTCCGGATATACAGCCTTCCTAGCTCATCCACATTTAAGGTCTCCTTGATTGGCAAGAAATGAGAAACCTTCGTGAGCCTATCAACCACAACCCACACAACATCGTTACCTCGAGGTGACCTCGGCAACCCGGTCATGAAATCCATCGCAACATCAACCCATTTCTACTCTGGGATAGGTAACTTCTATAAAATCCCAGCGGGCCGCTGGTGTTCCGCCTTCACCTACTGACAGGTGGAACATCTCGTGATGTAACTTGCCACTTTCTTCTTCATACCCGGTGACCAGTACTGTCGGCGCAAGTCACGATACATATTAGTGACTCTGGGATGAACAACCCAAACCAAAGCATAAAACCCCCACATCAGCTCCTCTCTAATATCCACTGGAAACCATACGCGTCCATGGATATGAGTAAATTCATCCTCGCCTATCGTCTAACCAGGAGGAGGCTCCGCACCTAACACACCTTCCCGTAGAACTAGGCCTTCTGAATCTGATATATGTCTCATCTTTACTCTATCCAAGATGGTAGAAGTCACTGCTAATGATGATAGAAAAGACTTCCATTGTCAATTATGCACATCAAGATGCATCTCATAGAACAAGGACATAATCTTCCATTCATTTCTATCCTATTGCACAGCCTGTATTTGAGTGGCCTCAGCTGTTGAGATCCGTACGCCACAACTCTGTCACCCTGCATCAACACTGCACCCAACCCAATACCTGATGCGTCATAATAGACCGTGTAACTCTTGACCTATTCTGGCAGTATCAGGACTATTGTTGATGTCAACCTTCCTTTCAACTCCTAAAATGCTGCTTCACAAGCAAATGTCCATACAAATATCCTGCCCTTCTTAGTCAAGCCTGTCAACGGCACTTCTAGGCATGATAAATCCTGTATGAAATGATGATAATAACTATCAAGCCCCCAGATACTCCATATGTCAGAGAAATTCTTGGGTTGTTCCCCAGAAACCACAGCTATAACCTTCTCTGTGTCTACAGACACTCCTGTCTCAGAGATAACGTGGCCGAAGAAGTGAATTTCATCCATCCAAAAGTGGCACTTAGTAAGCTTTTAATATAGCTGATGCTCTCTTTGTGTATTTAGGATGATCTCAAAATGATTGGGATGGTCATTTATATTTCGAGAATACACCAAAATATCTTCCACAAAAACCAGGATGAACGATTCCATGTAAGGATGGAACACGCGATTCATCAAAGCCATGAAAACCGCTGGCGCATTAGTGAGACCGAACGGCATAACCAGATACTCATATAAACCATACCTGCTACAAAAAGCTGTTTGAGGTATGTCTATAGGTCGAACACGCACCTGGTGATACCCTGACCTCAAATCAATTTTCGAGAACACCCTAGGTCCTCGAAGCCGATCAAACATGTCATCTATCTACGGAAAGGGATATCGGTTATTAACCGTTAGTTCAGTTTTCGATAGTCCACACATAGCCTAAGAGATTCGTCCACCTTTTTCGCAAAAATGACCGGAAAACCCCAATGAAATGTACTTGGTCGAATAAACCCCTTTTCCTCCAAATCCTCGAGTTGTTTCTTACGATCTTGAAACTCCGTCATAGCCATCCTGTAAGGAGGAATGGATACTGGTGCAGCTCCTGGCACTAGCACAATGGAGATTTCCACCTCTCTCTTAGGAGGTAAACCTGAAAAGTCATCAGGAAAAACATCATTGAAGTGCTCAACTACCGGAGGAAGGTCCGTTTGACTCACTACCTGATCATCCAGAAAAAAACTAGCGATCTCAGCTGTCATCCCATCCAGACCACGACGGTCTGGTCCAGCTCGGCTTGCCTGGAGATCCCACTCGCCCTTAACAGTATACATTTCACCCTCTGGTGATGTGAAAATCACCCTCTGGCGGTTACAATCAATGTAGGATCGGTAAGCTACTAGCCAGTCCATACCGAGAATGAAATCAAAACCTTTCATTTCGAGAACATAATGATCCCAGCTGAAGTGACACCCCCCTACTTCAACGGGGAACCCTCTGCACTAACGTACAACCTCTGCCCTAACTCCTAGTGGTGTGTCTAGCGTCAAGATGCCATTAGAAGACAACACAACTAGCCCAAGGATTTTCACTATAGGTGCAGATATAAAATTGTGTGATTCACTTATATCAATGAGGGTAGATGAAATAAAAGATGCTACTAAGATTGTACCTCTCACCATAGACGGTCCTGCTCCCTGATCCTCGGAAGTAGGTTGCACTGAATACATCTAGCCTGAACCACGACCCTGTGATACAACCTCACTACCTGGAGCTGGCCCGCTCTGACGTCTCGGTGTAAATTGTGCCCGGATACCTCTTCCACGACCACTACCTCAGCCTGATCGTCTAGCCGCACCCCAACTCTCTGTCTGATGAGAAGCTGCCGACCATGCTCATGCATTTGGAGTTGGTGCGGACCCTCTGTAACACCACGACCCCACTAGGCTGGAGCAGGTGCATTACTTGTGATATTGGAATGATTATAAGGAATGAAAATCCTGAAGGAATGATCAGTTTAGTAGTCTTGAAGATACTAGATAAATTTATTTAACATAAATTACATCGGATAAGGTTACAAGATACAATCCATAATGAAAAAAAAAACGGCATACACTAGCACTCAATAAATGACCTCCTCTTCATAACATGTTTAAGGTAATCAATGAAAGGGGTGAGATGAAACGCTCATTAAGGGTTACAAATAGAGGAAGCCTGAGTAAAATCATAAATGAATCATAATCAATCTGACATAATCAAAATGGCATAGTGAATAAATGAACAACTAATGCCATTAATAACTTGAGAATGAAACGACATCCATAGATTTTGTCAAAGTGAAAACATCATGGATAATAATAATAACCAATAATGAATAAAGAGAATTATTATTAGTTGGATGTCATGTATCTGGAACATGAACCATAATACCGTAAAAACGGTTTTGTTCTATGGGTAGAAACACGTCTGATTTTTGGAAACAAACTCGAAGGGTCTGTCGCCACACTGTTTTGTCTCGTGAGACCTACCGATTCATCGAGGGGCTGTAGTGGGCCCCACACACCACTACATCCAAATAATTCTTTATAAAATGATTAAATACATCTGCAATATTCCTTTTCAATATTCGTATAGAGTATAGAATACGGATTCATCAATAACATCCCAAATATACACTGTATGTGAAATGGTATACGGTTTAGACAATAAACATATCCATGACATGAGATTATGGATAAATAATAGAAATATAAATTCAAATTTAAAGTGATATAAAATTGGAAGTAGGTACACCACATAAGAATTATTAGTTTAACAATACAAATTTTCCACAATAAAGGGGATATTCTTGATCAAAAGTGCGAGAGAGGATCCCTTACCTTATGCTTGAAGCTGTTCTTGTCTTGTTTTCAAAAACTGGAATAAACAAATTAGGATTATTAATTCATAAATCCAGAACCTATTTTATATTTAATTGATGTGGTATAACCTTATTATGTTCATTAATGGCCTCTTTGATGTGTTTAATAGAATAAATCTTATTGTTTTGGAAGCATTTTCTTACTTTGTTTCATGATTTGTTTACTTCTATTCATGAATGGAAGTTGGTTTGAAATATGGATAAACATCCAGAATTGTTAATATAAATTACTAGTGACATTAAAGATATATAAATGATCTTATAATGATTCTGGTTATATACCATGAGGGTGACTCATTCGATGAGTTAAAAATAAACATTTGAATTTGGCTTGGCAGTTTTTGTGCTCAATAAACTTGTTTGGTATTATTATTCCATTTTATGAACATATAAAGCTTCCAGAATGTTAATCAAGACAAAAATCATATATTATGACTTTTTTCAACCATATATTTGGTTTCATGACCAGAATTGAAATAATTAATTGAAATTGAAATTACATATTCCACGATGTCGGTAATTCGACAGATCACGGACAATGTTTTAATTCCTTAAAAAAGTGGGAGAGAAGAAGAATAATGATGACTAATTTTCCATAAACATTAGAACATCCAGAAAATACAAGATTATGGAGCTTACAAGTCTCTTGGTTAAGATGAGGTGAGGAAATAAGAATAAAATAAAGGAATCTTAAAATGAATGAAAACGTGATAACTTTCTCAGGAAAATTCGGCAACCTATCGGCATCTTTTAAAATTTCATAAAAATAGTCTGATGAGAGGAATGGAATATCTCATCATTCCAACATAATATGGACAGTAAGAGGAAATATTTAATGAAATATATTAACACAATCCAATGGGAATGGAAAAGAATAACATAAAATGAAAGAAAAGAATGAAAATAAAAGAGGTTGTTTACCTCTTTGTCTCTTCTCCGTGAGATCCTTCTTAAGGGATTTGGTTTTGGTCTTTTGGGGAGGCCAAAGCCTTCTGGACGTGGGGGAGGAGGTTGGTAAGGTATTTGGACAGAATTTGGAGAAGGAACAAGGCTTGAGAGGAGTGAATGGAAGGGGGTTAGAGGGGTTTTTTATAGTGGAGGAGAGATGGGATTTCTTAATATAAAACTCATTAATTTATTATTTATCCTCAAGATAAGGAATAATGAGTATTACATGACCAATAATAGTAAATGGGTCATGTGAATTCGAACCAATTGGGCTTACATCAGCAGAGGATCATCGATGACTCAATTAATCCATTATTTAGCATATATTGTAAATTATCGGATTCTACTATTCATCAAAAATTCAAGTATTTCAGAAAAATCCCAAAAATTCACCCTAACCATTTTTCAACATATAGAATCCAAAAATGAAGTCCATTTTTAAAAAATAATTCTCTAATTATGATTATTTTAATATTTAATTATAATTATAATATATTATCAAAACTAGTTTTAAATCATTCGTTAACTCATTCTAAAATGAAGGTATATCGTGCTTCCAACTTGAATATTATATTTATACCACAATAGGGTAGGTTACTATTCATTAGGTTATATCACTATTCATAAGGGTAGTTTACTATTCATTAGGGTAGGTTACTATTCTCCAATAATTATTTTTGTTTTATAAGTCTCCAAAAAACATCTTGAACACAACCGTATATGCCGGATTTTTAAAATTTAAATCACAGAGCTGGTAAATTTATGTTTAGTGGCTAAGTTATGGCTATATCCTATATGTAACCATTTCTTGTTCCATAGGGCTCAGTGATTCATGAAATATATGCTACCTAATGAATAGATTGTATTTAAGAGAAACATACCATAAAATGTTTGGGGTGCTACATTATTCCCTCCTTCGGGAATTTCATCCTCAAAATTTTTATTTATAAAGTCCACAAAAAAGATGTGGGTGATTCTTTTTCATAACATCCTCAGGTTCCCATGTTACTTCCTCCATATTCTGGTTTCTCCAAAGAACATTCACTAGGTGAGTTTTCCGATTTCTCAATACCTATTCCCTTGTGTCAAGAATCCCAATAGGCTTTTCACAATATGATAAATCATGTTCCAGTTCAATTTCTTAATATGTGAGAACATGAGTTGGTTCTATCATGTATTTCTTTAAAAATGAAACACGGAACACATCCTGAACCCTGTAGAGATTTTGCAGCATCTCTAGACGGTAAGCTACACCTCCGATTCTTTCCAGAATTTTAAATGGCCCAGTGTACCTAGGGCTGAGTTTCCCTTTCTTACCGAACCTTAGGACACCCTTCCATGGAGTTACTTTTAAAAAGACATGATCTCCCACCTGGAATTCCAAATACTTTCTCAGATTGTCATCATAACTCTTCTTCCTACTTTGGGATGCCTTAATATGGGCTTGAATTTTCTTCACCTTTTCCGTGGTATCTTCAATAAGTTTCGGGCCTATAAGTTTCCTCTCACTAACTTCATCCCAACAAGATGGAGTTCGACACCTCTTTCCATATAATTCTTCATACGGAGCCATTTGAATACTAGAATGGAAACTATTATTGTCGTAAAATTCCACCAATGGTAAGTATTGTTCCCACATACCTTGGATGTCAAGAGACCATGAACTCAGCATGTCTTCTAATGTTTGAATAGTCCTTTCAGACTGTCCATCGGTTTGGGGGTGATAAGCAGTACTTATACAAAGCTCAGTATTCAATGATTTCTGGAGACTTTTCCAGAACATTAATGTAAACTAGGGATCGCGATCGGATACAATTGATAGAGGTTCACCATGAAGTATTACAACTTCATTAATATACAGCCTTTCCAGGCGCTCGAGTGGAAAATCCTCTTGTATAGGAAGGAAATGTGCTAATTTTGTGAAACGATCAACAATTACCCATATTGCATCATTCCTTCTAGGTTTCCTCGGTAGTCTAGTGATAAAATCCATCATAATGTTATCCCACTTCCACATAGGAATAGGTAGAGGTTTCATAACTCCTTTGGGATGTTTTATCTCTACCTTCACTTGTTGACAAACTAGACACCTTGACACATAGTCATCAATTTCCTGCTTCATATTATCCCACCTGAAATATTCCGTCATATCTCTATACATCTAGGTGTTACCCATGTGTATAGGGAAATTTGTGATATGGGCATCATCTAATAGTTCCCTTTTTATATCAGGTACTGATGGAACACATAAACTCTTCCCAAACTTTAGAACACCTTCTTCATACATGAAGTCAGCCAGTCATCCATCCTTAACTGCATTAATTTACTTTTACAGATTCTCATCATCAGATTGATAAATTTTTATCTCTTCAAGTAAAGATGGGTTAACAATCATTTGAAATAGGACTGATGTTTCCCCTTACTTAACAATTCCCATACCCATCTTCAGTAGATCCATAAACATAGGATCTCTTTCAATCCTCAGTTGAGTCAGAAGGCCATGAGCTTTCCTGCTTAATGCATCTGCCACCTTATTCGCCTTTCCAGGGTGGTAGTGTATTGAAAAATCGTGATCTTTGAGTAACTCTATCCATCTTCTTTTCCTCATATTGAGTTATTTTTGTGTGAACAAATATTTCAAACTCTTTTGGTCCATATAAACCTCATATCTCTCTCTGTAGAGATAATGCCTCCATATTTTCAGAGTAAAGATTACAGCTGATAACTCAAGATTATGAGTTGGATAATTTTTCTCATGAGTCTTCAACTGTCTTGATGCATAAGCAACAACTTTAACGTTTTTCATAAGGACGCAACCTAGCCCATTCATTGATGCATCACAGTATATCAAAAACCCATCACTTTCAGATGGAAGAGTCAAAATTGGAACATTGACTAGTATTCTTTTCAATTCTTCGAAGTATTTTGTACACTCTTTTGTCCACACAAACTTTACTCTTTTTCGTGTGAGCATGGTTAGTGGGTTAGCCGGTCGGGCATAATTCTGAATGAAACGCAAGTAGTAACCTACTAAGACAATAAAACTGTGTACCTTAGTTATGTTTGTTGGCGTCGGTGATTCTTAGATTGCCTTTGTCTTTGTAGGATCAACTATGATTCCATCCTTAGAGACAATATGGCCTTGAAAAGAAACTGACTAAAGCTATAATTCGCACTTGCTAAACTTGCCATATAATTGATTTCTTCTCAGAGTTTTCAGAATAGTTCGCAAATGATCCTCATGGTATTCATAGCTTTTTGAGTATACCAAGATATCATCGATGAATACCACAACAAAGTTATGAAGATATTCCTTGAAGACTCTATTCATTAAATCCATGAAAATAGAGGGTGAATTTGTCAGTCCAAAAGGCATCACTGTAAACTCGTAATTCCCATTCCTTGTTTGAAATGATGTCTTCAGAATATCTTCCTTCCTGTCATGTAGTTGATGATATCTAGATTGAAGGTCAATATTTGAAAAGTATTGAGCTCCACGATGTTAGTCAAATAAATCATCAATCCGGGGTAGAGGATAATTATTCTTTATTATAATAGAATTTATTTCCCAGCAATCAATGCAAAGCCTCATAGATCCATCTTTCTTCTTTACAAACAAGATCGGGGCTCCCCATGGAGAAACACTAGGTCGAATAAATCCTTTGTCACTCAAATAT
This sequence comes from Viscum album, assembly GCA_963277665.1. Lineage (NCBI taxonomy): Eukaryota > Viridiplantae > Streptophyta > Magnoliopsida > Santalales > Viscaceae > Viscum > Viscum album. The sequence goes on along the minus strand of OY728131.1, from coordinate 1,776,861,670 downwards.
TCTAGTTTATTCTTCTACTCCACTAACTCCAAAGTGGCCATTCTATATGGGGTCTTTGATATAGGTATTCCATCATGAATTAAATCAATAGAGAACTCAACTTCCCACTCTGGAGGATGTCTAGGAAAAATCCTCTGGAAATACATCAATGCACTCTTGCACTATGTGCACATCTTCAATTTGAAGATTTCATTCCTCTCCCATAGATGTTGGTTTATCTTCCTCTCCAAGTATTGCATTCAGTAGAGCTACTGGGGGTGGTTCTCGATAAGAATCAGATGGTGATGTTTCTTCCCTAAAGATAAGGGATTCTACACCATTTTCAAAAAAAATTAACTTCTTTATTCTTACAATAAATTATCGCATCATAATTTGATAGCCAATCCATGCAGAGAATTATATCAAATTCAGTCACTGTTATGATGACATGGTTAGAAATTAAAGCACGTTTTGGTGACTGGAGGGGGACTGGTCGACAATCATTTGTTGCAATGATACATCCCCTGGGAGTTTTGACTGATAACTCGTTTATTAAGTCAAATTGAACATATCTAATTTTTTTGGCAAATGTAGAAGATATAAATGATTGTGATGATCCAGAATAAAATGAGGGGTTGGCTATGTTTGAGGAAAAAATTAATGTACCTGCCACCACATCATTAGGGACTTCAACCTCCATAGTTGTAATCTCATAATCTCTCCCTTGATCTCTTGGAATTTTCTATGTCATGTTTCCTTGGTGTTTAGGACACTCATTTTCATAGTGTCCCATCTCTCTGCAATTGTAGCATTGAACATCATTGAATATTTTCTTCCCCTTGCATTCATCCGATCGATGACCCTTTCCGCCACAGTTATAGCAGACTCACAAGCCTTTCAAGCATTTCCCAAGATGATTCATTCCATAGTTCTCACATAATGGGAAACTATTCGTTCCCTTGCTCTTATTTAGTGGTACTCCTTTTCCTTTGTTATCCTTGTACCGCTTCTTATCTTGTTTTCCATTGAAAATATTTTTGCAAGAAAATTACCTCTTTGTTTTGATGGCACTTAATATAATTCCATCATATGATGAAAATGTTTGAGAAGCCAGTTCCCTCTGAAGAATTGTCTTAAGACCTTCAAAGAAACGATCAATCTTGTCTGCCGAGTCATGTATGTAATCTACGGCAAACCTGGCCAGCCTTGTAAAAGTAGCCTCATACTCTGCAACACTGTCCTATTCCTTTTGTTTCAAGCTAAGGAATTCCCTCTTCATTTCAGTTCATTGCTCACGAGGGAAATATTTCTCAAAGAATATTTCCTTAAAAGTCCTCCACTCCATATATTCTATTTCTTCTGCTTCAATGGTGTTCTAAATCAGGGACCACCATTGGTCAGCATCACCCTTGCGACAATATACTACCAGTACCACCTTCTCATTCTCACTAAATCTTAATGCCATGAATATCATCTCAAGTGACTTGATCCACTGCTCAGATACCACTAGATTAGTTGTCCCACTGAAAGATGGGGGCTTCTGCCACATGAAATGATCCAACACAGGTGGGTAATGGTTATTCGTTACAACTTGAGTATGTTGTCCCAATATAGTCATGATCTAATATTCTCCAACATTGACTGTGTTGACTTTCTCAGTAGGGAGATCCCAACATTTCCCACGAGAATTGATTCCCCTTCTTCCATTAGAAGCCATTGTTAAATAATGGTATACACTAGATTAGTTTATGAATCTCAAATAGAATAGCACTTAACATAGATTGAAAATCAATGCATAGCTAACCTTATAAATATGGTTCCTCTATGGAAAAATTTACATTAACACTTTCAAAATAGCTTGTAAAGAAAACATGAATTATCCTAAGCATAACCCCTGGGAGTGTCATAACCAAGAGTGCAGCTAGGCCCATTTTCGTGCACCAGTTCCCATTCGAGTCTAGCTCAAAGCGGTGTTTTTGGGTTTTACCCCTAGATACATATGTGTCAGAGCAGCCTCTACCTGCTCGTATCCAGACAAGGATGTATTGCTTAAAATATCCACATAATATATTCCTTACCAAAATACCAGTATATTCTTTTACATTTATCCTCAAATACTACCTTAGGGATTTGTTCCCTACTATAAATTTCCTACTCTAGTTTCCAAGTATCCTACTAAGATTCCTCTGATACAAACTGTAACACCCCGACCCCGCTAGGCTGGAGCCGTTGCATTACTTTTGATATTGGAATGGTTAGATGGAATGAAAATCCCGAAGGAACGATCAGTTTAGTAGTCGTGAAGAAACTAGATACATTTATTTGACATAAATTACATTGGATAAGGTTACAAGATAAAATCCATAATGAAAAACAAAAATTGCATCCACTAGCACTTAATAAATGACCTCCTCTTCATAACCTGTTGAAGGTAAACAATGAAAGGGGTGAGCTCAAACACTCAGTAAGGGATAAAAATAGCGGAAGCATGAGTACAATAATAAGTGAGTCATAATCAATCAGACATAATCAAAATGGCATAGTGAATAAATGAACAACTAATGCCATTAAAAACCTAAGAATGAAACTACATCCATAGATTTTGTTATAGTGAAAACCTCATGGATAATAATAATAACCAATAATGAATAAAGAGAATGATTATTAGTTGGATGTCATGTATCTGTCACATGAACCATAATATCGTAAAATGGTTTCATTATATGGGTAGAAACTCGTCTGATTTTTGGAAACAAACTCGAAGGGTCTGTCGCCAAACTGTTTTGTCTCATGAGACCTACCGATGCATCGAGGGGATGTAGTGGGCCCCACCCACCTCTATATCCAAATAATTATTTATAAAAAGATTCAATACAAGAGAAATATGCCTTTTCAATATCCTTATAGAGTATAGAATATGGATTCATCAATAACATCCTATATATACGCCGTATGTGAAATGGTATACGGTTTAAACAATAAACATATCCAAGACATGAGATTATGGATATTTAATAGAAATATAATTTCAAATGGAAAGTGATTTGAAATGGGAAGTAGGTACACCACATAAGGATTATTAGGTTCACAATACGAAGTTGTCACAACAAAGGGGATATTCATGATCAAATGTGAGAGAGAAGATCTCTTACCTTATGCTTGAAGGTGTTCTTGTCTTGTTTTAAAAGACATGAATAAAAAAATTAGGATTATTAATTAATAAATCCAGAACCTATTATATATTTAATTGATATGGGATAACCTTATTATGTTCATTAATGGCCTCTTTGATGTGTTTAAGAGATTAAGTCTTATTGTTTCGGAAGCATTTTCTTACTTGGTTTCATGAATTGTTTACTTGTATTCATGAATAGAAGTTGGTTTGAAAAATGGTTAAACATCCAGAATTGTTAATATAAATTACTAGTGACATTAAATAGATATAAAAGATCTTATAATGACTCTGGTTATATAACATGAGGGTGACTCATTCGATGAGTTAAAAATAAACGCTTGAATTTGGCTTGGCAGTTTTTGTGATCAATAAACTTGTTTTCTATTATTATTCCATATTATGAACGTCTAAAGATTACAGAATGTTAATCAACATAAAATATATATATTATGACCTTGTTCAACCATATATTTTGTTTCATGACCAGACTTGAAATAATTAATGGAAGTTGAAGTTACATCGTCCACGATGTCAGTAATTCGACACATCACAGACAATGTTTTTATTCCTTAAATAAGTGGGAGAGGAGAAGAATAATGATGATGAATTTTACATAAACATTAGAACATCCAGAAAATACAATATTCTGGACCTTACACTCCTCTTGTTTAAGATGAGGTGAGGAAATCAGAATAAAATAAAGGAATCTTAAAAGGAATGAAAACTTGATAAATTTCTCATGAAAATTCGACAGCCTAACGGCATCTATTAAAATTTCATAAAAATAGTTTTATGAGAGGAATGGAATATCTCATAATTAATATATAATATGGAAATTGAGGGGGAATATTTAATGAAATATCCCAACACAAGCCAAAGGGAAAGGAAGAGAATAACATAAAATGAAAGAAAAGAATGAATATAAAAGAGCTTGTTTACCTCTTGATCTCTTCTCCTTGAGATCCTTCTTAAGGGCTTTAGTTTTGGTCTTTTGGTGAGACCAAATATTTATAGACATGGGGGAGGATGTTGGGAAGGTATTTGGACAGAATTTGGATAAGGAACAAGGCTTGAGAGGAGTGAATGGATGGGGGTGAGAGGGGGTTTTTATAGTGTAGGAGAGAGGGGATTTTTTAATATAAATCTCATTAAATTATTATTTCTCCTCAAGACAATGAACAGTGAGTATTCCATGACCAAGAATAGTAAATGGGTCATATAAATTAGAACCAAGTGGGCTTACATCAGCAGAGCATTAGTGATGACTCAATTAATCCATTATTTAGCATTTATTGTAAATTATCGGATTCTACTATTCATAAAAAAATCAAGTATTTCAGAAAAATCCCAAAAATTCACCCTAACAATTTTTCGACATGCAGAATCCTAAAATGAAGTCCATTTTTAAAAATTAATTTCTAAATATGATTATTTTAATATTTAATTAAACTTATAATTTATTATCAAAACCAGTTTCAAAACATTCATTAACTCATTCTAAAATATAGATATATTGTGCTTCCAACTTGAATATCATATTTATACCACTATAGGGTAGATTACTATTCATTAGGGTATATCACTATTCATAAGGGTACGTTACTATTCATTAGGGTAGGTTACTATTCACGAAAAATTATTTTTTCTTTATTAGACTCCAAAAAACATCTTGAACACAACCGTGTATTCCGGATTTTTAAAATTCAAATCACAGAGCTGGTAAATTTAAGTTTAGTGTCTAAGTTATGGCTATCTCATATAATTAACCATGTTTTTTCATAGGGATCAGTGATTCCTGAAATATATTCTACCTAATGAATATAGTGTATTTAAGATAAAATTACCATAAAATGTTTGGGGTGCTACACCCTCTATCGTTGGCTGCTGCTGGAAACGTTCTACAAAAATGTTGAAGATGACCCATCTTGCCACATGACTGGTACTTGAATGGGTCCCTCAGACATTGTGGATTTGTGTGTCCCAGACTACCGCACTGGTAGCACCTCAGATTGCTAGTCGAAGATAGGTTTTGACTGCTAGAATCACCATGTGGAAGCTCCATACGACGCTTCCTACTAACAGTCACTACAGTACCTGATCTCGATACCGAACCGCTCTGGCTCGCACCTCCAGCCTCTCTCAGGTTACGTTCTATGATTAGTGTCTGGATCACAATTCTATAAATGGAAGTAAACCTGAAGATATTTACCTGAGATCAGAAGTCATATCTCAGGCCATCCTCAGAATGCCTGGCCCTCGATGACTCATCGCCCATCAGGATAGGTGTGAAGCATTGAAGCTTAGTAAAACGGGTCGAGTATTCCATCACTGATAACAAGCCCTATTCCAGATGCAAGAACTCATAGGCTCGATCGGCCCTCGGAGTCTCAGGATAAAATAAATCATAGAACGCCATATGAAACTCTATCCAAGACATCTCTTGATGATGATCCGACTAGGTGATTATGTCCCACCACCTCTTGGCGGAGTCATGCAACATGTACGTAGCGAGCATGACCCTCCTCTCCGGAGGTGTCTTTAAATGTTCAAATATAGCAGGTATCGCCCTTAACCATGACTCTGCAGCCTGTGGCCCACCATCCCTTGAAAACATAGGCAGATGCTCCTGTTGAAACTCACGCGTCAACTCTGCCATTGTCGAGGCAGGTTGTGGTGCTCCCTGAATGGTCTGCATAAAATGAAACAATATCTCATGGAACTGTGCCTCAGCACCTATGTCCGGTATAACCTCTGGTTCTACAGCTGGCACAACTGGAGTTTCCTCTAGTATCCCATGGCCTACCATCTACGGAACGTGGTCGTCACCGCTCTCCCGACGTATGACTGGAGGTCATCGTGGTGGCATGACTCTGCAATGCCAAAGACACACCTCAGTTCAATATTTTTAATGAGATTCAAAACTCACGAGCACAAGAACTAGGATAGGACAGGTCAAGACCTTCCTAAAAACCATGTCAACCCATAGCCTACTTCTAAATCCAGGACATGCTAAGGAATAGTCACCAAAATCCACTAGATTCACTACCTCTTGCCCACTCAGAAGTCGGGTTTAAGTCAGGCTCTATTTCTAACATTCGATCTTCTAACATACCCTTGTTCAAAAGCATTAACCAATGGTCCACCAGGTTCTGATCCCTGAGGGCCCATAACACCTCATGAATAAAAATTTGATTCCCATATAACCATCCAATTCAATTTCATTTAGCATTTACATCCCATTAGTGCATCATTTCCCAATCCATAAGGGCCCATACTCCTTATTAATTGAATGATGATGTCACTCTTCATTCATTTCACCCAATATAACACAACAGTAGGCACACCTATCAATAAACTATCAAAACAACATGCAATAGCTATCCTTACACCTGTCAAAACAGCATGCAACATCTAATGCATCCTAGATAGCATGGCATAATGCATGACATGTGATTCCTATCAAGGTGACTATATGATGTATGATATGGAAAACCATCATCTCCTTGGGTTGCAATGAAATATAACCCACAATAATATCAATATTATCAGCAAAAACGAATTGTGTCACCAAACAGGGAAATCAGAACAACCGTAATAATTAAATACAGAAACAAAATTCCATACGAGGAAACTTGGCTTTTCCCTGTATGTGGGTTTGCAACTCCCGGGCACAGTTTATTACCAAAGTCCCTTCCCTTCCTACTCATGTCTATAGTCACCAAATAGTATGTAAATTCGAAAAGGAAAAATCCTCTGATACTATTCATGTTCCTGTCTATAGTCACCAAACACTTTTATATCCCCTAGCCTATTCCTACAGGTTAATCATAATATACTTTTTTCATCCTGGGAAATATAATACATAAAAAAGAGGTGAGCTCAGATGCTCAGTAAGGACAACAATATAGCAGAAACTGTCATAAAAAAGAGCAAATATTTAAGGCAATGTATATGACTAGAATATAAGCCTTTTAAGCATAAACTTCAACATAATATGGAAAAGATAAATCCAATAATTCCATTTACTTATTCGGATGGATATTCTACTAGTCGAATAATCACATGTAATATCAATATAAAATTTCATAATGATGAAATGCATAATACCAGACTTCATTACCACATAGACAAGGCCTTGTGCCAAGACTAAAAATACGATTTTGTCAACGCCTTGGACCAAGACACTAGTTTGTCTCATTAGACCTACAGATACATCGTAGAGCTATAGCAGGATCCACCCATCACTAACTAAGTCCAATGCATTCCTCATATAAAATGGTGAAACATAATCTAAACATTCATATTAAATCTAGCATATGAAATGTCAATATTTTAAACACAACCCATGAATGGCATAAAAATAGCACATCCATAGTCAAACATAACTCATTCAATACAATATGGATGATTGTATTATAATAAATCAACCTCAATAAAAAATAAAATACTCTAAATTATATTGACATAGATGGAAATATTCATCTAAACTATTTGAGAGAAATATCTCGTTTTTATTGAAAACATTTAAATGTCAGCCTATTTATCAAAGAAGTCATTTAAAAAAAGATTTTTGAATAAAAGTGTCCCATACCACATTGAAATCCTTAAAAGGTATTTTAATTTCAAAAAATTCTTGTCCATATAGATAAATACTTAAAAACATTTTTAAAACATGTACATTAATGAGAATGATTTATATGAATAAATATTTTTAATATTTAAAACAATATTTTAGTTAAAGTGTTCATAACCCAATAAGAGATGCTTGAATACAAGTAATTGAAGAATTAAATTAATAAATTCATTATAATATCATGAGAATAAAGGGATTCATGATATAATATGTCAATGGACAGTATATATAAAAGTTAATTGTTGTATAAAGACAAAGAGGTCTTAATGAAATGAAAATTGAGACAAAATACCATTTAAAGACCATATCCTTAGATTAACGATAAATCAATGAAATAATTATGTGTCAAAAATATAAATACACTTAATATAATTAGATATTGAGATTAAATCAATCAGATTACATTTACACATATTCTTGTAAAAACAAAACCAATAACTTGTATGTTTAAATCAATGAATGGAAATTGAGTTAAGATTACCCTTAACAAGTTCATATCAATTGAATGTGAATTTATCAATGGAGTGATTATGTGTATCAGAGTTATATCCATAGAATGGGGAGTGGAAATTACTACATAAATAATCAATGGGGATTCCACACATAATCATGGAGTAAAACAATCAATGAAGTATGCGTAAATCCCTATGAGTGGAAATTGAAATTTAAAATTCCCTTACTGATTTGGTAACTTACGAAACATAAACCCCATGAAATAAGTATCATACAATGAAGATGTAAATACCCATAAATTAAATTATATTTCATAAAGAATAAAATCATGGGCAGTATATACACCACACAAAAGCAAATACTGGAAATATATCATGAATCTCATGAGAAAAAGATGTGAGATGAAAACCCCTTACCACATTGTAATAAAATGAGTCATAAGAAAAAAAGTTAATAACCACCAAATGAATCATATAATACCATGAATATAAATAGAATCATGATACTATATATCAAATGGAAAAAAAACCAAATGCAAACAATAAATGGTGAATAATGGAAATATCTTGAAATTAAAAGTGAGATAAGAAGCCCCTTACCTTATACTTTCCCTTAGTATGGAGTTTGTTAACCATCTGTATAATTGTTAAATCATTATTATTATATTATAAATGAACCGAATACATAAATATGATATTATATATGATTTTATAATATTGATTTGTTAATAATATTTCAGTTGTATCATCGTTTCGGGTGTTAACTGAATCGTTTTCCATTATATTCCTGGTTATGTAAGCCATGTTTATTATGGATATGATGTATTTTATTCATATAAATAATGATATTATGTTCATCAATGATTTTTTTAATCATAAAATGAAAACTCTTCTGAATTATTATGATGGGGAATGAATCTCATCGCATTCGTGGAGACGATAATCCGTACGTATGCACTAGAGACAATATAATTATGTTGATGGTGGAATCGTATGTAATTGGATGTTTTATGTAACGTCCCGACACGAATTACCATTAAAATCGGTAGCTGGACCGGTCACCACAAGGCCTTAAGCGCATCTCCCGAAATGCCAGAGGCTGCCGACTAGCAGCGAGGGCCTAGGTGATTCCGTGCGGAGACTATGCCCTCATTACCAAAGTATCACAGTGGAATTAAAAACATAAAATAGAAGAGTAAGGTAACTAGTAGAAAACACATAGACAACAGAAATAGATAACAAATAGAAAGATCTAACATATACATAATGGTGCAAATGGTACAAGAGTCTAGAAAACAACTGAAGATGGTACAAGTCAATATAGTACAGTACAAGTGTACGAAACACCAAAAAGAAACCAAAATGTACCCCCTGTCACATCGCAAGCCTCAGCTTGGTCCCGTGCACCCCTACTCCGAGCAGCAAGTCAAGTACCTGTACTAGGGCATTTCCCATTATCCATACCTGAAATCATATAATCTGGTTGGGTCCAAAAACATGACCCTAACAGGGTGTGAGACAAAATCCTAGTAGGCAACCACCAAAGATCTGTGCTAATCTGTCAGTGAATATATAAAACAGGCAGTGTAATATGGAAAGCATTAAATAAGGAAAACTAGCAAGATCAACCCAAGCTTGTGCTTTGGCTTGGTGTCGCTTCAAGTATCTATTCCATTCACTAATCATTTAATTCAAGTGTTCAACCATTCCTTGAACCCATTCCTAGAATTCTCAATTCAGATACCAGGCATCGTTCAGGGATAAAATCCACCAACACCCTACAAGCCCATCACGGGGAACCTCCTACCTACCCAACCTCGCTCTAGGTGCAGTATAGTCCGTCATCTGAGCCCATCCTCTGTATCCTATAAATAAGATCCAGGTATCGCCCATGACATATCATGCCCTATTGAGTCCATCCATGGAATCTCACGTGGGATTCATTATTCACTCGACATCACAACAACAAGTCCTATATGAGTCTATCCATGGAAACTCACATTGGTTCCATGATTCACCCATGACTTTGTTTCACATTTAAAACCAGCTCAAAAGCATTTAACTCACGTGGGCTAGAAATTCAAGAATTAACATACAAGGGTTATGGGGAAAAACTCTATCCTAAACCTGAAATCATTTCAATTGCAATTTCATTCTATTGCAATTACATTCATATTCAATTCCATTTTTAACAGCCCACGAGGGAAAGAAAAAATATGCCTCACAGGAATCCTAGGTCAAAAACCATAAAAGAATCATTCAAGTCAATGCAACAAGGGGTGGTTCTTATCCAAGGTATAAAACTTAACTCAAGCATATACCATCCTATTCAGATTACCTACAACATGTTAGGTAATAACAGGGTTAAATTTCATGTTCAAGCGACACCCCAAAAGTGGGCGTGCGGCACTCCAACATATATAAACAGCTTGACATTCAGCGAAAAGTACAAGAGCATCTACCTTAGGCTCATACTAGATAGCTTGTCCTGTATCAGGATCTGATTTGTCCTGGTTTGGAAGAAACTTGAAGAACAGACGAAGAACGAGAAAATTAGGGCATATGAGCCTTAATCCAATCTGTGGTCGTTATAACCAGAAGAATCGAGATGGGTTAAAAAGTAATTTAGGACTTACCATTGGGGATCCAACAAGATGAACGGTGTTCGAAATAGAGATCGGACAGAGGAGAAGGCTCAAATTCTCCCAAAGCCTCTTGAGAGCTCTTCCCCCTGCTGTGCGGTTTGAAGAATGGGGTTAGGTTTAGGTTTTTATAAAAAATTAATCAATTTAATTAAAAATTAGTTAAATATAAAAACACAGCAGGTCGCACGGTTTACCCGCACAGCATAAAAAACCTAGCGGAGACTGTGCAGACCTTCCTGGAAAGCACGGTGGAACCACACAGCCACCCGGCACGGTTTCCTCAAACCGTGTGCAGGCTGTGCTTCAGCCTCTTCCAAGCCTGTACCAAGGAGCACGGTTTACCCAGGCCATGCTCAGGCCATGCGCAAACTGTGTGCCAGGACATTTCTAGCCTAAAACTTCGTTCTGGACTCCAAATAATCCCAGGACACCTACGTAACTCCCTCTGTCAAGTTAGGCGTCCACACTAGGCCTCAACAGATTTGTTAAACTGAAAAGAGAAGTATTTGTACTGTGTACGAAAACTCGGGTTCTTATAGTATATCATATATACATAATCATTATCTTTATATATTTATTATTTAAATCAGTTATACTCATTATTATACCCATCCAAATAATTAAGTGTCTGAATAACAAACCACACCATGACATGGAGACGGTTAGCCGTACGTACACACATATGATGACTATCATTTATAGGATGGATAGAATAATGAATATGATTGTACCATATTAATAATAACATCACAGTATGTAGAATTTTTTGGATTTATTATTTAGTATGGAAACAGAAATGAAATAGGAAGTGGAAAAATAAAAGAACATGAAAGAGGGTGGAAAAATTATTACCTCTTCCTCAAGTGTTTCCTTTCGATTTGATCAAAATGACTCCGTAGGTTGGATTTCTTATCAATTTAAGGACTCAATGTTGATGTGATTGAGGTTGGGAGTATATTTGGGCTGCGTTTGACTGATCAAAATATCTCTGGAGGTGTGAAATTAAGATAAGGGGAAGTACCCTTTTATAAGAGAGGTGAGGGTCACTTTAGGAAAACTTTGAGATATAATTTTATAATAAAATCATTTATGGTTTCTAATGGCTCCAAAATAATTTATTTCTAAGATAAAATGGTTATGTGTCAAAAACCTCTCAACCAATAGATTTTATATATGACAACTGGGCCCCGCCCACCAGTTTCCACGCAGACTTCTGGGGCCCACCCTATGGTCCACCCACATGCCCAAACGGGGTCATCTGGATAATGATTATCCCCACAAGCCAACACATTTCCTTTCCAGTGTTCCTTGTTCTCACTCACACACACCCTATGAATATTCCTAGAAGGTCACCCTTCCTGATCACTACTCCAGGCCAAACACGCTTAACTGTGGAGTTTTAATCAAACAGGCTCCTGAAAAGGAGGGTGCACCTTGTTGACATGAGTCATATCATTTAGTCATTTAACCCTTTATCATTCTGTGGGTGCTACAATCACCCCCCCCCCCCCCCCCTTAAAGTACAATGTCCCCATTGTGAGACCTATATCTCAACCCAGGCAGTGCACCTCACTTAGGGATGGGTACCACCTTTGATACCAAATATGACAACTGTGCCCCACCCACCAATTGCCCCGCAGACATGTGGGGCCCACCCCATGGTCCACCCACATGCCCGAACGGGTCATCTGACTAATGATTGTCCCCACAGGCCAACACATGTCCTTTACAATGTGTTTTTTCCTCACTCACAGTCACCCTGGGAATCTTCCCAGAAGGACACCCATCCTAATCACTACTCCAGGACAAACACGCTTAATGGTGGAGTTCTAATGAGACAGGCTACCGAAATGGAAGGTGCACCTAGTTGACATGAGTCATATCATTTAGTAATTTAACCCTTTATCATTCTAGGGTGTTACATTATACATGTTTATGTTACTATTTTAACGTTATCTTTTAGATTTAACTCTTAGTTAAATAGTTTAACTTTTAACTTTTCTTCCTGTATTTTTATAATATATGGTTAATAAACTTACTCTAAACTTCCAAGAGAACCTCAAGTGGTTCATCAATTACATATATTATATTATTTAATCCTTTTTTCTGAACCATATATTTTTAGTAATGTTACATCAACCAATATTATATTATTTTTTAAAAAACACATTTATGTCAATTTTGACATTATTTACTATGTGATTCTTGTGAAAATCATAACCACATGATTACGTTGAAAAATAAATTATTTAATTAACACTAACATGTCATATTAATCTATAAAATTCGTGTAATTCATCAATAGTCCCAAATTATAATTATTTGGATATTTATAATATCAATTATTTTAATCATTCATTAATAAGGTATTTCCTACATCATCAATGTGTCAAAAATAAATTTAATTATTTAAGTTTTAAAAATTATTAATAAAATACCATTATTTAAAAAATATTTTTATCTTTATAATGAATATTTATTGTCGAATTTATATTAAGTAAAACCCTATATTAAAAATACTTTAGTTATTAAACATTGAATTTAACTCTTTTAACTCCTCTTTAAATAAAATAATAATAAATGTCCTAATCTAATCCATGTAGACCAAAAAGGATCATATTTTATTCATAAGGGTTTTTTTTGTGGAATTACACTTATCCAATATAATTTGTACATGTGTTAGGGTAATTATAATATCATTTTTACCCTTAATTACCCTATTTACTTTTAACCGCGGTAAATAAAAGTCAAATGTTACGTTTCACCAAAAACTATTTTCATCTTATTGAACCAAATTTTTTTTAATAATGTCAAAACTTTCACAAGAATTTTTGAAATTCAACTCACAGAAGAGGTAAAATTATGTTTTATGGACATTTGTAAATGCTTCAAGAAGGTGGGTAAAAGACGGTAAAAAGTTCAACATAATTTTATTAATCTAGTTTTATTATAAAATGACTCCAATGAATTAAATTAAACTTATATAGGTATTATATATATATATTTTTTGACTTAAAATAAATTTTAATAAAATAAATAATTATATAAATATAAATATGGTTTTAAACTATAATGTAGTGTTCTCACTATTCATCAAAAATTGAATGTTTTCAGAAAAATATCAAAAATTTACACTAAGATTGTTTTGATATTCTGAATTCAAAAACAAATTCTATTTTACCAAATTCAAAAGATAGAAGTTTCATAAATTAATTTAAAATTAATTCCCATTTTCGAAACAGAAAAGCGGGTTTTTTATAAAGTAAAAACTATCAAAATATTGACAAGTGTTTATGTCAAATTTAAATGTGAAATTACATATAATGACCTACATTATATTAAATGATAAAAATATAATCTAATTATACTTCTGAACCATTCAAATTCATAATTTAATCTTATAAATTATTTCAATTAAAAAAGTTTTTTTCAATTAAAATTTAGTATATTTCATTATTCATCAAAATATGGAAGTTATCTGAAAAGTACCAAAAATTTATTCAAAATAAAATTTTATATCCCTATTCTAATGAAGAATATAATTTAATTAAATTGAATATATGAAAGTGTCCTATATTGGTTTTAAAAAGGGTTTTCCATTAGAAGGTGGATGCATTTTTTGAAAAATATTTATTTTATCTAAAAAACTGAATTCGATCTTTTATTATGGTTAAAAATGCATAATATGGATTCTAAAATTAAACGGTCTATATAAAATTCAAAATTCAGTTAATACTATTCATAACTGCTTTTGAACGACATGTTTGTTAAGTCGTGGTGCACTCAATATTAGTGTTTCGTGTAACGCTGGCTATTGAATTACATTAAACCAAATAAGTTACTCAGAAATCTTGTTGTGTTATAACATAAATTTTTTGAGATCACATTGACTGCTCTATATTATTGATAATGTAAATGTTATTTTACAAACATTAGTCAATTTATTAAATGTCATAAATATATTTAATGAAAATTTAAATCTATATATAATTGAATTATAATTAATAGTAATAATTTTTTACCTGTATACTTTCCTTAATACTATAAATTTTTATTTAAAATAATTATTTATAAAGAATATTTTTGAATATATGCAATTAAAAAAATTCATTATTAATTTAGTCATTTTTAAGTTCGGTTTTTATAAGAGATTTATAGTCTTTAACGCATGAAATTTTCTTCTTAAAGAGATGTTTTTAGTCCCTAAACACACCATATAATAATAAATATTTATAACATAAACCCATTTGTGTTTTAAGAAAACCCACTTAGTAATTAATTTATTAAAATTAATGGTAATAAGTTAGCGATAAAAAAAATAGTAAATAATTTAGAAATATTTATAAATTGTAATAATTAGAAAATAATTAAAACAAATTATCAACAATTTTTAATTATAAAATAATTATCATTGTTCAATTTTAATTAATCCAATAAAAAAATTAGTTAATTTTTCATAGAAATAAAAAAATTAATTAATTGATAAAAATAAATGAATAAATTAATAGTTATTAGGTAATATTTATTAATAATTAGATATTATTAATTTATTATTAAAAAACAATTTATTAACAAATAGTAATTAATTAATTATAATTAATGGTCAAAAGTTATTAGTTAATGATAATTTGTAATTAATTTATAATAATTAATTAATAGTAATTTATAATAATTATTTCATAGTAATTAATAAATTGATTAACAATAATTTATTATTATTAGTAAAAATTAATTATAATTAGTAACTTAATAATAAATTTTATTATATAATACTAATTTTTTTATTAATAACTATTACTATTCATTAATTAAGAAATTACTAAATTATACTAAAATTTATTATTTAGATACTAATTATTAGAATTAATTATTAATATTTATTAAATGATATTAATTATTGCTATTTTTTAAATATTATATTTAAAATTGTAATATTAAAATTTATTATTTAATTATTAATAATTATTCAACTTTAACATTATTATTTAAGAAAATATATTTAAATTTAATATATATTATTAATATTAAATATTATTATTTTAAAATTATTATATATTTACTTGTGATTTATATCATTAAAATTATTAATAATAATTTCTATTTAGGTTAAAACAGCTTTCAAAATTATATATCAAAAATTTAAACACAAAAAATATATATATTTAAAATTTAAAAAAAATTAATAGAAGGGATTATGGATCTTAATGATTTATTTTAAAGTATCTGGGAAATAAAATTATGGCCCCTAACACCTTTTCCATAGTCCATTGGTGTTTTGGACCCTAACAACTTTCTACCCAATTTTCTTAAAACATTAAACCTGGACCTATTTTGATTATTTTTCCCCCAAAATGCATACAAAAACACACATGTGTGGTGATCTCCATTAACTGCAGTCCTAAAATCATGTTAATTATGAGTTTTTTTCCCTTTGAATTGCGATAAAATTTGAGTTCATCATTGATGTCATGGAATTATTCTATAGGTGATAGATGTAGTATCACAATGATGCCTTTGGATACAAAAATATTATGATATCAATGTTTTATTTAATTTTTCATGTTTTCATTTTGAATTATATGGTTTTCCAATTTTCTAATTATATAGTTTCAATTAATGTGATGGTGCATATAGTAATGGTTTTTTATTATCATTGTATGTATATGTGTTCAATTGTTTTAATTTGATTTTTATGTATCTAATTAATCTATTTTTTTATTTTTATCTATGATTTTTCCCATACTCTGGTTCCCACATGTGTGATACATAAAATGTAATCCCATTTGAGTTTACAATAATGAATTTCTTTGTCAATATATGTGATTCATGTTTATTAAGAACTACTCTTCATATTCATTTTAATTATTACTATAAAGGTACCCTTTTTGACGCTAAATAATCACTAGTAAATTGGTATTATTTATCAATTATTTTTTTTCATTGATAAAGATGACCATTGGTCAATGTTTTTCTTAGATCTGATAAAGGTGGTCCCTTATCACTGCTAAAAATATTGTTTTTATCATTGATAATAGATATACTTTATAAAAAAACATTATATACTATTAAATAGAAACTATTAATATATAAATATATTTATATTGATTTATATATAATATATTTTCTTAAATATATATAGTTGGTTACATCTCCACCACAAAACACAATGAAATGATTAAAACAGTATTAAACATATAGGTCTAGGGACTTTACCCCACGACCAACCCCTTACCCCCAAACCCTTACCTCCAACCACCAATAGTGGAGCTATTTTCATAAATTTTATTTATATAATACTAAATATATATTTAAACCAAATATATAATATATTTTTGTAAAAAATGGTCTATAAAATAATTAAAATTAAATGTTAATAAAAAATAAAATTATTTTTAAATAATATATATCTAATAACAATTTGATGATATAAAATATTAAAAATTTAATTAATATCTTAATATCAGTTGAAAATGGTTTTGAACATCAAATCCCTATAATTATTGATCCAAGTTCTGTTTGGTCTCTAAGATATGTCAAATTGAATCTTGAAAATATATCTACAACCTTTTTTAATGGATTGACCATGTTCCCCATTTTTTCTAATCCAAAAATGCCTTACAGGCCTCCAAAATTGATTTTTTATGGGGGATACCATAACTTTTCAACATTTGATTGAATTTTAACATCATTTAATAGGGTTTTCTTGTTTTGTTTTTATAGACAATGAATTTATTACTCAAACTTAATTTCAAAAGGATATTTTGGGGTTGAAATTTTACCATTTTCTATATTTTAGTGATATTTGTAATTAAATAATAATATATATGAATATATTTACATATAAAAATTTATTTTTGTAAATAAATATTTAAACATTTTTATATATAACATTTTATTATATATGTAAACCATATGTAAATAGAAAATAATTAATTTTTTTAAAATAAAAAATTATATATTTTAGATACCTTATAAAATATATAAATTTGTATATTACCATATATATATATACTTTATATATATATATATTCTAATATATATAAATAAATAAATAATATATATAGATAAGAATATATTAAAATATATATATACATATACATAACATGTCAATATGTAAGTGTTACAATTCACTAGATTAGTTTTAACAGTTCTTGTAGAGAATTCTATGGGTAGGGGATCGAATCCATCACCCTTTGAATTAATACAAGACTTAAGGGATTGGGTTATGGTGGGAATATGGAGTCGGGGTCTCACCCTTATTGTGTCCCTGATCTAGTACGTTCTCTTGAGTGGTGGTCATAAACTTATTATTTCCTAGTTTTTTAAAAAAATTCTAAAATCGTTTTATCAGTGATAAAATATTATTTATAAGGGCCCATTTTTTAATAATTTTTATAGTGATGTTAAAATTGAATAGATATTAAACGATCTTAAAATATAATCAATTTTGTAAGATATATAAATGAAAATTATAGTGATAATAGAGTCTTTATATGTATTTGTGTCTTCATTAATCAATTGCATGCATGAGGGAATTCTATGTCACATGTGAGATAATTCAAATTATATATATATGTGTGTATATAAATTGATAAATTAATATTTTGTTTACTTTATCCACACATTTTCATAGGTGATACCAACTAATTAATCCTATATATTGGATCCTAAAAAAGGTAAATATATTTTGTGTTTTGGAAAAGAGTTTTGTTATTTCACCAATTGATTCAAGTCACCATAAAATTTATTTATAACATCAAAAAATGATACTTTGGATAATTTTTATGACATATTATTTTTCATTATAGAAACATGTGTTTTATAATCAGTTTTGATTAGGTATATAATTATTCAAATATGAATATAATTTATTTAGTTATTTTTATAGTTGAATATGATTCATAACTTGGGAAAAATCTCCTAAATTTGATGCTCTTATCTTACTTTTAGATATTTCTTTAGTTTTTATTTAATTTTTTATTTTTTATATTTTTATATTATGTAACATTTAAGTTTATCTGTCTAACCATTCTTGACAGGGGACACTATAAGTCACTACACACACTCTCTGTGTAGTATTGGCCCAACTTTTACTACTATAATAGTTAATAGGTCATTCAAATTTTAAATTTAGTATTTCAATATAGTTTATAACAACTAGGGATATTAATTAATTCTCTTATTATATAGATAATAATTTGGATCAATAGTTCTAGGGATATATTGATGGTTAATTGAAATTGGTTTGGATATATGATATTTACATCACTCTATATTTGTATCTATTATTTTAGGGTTTAGACAAGATATATAATGGTCATACATACATATTTGAGACCATCCACTTTAGATGTGGTGGTATGGGTTCAAAATAAACTTTTAATCATTTTAAAATGGTCAGAAGAGGTGGAAGTGTGATTTTAGATATAAGACCCCATATATTGTATCTTACATAATATAAGAAAATACATAATTATCATAAACTTTTTAGAATTGAATGAATGTTCATTAAAAGTTTATTATGATCTTGGGTGATGGTCTATGTAATGAGTAAACCTTTACATGATGTAAATAAGTAGTGAAGAAACTATCAAAGTGACAATATATATTTTTATTTTATTAGTCATCACCATCGAAACATGAGATATTATATAGTATTTCTATATAAAGGATGATAAGATTATACCATTATATATTTTCATATCTTTATTTATTCTTTGATTAAATTGAAAATGAATATGATACATCTTGTTTCATTGATGTTAAAAGACATTGACTGAATAATTAAAGAGGGTAAAGGTTTTTAGTTATGATTTAATTGATAAATTGATATATTCTTGATAGATTTTTAAAATATTATGGAATTTTAATTTTTGGTTAGTTCACATAAATAGATGGATAAATGATTAAAATATTTTCTTAAGTTTGAACTGGTTATTTTTCTTAGATTTAAGATAATAAAAATTTTATGTGTTTTTTTATGGTTGGGTTGTGTTATTATAAATTTAAAATAATATTATGTGGTGATTAATCATGAATAGATATTCTTGGGTGAAACACCGTATTAATTTTTTTAAAGGTGATATATTAAAGATCATTATTATATATATGAAGGGTGTAATTTATGTTAATGGAGAACTTATTGACCATGTCTAAAAAATTGAAATAGTTACATTATGAATGTGTTGGACCTATCATATTAAATACCCTATGGGGAGTGAATTAAGGTATGAAAGATAAAAAAAATCCTCTTTCCAAATCTTATTTCTCTATTAAAAAACCTTATTTTACCTTATTCCTGTCGAAGTAATTTAATGGAATTTAAAAAATTCTCATGTCCCAAAATTTTTACTTGGTTCACTATTACCAGGTTACACCCAAGGAGCATAAAATAAAAATGTGATGGTATAAAAAATCCACTTTGATGAACTACTATTACAATATTTTCATTAGACTCATGGCCTCTCTTGGTTCATTACCAGTTACGTTTTCAAGAATCATTTCTCACTCAACCGAAGTGTGATCACTACTCTTTCAAAATGGTTTTCGGTTGATTAAATGAATCCAAGTTGTTTACACCCCATTATATTTTTACTAAAGATAAACTATTATCTAAATTAATAATATCAATTTACGAAATAATTTTTATGTAATTCCATTAATTTCATGAAACTTTCACTTTCATTCAACCATTGCAAATTTTTTTCATCTTCGACACCTTTCGTTAAAGTGTTCATTTTTCTGTGGAACTCTCAAATTTTACTAATCTATTTACTTTATTTCATAACTCCAAGACTTTTAATAAGTTCTAGTTTTTTATAAAGAACACTAGATCATATAGTATTAATTCCCTTTTCTCTATAAAAATGATATATTTTTCACTTCTTTTTGAAGGAAATGACTTCACACAACTCTGATATAATTTTAGATCCATAATATTCTCTATGGTTTGGACATATCAAATGAGGAAGGTAGTGGATTATTTTTAAATTTGGTTTACCCTTCATGAAAAGACATTTAACATTTTAGGCCTTGAGAATAAAATTACAGGTTTACTAAATTTCATTTACTTGATAACATCTTTAGCACACATATCACTACCATCAGAGAACTTCTTTATATTTTTCACATGTTTTCACATCATTGTTTTTATTTCCAAAATCTATAATTTTTAAATCCTCATAACTTTCATAAAACACTTTCTATTACAATATTTTTATGAGTAATACTCGATTCATCACTTTCGAACACATATTTGGAACTCTTTCATCCATTCATATAGGTTTCTCATTTTCATGAAAATATTTTCCTTACCAAAAACAACTTTTCCCTTGCTCTTAATTTTTGGACCCATAAAATTTACCAAATAGTGGTTACTAACAACACCTTATAAACTCAACATCTTGAACATATTATATAAATTTTTTACCTCTATCATAGATAATTTTCAATATATTTTTACAACAAATAAAACTAACCCAATAATACTGCAATGACAACCAGAGGTATTTTCCCAATGTTCTCTACCTTTGGGTTTGTTGAAAATATGTACACCTTGATTCCACTTTAATCCTTTTATTTACAACTGGTTGAAAAAAAAATTGATCTCAAATATTCAATCAAAATTAACTTATTGTGACTTTATACAGTCATCAGTGATTTTCCCAACACATACTCTAATCCAACAGGAGCCATGCTCAGCATGAAAAACAAGATTATAAACTGAAGTTCATCAAAAAATAACTTATTTATCGCTACCACCAACAAAATAAAACAATTTCTTTTCCTCTTGGTACATTGATGAAAATACACATTGGCATTGTATCTAAGAATAATGATGGAACTAAAGAATATACTTCCATTACCAGCTCGATTTTTTCAAGAATAATATTTACACTCTAGAGAACCACTTCATCAACTCACTAGTTAGCTACTTTCATCATAAACCCAATAGGTTAAACTATCTAGATCAATTTACATTGAATAAATATATTTATCATCATCACATTTAAAACTCCCCTTTTTCCATACTCCTCCAACTTCTTTTTTCCCTCTTTCACGAACAACAAGAATTCTCCCCCTTTTTCAACAAACCCAAAGGTCACTCTTTGTGTTTTTTTGTATGTTAAGGAACATATATATATACATAAAAAAGACACACCAAATATCAAATATTTCGGCTTCCATAGTTATATATTTTTGTTTTGGGGGTTTTGCTAGATTTTTAAAGATAATTGATGTATTTTTAATGATACTTTAGGTGACGAATTTTTCAAAATTTCTTCAACTTAATGTTATGAAGGTATATATTTAAATTTGAAGCATGATTAATTTACCATATCATAGGTAAAATAATAAATTATTTCAATGTAATTTTTTTTGTTACTGATGGAAATTATTTTTTATAAGATTAATTTCTCTTGACTTTTCATAATTAATTCTGATTAAATAATTTTCTTCAAATAACATATCGTAAAACTACTTCTTCAACCACAATAACTATTTGAAAGCTAAATTTATCAAAATATATTCATCTTTTTCCTTGATCAGTGAAATTAATTCCCTTTTCTTTATTACAAAATACATTCATGAACCATTAACATGGAAGGCACCATATGATGTTAAATTTTTTTTATCTTCTAAAATAACATAATTTACATTTTTATTTCCTAACAACTATTGATGAGATTTTTCATTGTAAAAAAACCAATATCCATTGTGAATTTGATATACCGAATTATTATTTTCACTACAAGTAATTATATTTTATTAAAATTACTTTGATATAGTTCTTCATGACATATGGAATACAAATATTGAGTCATGTAGTTATTATGTACAATATTCTCTTAATGATTTTCTTGTATTATATGACATTTACCACTTTACTCTCATCTTCTTATGATAATTTCATCCATGTTCTGATGGGAGTCATCAACTACTAGTAATTTTTCATTCCAAATATTCTCATAACAACCTCGGAATATTTGTATTGATAAATAAATGTGATATACCTTCCTTGCATCACTTATATACCATGTAAAATCATCATCTCTGTAATCATTAAAATTTATAAATCACATTCCATAATTTCTACAAATGGTTTTCATTTCAATTCTTTTGATCCACTAAATATTATGTCTTTTAGAAGTACCAGTTCTATCATCCTTTGGTTACTTTCATTGTTAACACCGATATTATAATCAAATCCACAACTATGGAAACCAAGCTTCTTTAAATGTTGATCATGTCATCAGTACCGTGCTCTTGGTTCCCTCTTCAACCCATGTAGAGATTTATCCATATGAAGACCATTATTCTCCTCTTTATAGAACATACAACCGTCTAGCTATTTAATTTACAAATCATCCTCCCAAAATATGTTAGGAAATGACGATTTTAAATCCATAAAAAACATTAATATTTTCTATATATTCATGTCTAAGTATATAAAAATATTTTCCAACTGTGAAACATGTGAAAATATATCATCTACATTGATTCCATTGATCTATAAGTATCCATTTCTCTCTATCTATGCTTTATTTAAAATTATAATGTCATCTTCATTCAAAAAAAATTAGAAGCCCCATTTGGTCTTGATGAAATTATTATATGTTATCCATATAAAAATTCTCATGTCTAATTCTTCTTTATTTATTCAAGCTCTCCATTCATTACCTGAAACTAATTCTCATCTCATGAAACTTATTTTAAAAAAATTGACTCTATATTCAGTAGGAAAGATGTTTTATATAATGAATTTAATATCCTCATTTTTTATGACATTGACTAAGGACTAGTTATGTTTTTTCTACCAATATTAGCTTGTATCATTGGATTCTATGAAAATATAGGACTAAATTCATCCTTATCATCATTTGATGATTCATTTTAATATGCCCCAGGATTTTTAACTCCACCTGAGTTGTTCATCTCTTCATCACTATCATTTGAATAGTATTTATTTGTTTATGAAATTTTCGTTTCATTTTCAACTACAATCACCTCATTTCACTCTAAAATATTTTCTATTTATTTATTAATGCATTTATTTTAATTAATTTCTCATGGGTAGCTAAATAATATCTCTTATCATCATGAGATTCAGAATTTATATGTTTATCCTTATTGGTAAAGAAACACTTAATTCAATATACAAAAAAGTAATTCAATATTATCTTGTTTTCATACTATAACTCATATGGAAACCATTTACCGCTTATAAAAAACAATGATTTGAAAGATATATATAATTATTTGAATAATACTTCTATAAAAACATAACTAGTGGGCCTTTTTCAATAATCATCATTTTGACATTGTCATTTATGATATAGTTACTTATCACAACCACAACATTTTTATATGGATTTCACACTATAGATACTTAGCGCCTTATCCCACACTTCCCATGATAATTCTCCACTTGGAAATTTGTGAACTGCATCGCATTGTTAGTTAAAACATTCAAATATTCTAACCAAGTATCCTTTCATGATTTATTCAGTATTGTGGTATAAAACTAAACACCTCATAATTCTGCACGATAAATAATATCCATACAATTGTTAAGTAATCATCAATGAACATGATATAGTATCTCATCCCATCTATGAATCCTTGTAATATTGGTCAACACACATCAATGTTCACCAATTCAAACACTCTTGTTGACATTCACTCTTTTTTCCTTATAATTATTTATCATAAATTTATTTTAAGAACCTCATGTTTGTATAGGATCACATGATATCTTAGGAAGATCACAATAACTATAACTTTTCACCAGATCATCCAAGGATGGACAGATCAAATGACCAAGATGTTTATTCCATAAATTGTTCTCATCTTCCTTAGACAGAAAACACATATCTTCTTCTCCACTCATAAGGTATATATTCACCATTGAATGATTCCAATGTATCATAAACATATCATCATATCTTTTGATGATACTAACCATCTGGTTGAAGTTTATTCTATGTCCAGAATATCACAGCTGACTGAAATTAAGGATGTTGGTTTAGAAACCTTCAACGAACGTAACATTTTCACATATCATATATTTTCACCCAAACAGGGATTTTCCTAAAAAATATTCAATAATTCGTTATTTAAAAATTTACAATAACTTTTTTTTTGTACTTTTTCCATGTGAAAAGATCTGTATTTTCCATTATATGAGAAGTGCATCAAATATCATAGATCTATACACCATCACAATCTAATGTTTTTTCGACTATATCTATGACCATTTTCTACTCTTATAATTTCATTTTTATCCATTCCATAAACTTTATACCTAATGAAAACTGTTATTCTTGAAATTCATACACTAATATAGAACAACTAAATCTTGTAAAGTTGAATTTCAATTTTTTTAGCTCATTCAATGATTCCATGACATTCTACATATAACCACATTATATCTTCTTTGACACATTCCTCTTTATTTTCTATGACCAATATTTATACATGTGTCCAAATAATCCACACCAAAAATAGTAACCATTTGAATAATTCTTTGAACATTGAACTCTATTTAGCGAGCTTTTTTGTATTGTTCCCTTAAGAACCACTTGGGTATTGAACCGACATTTTTGGAATATCTCGTCATTATACATAAATAAAACTAGTTTATAGGTATATTCATCTGTGAAATTTCTATAACATTTACTGTACCTTGGGTCCTCTAAATCTTTTTATTTTTATTCATTCTCAAATAAAACATCATCCTTGGAGTGGTTTCTTATGGTCAGGCATAACTCATCACTTTTTTTGTTTACAATCAAGAGCCTTACTAGACTTGTTATTTATATCTATTTTTTTATTCTATTATAATGGAAATCATTAACACATATTCACATTTTTGTCTCCAGACTAATATATATTCCTAATTTTATTCAAAGAGTCAAAATTATATTAGGATCCTTAGCTTTTAGAAAATAGTCGGCAACATCCTCCCCAATATTTTTGATTAATTTGATCCTATATTTCACTATCATAGTCAATCCATTTATAATTTATATCCGTTTATTCAAAATTGATCTTTTAATAAATGGACATATTAGAATTTTCTCCTTTTTAGATTTGATATTTTGAATTCCAACCGTCAGGTTATTCTTCACCTATTTCTTCTAGTGAATATAGTGTTTAAAATCATAAACCACTCTACTTTATTACATTATTTTGGTCTGCAAACATCTATTTCATCAAGAGTGGAATAAATATATAAAAGGTGATTAAATATTCCTTCCTCTTCTCCTATGTTAGTGTCACTGTCTTCCGTTGTCTATGAATTTACCACAATTTTGAAAATAAAATATTTTCTATGGAAGTTATAGTTATTAATTTTTTCAGCCTCAGTTTCCTATAAACTGTCATTTTCATATGAAATATGGTTCTTCTTATAGAAGAAATTTATTTTATTTCTTTTCCTACAATTCACATTGGATGACAACTTCTTCATGTTATTTTTAACATTATCTTCATTAGTATATGGAAACTCCTTGGGACACTTTTCTTTATAGTGACCAACCTTTCAAAATTTAAATTATTTGAGTTGAAGTTTCCAATTAAGCATTAATTTTCCATTATAAATGTTTTGTAAAAGGAATAATATGACTTCATCCACGTCCACATACTCTTATAAATCATCTATAATGAGTTTATTCATGGTAATTAATTCTAAATATTTGGATTTTCCTTTTTCCACAACATCGTTATCATCCTTCCTCATTTCATATGAAATAATATTTTGGTGTAAACTATATAATTTCATCTTCTACAGATATATTTTTTAAAATAAAATGACTTTCATATTGAAATGAGATAACAATATTTTCATAATGCACTTGATGATCATTATATCATCAAGGATCTCTCTAAGACCCTGCATTTTCTCCACAATCACATTCACCCAATCGTAGAATGCATCAATATACTCATTAGGGTTCATCATTAGGTTTTCGAACTTGTTCCACAGAACCTTCTATTTTTATTCATAAACTTTTTAGTCCCCTTCATAGATATTTAGCAGCTTTTCCCACATGTCATATAATTAATTACATGAAATCACCTCTGTGTTTTCTGTATTGGACAAGGTTCTCCCGAATATATTTATTCCCCTAGTGCCATCATCCAATTCTATTTAGTCTATTTATAATAAAGATTCACTATATATACTCTCTGAAATTATATGAATTTAATCTATAAAATCATAAATTCCTCATTATTTAAAATAGTGATATATCTCAATCTTCAACTTTTGTAAATTTTTACCATTAAAAATTGGAATTCCTTTGTGATTAATGAGTTTTATTACTTCCAATTATTGAGAAACACTAAAAATAACCCTTTGCATGTTGATTACTTGATACAATGCCTTTTAAACCTTATTTAGTGCATCATGAAGCATAAATTTATTCTATATGATGAATATAAATTTATCAGATATTTTACATTTAATTCATTTTTGTTTTCACAACATTCATGAAACTTCAACAACTTTTGCACAACTATTTTGTTTGTTTCAAAACTCCCAAATTTCAAAAAAAAACAATTTAGAGGAACTCCAAAACATCATACAACATATTTTTTCTCTCAAAACTCAATTTTTTATATAGACACAAGTCCATTTTCAATGTTAAAATAATGTTTGAGTTTCTTCTCCATGCAAGACATTTATTCATACAACTCTCACATGATTTTATATCATAATATTCTTTAAAGGATGAACAAATAAAATCTAGTGGTAACAGCCTATTTATATATTTAGTTGACCATTTTCAAAATTATCATGAATATCATCAACCTTTCACAGCACATTACAAGTTTGTTGAACTTTAAATATTTGACATCACCTTGAACCTATAACTCACCACCATCATGAATCTTCCATCTCTATTTCATGGGTTTGTGGAACATTATCTATGTTGTGTAACTATAACATTCATGAAACCTCAAAAGTTTCAAAAAATACATTCCTTTTACAAATTTTGATGAGGTGACCTAGAATATTAAAGTTATAAAAATGTAATGAAATTATTTCACTCTTTCATGAATCTTTTGTATTTGTATAAAAATATTTTCTTTATATAATTTTTCCCATACATCAAAATTCAATCAAATGTTTTTTCCTAAACACTAGGAAACAACACCACCTTATATACCCAACTTATTTTATATATTATAAATCATCCAAACCAATATCCTACAAATTTTTTATCATATATTTTTAATAAACTAAATGAAATCAAAAATACTTCAATAGGATCTTGAAGGATTTTTTCCCAATAAATTTCATGTTTTTTATGAAAATTGGCTTTATATAAGCACAATTATGGTTATGTTTTATAATAAAAATTCTTTCTATTACATACATGTTTGTGAAACCCAAAAGATATATTTCCAATACACAGCACATGAAATCCTCCTGTTCATTATAGTATTATTATATATTTTTATCATATGGAGGGTAGTTTTATGTTTCAATAATTTTGAGGCATAAAATATTGACATTTTGAAGGTTCTTAGGAGTCACACAGTTTGATCATGCCGTTTTGTAAGACATTTGTTTTCCATGTGATTGTTTTGAAATTATTATAAGTGATGTTTGGCATGATTAAGACATGGTTAGACAATCAATGTGAGTTATTAGAGAAAATTATGTGTTGTTTCTAGGTATGACGAATGGGGGGCACACAATTGGAATATATTTGGGTAAATCATGTGACCAATCCTTGTGGTCAAGCCATAAAGTCCACACAAAATTAATTTTTTTAGGTATTTACCAAAACATACTAAAGATTTTAAGTCACTATCACCCTTATCCTCTCCCCACTCATGAATCCAGATCTTAAAAGATCAAAAAAGATCTCTAAACTTGTTCTTCCTTTGATTTTGGTGTCTTTCCTTCAAATCATAAGAGGTTCCCAACGTGTTTATCATGTCTTTCTCTCCACTTATCCTATCTCTTGTTCCCTTCCCCATTTACCCATTAATTTTCCTTCTTGGTAGGAACCCTATTCATTGTATATGTGGGATTATGGGTTTAGGTTTTCCTAATCATAGACTTTTAGGGTTTGAAATGGGTTATTCTTGGCTCATTTGAGCATTCTCCAGGGGAAGTGATGTGTTGAAAATATATTCTAATTTTTTTTATTCATGTGTTTCTAAGATATTTGAATAATTTTAAATTCATGTAATTTTTGGGTAATATATATCATTTTTAATTAAATTGTAGTTGTATATAATGTTTTAGATAGAAATATAAATTATTTTTATAGAAATTCAAACTTTGCATAAAGATTTATTCAATGGATTTTTGTGTATTTATTTTTAATTGAATTATTTTATATTCCAAGAACATATTAAAATTTTGAGTGTTTTAAATTAATGGGTTCTAAAATAACATGTAGGCCCTAAGCACATTTTATATTTTTAAAATAAAATTTCCATGTTTTCTAAATGTGATTTAAATATAAAAGGTTGTGTTGGTTCATCAGTTATAAAAATAATTTTTAAGGGAATGAATTTAAAATAACGGGAAAGTATGAAGCATCATAATTTAGTTCTTATGAAAAGGATTGTGTGTAACATTAAGAAAATAGGTTTATACCTTGTGAGGTCCTCTTTGATTACCCCTTATATTCATTGGCCTTGTTATGGGTTGTTCATATTTTTTATAGATATATGATGTGGTAGGAAATATTATATGTTAATTAATTGGAGATGAGGTGTTGTAAATTAATTTCATTCACTCATTCATTTAATTTATTTAATTTTTACCTCTTTTATTTCTTTTATAGTTATGAGAATTATACTTAACTGAGTTGAGATCTGGATGAGTGTCAACTCTAGTTCTGGTAGTGTTTAGCAGTAGTAGAACATGTTAGATTAGAGCAAAAAAATAGTTATGCATATGGATGATTTTGTATATAAGGATGGTGTTGGACCCCACATGTTTTAATCATGTTTAAATGATCACAAATCCTATAATTCATGTAAATATTTTTAACCCTATTTAATCTCTCTAAAATCATGTATAGATATGGTTGGTTTAATTATGATTTATTTAAAATTCCACTAAATCCTAAATCATCTTAAATCATATTTCATTATTAAATACTATATTTAATTTGTTCTATAATGATTTATTTTATGAATGATTATGTAAAATTCATTCTATGATTATTATTGCTTAAGTATGTATGTAGATATTTCACTAGGTTTGAGAAATCGTGAGCCTGCCACCAGTTATGGTTTTCTAGAAAAGGACCCAAACAACGTAACCCAGACACCGTGACCCAGACACCATGACCCCAACACCATAACCCAGACACTATAACTTGAACACCGTAACTCAGACATCGTAACTCCGACATCGTAACCCAAACACTGGGACCTGGACTCCGTAACCAAGACAGTATAACCCAAACACCATGACCAGTTTCAGATATCATGAAGTCTTTGACACCAGTTCCATGCTACCATCACCAAGACATCATTCAATGGTTGTAAATATACTAGACACTGTTATCCTAACACCACATCTATATTACCAGTTCCAGATCTCAAAACAACTCTGCCATCATGAATATATCACAACTCAAAGAGAATTAAGAATACACCATTTCATGGTAAAACTTTTTCCAAGTGATACCATTTCTGGACAGACTATGACATAAGTCTTTAATAATTCTAATAATTTTCAATTTAATTTCTAATGGTCATATTTTGTCATTTAAATGCACTGAAAAAGTTAATATTTCTTTTTAGACATGTCACCTAACAGTACAAGGTACGAGGTGCAGAATACATGCATCTTGTTGGATACAACACTTCCACTCTAAAATTAAAAATCAAAGCATGGCACTGGAACAATAGATGGGAAGTATAGCAATAGACATGTGATCATTTTGTGAAAATAAAACTAATACATACAATAAGAAATAGTTGAAGAACACACGAAGCACTCTCGATCCAAAGGCTAGACTATCGTAGATCAGAGTCAAAAAACCGTCGCAATACCACCTTCAAGAAGAACACGAGCTAGAAATCATACACCTTTGAATCGGAAGTCTTGTAATACTCTGTTTTTTTCACAAGAAAACTAGTTACTTGCATCAGCTTTATACTAAAAGTCTAGAGCTG
Source organism: Viscum album (assembly GCA_963277665.1). Lineage (NCBI taxonomy): Eukaryota > Viridiplantae > Streptophyta > Magnoliopsida > Santalales > Viscaceae > Viscum > Viscum album. The sequence goes on along the minus strand of OY728131.1, from coordinate 1,776,830,629 downwards.
CAAAGTATAACACTCAGAGCAATTATAGCCTTTTCTCATCATCTTTTCTATATTGTGTACTATTTTTATATTTGGACCAATGTATATATGTTTGCATTAAAAAACACATTTTATTCTATACTAAACTGATGGATATAATATATCCTTCCTCTGATATCTTTGTACATCTGTTTACTCCCACAAATAAGTGTAGAAGAGGTCCTTGTATGACCTGGTTGTTTTTACCCATGAAGAATGGTGGAATAGGTCATGTGACATGGATAGTCGTGTTCACTATTGTTTACCCTGATCTATGTTGTGGATCATGTTTATTAATATAAACTTCTTGGTGGAAGGTTGTCACTAGGTGGAGTGGATTAGGTCTCAGCTTGAGACTGAACCACATGTTTTTTCTACTATGTTTTTTTAATTTAGTTTTTCTCTGATTTACTGTGTATTTCATAAAATTCTTGATTTTTCTTTGATAGTTAGTCTTTCATTGATGTTATAATTTTTTTCTATTATTATAATAGCTTCTAAAGTAGTAAAGAAAACTCTTATTGATATTACTGAGAATTTATCAATATTCAAAGACGTTATTTGAATAGTAAAACATTTATAATCATATTACCTTGACAAACTAGTCCATATTCTTTTTTTTGTAGAACATTTTTAAGAAAACATTTAAAAAAAATTTAATAGATAATTAATTCACCCCCCCCCCCCCCCGTCCTTTGAGTACCCTACTCTGATTAACATTTGTTATCAAAAGGATTCTCTATTACAGTTAGGAATCTGTTTTTAAAATATATTCAACATTTATTTTAGATTTAAATTAGAGATCTTTAAATTTTTTTAATTTTGAATTTCTATATCTTTAAAAGTATTTCATTATTATGGAAAATAGGCTGGAAGGTGCTGCAAAAAAAAGAACACAATTCTTTAATAGAACTAATTATTACCAATGGAAAATTAAAATGAAGATGCATTTAGAATGTATGGGAATTGAAATTTAGTCATCAGTTATAGATGAGTATAAAGTTCCTACTAATGATAGAATTTCTTGGGATGAATCATCCAAGACTTCTTACAATAATAATTGCAAAGCCATTAATGTTTTATATTTCTCTTTTGGATATGAGGAATTAAATAGAATATCTACATGGGAAACTACCCATGAAATTTGGGATACCTTGTTTGTTTCACAAAAAGGAAATTCTAGTGAGAAAGATATGATACTCAATACTTATACAATTAAAAATCATGGCATTGAAATGAAGAATGATGAGATTATTTCTGACCTTTATCTCAAGTTCAACAAAATTTTCTACACAATGATTTCTCTTTGAGGAGAAGTTGCTTCCAAAGAACAAATCATGAGAATTCCCAGATGCTTACCAGATTGATGTACATGAACCTCAATATCTATTAGAGATTCATGTGACATCAGAAAATTACCTTTAAAATAACTCATTAGGTAACTAATGATATATGAAGTGGAGATAAAAGTAAACAAACAATAGGAGGATGAACCCAAAAAAAATATGGCATTCAAGACCACCACCTCTAAACACAAAGAAAAAGAGAAACTATAAGTCTCTGTAGAATGTTCTAGAAGGGAACAATTATCACTTGATAGTGTTGAGGAGATGGATCAATTAGATAGAAGGTTTAAAAATTTTTACAAAATGATGAAATTTTTTAGAAACCCTTACTTCAAAAAAAGATATGATCAAAAGAGAAGATGGAAAAAATATTAGAAAATAAATGACAAGTCTAATGAGATATTATTTTTAAAATGTAAGTGAAAGGGACATGTAAAGTTTGACTTTACCAAGATCATGTATAAAAAGAAATATGAGGACAAAGATAGAAAGAATAAAAACACAATGAATGAAACATGGAGTACTTTTGAGGACAGTTCAAGTGACTCAGAATCTTCACATGATGAACAGGATAACAAAGCCAATATGTGTTTTATGAAAAACACATCTGAGGTAACCCTAGAATTTCTTGTACAAAATTCCTATTATTTTGGAGATGAAAGTGATTATGAAAATATGTCTAAAGAAGAAATGTTTGAGTACTACAATATGATATAAGAGACATTTAATGAACTAAAAGATAAATAATAGTCATTAAAGAAATAATATGCTCTTACCTCAACTATTAAATCTGAACTTACAATAGAAATAAGGAATAATGTTCAATTACTCAAAGAAAACAATGAACCAAGTTTCTCTAATAAACAACTAAAAAGGAACATTAAATGTTTAATAAGGGTAAAGAAACCTTGATATAAATTCTATTTAAAAATATTTACCATAAATACACTACTGGTATTGGATATCAACCTGGTAAAATAAATTTTTGAAAAAACCTATTTTGTTTATAAATCTAGAACCTACATCTTTACTCTTAGTTTAGAAAAAGATTCTGATAGTTCAAATTTGGATACACTCTCTACGGTTTCATGATTTTCTGGACAAAATAGTGTTTTTTTCAAGTACTTTACATAATGATTATAGGAAACCTATGAGGAAGATGTGGATTCCTAAATCACTATTTACTAATATTACTGGACCCAAACAAATATGGGAACCCAAGTCTGTTTTTATTTGACTATTTTTTTGGAAAATTGTTTAAATAGTTCCAGTAAAAGCTTATGGTACATGGATAGTGGGTTTTCAAGACACATGATTTCAGACTATTCATGCTTCAGGAATTTAAAAAAATTGATGGTGGACATGTCACTTTTGGTGACAATGCTAATGGAGAAATCATTGGCCTTTTCCAAATTGGTTACCCTAACTCAGTATTAATTTCCAACGTACTTTTTGTTGATGGATTGAAATATAATATTCTTAGTATTTCACAACTATGTGATGATAAATTTCATGTTAAATTTGAAAATGATTATTGAAATATTTTTAATTATAAAAATGAATTAGATTTTTTACATTGAGAAATGAAAATGTATACTCTGTTAACATAAATTCTTTAGTTTTGCAAAATGATTCAGGATTATGTGTATTTCACAATGATTATTGTGTTTATAATAGAAGACTAGGACACTACAATATTAAGTCCTTTGAAAAATAACTTGGAAAAGTTTAGTCAAAATCCTATCGAAACATGAGTTTCCAAATGATTACGTGTGTAATCCTTGTAAAAAGGGAAGGAAACACAGAATTTCATTCAAACCAAAGAAATAAGTGTCAACTTATCAACCTCTCATGTTAGTTCACATGAATTATATTGGATCATCTAGTGTTTCTGGTTTAAATGGGAATAACTATGTTTTTGTTACTGTAGCTGACTTTTCTAGATATACATGGAATTTTTTCTTGGCTCAAAAAAGTGGATCCTTCTCTCAATTTACCAAGTATGCTAAAACTATAGAAACCCATAGTGGACTTAGAATTAAATATTTAAGAAGTGACAATGGGTGTGAGTTTAAAAATAAATATTTTGAATCCTTTTTCTTCCAAAATGGCTATAATCATAATTTCTCTACCCCTAGAACACCTCAACAAAATGGAGTTGTAGAATGAAAAAATAGGATCATGCAAGAGATTTCTAGAACTATGATTAGTGAATATAATATACCAATTAAATTTTAGGTTGAATCTAAAAAACATGATATATTATTAATAGTGTTTTGATAATACCCATTCATAAAATAAATCCATATGAGTTATGGAACTATAGAAAACACAAAGTAAGATGCTTTAAATTTTTGGCTTTCAGAGTCTATATCCTTAATACATAGTAAAATCCTAAAAAAAATTCATACAAGAGTGATAAATTAATCATTCTTGGATATACAGTATCTAGTAAAGCCTATAGAGTTTTTAGTAAAACAACTAAATGTGTGGTAGAGTCTGTCCATGTCATGTTTGATGAAACAGATCCACATGAGCCTATGACCACTATAGGGAATCTTGAGGATGATATGTCAAATCTAGGAATCAATGCTAAATTCATTAACCATCCTGTAAAGGAATCCGTGAAAACTCTCAATTCTGGAAATTCCCAAGATTCATTTTATAATGAACCCAAACCTGTTGAAAAACCTAAAATAACTATTCCCTCTTCTTCTAGAGCTGTTAGAACCCTTAGAAAACATCCTTTAGATGTTGTTGTGGGAGATTTATCTTCTCAAAGAAATCAGGTTGAACATAAAGTTTTATTGTCACAACATGAACCTGAAAACATTAATTATGCTATAAATGATGAATTTTGGATGACGGGTATGCAAGAAAAAATTAATTAGTTTGAAAGGAACAAAGTATGGAAACATATTGGTAGACACAAAGACATATTTACCATAGGAAGTAAGTTGGTGTTTAGAAATAAGGTAGATGAAGTTGGTAAAATTCTTATAAACATGGATATATTGGTTTCACAAGGCTATATTAAAGTAGAAATAATTGACAATGAGGAGATATTTTTACCAGTAGCTAGACATGAAGCCATCAGATTACTGCTTGCTTATTCTACACATCTTAATTTAAAATTATACTAAATAGTTGTAAATAGTCCATTTATAAATGGGTATATAGCTATGGATGTCTTTGTTGAACAACCCCTAGATTCATAAATCCTCACTTTCCAAATCATGTTTTCCAATTATCAAAATATTTTTATGGTTTAAAACAAGCTATAAGAGCTTAGTATGATATATTAAGTTCTTTTCTTATTTAAAAAGGTCTTACAAAAGGTATAGCTGATCCTACCAATTTTATAAAACAAATTTCAAATGATTTATTAGTAGTACAAACTTATGTAGATGATATTATTTTTGGATCCTCAAAAAATTCTTTACGTATTGAATTTTTTAAAATGATAAAAAATGAATTTGAAATGAGTTTAATGGGTAACCTAAAATTATTTCTTGGATTTAAAATCCTTTAAAATAAATATGGTATTATTTTAAGTAAAATAAAATATACTAATGATCTTCTAAAACGTTTTGGATTAGATAGCACTAAAAGTATTAATACTTCAATGATTACTACATGTATGTTGGATCATGATGATGATGGAAAATTTGTTGATCAAACCTCTTATAGTGAAATGATTGGAATCTTAATCTACTAAACTACTAGCCGACCGGGTATTATGTTTAGTCTATGTATGTGAGCTCATTTTCAATAAAACCTTTAATAATCTCATTTAAATGTTGTTAAAATGATTTTTAAATACCTTAAAAATACACCTAATCTATGGTGGTTATATCCTAGAGGACAATTATTTGAGTTAGTTAGCTATTCTGATGCTGCTTTCAGTGGCTGTATGTTAGATAGAAAAACAACATTTGGAACATGTCATCATTTAGGAAAGTCTCTAGTATCATGGTGTTTTAAGAAAGACAACTTTGTAGAATTATCTACTATCAAAGCTGAATAAATTTTTGTTGGTAGTTTTTGTGTAAAAATTTTGTGGATGAAACACACATTACTAGATTTTGGATATAAATTTAGGTATTTTCCCATTAATTTTTACAATACATGTTCTATTAACATCTAAAAAAATCTTTTTTCGCACTCTAGGACAAAACATATTGATGTAAGACATCACTTTATGAGAGAACATTTTCAAAAAGGTGATATCACTTATAAAGTACTGGGAATTGATTATCATATTGCTAATATATTCACCAAAACATTAAATTATGAATGGATATATTACATCATACCAGAATTAGGAATAATAAATCCTAAGTAGAAAGGGTACTGTTACACAACATATTGTTTCACAGTTTACTATTTCACAACTTATAGTTTCACAGTTTATAGTTTCATAAGTCACTATCTTAAGATTACTATCTCACTCTCATAGTTCTTTAAGATAATATCTCAAATAATATGGTCACACCATGTGGAGACACACAGTAAAGATGACACCGTGAGAACATTTTATGGTCCCACTATGACAACCTGTTCCGGTCTCACCTTAATAACTCCTTTTCATTTAATTTTTATTTCATTACCCATATCACTATGTTGATTATTTTATTATATTTATACTACACTTTTGAATTTTCACTTCTTGATATCCCTAAATGATAAAAATAGAATATGTTTCACTCTTTTCTTCACTCGAGATCTATTTTCTCAAAACTAAAAACCTTCTCTGTCAAACCGTAACACCTCCTTGATATCTATCCCTCTTATGAACCCCTCATTTAATGCCCAAAATGAAGCTCCCATCTTAATAAAACCCCAATAAGCACAGATCTATGAAAAAAATGAAAAGAGCACCCAAGGTAGTGACTTAAGGACCATTGGACATGAATTCAATTGATAGAATAGTGGTGCCAGAAATGGAAATCTTCTTTAAGTGGTTTTTATCATGCACGTCTATAGTTATGAAAGTGTGGAAGGAGTAGGTATGGTTGTATTGGTTCATAAAAGAGAAAATTATAATTTACCCAAAGTTTATTATTCAGTTATATCAGTTTTTTTAAGTTTTATTTTAATTTTGAAGATCGTATAGTTGTGAGGAGCTGGATCAATAGCCAAAGTAGCATTTTTTTTCCTAGGGTTTATGGGAGTCTTTCCTAGGGATACCCCATGATGGAATTTTTGAGGACTACTAGAGGGTTATTCCTCCTCCTAGTTATATTTTTGTTTTATAAGATTCATTGGGAAGCTTGACTTCTGATAAAAATAAGAGAAGATATATTACTTCTAAATTCGTTGGAGAAACGATATTACAGTTTAAGTTTATCTTGAATCTAATTTGTCCAAGAAAATCATATTTTTCTACCCTCAAATATCAGGTTGTATTTTTAATACATTTTATAATGAATAGACACAATATTAACCTATGAAAATATGTTATAATTCATATTTGTGTGTTCATTAAGACATCCTCAAAGTCGACCTCCTTGAAAAAATGAAGGTTAATCTCTGTTATGTTGTATGTTAATGGAATGGTTGGAAAAAATGAATAATTCCCCAAAGAATGTGAATTATATATCTCAAATGATAGAGTCAAAATAATTTAAATTAGATGGAATATATGGATTAAGTCTTGGGTGCAGGATAATGAAAAGTTATATGAAATGTTTAACTCGTTTTAGCATTCATAAAGACCAAAGAACATATCACATCATTGTCTAGAAGCAGATTAAATTTTTGACTATCTTGTTGAAGAGTAAGAAGAGGTAGATGTTTCACCTCTAGAAGAAACGGTATTGGATAAGGAAGACAATAATCCACCTGTTCCGCAAGACATAATTGAGAAGGAATCACCTATTACTAAAATAAGTATAAATTTGGATGAAGAAATTTCTTCTAGAAGAGAATATCTTATTAGTGAAAGGGAAATGTTTCTTCCAGAGGAGCATATAGTAGAATAACTTTCTCATGGGAAATAAGTTAGGATTGGAGAACTTTTAGAGGAACAAGTTTATCCCGATGTTATCCTTTCGTTTGAAGAAATATGGGAACATTACTTCCAGTTGGCGAGAAAAGAAATTTGTGAGAGTATTGGTGATGATCTTTTAGAACCAGTTCAAGGAACTGAATATCTATGTCCTATGAAATATGAACTTGTTGAGGGGGAGAATCACTCTATTATAGAAAGTGTTTATGTTCCTAATCTTGTAGATCAATGAGTGGTTGATACCTGGTATAAGTTCCCAAGTTACTCTTATGTAAATGATACCTAAGAAGCCTCGGTAAAAGGCATAAACATGTGTACTATGTTTCAATTAAAACTTTTCTTTGATCTAGATGTAATAGCTACAAAGGAACATAATCTTGTCTCAGCACTTGTTTTTGAACCTTCACAAGAACCTCCAAATTTTGTGATTCTGAGTGATTTGAAATGAATTTTGAGCTACATTATTTGCTATAGTTGAAAAACACATGAACTCCCAACTAGCTCATCTAACAAACCATAGTGAAAGAGATGCTTCCATTCTGTTAGAGAATATCATATGGAAGATTCAGCCAAAAAAAGATTCATGAAATTAAAGAGGTTATAATTGCAAACAAACAACTATGTGGTGAAGTGAAGTATCTCAGAGCTGTGTTTGAAGATATGCATAATGTGTTAAAATGGGGACAATCTATTGTAGCTCATCCTGTTGAGGATGTTAGTGGTCAGATTCAACAGAATTTTGCCTCTATGATTCAACCAAACTTGACATCATTAGCTGATAGAGAGGACGAGAGAAACAATAAGGTAGTCCAAGAGATTCATGATCTTATTATTGGTCTCAAAAAAATTACTAATGAGTATAAGGGTTGTCTACAGTAAGTTCTGAATCAACTCAAGTCCTTCACATCAGTTATTATAGCATCTAGTGCCTCTGGACAATCATCTAAACCCTTTGATAGTGATCATCTCAGAACTGTTTTTAAAGAAGAAATTAAATTAGTATTAAGTAGAATTTACAATAAAAATATATCTACTATTGTCAAGAATAGTGACAGAGTACTTTATTTTTTGTGAATTCATTCAAAGATTCCATATTATTCTTAGGAAGAAATTACTAAGAAAGGGGATTTCTACCTTAATAGGATTTTCTCTTAGCAAGATATGACCAATCACTTAAAGTATCTTGGATAGAATTTGAAAATACCTCATGTCACTCAGGAATTTAAGAATCAAGTTCAAAAGAAGAAAGATTTCACCCCCTCTATTGGAAAAATTCATGGTGAACACATATTATTTTGAGAAAGCAATGAATTATGGTGGTGAGATTATAATTGACTTCATTCAGCTGTTGAAGCCTTATATTCATGTGCAGAGCACTGCTATTCTAGATTCTGCAGCTGCACCCTTGTGGTCTAGTTTACCTCTTTCCTCATTCATAACCATTTCCTCTACCTCAATGTCTTTATCTCAGGCTTTCGGTCAGATCAGACCTATTATCCTTGACTAAAACATGCCTCAGTCTTCCACCAAACCTAATTTGCCACCCTCTATTTTTAAAGAACAACCTCTTCCTTCTATGATATATGGCTCACTCCCTTCTTTAAATTCTACTTCTTCTCATGTGGATCCTTCTGATGATGATGTCAAATAAAAAGAGAATACTGGTTCTAAAGAACAGGTAAACTTTTATTTTTATAGGGATATTTTTTAATTTTGATTAATGATTGTAATGCCACGTATCTTTCCACCAAATGAAATATGAAATTTTGTATTCTATTCTCTTATTTACTATTAATTATTATCTTATTATCTTATAATATTTTTTATAATCCCAAAAGTGGAAGAACAGAACACTCAGGCGCTAGAAAACACACTAAGAAGTGATATCTAATTCATATGATTTTTGATCATCAAAAGGGGGGATTGTTGGACTCCTCATGTTTTAATCATTTTTTAATGATAAAAAATCCTGTAAATATTGTTAATACTATTTAATCTATCTCATATCATGTGTAGAGATGGTATATTTCTTTATGATTTAAATAAACTTCCACTAAATCCGAAATCATCCAAAATCATATTTGATTATTGTAACCTATATTTAAATTGTTCTATAATGATTTATTTTATGATTGATTAATTCTAATTAATTTTTTCAATATTATTGCTTTAGTTTGTATAGAAATATTTGGATATTTCTGAGAAAATGTGATTCTACAACTAGTTTGGGTTTTCTGGAAAAGAACCCAGACAACGTAACCCAGATATTGTGACACAAACACAGTGACCTAGACACCGTAACCTAGACACCATACCCAGACGCCATAACTCAGACATCGTAACTCAGACATTGTAACCAAGACACAGTAACCCAGACATTGTGACCCAGATATCCTGACCTAGACACTATAAAAAGTTTCATATCTCATAAAGTATGTGACATGGGTTCCATGTTACCATCACCAAGACAATGTTCAATGTTTGGAAATGGACCAGACATCGTGATCCTAAAACCTCATCTAGGAAACAAGTTCCTAATCTCAATACAACTATGCCATCATGACTATATTACCAATCAATGTAAAAGAAGAAGACAATGTTTCATGGTGATACTGTATCCAATTGATATCATTTCCGGACAGACTGTGACACCATTCTTTAACCCGTCTTGTCATTTTCAATTTAGTTTCCAATGATCATATTTGAGTTATTTAAATGTACTGAAAAATTAACATTTCATTATAGACATGTCACCTGATAGTACTATGTATGTGGTGCATAATAAATGCATAATTTCAGCTACAACACATGCACTCTAAAAATAAAAAGTAAAGTGTGGAACTCGAACAATAGATGAGAAGTAGATCAGTAGACATGTGAGCATTTTTTGAAAAGGGAACCCATACATGAAACATGAAACTACTTAAGATCATATGAAGCACACCTGATCCAAAGGCTGGACAATCCTTGATCATATTCAAAAACACCTTCACATTACCACCTTCAAGAAGAACATAAGATGGATAGATTACACCTTCACACCTGAAGACTTCAGATACTATATTTTTTTACAGGAGGACTCGATACTTGCATTTGCTTCATCCTATAATTCCAGAGCTATGTAGAATAAAACTTATAGAACTTCTAACATTTTATCATTATCCTTTATCTATTGTTTATTGTTTTTAGCATTCGAGTTGCGGGTGTCTGTCGGTATTTAAACAAACACTGCCTCCTGTACTAAACTGAAGGATACAATATATCCTTCCTCTCATATATTTGTACATAAATTTAGTCTCACGGATTAGTGTGGAAGATTTCCTTGTGTGACAAAGTATTTTTTAACCCTGAAGAACAGTGGAAGAGGTTGTTTATCCTGGATAGTCCTGTGCATTTTTTTTACCCTGATCCAGGGAATGCATCATGTTTATTAATATAAACTGCTTAGTGGTAGGTTATCACCAAGTGGAGTAGATTAGGTATCATCTTGTAAATGAACCACTTTTATCATCTACTACATTATATAATTTTGTTTTTCTTTGATTTACTGTGTATTTCATAAAACACTAGATTTCACTTTGATAGTTAGTCTTGGAAATAAGTAATAATTTTTCTATCTTATTATAATTGCTTTAAAAGTAGAATAAACAAATATTAATGATATTACTAATAATTAATCAATCTTTTGAGAGGCTATTTGGATAGTCTAACTTTTATAACTATATTACCTTGATTAAATGGGCCATATTCATTTTTACTATGGATCCTTTTTAAGAAAAATTTTTAACATAAATTTTTAATATATACTCAATTCCCCCTCCTCTTTAGTACTATACTCTAACCAATAGATGATTTAGGGAACAACTACTTCTATTAGACTATTATAATGAATAGGTACTTGTAGGTCGACCTATGGTTCTTGCATTATGTTCAGGATCAGATTACTTGTGTACCAAGGTTAGTAGTCTATGACACTTTTTCTTGGATATATGATTTAAAAAATAAAACTATATTATATTTTATTTATTAGAACCACTTTTATTTTTGTTACTACAACTTTTATGTTATTTTTCATCATTATATTAATTCTTAATACTGAGTGTTTTTTTTGTTTCTGATCTCTTATCTATGGGTGTGTTTGATTTTGAAATTTTTAAAAAATAATTATTTTAAAATATGCTTGATTTAAAAGTAATATTTGATTTAGTTTTCAAGTATGGTTTTTGAAATGTATTTGAAATAAAATCATTAGTCTTCCTTCTAAAATGAATTTTTTTTATAAAATTTTTTTAAAAAAAATTGGATTCCTAAAATGAGTATCATGATTTGATTTTATTATGGGAGATAAAAATAGAAAACCATATTGTATATAGTGTATTTATATACTACCATTCAATACATTTAATATAAAAGAATTTCTTAAACATAGGGTGTGAAGACCTAGTAGGTTACATAGATTTCACTAATATATATTACAGGTTCAAGGATTTATAATGATTGATTCTTATTTGATCAGGTTAGTGGTGCAGAGTTGGGATATAGAGGGAAAATCAGGGTTACATGGAATGAACATCAGGGTTAAATTTGATTTTTTATTTTATTTTGGTATCATGTGCATTATCCTAGATAAACTTTTTTGTTAAATTTTATTTCTTTTATTATATTTTTAGTTTATTCTAGAATATTAAATTTTAATTATAAAATGATTTATACCATGGTTATTATTGATTATGCCTAAATGGGATTGTTGAAACATTTTTGTTCTACTTTTTTGATATTGAATGGGTGTTTACTATATGGATAGTCCATGTCATATTTTTATTATATAATAAGTTACTATGTAAACTCTATTTTGAAGGGGAAATCATTGCCAAGATGCTTACTATAATTCCCAATCACTAGTTTCTAGCAAATTTGGATGAGGAATTATTTTTATGCTAGTGGAATATTAGGTCAAATGCTGGTTCTGGTGGAATCCATGGACGATTCATTATAATTGTTATTAAGTTTTAGGTTCCTATAAGGTCCTAGGTTTTGGAACTTTCTACTTTTATTTTGGGTTGTGTCATCATAGTGTGGAGATAAGGTTATAATAAATTAACATGTACATGCAGGGAGGGTCTCACGAGATCCTTCTCATTTGGAACATTGAGTTTTATTGGGTAGTTGGGACTGGAGTCATATTTTTTATTTTTATTAAAGCATAATTTGATTTATTTTGATATGGTAGTGTGATATTTGGATTCTTGATGAGTTTTAAGGGTGTTTTTTGGAGTCAAGTTTCATTTTTGGGATGAAAATGGAAGTCAAAATAGGTATGCATGTTTTTTCCATGACATCTATTAAATAGTGTTGAGACCATTTTGATTATTTTATAAAAATAATAGATTATTTCGTATAATTGGAACATGAATTGAAAAATTGTGTAGAAAACCCATGTAGAACTTTATATAAATTGAAAATTTTATAGGTTGATTACTCTTAGTTCTATATTTTCCTTAAAGGGGTTCACACTTGTTAGAGACATATTAAAGAGGGTTTTTATAGTATTATGAATTAATTTGGGATGGATTTTGTTTTAGTTTGGGTTTATGTTTTTTATTCATTTTTTTAATGTTTGGAAGAAGTTTTCTGTGATAAACTGTGAATATTTTTTATTTTTTATTTATGAAGGTGATTTTTATAGATTGTTTGAAATATAAATACTATATTTATTGTTATATGTTTTATAATTTGAGTGATATTTTTTTTAATTCAAAAAATGTTTTGAAATGGGAATGACCTTTATTATATATGTTTTAAAATTAATTTATGATATAATTAGATTTCTTAATTCATAATTGCAATGGTAAAATGGTATCACAATTTTTGGATAAATTTTAAATAGTGTTGTTTGGGTTTGGAAATATAATGGGGATGTTACCAAGGTTTTTTGGTATTAAAAATATTATTTATTGGTTTACATAATACATTCCTTGGTAAATGAAGTTTATAAAATTATTTCAATCAGGATTAGGTCATTTTAAAAGGAATTTTTTCTTATTTATAATGAAAGTTATCTTTGGGTGTTTTTTCTAGTTTTTTTCCTCAATTATAATTGGAATATTTGGTTTATTTGGTAGGAAATAATTTTTTTTCATTCATCACTCGATCTATTTGGAGTATGCCTTCTAAAAAGATTGAGAAAAAATTTGTAAGGCTTATCCTCAATGATGATCCTCCAAGTGATTCCATTTATTTATAAAATAAATAACCTTGGATTTAGATTCAGCCCATATTTTGAATGGAGTTGTAGATTTTGAAAAAAGTATATTTTTTATTATGTTTGTATTGTTTTAGTTTAAGTAACTATTAGGGGTTTGATGGGTGAATTTTGGGAATAAGCCTCAAGCATAATTTTTTTTATGTTTGTTCACTAAGTTTATTTAATTTTTATGTATAATATTTCATGGATTAGTATTTTAATATTGGTTTTCAAGAGGTGTTTTATGTCCCTTTAGATGTTACTTTGATGATTTATTTTGGATGTCGGCTATTTGTTGGCATGCCATTAGTTATTGGGTAGGATTTTTGTTCCATGAGGTTTGAGTGTGGTGCTATCTGTGTTTTGTTTGATCATTGTTAAGTGGACTATATAAGTGTTGGAGGAAAAATTTGGAACAAAGAAGAGGCACAAAGAAGGCCCGACGGACTGCCTCGTGAAGCCAATTCGTGGAATCCCCCTAACACCACGGCCGCCATGAAGCAAACAAGGTGGGATGCTCCGCGAATGAATTTGACGTTCACGAACCCTCCCCGAAGCAAAGGAGGTAGTACGCTCCGCGAATTCATTTGAAGTTCGCGAACCTGCCATGAAGCAAGGAGGTGGGATGCTCCGCTAACCCATTTGACGTTCGCGAGCCAGCCACGATGCAACCATGTTCCTCTTCATGATGCGCCATCTCTTCTCTGTGGCGCCTCTTGCCTATAAATACTGGGCTCCCCCTAAGCCCAATGGACGGACAATCCGACCTTTCGACTTTCCAGCTCCTCAATCATGAAGCATCATTCCACTCTTCGAACCATGATTTGTGCGAGGTACTTCTTCCTCGTGAAGTGCCTCCACTCCATCCAGTTTTGATCCCCTCTTCCGAGAGGTATGCCTTTCGTGAAGCCCAAAGGCCTTCGTGAAGGAAGGGGATCCCCAAGGAGACCCATGTTCTCATGGAGCATTTATGCTTCGTGAAACACCCTTCATGTACACATGATCAACATCCTAATGTAGGGTCATTGTACTTCGCGAAGCACATTGCTTCCCAACACATTGCTTCATGATGCATCTTCGCTCCTTGAGGTTGTCTTCCGCGAATGCCCTTCCACTTCACGAAGCACCCCCCATATGCACCTTTTCCTTATGCTTAGGCTAAGGCGCCCCACTTTTTGAAGCACACCAGTTATCAATTACCCTCCGCCACGAGGAGCAACAGATCTTCACAAGGACCTTGCCTATGAACCCCTCTTCTTGGCAACCCCGTTTCCCGTGCGACCCTCCAGTTTTGCACGATGTGACTTCAATGTCCCTTGGACAACACTGCCCGTTGCATTGTTTCTCCTAATGATTCTTCACACAGTCATGCTAATGGCTATTTCTTTTTCACATATCCATGCTAATTTGGACCCCTCAATGGTTCACTCCGAAACACCCCATCAGTACGGCTTTGCTGATGCCTTCCCTCCCATAAGGAGCAGAGGGTACCAGTTATGTATGCCCTAGGGGTGTGGAGCAAACCCACCTCGTCCAAGCTGCAAGATGCTAAACTGCCAAGCACCATCGTCCTCAGCACATGACATTAAACTGTGACATCACCCCATGCCAATCACGCGGGGTTCCCCCACCTTGGACATTCTCCATGCCCCCTGTTCTCCACAGGGGATGATATCCTCCTTTTGGGAGTAGAGTTTGTCCGTGGGGGTAAGAGAAGCTGTGTTGGTGTAAGCCCCTAGCTTTTCTTGTCGGAGGAAGCATCCCTACTCCCCCTTTCATCTTTTATCCCCGAGGCCAATGGAAGGCGTGATAGCGAATGGGGATCCTACTTTCTTTGGTCCCAAACCCCTCTCCCTATGCACTTTGTCGCCCATGGGCCTCCATCTAGGAGTAAGTCCCAATCACTCTCTCCCTGAGCCTCCCCACGCATAAGCCCATATTCTCTTCCCACAGATGCACATTTCGCAACGTGGTCACCAGGACTTTGCTGCCTCTTGTTTCTCACACCAGGCATGACTCATGTGGGCTTAGAGTAAGCATCGACCATGACAAAACCCTCATCCTGCATGATGTTAAATTGTATTCCCACCAACCCGAACTACGAGGAATTTGACCCATGTCATGGAATGGTATGTAGGAAGACTCCATGAGGTTCAAGCCCCACCACCTTTGGCCGCCTTAGAGTGTAATCCCCAATCCACCCAAACAATGAGGTCTTTGATCCATGTCAAGGCATGGTACATAGAAAGCCTCCACGAGGTTCAAGACCCACCACCTTGGGCCGCCTCAGAGTGTAAGCCACAAACACCATGGGCCACCTTAGAGTGTAAGTCCCAAACCAACCTGAATTATGAGGACTTTGATCCATGTCAAGGGATGGTACACAGGAAGCCTCCACGTGGTTCAAGCCCCACCACCTTGGGCTGGCTGAGAGTGTTAGCCCCAAACACCTTGGGCCGCCTGAGAGTGTAAGCCCCATCCCAACCGAACTATGAGGACTTTAATCCATGTCAAGGCATGGTACGTAGGAAGCCTCCACGAGGTTCACGCCCCACCACCATAGGGCCACCTCAGAGTGTAAGCCCCAAACACTATGGGCGCCTTAGAGTTTTAGCACCAACCGATCACAAACTACGAAGATTTTGATCCATGTCAAGTCATGGTATGTAGGAAGCCTCCATGAGGTTCAATCCCACCACCTGGTCATTCCCACCATCTTCACGTCAGTTCACCAACCACCTCGGGCCGCCTCAGAGTGTAAGCCTCAAACACCTTGGGCTACTTCATAGTGTATGCCCCAACCGAACCTGAACTACGAGGACTTTGATCCATGTCAAGGCATGGTACGTAGGAAGCCTCCATGAGGTTCAAGCCCCACCACATTATAGTGTAATCCCCGTACACCTTGGACCGCCTCATAGTGTAATCCCCAACCCGACCCGAACTACGAGGAATTTGATCCATGTCAAGGCACGGTACATAGGAAGCCTCCTTGAGGTACAAGCCCCACCACCTTGGGCCGCCTCAAAGTGAAAGCCCCTGACACCTTGGTCTTCCTTAGAGTGTAAGCCCCAATTCAACCCATCCTGAATTACGGGGACTTTGAGCCATGTTAAGGCATGGTACGTAGGAATCCTCCACGAGGATCAAGCCCCAACCACCTTGGGCCACCTAGAGCGTAAGCCCCATCCAATCTAAACTACATGGTCTTTGATCCATGTCAACGCATGGTACATAGGTATCCTCCATGAGGTTCAAGACCCTATACCCACCTAGACCCTAGGTCCCTATTCACATCAGTTCACCGACTCAAACACCTTGGGTCACCTTAGTGCATAAGCCACATCCATCCCGAACTACGGGGACATTGATCCATATCAATGCATGGTATGTAGGAAACCTCCATGAGGATCAAGACAACCACCCGGTCGTTCCGATAACCTTCACATCAGTTTCCCCCCATCCCGCATGACGTTAAACATAATTTTCCATCTGAACTACATGGTATTTGATTCCCCGCTATGGGGAAATGTAGGAAGTCTCCCTGAGGTTCAAGCCCCATCACTCATGTCCCGTCCTGATCATTCCCTCGAGTCTATGTGTCTCGGGAAGATCATTACCCAAACCAGAGGTTTCACTTCCTCTGGGTCCAATCCATGCATCCATTCTCATGGGTCACCTCCTTATGTTTCCTCTCGTTTCATTGAACTACATGGAATTTGATTCCATGCCACGAGGATACGTTGGAAGTCTCCTCGAGGCTCAAGCCCAAAGCCATCATCCATCCTTATTCTTACCCGGGCCACCACATCCCGGTGAGATCATGCCACCTCATCCCCCTCCACAGCATTCGAGAAGGCCACCCACGTGTTGGCCCTAATATTAGTGTTCTCTCAAGGGGGTTCCTCCATTTGATCCACTCTAGTTAGTGTTTTTATTAACCCCATCCATCAATGATGGATGTTAAACTCATGGAATACCCTGTGTTATGCATAGGAAGCTAAGGAAAACCTTAGATACATGCCCATGGTATAAGGTTCTCCGCATCCAATGTGGGATGCCTCGGGCTTCCACACCCTCGAGAATCCCAATAATAAGGAGTAGAAGACAGACACACCAATCCCCCATCGTCCAGACATGCAAGCGGTGCCCCAACATGACTACTCTCCTAACCGAAGGACGCTGCCCTGACTGGACCCCTTGGAATGTCCTGACAGAAGCAGTGTAATTAACTGGTGTCCATGAAGATATGGCACTGAGAAGAGTTTCACGAAAAACATACTAAATCTATGAGGGAGACCCATACTAGGTGACGAGTTCTGAGGAGGAATCCATGGAAGGAAGAACTGACATCCCGTCATCCCATTTTAATCGAGGAGCAGATGTCCCTGAATAAGGAGCAGATGTCGACCGCCTTTGGAAAGCGGGAATGCAGGGTAACAAAAAGTCGTGTCCTTCGTCCCCGAACGAGACTGATGCGCGTACCCCAGCGAAAGTGTCGGAATTATAAATTGTGAACCCAACATGAAATTATTCTCCTCAATATGGTGATTAGTATCCCTCAGGGAATCAATAGATTGATGTGGAACTGGATCCATATATCTAGTGTCGGGTCCCGCCAATCAAATAGCGGTCCTGGTGTGAAACTCACTAGAAGTTGGGGTAGTAGGATGTTGGACATCCTGTTCTACGACGTTGTCAGCGTGGATCCCTCTTGACGGCCACGTATGATAGAATGACGTTAGGGCACTGGTTGTCAATTTCTTTTCCTAGCAGTGTTAATGATTTCATCTACCTGCTTTCAGGAAAAAATTTGTTGCATCCAGAGCCCGATCACCTACCCACTAGCACAGGAGTACGGGGAAATACCGACTCTGCTATCCCACGTGGTTCGGCCTCTTCCACAACAGCTTCTATGTCCATGAAAGTGGAGATCCCAAGCCCCATCTACCCATCAAAATTCATCCAACGAAGGGTGATTAACGACCTCGTAAGTCGTTATGAGGAAGAGGGAATAATCCCAACCTGGGACATGGCTCACCTGGACCCGGAGGCATCCAGGCCCCACCATAAATGCCACCCCTGAGGGCCGCGTAGGGATCCATTGCTCTCCACCTCGATATACAACTGCCTCGGGAGCCTGTCCCCTGAGTTCCTTGACGACTCCCCGCCTTACGCTGATGAGGTGGGAAACATTCGGCCCGGCCCGGCCCGGTCAGAGCCCCAATTTAGGGGATCCCAGAAAGGTCTCCCTCCCAGCCGCATCAATGCCATCGTCTAGTCCTGACGGAGGAGCAGGTAAGCTATGCACCAGCACCACCATCCCCGGCTCATCTGACCTAACGATAGCATCAGGCATGATGTGAGGACGCCTGTCAAGGGGAGTCAATGTCGATGGCTAATGTGGACCGAGCCACTGCCGATGAATATCATCAAGTCCCAGCATGCACTGAGTAAGGGCTCTTATATTCCCAACCAGGATTGAGGCCCCACCCGCCCCATGGGCAGGCTGGGTCGACTCTCCTGGTCCCAAGCATGAGCAGTCGTCGCCATGAACCATCCCACGGTGATGCCACCCCATACGAAGGTCCTCCCTATACCACTACCAAAACCATCATGGGTCTTCCCCACTCTAGGGCTCGGCATGGAGGTCCACCCCGTGCCACCCCCAACCCAAATGAAGGTCTGCTCCACGATAGTGATGTTTGGTACTAAACCCTTTCCCGTGCCCATCACACTGGGTATGGTGTCCTTCCTCTTGCCCACGACCATCGACGTGGAGATGTTACCCATCCAGTCTCTCTCCAATGTAGGGATCCTCCCTACATCCTCTTCACCACTGGCGAAGGTCCTCCTCACCCCAGAAACCAGAGGGGTGAAGGCCAGCCTCGTTTCACCCACACCAAGCATGGAGTTCCTCCCCATGCTCTCGCCAGTTCCAGCAGAGGTTTTTCCTACTCTAGTGCTATTCATGGAGGTCCTCACCATTTACCCTTCGACATTTGTCCCAGTGCACCTCACACACCGGTTCTATCAGGTGGAAACCTTCTCTGCCCCAAAACCAGTACGGCCGAAGGACCCCATGTCGGAAATCAGCCTGTCCCGAGGAGCCACCTAGGGACTGGAAGGTCGTTCATCGCCACCACAAGAAGAATCATGGGAAGGCTCGGACAGAGATCAAACAGGTCCACTTCTCAGACTCTGAAGCGGAGTATGACTCAACTCTGGAACCCTCCCCCGCTCATCTAAGTCAATGGTCAGGGCAGGGACAAGGCGCATCAGTCTGGTGCTCTCAGAATCTGAATTCATTAGGATTCCAGCTTCCCTCCATAGGTTTATCTAGGAGGAAAAAAATCTGGTGACCCCATAGGTTACAGTCATGCAGTCACCACCATCATCTCCGGAAGCACTTTCTACATCTACAAGAGATCATGGAGAGCTATTATGGGGATCGATGGAAGGCGGGAAGTAGTGTGACCCACCACCTAAAACAATGGCCCCTGATCTAGGAATGGTGGTCTTCATCCCCTCCTATTGCGACGTGGCGGCCATGCCACTCCACTCTTCGAAGGATAGCCCGAGAATCGGCAGCCAGGCAGCCCGTTCACCGTATTATTCACCGTCCAACCTTCCACCCCAGTGGTCTGCCTCAGTACCATTGCCAGTTCCTCAACCACCTCCAGTTGGTGAGTAGTGAAATCAAGGGTTGAACCCTGAATTTTAGTCGATGATCTTTTAGAGAATTCTTGTAGCTGACCACTTCTTCGAGGAGTTCTGGACCACGGCAGCATAGAATTTCTGCCTACCCAAGTCTCTCACCCTAGAGGAAGTAGAGTGTTTCTACTACACCCTCTGGGTGAAAAATTTTAGTCTCCATCATCAACGCATGGTATATCCCAGGATCCAAGTGAATTTTGAGGATGTCAGTGAGCAGTGTTGTCTAGTCAATCCGGCTGCACTCCTTATGGACCAGCACCCCGAGTCACCATGTCGTCGTGAGGCCCTCCAGCTGCAGTGCATTCAGAGTATCAAGGTAATCTGCAGAATTATCAGGGATGATACCCCCATGTGAAAATCCGTGGATGGAGGCAGTATGCTGCCCTCCTCTTCATCCCTATCTGGAAGCAGCCCGACTCGCTATGATATATTGAGTACATTCCCCCATGAAGGGTCACATTCCACATGGATGACATAGTGGACAAGGAGAACATGCTAGAGTTTCTCAATGGAGACTTGCCTGCTGAGGGTGTAACACTACTTTTGGACCCATCGGGGAGGATTACCAGTCAGCAGAGGAACCTCCTATGTATCCCTGCACCCACTGAGTCATCGGTACTTAGCTGAAATGTCAGTAAGGGAAAAGAGCATGTCGGAGCTATCAAGCACTCTGATCCGTCCACCTCAGTGCAAAAGACGGAGGAGGACCAAGAGAAGGCCATGTTGCACCATCAACTTGCTGAGCAGAAGAGGTTGATCGACGAACTCCTGGATGAACGTGCTATAGAGCGATGACCCAACTATGGCGATACTAGGCCAGGGAAGAAGGGTGGGAACAAAATCCCCCCAGCGAGATGCCTCCAGGAAAACCTGATCATACAACTCCTATGGACAGGGCTGAAGCTAGAACTCATGGCAAGAGGGCGCAGTATGTCTCACAAAACCCTCCCGAATAGTGTGACAATCCATGGAATCTGGCTGGGGTTCCCCCAGCTACCCTGCAGGCCGCTCCACTAGCCGTTCCACGAGCCGCTGAGCCTATCTATCATGTTGAAGAACCCAACAATGCCCTCGTGGTTAGGGATCCTCTCCAAGGCAAGGACCTCTGCCTAGATGATCCCATGGCGGCGCTCATAGACCGACTTGAGGCATTGGAAACGCGGCTGGTGGAAATCCCACCGTATGGAAAGCCATATCCGGCATGGGTGGATGACATGCCGGCACCTCCGGGTTTCGGAAATCCCACCTTCTCTCCCTTTAATGGGACAGTGGACCTGCCACAGAATTTGGCCCACTTCAACTCAAGGTGTGGGATCATGTTAGGTACTCCAGCACAGTAAGAGGCTCCCAAGATCTACTGTTTTGTTGAGACACTAGAGGGGCCGACATTCGTCTGGTACAGCCATCTCCCCATCAGATCCATAACCAGTTTAGAGGACCTTCTCAAGTAGTTCCTCTACTAGTTCATCTCTACCACCTGGAAGACTAGCATCGTAGACCTCTTCAAGTGAAAGCAAAGGCCTGATGAGTGAGTCGCAAACATTATCACCCGTTGGAAGGGGATTACATACTCCCTTGACATGCCACTAACTCTGGAGAAATTATTGACGATGTACATGGGGGAATGTCAAGACAGAACTGGTTCTCTCCCTGACCACTCATAACTATCCTGGAGGGTTCCGAGACTTCTCCGACAAGGCCCAGCACCTTGAGGAAGCCCTCCAACAGTCCAAAATGGCACATCCGCTGCCCCCTATAATCCTAGTGAGGAGGTTTTCCAAAGCTAAGCCCACCACGGTGGCCCAAATAAAAGCCCCCAGGCAGCTAGAGTTGCTACCAGTAGCACCGGCCCCGCAGCCTCGCAGAGGCCCTCCACCTTAGGCACAACCTCTAGCTCTACAGTATCATCAGAATCGGCAAGCACCTCCAAGTAATGCGCTGCCACCGCGCAGGTGGGACAATAAGGTTCCACCTCCTCGATAGGCCCCTCCGGCCCCCTGTCTGGGTCAGGCTCCAAGGGCCCCCTATCCGGAAAGAAGAAATTAGACCTACTTGTTCAATGAGGATCAGGTCCCTGCTTACTTCAACAACGCCTTAGACAAGGATATTGTACAACTGCCTGAGTGTCGAAAGCCAGAAGAAGTGTATCTCACCGATCACCCCAACTACTGCCCCTATCATTGGATTTTGGGTCACACCCTCAAGTAGTTCTATGTGTTTGAAGAATAGATCCAAGGCCAGGTCAATAAAAACATAGTCAAGTTGGGCCTAGCCCCGGCATAAGTTGCAGGTGTCTTTGTAGGGTCAGACAGTAGTAGCTAATGCGAAGGCGAGTGGCAGCAGGTTTCTAGCCGCAGATCCCAGAAGTATGACAATTGAATGGCTTGTAAGACAGTTGCTCGTGCCCGTGGCATCATTCAGGCATGCCTGAATCAAGAGGATCCTTCAAAAGATGCAGCCACAACTTCTGCATCATCATCTGAGCTAGCCTCTTCCCAAAAAAGAAAGCATCGACGATCCAAGAAGAAGCAACACATTCCACCAATTCCATTGTCGTCCTGTACTCCCGGCCACTTCATGCCCCCTGAGATGAGGATCCCCCCTTGAATCTTCTAGGAGGTGGATGATTCGTCATGTGACAGTCAAGGGTACGCTTTGGTTTACACCATTGAGTTGGTAAACCCCTATAAGACTCCCAATGAGGGGGAGCACCAGGAGAACCTCCCCAATGTCCCCAGACGACGCCAACGTCGACAGAGCCGTGACTATATGGGTCATTGAGGCGTATCTGTTGGCACCTCTAGCCAGGCTGTGCATGCTTCTAAGACCAGACAACAGGCCCAGTGCTGAGCTCAGCACTCACAGCCTCCTCATCTGGTGTCCTCAGGTCTGCCTCCACCACCGTTTGTGCTACTACATCAAGAAGAGCCACTTCAGCGATACCGTGACTATCTTTTCCCCACTACATGATGGTCTCAGTCATCTGGACCTCATCCTGCAGCTACTCTTCAGGCTTCGACTAGTGGACAGTGGGATATGCCCAGCACCAGCCAGTCATTGGTCCAGCCGATAGGGCCCACCATGCCTCTAATTGCAGATCGACCTCCTGTAAGTAGAAGTCTGTGCCTAGCTTGGAAGTACGATGTCCTTAAGCACCTCACCAGCATCCCAACAAGTCTTTCTATCCTCGAATCCCTCCTCCTGTCGTCCGATATGCATGAGGCCCTCGCTGAGGCTTTAAGAAACCCCCACCAGTTTTAGACGGAGGTAGCAGCTTCAGAAGACTTTCATACTGAAGTAGTTGAGAACACCAAATTCCAGGACATCATTTCGTTCTCAGGAGAAGATGAAGGCTCTTCCATATAGGGGAATTTCCGCCCACTGTATATCACCTGCCAATTTAACGACATGGAGGTTCGCCACTGTATCATTGAAACCAGCTCCAGGATCAATCTTATCTCGACCCGGACGCTGCAGAAATTGGGGATATCTAAGGATTACCTGACTCCCTTCAATGTAAGGATCCCAGGATATGACAGGACAGAGTAGACCCTGGTTGGAAAAATCCGTCTGAAGACCCAGTTCAATGGCCTATTTCCAATTATTGAATTTATGGTCATCTCTCAGGATACCACATACAGTGCATTGATGGGAAAACCATGGATCCATCTGCATGCGGTGGTCCCCTCATCATATCGCCAGTGCCTCAAGTACTCCTTTAATGGTCAAGTAGGAGTACTCCATGGTGATGCATCTCCTTTAGCCTCTTGTGAAGACCATTATCTAGACACAGACTATTACAAGAGCAAGGATAAGCAAATTATGGAATGTGAGGCTGGGCCCGCCACATTCACAAGTGACCCCTGGGAAGGTCTGGATGACGCCTACATCTTTCTGATCCATCGATTGGAGGCCACAACTCCCAACATGGGGCAATTCTTTGTTGTCTTGGGTACAAGAGGAAGGCAAATTCCTAAGTCTAAGAGATGGTGGAAAATCACCTTGTACTCCTATACAAACTAGGATTTGGTGATCCCAAAACCTCCTACCTCCATATGGTATCAGGATGTCTTCCCCATGGAAACAGAAGTACGTCATACATGTCCGTTTCACCGGTCTTGGATTAACCGGCTCAAGCCGACGCGCCAATACTGCTTTGATATCTTCAAGCATGGCTCTATGGGTGAAAGGCCAGATGGGATTGATCGACTGCCTTCATCACTATAATCTCAATGGTGTGTGTATCCCCTGATATGTTGTCCACTACCATCTAGGCTAGTACCAGCCTCCCGTCAGTTTCTTCCTACCCAGGGGAAGCTCCACCCGCTGGGAATCCCTCCGTGAAAAGGAGGATCTAGAAGATGCTCCCCCTGCCTTTGAAGAAGGCGTCCCTGCCACGGTCGATGAACTGGTACAGGTGATCCTTGGTAGTGAGTTAGATCCAAAAACCACATTAATTAGTATCTCCATGTCCTTTGAAGAATAGAAGAGGTACATGGACTTCCTTAAACAACACCCTGATGTGTTTTCTTAGAGTTACGACGATATTCCAGGACTAGATCCTCAGGTAGCCATCCACCGCCTTGGTCTCCCGAAAAACCATAGTTGGTTCAAGAAGCCTCCCAGAAAGATGCACCCTTCTCACGGTGCCCTGGTCTAGGATGAAGTTGAAAAGCTCATCAGATCCAACTTCATCAAGGAGTTATAGTATCCTAAGTGGATAGCAAACATCGTGCCAGTAAGGAAGAAGAACGAACATATCAGAGTCTGTATCTACTTCCGAGATCTCAACCATCACTGTTCGAACGATGATTTTCCCCTTCCAGTGACAGAATTGTTGATCGACTCTACAACTGGGTTCCAAGAACTCTCTTTCATGGATGGTTACTCTGGATATAATTAGATTCAAATGGCCCCAGAGGATGAAGAGTCCACAGCTTTCAGGGTTCCCCAAGGTACTTTCTATTACCAGGTCATGCCCTTCAGCCTGAAGAATGCGAGTTCCACCTATCAGTAGGCCATGCATCGCATATTCAATCCAATCCTCGAGACATTGGACGAATGCTATGTGGAAAATCTGGTGGTCAAGTATTGCTGGTGCCAGGACCATATCAAGGACATTGAGAAATTGTTGAACGTCCTCCGCTCCCACCACTTGAAGATGAACCCGTTGAAGTGTGCCTTTAGGGTCACTTCTAGTAATTTTCTTGGCATTTTTGTCAGGTACCGAGGCATCGAGATCGACCCGAAAAAGAGAAAGGAAATCATCCAGATTCCTCCCCTGAGCAATATCCCAGAGATTCGAGGCTTTCAAGGCCACTTGTCCTTCATACGCCGATTCATTGCGAATATGGTTGGAAAGTGTAAGCCCTCTTCTCAGTTAATGAAGAAAGGCTCTTCCTATAAGTGAGATGAGTACTTCTAGACCACCATTGAGGAAATCAAGAAATATTTTCACTAGCCTTCAGTCTTGATTCCACCCACCTCTGGGAAGCCGCTAATCCTATACGTGACTGCCCTGGAACGATCTCTCAGTGCCCTTCTCACCCAGAAGAACAATAATGGGACAGAAATCATTCTCAACTACCTTAGTCGCATGCTCCTCGATACGGAGACCAGATACTCCCCTATAGAGAAGATCTTCCTTGTGATCATATTTTCTGTATAGAAGTTGCGACATTACCTGTAGCATCATGAGGTACAATGGGTCTCTTAGGAAGACCTGCTGAAGTACATTCTGAATAGCCCCATGTTGACTGGCCATCTAACACGGTGGGTAGTAATCCTCCGGCAGTTTGAAATCAGGTTCATTCCCCCAAAAGTCCATAAAGGGATAGGCATTGGCATACATCCTAACTGCTCATCCAACATCCCCAGAACAGTCTCTGAAATTGGATTTTCCTGATGAGGCAATCCTCTCAGTAGATCATGTCATCCCATGTTGGCATATGCACTTCAACGGTGCCTCTAGGTGCCCCACCGGTAGAAGTCTTAATGATCCTAGGATAAAAAGAGTGGGCCTAGGTATCATCTTCATTATCGCGGTGCTACTTGTCCTTCCGTACTCATTACTGTTGTCAGAAGGCTGCACCAACAACGAGGTAGAGTATCAGACTCTTATCACTGGCCTCGAGCTGGCCCTTGAGATTGGCGTGCCCCATTTTCATGTGCATGGTAATTCCGAACTATTTGTCACACAGATCAATGGTGAAAACATTGTCAAAAATATAGAACTTGTACCATTGATGAGTTCACCCTTCAGCTAATGGCCCATTTCCCTTATCGACCATAGGTTACCTGTGTCCCTTGGTCATAGAATGGTCGAGCAGACGCTTTGGCCAGCTTAGATGCATCACTTGCAGAGCCCAAGCAGGATGATCTGATTATACATGTAGCACACCAGAGATTCATTGCTCCTGTCACCCTAGAGGATGATGACGACCTGTGAGTAAGACATATTTCCACCAGAGCCACCACATCAAGATCCTCAGGTTCTTCCGATGCAGTGGTCTAAGAAACCCCCAACTGGAGAGCCCCTTTTTTCGAGTATCTCCAAAATGGTTGCCTCCCAGCTGATCGGGATGAGTGTGAGAAAATCTGATGCCACATACTGTAGTTTACCTTTCAGAGTGGTCCCAGTCTTGAGAATATCATCTACAAACGCGGGTTCGATGGTGATCTCAACTATTTCATCCAAGGAGTCGAGATTCCTCAAGTCATGCAGAATCTTCATGCTGGTTACTATGGTGCCCATCAGGCTGGGCCAAAGATATCCCATTAGATACGAATATTGGGGTAATTCTGGCCCTCTATAATCCATGATTGTATCGAGTTCTCCAAGAGATGTCATGCGTGCCAAGTTCATGCTAACTTCTTGCATCGGCCGCCAGAACCTCTCCACTCTACTAAGTAATCTTGTCCATTTGCAGTGTGGGGACTTGATGTTGTGGGACCATACCCACCAGTGACAGCTCGCCAGTGAAGGTTCATCCTGACCACCACAGATTTCTTTTCCATGTCATTAGAAGCAATTCTGCTCCTGGAGGTCAAGGCTCACTCTATCGTTGACTCAGTGAACTACAACATCATTCATTGGTTTGGGGTCCCTCACACTGTCCTCACCGATAACGACACCAATTTCTGAGCAGCCGAACTGATGAAATTATACGCTAAGTACAATATCCATTCGAACCATACCTCCCACTATCACGCACAGAAAAATGGGAAAATCGAGGTGTTCAACAACACCATCTCTATCCTTTTGCAGAAAATGGATGGCCAAAACAAGAAGAGTTGGTCGGATAAGCTCCCCAATGCCCTCTGGGCTTATCGGACGACGACTCCCAATTCCACCCAGGTGACTCCATATTCCATGGTGTACGAGGCTAAGGCAATCCTACCCATTGAGATTCATATTCCTTCTTTACACACCGCGGTCTATGACCAGGATGCACAAGATAAGGTGGCTGAAATTTGTCTGCCTGAATTGGAAGCCCTTGACGATAACATGCTTCATACTCTACAAAATCTGGAGAGGCTTCAGAATAAAATGGATAGAGCCTTTACTAAGAAGGTTCAACTATACTCTATTCTGAATGTCGACCTGGTATTGGCTCTCCAAACGCCAATGATCCCTGGTAGGAAACCACCCAACATGGGGCCCAAATGGGAAGGACCTTTCATTGTCCACGGGGTTTACCCCAATGGAGAATACTCTTTAGTGACCATGGATGGTGAGCATATAACTCCTCCCACCAAAGCCAAATTTCTCAATAAATACTTTTCCAGAGTCCCGTGGTCCTACACGACCTTAAACTGGATGGTCCTGCATGACCCTAAACTGCACGCCGGTCATGCATGACCACTAGTCCTACACAAATTTAAACTACACATTGTCCCAAATGATGTTAAACAACATTTTGAGAACTACGTGTGGCATGATTTCCATACTCATGGGATACGTACGAATTCCCAAACATTTCATCTATTGGCCCAGCCCAAATGCCAGAGTCTTCCCCTTGGGTCAAGACTTATGTAAGGGGTGGAAACTTTTTCCCCAATTCACGTCAAGCTAACCTCGATCCAACCGTACATACTGCTCCCTAGAGAAGTTAGCCTCTTTCAGAGATGGGTACAGCTATGCTTCACATTATCCTTTGATTGGGACCCCATCACCTTCCTCATCCCGAAGGGCCCCTGAATGGCGTGGATGTTAGGACTAAGGGCTCTCCTACCAATTCGGGCCAACGCCCTTGAGGATGTCAGGCAACAAGCCGATACAAATCCCAAGTTTCAAATATGGTCTATGGTAGATGCTCATTTTTTGATCCCATTTCAGGTCACTATTGTGACGATTTGTTTCAAACATGGTCAACAACTGTCCTGGATCATTACTACCACCCCAAGATGTCCCAAAAATAGAGTGTAGTGGTTCATTCTTCCATGTTGTATCTCCAAGCGACGAATTCTCTTTGGTAAAATCCATGTTTTATTCCCCCATATGGCAGGGAGAGCCGAGACCGGCTCCTTGTTTCCCACACCGATCACTACTCACGTGGGCTTAAGAGCTGTGATGAGGCAATAACCATAAAAGATTGTTAGGCCTTCCTGACCAAGGCCCAACCTCAAGCCCCATGGCCATCTTGGGACCCTGGCCCCCATCCTCACTGTAAGACGTTAGACTACAAGCTGGTCAGCCCTTCCTGACTGAGGCCCAGCCTCAGGCCACGTGGCCTTTTCAGGCCCTGGCCCCCGTCCTCACTGCAAGACGTTAAACTGCAGACCAGTCAGGCCTTTCCCACTGAGGCTCATCCTCAGGACCCTTGGCCCCTTTCATGCCCCCAGACCAAATTCTCTCTTTCAAGAGTGTACAGTGTGGTATGGTATTACGTCCTCATTCATGTTGGGTTGATCGTCGTGTCGTACACCTACCTTGTGTGAGGTATCTTAATCCTCTCCTCATCCTCACTACAAGACGTTAAACTGCAAACTAGCCAGGCCTTCCTGATGGAGGCCCAGCCTCAGGCCCCTTGGCCTTCTTGGGCCCTGACCAAAGTTGTTACCCGGAGTGTATGGTGTGATGCAAGATTATGTCCTCATTCATGTCGGGGTACTCGCCATGTCATACACCCCCTCGTTTGTGTATCTTACCCCGGGGTGTCTTCAAGAACTATGTGTGGCTTGATTCCCATCCTTATGGTATACGTAGGACCACCTGAATGTTTAGATTTTGTGTCCATCCACATTCTATAGAAAAATCCATTTCACCTTGGCCCCTAGGCCTACCCTTCCCTAGGGAGGGAGTATATAGTGCGGTATAGGATTATGTCCTCGTTCACGTCGGGCTTCTAATGACCACGTCGTGTACCTCTCCCTCCTGAGCACCCTCGTCGACCCTCTTCGGCGGTTCATCAATGTGCCTAAGGGTACTCTGGTTTTGTACCTAGAATGTCAGATTCTGCTCGGACATTCCTCCACCCATTTTTTAGGATTTTTGTTCCCCTACATTAGGGATTTCATCACATTTCAAACCTGAATGGACCCCCCGAGTGGCATGGATTCTAGGCATAAGGGCTCTCCAACCATTATGGGCCAATGCTCCCGAGGGTCACAGACAACAAGCCGATACAAATCCCATATTGTGGATATGGTCATCGGTCGATGCTCATTTGTTGTCCCACTTCAGGCTAACAAGATATGGATACTGTGTTTCAAAAAAGGTCAACAGTTATCCTCCATCTCCACGCCAACCCTGTTAATCCCAAAATGTCAGTTACATGATTGACAGCCTTCTCCACTTCATCATGTCCTAGTAGAACATTTAAATTCTTGGTACTTTTCCTCACTGCACATCTATGCGTTAGAAAAACCAAAGTTGTGATAGGGGCATCATTCTAGGATCTGTATCAATTTCCATTTGGCATGCATTCCATGTGTTGCAAGAGACATCTTCCTCCCTTGTTTCCCACACCGAGTTTAGCTCATGTGGGCATAGGGATCAGGTTGAGGTCTGCACTTACTTGGAGGGTTTTTGCTCCTCTATGGTCTGAGCTCTAAGACCATAAACTAAGATCTCATTTAGAACTTTGTGTGGCTTGATTCTCATACTTATGGGATACGTATAACCACCCTAACGTCTCGTTTTCAGGTCCAGCTCAGTCCGGAGCTAGTTTCTCATGACCCTTGCCCTCTTTCCTCTATGTAGGCCCCTTGGCCTGAGGATCCTTCCTCGGAATTTCATACAGTTTGGTGTAGGATTGTGTCCTGATCCAAGCTAGGTATGTTGTATCACATCGTGCACATTCCTTAATGTCCAAGCCATATTTCTTTAAACTATGTCGCCTGGTCCTATCACTTGACCCTACACTGTGACATTATCGTCCTGGTTGCACGATGAAAAACGACACTGCATAGTGATGTCCTCACCCAAGGGGACACCATGTTTGGTATTGGACTCACGCAATACCATTTGTCAACACCTTTAATGGCTTGATTATTGTGTATATTTCAGAGCTTGGTACCCTAGGCCTGTCGCTTCACAAAAAAACGACTCACCTTAAAGGACAAACAAGATACATCAAATACCGCTTCTTTTGGTGTGAGGGCCACGCCTGCACGCCTCCTTTTATCCCTGGCACTGGTACCTTACTGTTCCACCTCAAGAACTACGTGCAAATTGATCCCCACCCTCATGGGGTACGTAGGAATGTCTGTTCACATTACCTCGGGCCTAGCATAACTATTGTTTTCGGTCCCTTGACCTAGAACCTTCCCAGGGAACACATGCTGGTCAGAACCCCAGGTTCCCATTCACGTCAGGTTTTTGTAATTACCCCACCATGTGTCTCCCATGCTTCCTACCATCCATGGTCCGAATTCTATGACCCTAAACTAAGATCTCCCTTTGGGAAGGGACTCGACTCCCTCTATCTAATACGTCTCATTGTCCTATTCAAATTTGTTTTGAAAAAGATCCTAAAGTGTGGAATTTTCATGGTGACATTCCCCTCATTCCATGCCCAAGATTCACGAGCTCTCTATTTAGATCCTCATCCCCTTCCACATCCAAAAGTACCCATGTATGGCATGGATTCTAGGCCTAAGGGCTCTTCTACCATTTCGTTCCAACATCCCTAAGGATCCTGGATGACATTTGTGACATGTCCCGTGTTTCGAACATAGTTAACAGTCGACCCTCATTTGTCTGTCCCCATTCGAGGCTACTGCGACTTGGATGCTGCATTTCCACCATGGTCAGCGGTTATCATCCATCATCAGGCCGCCATCATTGTGATCCAGATATCGAGCATCGTGATTCACACATTTCTACATCCTCATGTTCAAGTGGATTTCCAACATTCTCAACTTTTCCTCTTCGCGCGTCTAGGTGTGCTACATGTGCGTGTTAGCATCATTGGGATGACATTCACCGAGCGTCCCTTCACCTTAACATACCCCTTCCTTCGTCAGGAATGTCCCCCATTACTACTTGTTTCCCACATCGAGCAGGACTCACGTGGGCTTAGTAGTTTTTCTGGGATGTGTACCAGTACAACCAGGCTTCTCATCGTCCTACATGACATTAAACTATGCATCTAGAACTACATATAGCTTGATTCCCATCCTCATGGGATACATACAGACAGCCCGGTATTTTTCGTAGGGTCTATCCACAAGAATCATAAGTATTGTTCCTCCTCATTTTCAGCCCCTAGTTTGACCCCTTGTGGGGAACTGTGTAACTGCAACTTTGCCCCAAAAAATTTCGGAATGCCCAAAAATGACATTGGGAAGTAGCAGATCCCTATCTAGAGAGGCCCTGTATGAAAGAAGGAATGATCCATGATAAAACTGATGCGCCCATCTAGTGTACTCCCACCACAATGGCATAATTTTGACTGTGTTGGATTCTTTTTGAACAAATCATCACTCCACATCCCATGTTTTGTGTGCCCCTTATTCAGACCCTCATACTATTTTACATCTAGAAGAACCCCCTAACGGTATGTATTCTTGGCTTAGGGCCCACCTACTGTCCTGGGGAAATTTTCTGGAAGACTAACCGATGACATTTGCGCAAGTTCCCATGTTTCGAAAACGGTCAATAGTCGACCCTCATTTGCTATCCCCACTCTAGGATAATACAAAAAGAATATTGTGTTTCGAATGCAGTCAACAGTTATTCTTTATTATAATCCCACCCCCAAAATGTTCTGAATCCTGGGTATCGTGATTAAAACTTCCCATTCCCATATATTTGGATCGATTTTAGTGCCCCTAGTGTTACACCATTCATGCACAAGAGCACAATGAAAAAATGATAATTTGGCTGTTCTGGGAGCTTCATTCTCGAGCCAGGACTCTCCCATTTCTTTTCAGAAATCTGGACCAGTTGTTCAAACCCTGGATTCCCGAAGCTTGGTTTGCACTCCTACATTTGGATGAGGTGATATGGTGGTCACCCCTTGTGTCTCACATCGGGCCAGACCCACGTGAGCATAAGGAATGATCGTTGGACGCTCCACGAACATCACAAGGATGTAGTAAACCAATATAAACTGTAGAACACATGTGTGCTATGACATCAAACAATTAAATCATGAAATTACATTTGAGGGCTTGTAATCATTACAATACATAAGGGTCAACTCCCCCCATGGATGGGTTCACCTCACCAGAAGAGCGTAGAAGCTCCGCCACCCTTTGGATAGTGGTTTCTAGGAGTTGTTGCCGCTTGTTCAGCTCCCGCTCCACCTCAGCGGCGAGAGGGTGCAATTAGTTGGCCACAATCTGGTCCTGCTCCATGTCAGCAAGGATGTCGTTCATCTCCCCTGAAGCTCGCTTCAGGCTCTCTTCGGCTTCTTCCAGCTGGGCCTTCAATCATAATATTAGCTCAGATTTCGGATTGAGGGAGGTGGAGTGCCCTCCTGCCCGATTCTGCAGTTGTTGGACCTCATATTTATCCTTCTAGAGCCTCTTGAGGTTTATCACCTTCCCCCGCTTCAAGCCCACACCGTGGACACGGTCATACTATCGAATCATCTCTACCATGAGATCTCGTAAGATCATGTAAGGGCGCTGAGCATCCACTCCCCCAGCACACAGTTCTCGCAGTCGTGAGAGACGTTTGTCCATCTCATCCAATCATAGTTCTGGGGGGTGTTATTGATGAAGAGTGTGATCAGCTTCCACGATCGGCAATAGACTATTTTGTTGTCCTCCTCATCAGATTTCATCTCATCCTAGTCAGTGCGATTTGAAGGCTTGTGTGCAGGGAATGCCCCCATGAACTCCTCAGCCTGGTCCACATCTAGCGTTGGATCAGGCATGGTGGGGCCTAGACAGTTTGGTTGATCCTCATCATCGGATCCCACCACAACAACCTTAGGCATAGTCCCACAGGCATCCCCTCCAGCGATCAAGAGTGCTACAGTTCGGTCAGGCCGAATGTCCACCTCCATGTCCATTGGCATGCCTTTGGGAAAGGTTCTACCAGATGTCCCTACCAACATCGCCACAGCGGCCCAAGACAATTTAAGGACTATACACGCCAAAAAGGGAATGTGATTGTGAGTTAGCATGGACAGGGATTTCCTGTCATAGATTCGGTGGAGGAGACTTAGAGATGTCAAATCCCTGATCTCATTCTTGGGATGATGTTGCTGGAACCCCGAGACGTGGTCCCCTGTATATGGTTGGTAGGTCTGGAGACTCCGGGGGAGGTGCCTCGAATTTCCCAGCCCTGCCAGACATGGAAGGTGGTGCAGCCATGGGCGTGGATCTCGAAGGTCCCGCGTCAGCACCCACTGAGGGGCAGGAACGAGGTCTATGCACATGGTCCTCCTGCACAGTGTAGAAGCTGATAAGGAATCCAGGTTAATGCAAGAGCAGACCCTGAAGAAGGGACTTGGGATTTTACATCAAGGGCCTCCGAGAAATCTTTTAGATCTTATGGTTGATCACCAACTTTACCCTCCTTTGGCGGACTCCCTCTACTGGCCTCGTCCCCCTAGGTGGGCTCATCCGATTATTCTGGGAGAGGGAAGCACTCCCTCAGATCAGCAGTTGACAGTTGCAGAGGGACCTTATGATCCAACATAACCCTTACTCAATCATTCACAAGGTGCAGAGCACCACGAGAGTGAATGAAGTATTCCAGCTCGTCAATGTATTGCTTCGCTTCCGCCTATGATACTTTATAACTAACTCTAATAGGGCCAATCCCTGGTAAGTCCATCCCAAGGTGGTTAAGGAGATGCCATAACTCAGATGGGATGAGGAATTTCCGGTTGACTTCCAAGATGTCCTAGGCCTCCAAGAAGACATCATTCTCCGGAAGGTTGGTATGGCGTAGCCGTTTCCCATGGGCCTGAGTAGAAATCCAGCAGAATCCCCTCAGTGTCCGCCCCTCTAGACGAATCTGTTCTCCTGGGACCACCGGCTCCGCTACCACTACTGGATCCTCTACCACTACTCCCCCCTCAACTAGTGCAGGCATCATGGCTACAGGAGACCCGCTACTGCGGGATGCCCTTGCCACCTTCCAGCCTCAGCCCCGAGGTCGAGGAAGCTCACCCTCACCGACCAGGATGGTTGGCCGCTTCAGTATCTCCCCTGAGTAGGCCGCGTCCCAGATCTTGGCATATTATTTTACTAGCCTGAGGATGGCGGTCGGCAGAGGTAGTACATTCCGCATCTTACCGTCTTCCTGTGGGAAAATGAGCCACATCCGCCTCATCACACACGAGTGCTTCTCATAGCACACCCCCAGGTAGACCAGCGGGGTCAGCCGCTTTTGGCATCAGAATTGCCTTGCAAACTGGTGTGGGGTGTATGGCTGTAGAGACGCTCTTGGTCAACCCTTGCAACTAAGACTCCACCTTGAAAGGCTTGGAGATAGGCCTGATGCTCTACTCTCCCCCCAACCGTCACTAGTGAATGCCCCCGTCGGCAATGGGAATGTGTGAAAATGGAATTTCTCCACCCCCACACCCTGTTCAGAACTGATGGTGTGGTTAGCTTGGTCGGAAAGCTCCCTACAGCTTTTAGGATCGATGGGAGGAAGTTCGACCCGGGAGGCGAGATTTGGTTTAGATACTAATAGATCCCCCTTATGTGCCCTGTCATCAACCCGTACATGAGATGGAATGACCCACATACCCTCTATGGCATTTTCCCCTCACTGATGTGCCACAACATTTTGTACAACTTGGTGAGCATCTGGATCCCCAGGTTGACCCGGCCTCCTATCGCCAATGTGGATGTCATGATGAAGGTGTTTGTTCTCACTCCCATGTTGGTATCCCTCATCGACAGGATCCAACCACAAATAAGGGCTGCGATGAATGCCTCCATCCGGACTATTGGCTGTTTCTCGGTGCTGAAACTGAACCCCCGGGTCTTCCAATGGCTATTGTCTAACAACTTCATGTTTGAGTGTTCCTTGCTCTGGGCCCACTTTGGGATGTTTGAGGCCTCTCCGAGAACGTCTTATTTTTCGGGAATTTTAGAAACATCTTAAACCAATGCTTGAAGTGGAAATCCCTCACAGCCTTCTTGTCCTCCTCGGGCATGAGCTCCATCAATTTCATTTCCAGACATGGAATCTACTCTAGATCCTCCCACGCACCCATAGCCGGGAGGAATTTATCGTACATCACCCCCAGTATCGGGACTACTGAGACCTGATGCACGTCCCATAAGCTGATGTCGACCTCCCCGTGTTGCAGGTGAAAGGTATTGGTTCTCCGATGCCCATCATCTCAACAGCCCCGACATTAGCTGCTTCGGCTGGTAAATGTGAAATAGGGAAGCCCAAGACATCTCATACAGGCCCACTCTTCCTAGCTCCGCTCTGAACTCCTCACATGAGGTGCCTACCCAGTAAAACCAAGCCCAATCATCTCTAAAATTGCCGCCCTGGTGCAGGTCCCATTCCTCGGACCACCCCTTCTTTGGGTTCCCCAGCGCCGCCTTAATGATGGTTTGGTATAGAGGAGGGGACGTCTCCAGCTGAAATGCCTTCCCGTCGACATCGTTCAGATTATTGTATAATCAGGCGACAATGAAAGGCATGATGTCCTCCCGGGCATGACCATCGGGCACACTGAACCATCGGCGCTGGCACGACGTGCTCCTGAACCAATAAGCTGGCTCGTCCCAACCTGCTTCAGGGATGAAGACACCATATCTCAGCTCGAAGCCATACAATGGCTACCTTTTACACAGAGGATAGTTATTATGTCTCTTCTACAGCAGCTCCACCAATGAACTATGGTCTGAGTGGCTATGGAATAACTCTCCTAGCTCCAGACTATTCGACATTTCATCCCTCCGAGTGGCATCCACAAGGACCCCTTGGGATTCTTCCTGTTGGGCCATTTGTTTCTGGAACTTGGATGTTTTTTTGGTTGGTTCGTGAATATCGTTCATAAGGCACCTTCACGATGTCCTCTCGTGAGGATTATTCGCAAAGCACTGCATAGGTCCTCAATCGTCGGATCGTGGACCGCAAATGCAGAGTCTAAGACTCATTGTGCACCATGAAGACCCGATTCATAGAGATCACTTGCGGAGTATGCAGAGCTTCACGAATCGAGAGAGCAAGAAGACAATATCGCGAAGAAGAGAAATGAAAAAAGAGATGGCATACCCCCTATTTATAGGAGACGACCTTCGGAGCTTTGTAGCATGTCCAGTCCGCCCTGAGCTTCACAGCGCGCTCGGCCCCCGCATTTTTTATTCGGCTCGTGAGCCTTCTTCGCGATTGACCACCGTGAATGGCTGAGTATTTTGGCGATTTCCCTCAAACATTGACCCTTGATCTCCTCGTGGATCCAAGTCTGAGGGGGGGCATTTGATGGTGCCAAAATTCAGAATAAAGAAGAGGCACAAGGAAGGCCCCATGGAATTCCTTGCAAGGACACTTTGCAGAGTCCCCCCAGCACCGCGGCCGCCACAAAGAGAAGGAGGCGGTGCGCTCTGCGAATGAATTTTACGTTCACGAACATCCCGTGAAGAAAAAGATGTAGGATGCTCCACGAACGCATTTGACATTCACGAACCATCCGTGAAGCAAGGAGGAAAGACACTCCGTGAACCCATTTGAGGTTCTCGAGCCAGCCGTGAAGCAACCATGTTTCTCTTCGGGCCGCGTCATCTCTGCTCCGCGGCGCCTCTTGCCTATAAATACTGATCTCCCCCTGAGCCCAACAGACGGAAAATCCATCCTTTCAGCTTCCCAGCTCCATAATCACAAACATCCTTCCGCTCCATGAACCATGAGCTATGCGAGGTACTTCTTCATCACGAAGTGCCTCCCCTCCATCCTGTTTTGATCTCCTCTTCTGAGAGAGATTCCTTTCATGAAGCCCAGGGGCCTTCGTGAAGGAAAGGGATCCCAAAGGGGACCCGGGTTGTCGCGGAGCGTTTATGCTTCGCAAAACTGCCGTCATGTACACATGATCCACATGATAAGGTAGGGTCGATATACATCACAAAGCACATTGAATCCCGATAACTTTTTTCGTGAGGCTATGCTCTTCAAATGCCCTTCCACTTCGTGAAGCACCCCCCATATGCACCTTTACCTTATGATTAGGCTAAGCCACCCCACTTCGCGAAGCACACCCCTTCACAAGTTCTCTCCATCATGCGGAGAAACAAAGCTTCACAAGGCCCTTGCCTATCAACCCGTCTACTTTGAAACCCCTTTTCCCGTGCGACCCTCGAGGTTTGCATGATTTGACTTCAAAGTCCCATGGATAACACTGCTCGTTGCATTGATTCACCTAATTATTTTTCGCATAGGCATGCTAATGAATATTACTTCTTCTCATAGCCATGATAATGTGGACCCCTCGATGGTTCGCTCTGTGACACCCCCTTAGTACGTTGTTGTTGATGCCTTCCCTCCCACAAGGAGTAGAGGGTACCGATTATGTATGCCCTAGGGGTGCGGAGCAAACCCACCTCGTCCGAGCTGCAGGATGCTAAACTACCATGCACCATCATCCTCAGCACATGAAATTAAACTGTGACATCGCCATGTGCCTCTCACATGGGGTTCCCCCACCTTAGGAATTCTCCACGCTGCCTGGTCTCCA
Organism: Viscum album; assembly: GCA_963277665.1. Classification (NCBI taxonomy): domain Eukaryota; kingdom Viridiplantae; phylum Streptophyta; class Magnoliopsida; order Santalales; family Viscaceae; genus Viscum; species Viscum album. The sequence continues at coordinate 1,776,792,190 of OY728131.1, read as the reverse complement.
CAAGGGATATTATCCTCCTTCTGGGAGTGGCATTTTTCCATGGGGGGAAGGGAAACCTTCTTGGTGTAAGCCCCTAGCTTTTCTTGCTAGAGGCAGCCTCCCTGCTCTTCCTTTCATATTTCGTTCCCAAGGCTGGTGGAGGGCATGATATGGAATGAGGAAATTACTTTATTCGATCCCAAATCCCTCTCCCGCTGCGCTTTATCTCCCTTGGGCCTCTATATAGGAGTAAGTCCCAATCTTTATCTCCCTGGGCCGCCCCGCGCATAAGCCCCTCTTCACTTCCCATGGACACACCTTTTAGGATGTGGTCGTCAGGCCTTTGCTGGCTCATGTTTCTCATACCGAGCATGACTCACATGGGCTTAGATTAAGCATCGACCATGACAACACCCCTGTCCTGCATGTCATTAAACTGTATTCCCACTAACCCGAACTACGCGGACTTTGATCAATGTCAAGGCATGGTACGTAGGAAGCCTCTACAAGGTTCAAGACCCACCACCTTCGGCCGCCTCAGAGTGTAAGACCCAATCCACTTGAACTACAAGGACATTGATCCATGTCAAGGCATGGTACTTAGGAAGCCTCTATGTGGTTCAAGCCCCACCACCTTGGGCCGCCTCAGAGTGTAAGCCCCAACCCAACCCGAACAATGAGGACTTTGATCCATGTCAAGGCATGGTACGTAGGAAGCCTTTACAAGGTTCAAGCCCCACCACCTTGGGCTGCCTCTGAGTGTAAGCCTCAAAAACCTTGGGATGCCTCTGAGTGTAAGCCACAACCCAACCCGAACTATGAGGACTTTCATCCATGTCAAGGCATAGTATGTAGGAAGCCTCCATGAGGTTCAAGACCCACCACCTGGGGCCACCTCAGAGTGTAATCTCCAAACACCTTGGGGCGACTTAGAGTGTAAGCCCCAACCCATCCCGAACTACGGGGACTTTTATCGATGTCAAACCATGGTACGTAGAAAGCCTCCATGAGGTTCAAGCCCACCACCCGGTCGTTCTGACCATCTTCCCATCGGTTCACCAACCACCTTGGGCTGCCTCAGAGTGTAAGACCCAAACACCTTGGGAAACCTCCAAGTGTAAGCCCCAACCCAACCTGAACTATGAAGACTTTGATCCATGTCAAGGCATGGTATGTAGGATGCATCCATGAGGTTCAAGCCCCATCACCTTGGGCCTCCTCAGAGTGTAATCCCCAAACACCATGGTCCGCCTCAGAGTGTAAGCCCCAACCCAACCTAAACTATGAGTACTTTGATAAATGTCAAGGCATGGTGCATAGGAAGCCTGCCTTAGAGTGTATGCCCCAAACACCTTGGGATGCCTCAGAGTGTAAGCCCCAATCCAACCCATCCCGAACTATAGGGACTTTGATCCATGTCAAGGCATGGTATGTAGGAAGCCTCCATGAGGTTCAAGCCCCAACCACCATGGGCCGCCTTAGAGCGTATGCCCCATCCATTCTGAACTACATGGTATTTGATTCAGGTCAAGTCATGGTACGTAAGAAGCCACCACGAGGTTCAAGCCCCACCACCCACCTGAACCCCAGGTCCCTATTCACGTCGGTTCACCGACTCAAACACCTTGGGCTGCCTCCGAGCGTAATCCCCATCCATCCCAAACTACGGGGACATTGATCTATATTAAGACATGGTACGTAGGAAGCCTCCGCGAGGTTCAAGCCCAACACCAGGTCATTCTAACCACCTTCACATCTCTTCGCCCCCATCCCGTGTAACATTAAACTGTATTCGCCATCTGAACTACGTGGTCTTTGATTCCCCGCCATAGGGAATGAAGGAAGCCTCCTTTAGGTTCAAGCCCCGTCACTCATGTATCATCCTGACCTTTCCATCAAGCCTATGAGTCTCAGGAATCTCATGCCCTAACCCATAGGTTCCACTTCTTCTTGGTCACATCAATGTGTCCATTCTCATGGGTTACCTCCTCTGGTGCCCTCTCGTTCCATTGAATTATGCGGACTTTTATTCCCTATGATGGGGATACGTAGGAAGTCTCCTCAAGGATCAAGCCCAAAGCCATCATCCATCTTGATTCTTACCCAGGACACCACATCCTCATGAGAACATGCCACCTTATTCCCCTCCATAACATTCGAGAAGGCCACCCACATGTTGGCCCGAATATCGGTGTTCTCTCAAGGGGGTTCCTCCATCCTATCAACTCCAGTCAGTGTTTTATCAACTCAATCTGTCTCCGATGGACGTTAAAATCAAGGAATACCCTGTGTTAATCATAAGAAGATGAGGGAAACCTCAGATACATGCCCATGGCATACTGATTCCCATGTCTGATGTGGGATTCCTCGGGCTTCCGTGCCCTCGAGAAGCCCTATAACAAGGGACAGAAGAAATACACGCCAATCACCTAGCATCCAGACACGCTAGTGATTCCCCAACATGAATACCCTCCTAAATGAAGGTTGATTTCCTTACTGGACCCCTTGTAATGTCCTGACAGAAGTAGCGTAATTAACTAGTGTCCCTGAAGATATGGCACCAGGAAGAGTTTTACGAACTAAGTATTAAATCTATGAGGGAGACCCGAACTAGGTGATGAGTTCCGAGGATGAATCCACAGAAGGAAAAAGTAACATCCCATCATCCAATTTTGATCAAGGAGAAGGCTTCCATGAATAAGGAGTGGATGCTACTCGCTTTTGGAAAGCGGGAATGCGGGGTAAAAAACAGCCACGTCGTTCGTCCCCAAACGAGACAGATGCGTGCACCCTGAAGAAACCATCAGAAACAAAATGAAATTTAGGTATATTATTATCTAAATATGACTGATTTTTCAATTAATTTAGAATATGAGGGCACTTTTTTGTTTTGATAATTCTCTTCAAGATGGTTCATGGTTACTAAGGTATTATTTTACATAGGTTGAGTGATGGCTTGAGGTGAGTACCCTATATTTCTTGATGCATATAGTGGTGGTTGGTGATTATTTGATTTGGGTTTGAAATGGTTGGTTGTTTCAATGGATTTGGGATAGATTCTAGGCACGGTTGTGGATTGGATGGGGTTGGGTTTCCTTTGGATTTTAGTAATTTTTTTTGGAATGGTAATTTGTAGTTGGTGAATGTTTTCCTTTATTTGGTGATTTTTTGAGGATGAGGTTTTTTGTGGATGAGATTAGTTTTGTGGAATGGTTATTAATTGGTTTCTTTTCATGAGGATGATCAAAGATACATTTATAAAACCCAAGATGTAGCACAGTGGTGAACCTTGGGGTCACTTAAAAGAAGAAATGTCATGTTCCTAGGTTGTATTTTAGAAAATATTTTCTTGTTTTCAAATACATTGAAAAAAGAATAAAAAAGTAAAAAAATGATTAAAATAACAGTGGGGAGAGAAAAAAATGAAATAAGGGAAATATAGTATTGGGAAACAAAAGGAAAAAGATGCAAAGTTAGTGATAGTAGGGCTATATCTATGTGGGTTCACCATCAACATCCCTTAAATGATCTGCTTAATAAAACCAATAATTCTAAATTCACTCAATGTATGACTGAAGAATCTAATGACATGCCCTTCTCACCGAAATAATTAACACTCAAACACCGAATATCTTTAGTTCTTGAGAATTTGACCAGATGAAAACATAATCCCATAACTAACTCATTCTGGATAGGATGTATCCCATACAAGAATGATCTGGATGAGTTTATTAGACAACACCACAAAAATCAGAAGACTAGTTCAAGAAAATGAGATAGGAAGGGGGAAATAATTGAGGTGAGAAATTAGTAAACTATTTTTGTGTAAGGTAATGCTCTGGAATACCCTAGTTTACAATTGTAATCTGTTAAGGTGAAGAAGAACAAGATTATCGCAATAAAGATTGAATCTTCATACGGCATCAGGTTTCAGTACCTGAATCTAGACCTGCAAGTTACGTCACTATTTTTGTAGAATCGATATCATAAAACAAAACAAAAAAAATAGATAGACAAAAATCACAATTGAATTAAAAATAGAGACAACACAATCATATTTAAAAATATTAAACAGAAATCAAAAAATGTGGAAGAGGAAGAAGGCGTTGGTTTCTTGTATCCATGTAGTAGAGATAGTACCAGTGTCTGTGGATTCAGAACAATAGAGAGGAAGAACTCCAATTATTCATAAAATGAAATGAAGGTAAAAACCAGTAAAAAGTAACTAACATGTATACAATATCATCCACATGGCCTGCCTTTAATTATTCTTCACCAGTATTTGGTGATATCTCTATGAGTGTTGTTGGCCTCTTGAAATGACCCCGCTCTTCGTTGAAATTTCCAACAATCCCTCTGCTTTCAAACACCAACCATGATCATCTCCCCCTATTCTAAAGAATATAAAAATATTGTTAGATGGATCTAAAATAGTAAATAATGTAATTATATTTTTCATTATTATTATAACTATTATAAAATTATAAAATATTTGAAAAAAAGTTAATTTAAATATACCTATTAAATGTATTGATAATTTGGTTATGTAAACATATAAATATAAATATAATATTTATTTACATATATCAACAATTATACATATATATTACTTAATTTAATATTATTATTATATACATGTATTAATATATATATATATACTTAATATAATTAATCTATTTAAATCTATTATTGTTATCTTATTTATTATATTAATTAATATATATATATATAACTAAGAAAAACAAGTGGGGAGGGGGTCGAATTTGAGAGGCAGGGGTGGCTCCATTGGTTCTAGCCGGGGGAGAATAGGGATGGTACTCATGGTGAGGCATCATGAGGAAAGGGTTGGGTGGGGTTTGGTAGAACATGATGAGGTTACATATCCTATTCTTATTCATTATTGTGTCCAAACTCATTAATGGTTATATTAGTACAAAGTCTCCTATCAATTACACAGATCAATGGTGGTTCAGTTTAAAGGCATGTGGTGACTCCTTCAGGCTCCATTTAGTCCAAGTGAAGGTTTTGATTGGGTTTTGTAATTAGATTTGGATAATTTTTTCCTACAATGTGGTTTATTCTGTTTTTGTGATTCTGGTTGGAAATGATGATTTTTGGGGGTTTTCTTCATCTATAGTGCTCGGTACTGGGAGAAAGGGTTGTTGTCATTATATGATTTTCCCACTAGTGGATGAAGAAGGTGATGTCATTAATGGTCTCTAAACATAGTGAGGAATCGCCATTGGGTAAATCTCGTATGAAATTTGGTGGAGAGTGTGGGAATTGGGGGAATAGTGAGTTTGGTACATGCTGATATTGAGTTAATGATTGGTGCCAATGATGTCTTGCATATAGTGGAAGGTTACAGAAAGGGCGAGAGTGGGTGGCGTAATGGTGACTCAGGGGAGTTGCTATGGAAGGGGTGCTAACAATGGGTATTGACTCACTGTGGGGTCATCTCGCAGTGGGTTGGGAGACACCATTTGGGGTAGCCAATAATGGGTGGAGGATTCACGGTCAGCAATTGCTAAAAGTGGGTAGAGGGCGCACAGTGCAAGCGGTGGCTACAATTTCTTGCAGTGAGTGTGAATCTGGTGGTGGGTAGTCCAATGACGACACCTTAAAGAATCCATAAACAAATAAAAAGTGAAACAAATTAAAATATATTAAAAATTAATTTAATTTAAATTCATTAAATCCATTGAAACTAATTAATTTTTAATTAATAAATTAAATTTTAAAAACAAATGAAATTAAAATTCTGGTTCAAATTTTAAAATTGATTAAAAATTATATTAATGATAACTTACTCAGTAAATAATTAATACATATTAAAATTAATTAATATATAAATTAATTTTAAACAATAAAAAATATTAAATGTACATTTTATTAAATTAAAGTAGGTATTTAATTAACTAAACTAATAAATAAAATAAATAATCATATTATAATTAAATATTATTATGTATTTAATGAGAGTAATTAAACTGATAAAATTAATTTATTTAATTAAAGTTTCAAAAAAAAGTTAAATTTATTTATTTACAAATAAGAAATGGTGAATTAATCAATTTGATAAATTAATCTAAAAATATTTAAATTAGAAAAAAGAACAAAAATAATTACAAGAATAATAAAATAATTAAAATAATCAAAGTAAAATATGATAATATAAAAAAAGAAAAGAAAAAAATAGAATTTAAAAAATCATGTTTAATTAATCATTTAAAAATTATTCAAACGTGATTAAATTAAACACTAAATAACAACATTTTTCCACAAATTTAAATTTATAACAATTTAGTATATAATTAACAACAACTGTTAACTATTAATAACAATCCATTATTATAATGTTAAAAACTAAAATAAAAATTGAAAACGGATGTTGTAAAATGCATAAAAAATAGCCATATCAACCCCCCCCCCCCTTCAGACATACACACTAAAATGTTTTTTACTCAAAAAATGAAAAATTATGTCTTTATAAAAAATAAGAAATGATTTCTTAGAGTAATTTCATCATTAAATTGTCTAGAATTTTAAAAATAGATTAGTAGAACCAAGTCATGTTTGTCAAGAATGATCAAAAGTGGTCCTAACTAAATTCAATTACACACCTGAAATCAAGGACACACTAAATCATCCATTATTAAAGATGAAAGGCCTCCTATATGAATCCACCAAATATCCTACATTAATTCAAATTTGATTTATAATTTTGAGAGTGATGAAAAGTTAGATAAAGTGGAAATAAAACCATAAAAACTAATCTTCAATTTACACTTTTTCTTAGGCTCCCAAAATCAATTTTTATCACTTTATTGATGGAACTCAAATGATCTTCATAAAATTAAATTTTCCCCTTCATCATCTTGGTTAAAAATTTCTCTCACATTAACAAACTCAATTTTAACTACTAGGAAATGTATTGTTTCTATATTGGAATTTTCCCCGGACATGTATGTTGTGAAAATTATGGTGGGGATAAACATATTTGATATGTACAAACAAATTATGCACACAAATGATTCCTAGAGTCACATAGGTTCGCCATGACATCCTATTTTCCAATTTTAATCTATTTTCAAAGCACTTATGTGATTTCTATTTATGTTAGCTCCTTAAGGTGATTGTTATTATTTTTTTCTTAAAAGGTGATTCGCTGAGGTACATTTTCACATTTCACGTATCCTATAATCATGATCATAATTTAACAATATCTATCCTACGTCACTCTATTTCTCTACTACTAAATAGGATATTCATTAAAAACATGGTCAAACTCCACTTAGTAATCATACATCCCCAAAAAATTCAGAATTTAGTGAAACCCTCCACAACCTGCAAGTTGTTATCCAATAGTCAAGGTATAATTGATGTGAAAAGTGAATCCAAAATACCCCTAGTTTGTGATTGAACATTAATTTCTTTAAATAATTTTTAAAAAAAAATTGACCATTTTTTGGACAAAATACTACGGGGAAAATTAATTTTCCTATAATTTAATATTTGAAAGACACCTCCCCCTCCATACTGATTTAAAACTAAAAGAATGTCCGCATATTTAAATCTAAGTGTGGGAGACGAAAAAAAATTGAAACATATTTTGGAATGAAACACAGTATGATACAGTTTGGAGGGGAAACAAGGAAGATCAAAAGATTTTTTACCACACCGAAAGAAATGAAAAAGAAACAAAAACAAAGGACCACACAAGCCAAAATCAAATAAACAAGTTAGAAAAATGTTTTGTTTATTTAATAAAATTTAAATATTTTAATGTTTATAAATATACATGAGTTTTATCAAACCAGATCAAGTAGAATCATGTTAACACAATGAGGCAGTTAAAAATAACATTTTGAATTCAATGACATTTTGGGAGGGCTAGCTGTATTTTGAAATGAATGTAAAATTGATCCTCAATTTTCTAAATATTAGAAGCAAAATCACCCATAAAAAATATATTCAATGATAATATTAAGAAGATAAATTCCCCAACACTTAATCCCTATTATGAATGTACAAATCTATAAAAATTTCAGAATGAAAAACATGACATACTTGAGTGTAAAAGCTTCTTATATTTTTTTAGTTGCACTATATATTGGATCCCTTTGTTTTTTTCTAAAAGATCAATGGATTATGAGTTCCAATACATAAAAACTTATAAAATAAACATTAGGCTTAAAATTTTAAATCTCAAAACTAAATTCAATGAGGATTTACTTAGAGTGTTTTATCAAATAAATTTCAGTGAGCTAATTTTTTTTGTCCTTGAATGACTGCCACATTGAATTTATGCATGATTATTATCCTAAAATAATAAAAAAAAAATTTTAAAATATATATATAGAATTTACATCATGAGACTAAAATAAGATAATCTTGGGATAACCCCACAAGGGGTGCTGTTTTTTTACTTTCCACAATTGGAAAGTTAGTGGATCAACCGTAGTATGATGTGGGATTGGGATTCTTTCTCAGAAACTGTGAATGTGAATATTCCTTACTATGATGACTTGTAATTATTGTGGAAAAAATTGGTATTATTCAATAAAACCCACATCATTAATAGTGTAATACCTCTTGCGGAGTGATAGAGTAGAAAAAAGGATACATGGGTACTTCACTACTTCTTCAACTTGAGGGTTGATGTGAACAGCTTGTGAGACATCATCTCAAGGGTGAGAATTTTCTTATCAGTTAGTTCATTGAAACTTTTCATATTGACCAATAAAAATTATCTCAGAAACCAATTTTGGTTGTATTCACAAATATATAAACTCTATTTGTATAGTATCTCCCAAACAAGAATTTTCATCTAAAAAATGGGAGCTATAGTAATTCCTAAAAAGGTACAGCCACAATTCTATATTGACTCTCTAGGTGATTTAAAAAAAGTGAGTTTCATCTTCAATACCTAAAATAAGTGAATCTTCAATTAGATTATATTAATATAATCAAATCCAAATAAAAAAATTGATTCTTATATGAAATTTTGAACTATCTGATGTAGTGAAACTTGTTTTTCCTTCTAATTGAAAAGTGAGCCTAGGAGAATGTCTATGTAACGATTAGTGTATTTAACCACCTCAAAAATCTCTTCAAAAAAACCAGCTCTGTTGTGGTGTCCACTAAGGAAAGGGATTGAATGTATTCTATTGTATAAATTTGTTTAGTCAAAGAAAAATCATTAGACAATTCATAGCATAAAAAATAATCAAATAAAGTGCTTGAAATAAAATGATCTCTCAGATTATTCCCACCATATTCAATTTTTACATATTCCATATACTTACAACTCTTAAAAACATCCTCATAATGTGGATCATGTATCTCCATACTCATATCTATGGGTAGTTAAATATCAAAAGTGGGAAACTACAGTTCTGTGAAATTGAATTCTGGGAAAATGTGAAAAAATTATTTAAGTCCCTTGGTTAAGGATTCTAAATTTTATGGTCTCAGATCTTCCATAAATTCATCAAATAGTTCGAAAAATAATCTGGATTACTAATATTGAATTGTTCCTTAATTGTATTTGCAATAAACCTAACATAAACCTTGGTGTTTCGGGCTGGTCACACCTTCCTTTAGTTTTTTATTTTATTTTTATGATTTTTTTCATTTTCTGAATGAAAAATTGGAAACACTGCCAAAAAAATTATTTTTTCAAATAAATGACACTAAAATTTTATAGCTTAGTGGTCATGAGGATATTTAGCGATATATTTATAAAACCCAATATATATCATAGTTGTTAACCATAGGGTCGTTATTAAGGAAGTAGTGTCGAGTTCCCAAGTGGTATTTCAAAAAATATTTGTGTTTTTAAATATTTTGAAAAAAGAAGAAAAATAGAAAAAACATTGATGGAAATCATAGCAGGGAGATATGAAACAATGAAATAACAGAAAACCCAAAGAGGTAAATTGAATGACATAGAAGAAAATTCGGCAAGAATAGGGCCATATCCAAGTGTATCCACCCTAAACATTCCCTCACAGATCTGTATAATAAAGAATAAAACTATCAATTAACTCAATATATGACCAAAGATTCAAATCACAAAACTTTATCCCCCAAATAATGAACACCCATACATAGAAGATCTTAAGTGATTGAGAATTAATCCAAAATAAACCCTACAATCAACTCATTATTTATTTGATGTCTCCTATTATATAATGATCTTGTTGATGTCATCAGGTCGAACAACCATACTATAAGATTAGTTCATGAAAATGAGAAAGGAAGGGGGAAATAAATAAGGTGAAAAAGTAGAAAAGAATTCATATTCAATATTTTTATCTCACTCACCATAATTCATAGTCCCAATATGATAAGGGGAATAAGAACAAGATTCTCACAATGAAGATCATATCTCTAAGGGGCATCAGGTTTCACTACCTGAATCTGGTCTCACAAGTTAGTTCTCTATTTCTAGAGAATCGATGTCACAATACCAAACAAATAAAAACAGATATATAATCATCTCAAATGAATTAAAAATAAAGACAATTCAATGTTATATAAAAATATGAAATAAAAAACAAAAACAAATAAAGATAAAGATGAAGAAGAATTAATGTGATATTTCTGAAAAGATGATACAATTCCCATGTCTGAGGGTTTAAAACATGAGAGAGGAAGAACTCCTCTAATTCTAAAAATGATATAAACAATGTTTTTTAAAAAACTAACTAACATCCAAGAAACATCATCCATGTGGGACGCCTTTTAGTTGTGTCACCAGCCATTGGCCATATCGATGTGAGTTTAGTCAACCTCTTGCAATGTCCCCACCCATCCTCTAAATTTCCCATGATCTATTCACCTTCAAAAAACACTCTTGTTCACCTCCCCCCATTCCAAACAATAGAAAAAAATATTTAAAATATCTAAAATAATAACTAATATAATTAAAATATATTATTATTACTATAAGAGAAATACAAAAATATTTAAATTCAAAAATATTGAATAGACCTATTAATATTATTTCTAATATAGTTATATAAATATACAAATATAAACATAATATTTATTTACTAATATATACTATTATTCATATATATTAATTAATTCAAAAATAGTATTTTAGGATTGTATTAATATATATATATATAAATAATATAATTTATTCTTTAAAATATGTTATTATTATATTAATTATTTTAATTATAACATTTATAAAACTTATAAGAAACAATTAGGGAGGTAGTATGACTTGAGAGGATGGGGGATTGATCTATTGGTTCGAGTAGGGGGAGAAGAGGGATGGTGCTTACAGTGAGGTGGCATGTGGCTATACCGGGTGGTTTTAAGTGGAGTGAAACAGGGTTCGAGATCCTCATATTCCTTGATGTGGTGGCTGAGCTCTTCAAAGGTTGTGGTAGTGCAGTAGAACCTCTCAGCAGTGGTAATCGTTGGAGGTTCAGTTTCAAGGCCTTTAGTGACTCGGTCATGCATTGATATGGTAGGGTGAAGGTTCAAATTGGGTTTTGTAATCATATATTGACTACTTTTTTCTTTAATTTGATTGATTTGGATGCTATGTATATGGTTGTAAATACTGATTTCATGGGTTTTTCTTCATCTGGGGTGGCCAATGGGGGGTTACAAGGTCATTTTTATTGAATGATTTTTTATTGCTGGATGAAGAAGGTGTTTCCATTTGATGATGAGTGGATATGGGGAGGATTCATTTTTTGGTGACTCGCCGCTAGAATCTTGCATTGAGTGCTGGAATATGGGCAGTAGTGGGTGTGGTGCAAGATAACAGTGAGTCAATTATTGGTGCCAATAGTGGCTTTTGGGTGGAAGAAGGTAGTAGAATGGTCGATGGTGGGTGGTACAATAGTGACTCAGGTGAGTCATCATTGAAGGGGTGCCAATGGTAGGTTGAGCTACACCATTGTGTCCTTTTATGTTGGGTTAGGAGCCACCTTTGGTGGTAGACAAAAGTGGGTGGAGTAACTTTTGGTAGTTTCCAATGGTGGGAGGACGACGCAGAGTGCTGGTGGTGGTTACAGTTACTAGCGGTGATACAAACTCTGGAGGTTGGTAATCGAATGACAGAACCTAAAAATCCTTAAAAAATAAAAATTGAAAAAAATTAAAAAATATTAACAATTAAATGAATTAACCACTGTTAATTCAAGTGAAACTAATTAACTATAAATTAATCTATTTAATTAAGAAAAAAATAAAATTCTAATTCTAATTCACATATTAAGATTGTTAAAAATAAAAAATTTTAATGACTAATTATTCAATAAATAATTAATAGAGTTTAAACTTTTTTTACTTATAAACTAATTTAAAACAATAAAATAATATTAAATACAAGTTTTCTTAAAATAAAATAATTAATTAATTTATGGAACTAATAAATAATATAAAGATTTTTATTGTAAATAAATATTAATAAGTATTTATATAAAATAATTAAATTGTTAAAATTAATTTATTTATTTAATGTTTCAAAAAAATGAAATTCATTTATTTACAAAAAAAAATTCAATAAATTGATGATTTAATCTAAAAATAAAAAAAACCAATTAAAGAAAGAAACTAATTATTGAAATAATAAAAGAATTATTCAAATTATTGTAAAGAATTATAATTTAAAAATAATAAAATTTTAAAATTATAATATAAATTAATTTAATTTAAACTAATTCAATAATGATTAAATTAAACTCAAAAAAATATAATTTTAACACAAATTCTCATTTTTTAGAATTTAGTATATGATTAAAAAAATAACTATTGAACCAAATAAATTATTTTAATATTAAAAACTCAATAAAATTGAAAACTGAGGCAGAAAATTGCTTTTAAAACAGCGACATTACTTATCAATTTTTTTGAGGATGAGCTATTACTACTTTTTTCGCTATTTTAGAATATTTCTAATGGTGTGGAGACCTATTCTAGGTCATTCATCTCATAAGATCCACAATTTGTGGGAAGATTTTGTTCTGATCAATTCTTAGAGTTATTTAGAGTTGTATGATGTATAGGAATCCACTATTTTAAATATTTGGATTGGATAGTATTGATTGTGGAACATGTGGGTAGCTTCTTTTGGTATTTTCTTTCAAGTTTCCATTGACCCACCCAATATAAGCATTTGGTGGGAAGGTTTAATATTTTTTTTATCTTTTATTTGTTACTAATGGATTTTTGTGTTTTGAAATCATTATGGTCGGGATAATTATAAAAAAAATTATGTCATTGTGGATTTATTTTTTATTATTTTTTGTTTTGGGGGTTGTTTTAGGATTAATAATATTTTTAAGATTTGAATTTTAAAAATATGATGTTTTTTTCTGTCAAATGGTAATCCATCATGGTTAGGTAAACCATATGGTGTCTGTTCAATAATACTATAATTATTAATAGTTTTATTTTGCATAAATTCTATATAGTTAGAAAAAACATATGAATTATTAGACAAAACTTTAAGCGGTGCCTATAAATTCCATATAAGGGGTGAATGGTTAGCACATAGTTTGGTGAAACATGATAGAAATGATTAAGTTATTCTTAGATTTCAAAATTTAGGTTATTTACTAAAATAAAATTTTAGTTTTAAAAAAATATAACTCCACATCTCTCCTCACCCAAACATATCATTCTTGAGAGCCACCGAAGATCTCTAACCTCTTCTTTCCTTTTATTTTAGTGTCTCTCCCTATATTTATAAAAGGTTAAAAAGGATTTTATCCACTCTTAATCCACTATTATCTTCTACCCTCTCACCTCATAGTTTTCCCATTAAGTTTTCCTTCTCTCTTAGAAACCAAGTTTATATGTTGGTGGGATTAGGGTTTTGTGTTTTTCTAATGTTGGGGAATTTTTAAGGCTTTAGGTATGATTCTTGTTTCTCTTGATAATTATTCATGGGTCCAAAAAAATTATGACACTATTATAATTACTTTTAGTTAGGAATTTATCCTATTTTCCTTTAATTTTAAATTTATAGAATGATTTGGATTTAGAAATCCTTTTTTAATTAAATTATATATGTGTACAATGTTTTCTATCGGTAATAAAATTTTAATTGGAAATTAGATCTTCTCATAAAGGGTTTTCCTAAAAATATTTGTATATTGATTTTGAATTAAATTATTTTATGTGCCTAGTGGAATTAGAATTTTTATGTTGGTTCCTTTAAATAGTTTTGATAGAATTTGTGTGCTTTGAACTCTTTTTTAGATTTTTTTAAGGAAATTACATTTTTTCAAAGGTTGATTTGGATTTAAAAGGTGGTGATTGTTATAGTTCATTCAAAATCATTTTGAAAAACATGAATTTCAAATAAAAAGAAAGAACTCAAAATACAGTTTTTTTATGAAAAGGTATATTTGGAAAATTAAATAAATAGGATAAATCTCAGGAGGCCCTTTTTTATTTTCCACTTCTATTCATTAATACCATAATGGGATGTTTATCATTTTGTGATGGATATATTATGAGACAAGGTTTTCACTATGTAAGGTAGTTATAGATTCAGTGTGGGATATTTCATGAATTCATTCATTATTTTATTTCTATTTTTTATTTACAAAATTTGTTGATTGTTCGGTCATGGAAATTTTAGGAAGCTAAGTAGAGTATTGGATGAGTAAAAACACTAACTTTTCTTATATGTAGATATAGTGTAAGTGGTTCATTATGTGTTGTCAAATAGTTATTCAAATTTTATATTTAGGATCCATGGTTGGTTTAAGTTCTAGCTAGTTCATCAAGAATTCCAGGATGAGCAGGTTCAAGTAGGTTGACCTAAGGTTCTTATCACTACTTTAAGATCATAATACATGATTACTTAGGTTTTTATCCCATGACATTTTTTCTCTGATATGTGGATTCAAAAACATGATTCTATGATATTGAAATTATTTTATCCCATTTAACTTGATTCTAGTTGAAGCTTTATGTTGTTATTCATCTTTATGTTTTCTTCATAATCTTGAGTTTATTCTTAATTGTGGTCTCTTATCTATGGATGTGTATGATTTTTAAATGTTTTAAAAGGATTGATTTAGAATTTAATTTCTGTTTAAAAAATAATATTTGGTTCTATTTTCAAGAATGTTTTTTAAAATTAATTGGCATGAAATTCATTACAGTTCTTTTATAAATAATTATTTTTAGATTTAAATTTGAAAAAAATATTTTTACTCTTGAAATAAGTATTATGATTTTATTTTATTATTGGTGAAAAATGGAAAACCATAATTTCGTTAGTTTAATTTCAAAATAGTATTCATTCAATTTTTATATAAAGGAATTTCTTAGACTAGGTTAGTGATGACCTAATCGGCTGTATAGCCCATGCTGATATATATCACAAATTATATGTTCTCTTTAGATTTAATGTTATTCAATTTGTCTAACAACATGGTGTTGGGATATGCAGGGATAAAAGAGCTTTCATGGAGTAGGATTTGAAGATAGGTTTGATTTATACTTGTATTTTGGTATCCTTGGTTCTGAACAAGATGACTTTTATTTATCGATTCTAGTTTCAGTTACGTTTCCGTAAGTTTATTCCAGATGATGTACATTCAATTATTAAATAATTTGGATCGTTGTTATAGTGGATTATAACTTTTTAAGATTATTAATTCATTTTGTTTCTTCTTATTTGATATTTTTTGAATTCTAAAGTATGGCCATTCTATGATGTATTTTTGGTATATAATCCATTATTGTGCTAACTCTGATTTGAGTGAGAAATCATTCCCATGGTGATTACATGGATTCTTGGGCACTATATACCTTCCCTTGGGGATTATGAATTCCCATCAGGTCATTTAAATTCCATATCATATGCTAGTTTTGGTGGAAGTCTATGCTGGTTTGTTACATATTTGGAATTGGTTTCAAAATGGATTGCAATCCTTATGAAGCTCTATTGGTTAGAAATTTTGACCTATTATTCTTAAGATTTTTCAATTGTTTTATGGTATATTTTAGTGAATATATTTTCTTTAAAGCATGATTATAATAATCATGCTTTCAATATATTATTTTCTTTTTAAGGTTGAAAATATTAATAGTAAAGATAATGTTGCAATACAAGTTATATTTTAGAATTACTTATACCTTATTTAGAAATTGAATTTGGTCGAGACATTTTTTGATTCAGTTATTATTATTTTATTAAATGGTTATTTTTTTAAATGGAATCAAATACTTTTATATTTTTTGGATAATAACTATTTTTCTATTTATAAGAGAAAAACAGTAATTTCATTAGAACATTGCATCATATTTAGAAATCAAGTTTACAATTGAGTCCATAATTGGGTGTTTTATTTTGGTTGAAATTTTAGAAATTATCTGATACCATCAAATTAGGTTTCATGAAACATTTTAATAAAATACTATTATTTTATTAATGAACACACTTTAACCCATATTTTCTATTATAAAAACCTTATTATAAAGGGTTATTACAAAAAGAGACTCATTTTATTTTCTTCTAAAATGAGAGACATCTAATTATGAGTATACAATTTTAGGAGGAATAGATTTTATCCTATAATAAAAATTCACTAGAAATTGAGAATTCATTTGAAATAGTCATGGTACTTTATACCAATATCATATCTCTTGTCAATTCAGAACTATTTCTTTTATTTAGAACCATGGGGTTTTTAATTGTCTAAATTTTCCAAATAAATCATATTTCAAAATGATCATCTTGAAAATAAATCATATAGATAGTGGTATTATAAAAATTTAATAAAATTATTGTTTTTATTATTAGATTGAGTTTTGAATAATTTTTTTTCTTGATGGAGTTTTAATAAATTAAATTAAAATTCTCATCGAATGAAATTTCTAATTGGAATCCTTTTACAAAAAATTATGAATTATGACTTGTTGATATTATATCCTATAATCTTTGTTTAATAGGTGTTATTTATTAAATTTATTCAGGTTAAAATTCATATTTTTCCTGTAAAATATACACATGAAATATATATTTCCAAATTATTGCCTCGGTGAGAAAAATCCAACAGCTTTTGGTTTATATTGATCAAACTAATGATACATTGTATATTTTTTATTACATATTATAAATGAATTATCTTGGCCTTAAATCATAATTTAACCTGATAAGATTTTAGGAATTATCATAAAAGAAAGAAATTTATATCAAATTAAACCAAATATACAAAAAAAATTAGTAATTTTTTGGTTCTTCAAATAGTAAACCATATATTTATTTTTTGGAGGTAGAGTAGCTATATAACATTAGATAAGGGAGGAATCCATTTCATATCATTACTAATAATAAATTATTTATAATATAATATTTATATGTGGTGATAAGGCCCCATATTTCAATTAAATCCCTCTAATTATTTAAATATTAATAATCATGTCACAGACACACACGATTAGAAAAATATATGTTTTTAGGATAATGACGATTTAGATAAATGAATTTTCTATTTTACATATCTTTTATGAATATCATGAGGATTATTATTTTTTTGATTCATTTGGAAACCACAAAAGAGTGTTTTAGGTATTTTAAATAGTTGGACATTGAAATTGACAACATCTTAGATCATGATATAGACTTTAACTTCTTAAAAAGTAAATGAAGTAAATTATTAGAAGTACAAATTAATTTTGATGAAAATTAATGTTAAAATATTTAAATTATTAAATTCATCATATATATATATATTACTTGATAATGAAATATCTAATTAATATGATGGTACCAGAATTAACTCGTGACATTGTTTAATTGAGAGGAATAAATTAATTACGATTATGAATAATGGCCTAAAATAATGGAATGTTGAATAAGAGATGGAATATAAAAATATTTTTCATTATATTTATGGAAACTATTATATGAGAATATTATGTTAACTAAATCATTGAAAAATTATTACTACTACTACTACGTTTAATATAATGAAGTGAATGGTTAAGGGATACCAAAAATTTATTATTTTAATGATGATAATAATTAAAGAAAAAATGATAAATTAAATTAAAAAATTAATTTAGAAATCTATTATAGAAGATATAGATATCTTTTGAAAATTTTAAATCCTTTAATAAAACCAATGTATATAAATTGGATAATCAAGATAAGAAAATAATTTTTAAACTATTGAAAGATAAATTTATTTCCATGGAATATTATAGATTAATTAACTCTCTAATATAATATGTGAACTTAATTATGATAAAGAGAATTGTTGAAAATTCTTTTATATGATATTGATTTCATGTAATGATAATGAAGACCGATAAATTGAATAAAAAGGTGAAAAAAAAAATTATTTAAAAAGGAATATGTTTTTTTTCTAATGATACATTATATCCTTTTTAAGATTATTTATAATTAATAGATTATTTTTTATCCATATAAAGAATATAGGAAATTATTATATGAAGTTGATTAGTTGAAATGATGAATTACTTGAGTTAGTGATATGAATAAAATATGTAAATGATGTATTAATATTTTGATTATTATTTTGATCACATTCAATGATATGAATATAATTTTAAGAAATAGATATTGATATTAACATTATAGTGACTAATTTACCTAAGCAATCCAATAAATAAATTTTAACTAATACAAGATTTAGACACACCAAGGATATAATATAATTTAAATAATATTATAATAATGTCATGGATTATTTTAAAAACAATATATATGTCATTTATATATATATTATTTGTTGAGTAGTTTCAATAAATTGTTAATAACTTTAACTTTTGAATGTGATGTATTCTGGTAGACTTGGTCATTACAACTCTTTCATGATCAATGTTTCTAAGGAGGATTCATATAAAATGTCTGAAAGAATGTTTTAGATCAATTTCAGTGAAGAAAAATTATCCTCGATCGACAAAAAAAAAATTAATTTTGATAAATGGATTCAATGACGGGATGACAATCTTGGAGAAACATGTATGAGAATTGGAACAGATAGCCCTTAAATTTGAAGAGTTCACCAAGGACAATCAACATATAGAGGTATCTTCTATCCAATGTAAACTTTATAAACGTATTTTTTTCCAATATTTTAATTTTATCTTTAATGAACAAAATTTTCCCTTTGAGGTTTTATATTCATTTGATTTTTTGTATTTGGTTTTCCACTTTTCCTTAAAATTTATTCCTTGAATAAAAATATAAATTTAGTTGTAGTATATTTCAATGGAGATTCTGTACTATAAATCCCAATCTCATTCTTACCAATCGATTTATGTTATAGTTATATGATGACACCTTATAATGGGTTATCTTTTAAAACACTATAATGGATTGTAATATGAAGATGATATATACTTGTATTCATTGTTTTTCTTACCCATAGTTTTGGGTTATAGGTTATTGATGGATCAAAGAATCATTTTTTATTAATATTTCCTATTGAATTGGTATCGAGATAGATAATGACTCGCCTATATGTTTACACACTTTCTCTCCCATAACTTTCGGATTGAGGGGGATAATGATACATTGAGTGCATACTTCTTACCCACATTTTTGGGTTCATATAAAGTTAGAAGTAAAATCATGGATTATATATGAGATATAATGTAGAGATACTTTTATAGAATTGAAGGATGGTGTGTATTTGTGGACTCATTGTGTGAGTAAACTATGATAGTTTATGAGATGATATTAATATTAATAAATATATTATTTATATTATATTACTAGTATGAACATGTGGGGTGTATGTGTTATAATGAATGTAGAGGGATGCATAAGGTTAGTATATGGATAGATAGAGTGATATGAAGAAATATACTCTCTGGTTATGTCTGTTTTAAATTGATATATAGGTACCTTGTTTCCCAATTTAAGGACATAGATTTTAGGGCCCTTCTTATTAAAATATCTCAAAGTGTGGGTAAATATGATTAGAACTACATTATTATATGGTGAGTATAGAAATAAAATATTATGAGTAAACAGATAAGAAATGAATTGTGAATATACGTTTATTATTTATATTGTGTGAAGATTTTTTTGGATTTATATTTACATTAATTAATATAGTTTTATATAGACACTAGAGGTTTTATGTGGTTATATTAGTACAAGGGATGACCATATTGAGTGTTATTCCCCACCCCTTTTTGATAACTCTTGTGCTTTCTACTAACATGTTCCGAAAGATCTATAGTTTCATTTTTGGAATGATCATGATGGTTGGGGATTGATATGTGATATGATAGCTAATGTATTAGAGTCTTGATTGGGATTACCACATTGATTTTTTAATTTTAAAATTATTTTTTTTCATGTATATTCATAATGTATTCCTTGTATGTAGAGATTCATTTAGACAACATATGTTATATTATAGAATGTTTTATCATATATTTCTATTATATATAATATCATTGACTATTTATGCATAACATGGTGGATGCTGATTCATATAGAAGATAAGGTTAATGTTTGTGGATTTTGGTATTACATTTTTTTTATTTTTTTTGTTAAATTAAAAATCCATATATTTATTAAAAGTTATTAATTTTTTTTATAATTATGAACTATATTTATAGAATTATTTTGTTTTTTTATAATAATTCTTTTAAATAAATGTTTTTCTTAGTTATTCATCATTTATTATTATTATCCTTATTTTTATATATATATTTCTAATTATTTCTTTTGAAAGAAATATTTTTTTTAGTTTTTTAAAACTTAATTAATCTTAATATGTTTCCAATTACTTTTATATAGGATTTTTTTTACCCTTATGTGTTTTTTGAAACCATGAATTTACCTTTATGTAAGCGTTCATGTACCCTTACACAAGTTATATAAATTCTATTATTCTGTTAGGTAAGTTATATAAATTTTTATTTAATCTTAATTATGTTTTTAATGCATTAGTTACCTTTATATGAATCTTATCTTACCCTTACACAACTTCTTATGTTACCATTACACAATACATGATTTTTGTTGTTTACCTTTAGATAGTGCATATGAACTCTTCTTAGCCTTACTTAGTGAGTTCATCTACCCTTACATATAATATATAATAAAAATCACACCTTACAAAACTTAAAGAAAATTGCATTTTCCTTTATGTGTATTTCTTCTTACCTGTATGTAGCATAAACAAAATGAGGATTCCCTTATGTATTTTTCATCCTACCTATATGTATAAAGTTGGAATTTGAGCTTACCTTTACATATGTATGGAAGAACCTTTACACTACCTATATATAATATTCCATACCTTTATTAAGCCTATATAAAATATATCCTACCCTTAAAAATCAAATAATTATTTTTTTACTGTTACATAAGTTATAAAATTATCGTTGCAATAGTATCTCCCTCCATTAGTGGTAGTACTGATTTTTAAATGGTAGTGGAACCACTCTATTCTAATAGTAGAAACTCATCTTTTATTAATTCCAACATATTATTCTAGTTATTATATCTTCTTCATGATGTAAAACCACTATTTTCATAATCAATGGTAGTGGTACTAGATCCTCTAATTCAATACTAGAATGGAATATCATCGTTAGCTTACCTCTATTTTAGAACTAACAATAATAGAAGTATGACAACAGAAAAATTGGAAGTGGGACCTGAACATTACCATATTTTTCTCATGTGGAAAAATTTATACATTTCTAAATTAAATCATGTATATGATTTCCAAAACATAGCTAATTTCTGGAAGAAATTAAAATATCGGATAACTATGAATATTTAAAAAAAGAATATATGGGCACAATAATTCTTTGATATTGATCATGATGTATCTAACAATAGGTATCAGGTAAATTTTCATGGAAATTTTTTTATAGCATGGAATTATGTGATTTTTTCTCCACATGAGCTTATATTATTGAGAAGATCATAGAGGTAATGACACATTATTAGACGTTTCATTTTAATAAAGAGGAAACATGTTCAATTAAACATAACATGATTTATTCAATAAAGATATATAGAAAAATAAAACATCCATATAAGAATTCTGAATTGGTGAATCTCTAATATGAATAATTTTTTATTAGTAAAATAATGAATTAAATTTATATTTTTATCAGCTAATACTATTATGATCTACGTCCTTGAGATGCATCGAATGTCATCACCACATGTTATACTACTATTCTTAATTTCTTTCGAGTTTCCCTTACTGTATTTCATTATTATATTGTTTTTTCCATTAGATTTGTTTAATTTTATCCCATCCAAAATATTTCATCCAAGATTATTCCTCCTATTAAAATGTATGGTTGGGGTGTGTCTCCCAAAAAAATGTCAGGTTTTTTGTGGGATTTGAGACTTTTACAACTCAGTTGGGTTATACCACCAGTTGAGAAAAAGGTATGTCTATAACTTGTTTATCACTCCGAGTGAAAAGTGGTTTACATTGTGAGTACCAATATTCTCATATATTATAGAATATCTAAGAGTATATATAGGATCTATGTGATCTTAATTATTATAAAATATATTTTACTCTATATTTTATTTTCAAATAATCTATTTTCTTTCATCATTGCACTATTTCTAACTCTAATAATTTTCGTTAATTCAAATATTTAAATATAACTATTCCCCCTCGTCCATTATTCAATATCACATTAACAAAAAAATGTGTATTATAGGGAGGTCAAAATTAAGGATTTGGTTGGTTATTAGCGTTTCATTATCCTTTTGTTCTAACCATTAACTTGGAACTAATAGTATAAGGAACGATACACAATATTGTTATGAAATATAAAATGTTGGAGTCATTAAATCCCATCATAGATACTCATTTTAATGAAAGTTATTGTGTATAATCAAATAATCATTTTAAAGTACTTCTATAAAGTATAGGTCTTAAATTTTGTGATATCATATCAAAACATTATAAATACCTTGAGGTCGATTTTGAAACTCTAACAGAAAATGATGTTATAAATTTCTTTATAAAACACAAAGTTATGAATTACCTATATTTTACTTCAAGAATTAATATATATATATCCATATCTCATCATATAAAACCGAATCTATCATTAGGATGAATTTAAAAATCACTTATCAAGGAAATGATAAGTTACGGATAATGAAGTTGGACATTCAGAGGGTTGAGTTTTAGGAATTCAAAATGAATGATTAGTAAAGTATAAGTGAGATATAGAAATAAATTCACTAAAATTATAAATAAAATGGTTTTACTAGGAAAAATGTGGAATACTGAAGTTCATATTGAAATAATACTTTGATTCTGACCTAAAAGGCGGCACTCAAAGAAGGGTTTGATTGAATAAAGTATTTCACTATGGATTTAATGGATGAAATGATAAGATAAATTCATAAAAAATTATAGAGATGAGGAATGAAAATGGTGGAGAATATACCACCATTATTGGTATAACATTTAAAACTAATATAAATTCTTTTTCTAATTTATTTTATTATGATTTGAAGCAATGTGAGAAAGATGAATTATAAAATTTTATAAAATGTGTTTATAAGTACATGAAAAAAAGAGCGTCTCAAAAAAGAATCCAATAAGAAATCATCAAAATGATTTCATAAAGGGAAGTAACAAATTTAAGAGTATTATATAAAAAATATCAGATTTCATATTCTATGATTGTAGGATAAAGGGACATATCAAATTAGATTTTAAAAAATTCAAACAAGAAGGGGAACCAACAAAAGGAGCTAAAATGTACATATCATACCATATGTACTTTCATGAAGAAGTCATAATCAAGAAATGATGATTTTGGGAGTTGAAATGAATTTTCCAATATATTCTTTTTGAAAAAATGAATGATGTAAGGGAATATTTTGATTCTTGTTTAGGTTATGAGTTTGATATTGAAATTAAAGTTAAAAAATTATTGTGACAAAATGATATTTTCAAAAAGATATTTTTATAATTTTTGAGATGTATAGATTATTTCAAATATAAAATAAGAAAATTAAATAAGAAAATTAAAACCTTAAGTTTCTACTTTAATTAACTTAGGAGCTAAAATGGTCAAAAATTTTATATTCGTAAAGCTCAAAGATGAGAATGAAAGAATGAAATATGTTTTTTCAAAAAATGATGAAGGGAAAGAAATATATTGAATTTAGTCTTTGATGATTAATCTGAATTTTAAAATGAATGTAAGAATATGAAACAATAAAAAATTGGATTAAAAAAATAGGATTATTCTCAAATAGTAAAATCTATGATAACTTGTATGTTATTAAAAATGAGAATGAAAATATTGAAATGAAAATTATCAAATTAAAAGAAACCATACCAGTTTCTGTTCAAAGTGAAGAAAAATTTTATTAGATTATCACTATAAAAAATTAATAATGATGAAATTGGATTTGTTTTATAGTAGTTGGATGTCTAAGATGTAAATAAGTACTTATTTTATTAGAATTAAAGGGAATTTATCTAGTAACACATACTTTTATTTTAATTGGAATTTGAATTATAAAATGAGATTTCTTTAATATTTTCTCAGTATTAAGACATACTGAGACTTTTATTTCTACGAGTAAATATTTTAGTTTACACTATAATAAATATATTAAATTCTTATGGGTTTATAAATTCTTTATCATTAATCTAGTTGGACCAAAAATATCCTGGGTACTAATACAATAATGTTCTTAATATATTTTATATGAAATTTCCCTAAAGAGTTCTAAGGAGGTATGGTATATGGATAGTAGGTTTTTCATTCAAATTATTAGTGATATTTTTAACTTTTTTATATATCAATTCAAGTGATGGATGAACTATCACATTCAGTGAAAAATCTAAAGTCAAGGTCAAAGTTTTTAGAGAAGTAAAAATATTAAAATCTGATAAAATTTGAATATTACTATATGTATGTGGATTAAAAAAATTATTTATTATCTCATAAATTTATGAATATAGAATGAATTTAATGATTTAAGATAATAAATGTCTTGTTTATATTGATAATACTATTTTATGTTATGATAATTGAAAAGAAAATATAAACTCAATAGATTTATCATATTTAAACTATAAAAATTTAATGTGTTAATATAATATAGAAATTTTACAAATTATTTAGAAATGATTTTTGGGACATAATAATATTCGATAAATGTACATGTCTGAAAAACATAGATTGGTTGTGGAACTTCTAAAAATCAAATCAAGTAACTATTTTGTGTTTCTTTCAAGTCTAATGGGTATGAATTGTAAAGAGACATATAGATCTGTAAACAATGTAAACACAACAAGGGTTTTAGAACTACCTCATATTTATTTATTTAGACCCATGATAAATTCTAGTTTATGTAGTAATAAATATGTGTTTGTAATAATATATGATTTTCATAGATTAACATGGAATAATTTCATATCTCATAAAAGTGAAATCTTATACAAGTTTGTTGCATTTTTTTAAATATATTCAAAATATTTAAGGTCATTTAATAACTTTAGTTATACATGAAAAAGGAGGAAATTTTGTTAACATAGATTTTGATAAATTTTATAAAGATAATGGAACCTTCCATATTTTTTCTTCCCCTAGTACACCATAAAAAATGATGTCATAGAGAGTAAAAATAGAAATATTCAAGAAATAGAAATAACTATGCTAAATGAATTCAATTTATCAAAATAAGTTTTGGATGAATCAATTAATAATAATTTCTATATCTTAAACATAGTTTACACTAGAACCATGATAAAGAAAACTTTTTATGTAATGTTTAATTAAATGGAAAACAATATTGGGCACATTAAAAATTTTGGTTTTAGAATTCATGTTTTAAATAATAAAGACAATTTGGATAACATTGATATTGAAAGTGATGAATGTATTTTTATAGGATTTTCAAATAAAATTAAATCTTATTGACTATATAACAAGTGAACCATGTTATTTGATGAATGTTATCTTGAAAATTTTAGTAAAAATAACGAAAAACAAAATACATATTCTAATAATCTTGATGATGAATTCGAAGAGTTCGATTTTAGTGAAGATAAAATAAGATAATATAGTAGTTGAGGGGAGGGGGGAATCTCTATTCTTAATTAGATCTTCTAAATTGAAAAACTAATATAAATCATTCTTTAAAAATTATAATTGATAAATTTGAATATTGAATATGAACTAATTTTTTTTTTCTAATTCTACCTTTGTTTATTATTTTGTTCTTATTAGTTTTAAAGAAATATTGATTCATTCAAAATGTATAAATCCTACACATGAGTAACGTAATAATTTTAAAAGAACTAAATATTGTAAATTTTTAAGTTTTATAAATATAAACATTTCATTAGAACCAAAGGTATTTTTAAAAATCAAATGGATGAATCCAGTAATATAGTAATAAATAATCCTAGAAAAGTTTTCCATGTATATTTAATAGAATATGTTGTTGATTTTGAATATTAATTTTCACTAGTTTATAAAACATAATCGATGCAGATTCTACTATATTTTACTTACTACCAAAACATTAAATTATTTTCTAATAGATTTAAAATATGAATTTTTAAATGTTTTAATTTCTAAATATGTGTATGTAAATTAACCACCTCGTTTTGAATATGATTAATTTTTAAATCATGTTTTCAAAATATATAAAAAAATATTAACTATAGTTTAAAAAGATAGACTAAAAATATTTTTATTGTAAAATGATTTTGAAAAAGGAATGGTTGATCCAAATTTATTTATAATGACTTTTTATAATGATATTTTAATAGTATAAAATATTTTGATGATATTATATTTGGATATACCAATAATATTCTTAGTCATGTATTATTGAAATTAATAAAAAATGAATTTGATATGACCTCAATGGGTGAATTAAAATTTTCCATTGGGATTCATATTTTAAAAATAAAACAAATAATATTTATAAATAAAACAAAATAAGATAAATATTTGGTTTTTTTGTCTTTAATCTTGTAAAAATATGAGTTATCTAATGAATATCGACTCTAAACTGGATGTGGATGGACTAGATAATCCAAGAATGATTAAATGTATAATGGAATGATATAAATCCTACTTTATTTGACTAAATTGAGGCCAAATATTATGTTTTCAGTCTTCATGTTTTAAAAATATCAATATAATATAAAATATATCAATTGAAATACCTTTAAATGAATAATCAAAAAATTGAAATAACTATTAACACTTGTTTGTTCTACTCCAATTAGAATTTTTTGAAATTTCTATCATATTATGGCTCTATTTTTATAGGTTTAAGACTTGAAACAAAAATTAAATCGACTATGCTTCACTCACTCTGTAAAATTTTAATATCACAGAGTTTTAAAAAGCTATTGGAAATTGAATTTTCCATAGTTAAGAATGAGTAAATTGCTGCTAAAAATTATTGAACTCAATGTATTTGGATAAAAAAATCAATTTGACTTTAATGTTTATTGAGGGAAAATGATTATTTTTTGTGAAAATGTGTCTTTTAATTAAATATTTAAAAACATGTTACAAAATTCAAGTACAATATATATTGATGTTAGATTTCATATTTTAATAGATCGTGTTAATAAATGTGATATCACACTCAAATTTGTTCCGAAATAAAAGCAATTTGAAGATATATTTACTAATCTGTTTTATTTTGTGAGGTTTCAAAAATTAATGTATGAACTTGGGTTGATGGTTATTTAAATTAATTTTTTAATTTTTAATGCCTAATTTTTCATTAATGTACTAAAAAATAAATAAAAATGCCAAATATTTCAAATTTAGAATCATGTAAGCATTCCAATTATGGGTTTTAATATTTATATATATATGTCAAAAAAGTATGAATTTTGCAAGAGATATAACTTTCTTGATATTTTTTTATGTTGATTAACAATTTTTGTGTTTTCTTTGTTAGTTTTGGTGAAATTATAGTCTCATCAGTTTCATTTTAATATCGCTCAAAATTCAATTTTATAAAATTAGTTTTAATTATTTAGAAATCTTATTAAGAGAGAATAAAATTGTAGAAGAGTTTATTTTTTTCATGAACATATAAGAGGATTTTTTTCATCAGTTTTCAAAATCATTTTTCTTTCATTTTGATAAATTTTAAAATGCTGGATAATGTTTGGTGTTTTAAAAGAAAATTTTAGTTTTCAATTTAAAAAAAGGTGATATTGTTATTGTTTGATGTTTTGATATTGTATTTTATTTATTTTTTTAATTTAAAATCATTTTATTCATTGAAAATTATTTATGTGTTTATTTTTATTATTTAGAAATATATTTATAGAATTATTTTATTTTCATTTATTCATAATTTATTGTTATTATTATTATTATTATTAAATATATGTTTTATTTAATTATTTCTTGTGATTTTTCCAAAAAAAAAATTACTTACCTTTATTTAAGACTTAGATATTCCATCTTACCCTTACATGAGATTTATTTTTACCGATATAAGTTTTTTGAATCTTTTTTGTTGAAATTCTATAAGTTTTCATGTACCATTACACATGGTTTATAAATTTTATTCTACACTTATATATGTAGTATAATTTTCTATCTACTCTTATATATGTCTCTTAAAATTTGTATTACCTTTTTTAACTATTATCTTACCCTTATACAGCTTCTATTGTTACCCTTATGTAACGTATGTTTTTTTTGAAATTTTCATAGTGTATATGAACTCTACTTACCATTAAATAGTGTGTGCACTTAACAATATATAGTGTATATAACATAAATATTACCTTTACAGAGCTTGTAAAAATTTTCTCTTACTTTTACATATCGTTCTTCTTCCCCTTTCACAGCGTATTCAAAATGTGTGTTAGCCTTATGAACTTTTTAGCATACCCTTATACATGATGTTGAAATTCGAGTGTATTTTACACATAAATTGAAGTAACTTTATGAATCCTAAATAAAATATGTTATACCTTACGCATTCCATATGAAAAACATTTTACCCTTACAAAAGGTATAGAATTGCCTTTGAAAAGTATCAATATACATTATCAATAGTATAGATCAAGCACTAGTTGGGTAACCACTCTATTGAAATGTTATTAACTCCTCTATTATTAAAATATGAATTATATTCTAGCAATATTATCATCTTTTATTGGTAACACCCCAATTCACTTCTTAAGAAATAGTGGTAGTGGATCCACTACATCAGTCTTAGAAATTTCTATCACTGATAACCTTAATCTATTTTGACACTAAGGACAATATAATTAGGACCTCAATAGATGTGGAATCATGAAATTTATAGAAACATAACATTCCTTGACATGTCCAAATTACTACAAAGAAAATTTAAATCTTGGATTTTCTTTTTGTGACATAGTTGATTACATGAATAAAATAAAATATTTGATAAAATTTAACAGTTACATTAAGAATCAAATAACATGATAATTCTCTGATAATGAGTGTGATATTTTAAATAATAGCCAATATGAATTTTTTTCATGTTTATTATTTTTTCTAACATGTAAAAATGTAATTTTTTTCCATGAATAGCTCATGCCCTCAAGGATATCATAGAATTAATGTTGTGGGATTAGTTGTTGGAATGTGATCATGGGGGTTATGATTAAATAAACTTAACAAAGATTATTCAATAGACATATATAGAAAAATAGGACATTCATACGAGAATTGTTAAGTGGTGAATCCCTACTATGACTATTGTTTCCTTGGTCTAATCACAAAGTAACTTCATCATTTTGTTATTTACTAATAATGTGATCAATGTTCTTGAGCTACATTGATATTAATCATCGTGATCTTCTCTACTTATATTCTTAATTTCTTTTTGGTTTTCATTGTTATATTTTATTTTATTTTGTTCCTTAAAAGTCGATTTAAGATTTTCCAGTCTAAAATAAGTCTTACTAGGTTATTGTTATTATTAGAAAGTAAGGCTAGGTTGTAACATCTAAAAAAAGATAGTTTGGTCATGGGTTTTCACTCCCATAAAAGTAATTTGGGTTATATCATTAGGTTGGAAAAGGGTATGTCAGTAACTAGGTTATCAATACCTATAAAAATTTATTTACTTATCAAATTATAATTTTCTCACATAGTATTCGAGATTTAATAGTAGATATAGGATCTCAGTTATTCAAACTATAATAAAAATATAATGTGATTTTATTTTTTTGTACTAATTTTTTCATTATTTCACTGTCTATTACTCTGATAATGATAAATTGTTCAAATATTTAAAAAATAACTGTTAACCCCCTACTTTATCTTCCCATATCACTTAGAGGTAACAACTAATAGGTTATATTTATATAAAATTATTCCTAGCATTTTTTATGGACACCTCACCACCAGTTTCTAGCATCTGGTCTATAAGAGATGGTATTGGGATGTTTAATTAATTATCTTCTAGGATGTGATAGACTAGTATTGGAAGGATAATCTATTGTTAGAGTTAGTCCAATATTAGTATTGGTTACTATAGTTTGATTAAATTTTACCATGTAACTCAATTTCATTTAAAAACAGTAGAGGACTTTGAAAATGTTGTAGTTAATAGATATATTCTCAAACATGACTTTCATTGATTACTCAATATAATGAAAACATAGTATAATGACTATGGGTATTGGGAGGGAGAGAAAATTGGCATATAAATTCAACGATATTATCAAATATGAACCTGATAAAAGGTAAAAAAAACATTACAAGAAATTATATAAGGAGGTCACGTCTAATAGGTTTTATTTGGAAATTAATAAAAAATTTATCTTCTATAGTGTTATACATTCTTGGTTGAACTTGAAGGTTTCACACTTTTTTCAAAAAAGTGTTTTATAATAAAACATTAACTTTCTGGTCAAAGATTGAAACATTCATCATGTATAAAATAATTATTCAATAATTAAATATAATTCATATATATATAAATATCATTACAACAACACAATATTTAATAATTAAATGAATCTCCATAAACTATTAACATATACCAAAAAATATGTCATATAATGTATGTCTGGATGTGAATGAAACCAATATGACCGCCCCAATAAAGTCTTGAAGACCACATGCTTATGAATTTTTAAAATCCCCAACCTTCATGATCATCCAACAATTGCGACATTTGATTTGTATAGACACAATATCTTAAAATTCTTGAGTGAGAATATAGGGATGAACAATAATACAAAGTATGTTCATCAAAAGTAGTGAGTCACCCCCTTGAAAATCATCTGGCTAGAAGAAACATCAATAAATAAATTTTATAAAAAATAAATATCACAACACACCATCATTAATCATAATAATATCCATTATCGTCTCTTATTATGGTATCCATAACTCACCATCTTTTTGGCCCCCATGAACTACATCTCATCGTAGTACAACTAGGTTCTCCTAGATCTATCGAGAACCCACAACATCAAAGACGAGATTTGGTCATACCACATTATCCATCCAAAGAATCATCATATACCACCATCTAAATATGATGGAACATATCATCCATATATATATATATGTGTGTGTGTGTGTGTGGTAGTGTATAATATAAATAAAAAATTGATAAGTAATATAATCTCACATACCATAGTAATTTTCTCTTCTGATGAATCTCCCATAATACATTGTCATGATATATTGGAGATTTATCTAAACATATAATCTTGTACTTGAGTCACAACATTATTTATAGATTTCTTATGAACCAGATATATGGGTGTAGAGAAATTACATATTCTCTATATCGCCATCCAAATTGATCCCAAATTTGTGGGAGAAAAAAGCATAAACACTGCTATGAATCATCATTTATCTCAAATCATCAATAGACTCTATGCAATATTTATGGGTGATAATAAGAATGGATACATATATAATTCATTGCTAATATCCACCCCAGCATAGTTAGTGAGAAAATTTAAACCATTATAGAAAACCTTCTCTAACAATATCTACTAATCAATGAATTACATTGCACATATAAAGGATAGTGAGTACGAAATCACTCACCCAACCTAACCAATGATTAAAATGGATAACACATAAAGAATTATATATAATCATCTACAATATCATTGTTACAAAATAACTCCACTGGGACCCCTCCTAGCTCGATAATGAGGATAAAAGTGACCCCAAAAACATGAATCTAATAGGTTATGGGTTAGTGACTAGCATGGAAGGAATAAAAAACATATGAGAGGTATTACCCATAAAAATCCTTGAAATTATTAGAAATCCCCAAAAATAAATTTCCATTACATAAAATAAATAAAAACCATAATACTAAAAATAATTCATTTGATGTCATATAGATACATAAAGTGTCTAAAGTAAATAAATAACAAAATAGATCTTATAGTTGTGAATCCAACTTCAAATGACCACAAAACCGTGAGCAAGTAATATCTAGACTAATCAAAAAATAAAACATGAAAATATGTAAAATCATATATCGAAGTATTTTTTCATACACGTATACTCAATAAGTTGTTACTTATAAAATCTCACGATAATTTAAACGAAAAATACTAATGACTTAGAAAATAAATAGTAAAATAGACTAATTACCAACCCCAAGACAACCACTATCCCAACCCCACCAAGGAACAATCACAAAAATTTGTATACATGTAATGTTCTATAATAATCATAAAAATATATCAAAAAGATATGATACAACCACTTACCCACTAATATATTTCTCCACATGTCCCAATGAAAACAATTATGTTACTTCCAACACTTCTATATCCACATAACCACTAATCATAAACCATCACATCCTAATGCTTCAATCCATTATATAACCACATATCCACTACCTCATCGGCATATTACATCATATATAAACACTACATAACCATTACCTCATTCTACATCACATACCACATCAACACCAACACATAACCATTCCCTCATAACTACATCATTACCACATCATTAACACATCACTACATCACTGAAAAATAAGTACATTGTTGATATACTATTCCTTATATTGAGAGTGGAATATGGTGAGAAATCAATTATCCATATTAAGAACATCCTAGATATTAATGAAACACCAAAAATCAAAGATCTCATATTGACAACATTCATGTTACCAGACCACGGTGGTGGTGTGTAAGAAATGACATAAAGTACAATGGATGTATAATAAAATTAAATCCCAACATATTTTATAAATATTAACCAATCCCAATCACCATATTATCCCTGCTACACAAAATCAAACACTAGAACCTCTAAACATCACAATAAAACACTGTTAATAAACTATAACCAAATATCAACAAGCAAAATTCTTTGCATTTAATATTTTAATCCTAAATAAATTTGGATTTTTGTACTAATAAAATTCATTCATTAGCCACATTAATTAGTGAAACTCACATTTCAAATAACTGAATGGTCTAGAAAAGAATATGAATCCACTAATAGGGTGGGTGAATTATTGGTAACCAAAACACCAACTATCAATCCATGTTATTACCATAATTGGTTAGTGTGATTGGATCTAGATAATGATGATGCGATAATGATAGATTGATTGAAAAATAACACACATTACATCAGGGTGAATAAAATGTTCACTAAATCTTATTATTAAGTGGTCTATCATGACCTGACCCAACGAGTATTGAGTTGCATCCCCCCAATCCCACCTACAATAGGCCAGGGAATTTAAACTATTGTTGAGTAGGATATCAAACACATGGGAGGCCTTAGATTATTGTATCTGTACGCATGTGCAGTTGAGAGATATATAAAAATAGAAAATAAATGCATGAATAAATCTATCGCAACTCGAGTACAGAAAAAGTACCAAAGGGAAAATACAAGGCCCGCCAAAATAAAACTACAAAAGTGTCCAACTGGATCAGAAGGAGGGGATCACTGTCAAATGAACCCGCTAGAAATCCCCTTGGCCCAGCTCAACTAAACACCCCTTTCAGTCCAACTCACTGTGTTTTTCGTACTTTGGGTCCTCCTGGGACTTTTTCAAATGGAATGTGGTCATAATAAGAGACAAGACCTGTGTGTGAAAATCTCCTGCAGGGGTGAGAATAACGACACCCAGTAGGCACCACAAAATCCCTAAACAAAATGGAATAAACTAAAAAAACAATCTGCTCATCCCAGTCAGAGGGGACCCAAATGAGATAGAAACTAAATCTCAAGACCATACTCAGCTTAACATGAATAGTCATCATAAATAATAGGGTGTGTCATCGAAGAAGTGACAAAAATGAAAGGGAAATCCAGAAAAACAAATATATACTCATCTTAGGAAATATTCCTCATGAGGTTCTGACCTCATCACCAGCATCTAGTTCTATTTGAGACTCTTTCTGCAACAACATTCTAGGCTCAGAACTAGTGCCTAACACCGTAGGTTCTAACAAGGATGACAGGAACCCTGTTCATGGTGGAATGTACCCAAGTGGAGAGTCATATGACTCACCATTTACCTACATTAGAGGGAGTACTATCTCCTAAACTAACCCCTGAAACCCCACTCACTCCTGTCTTGAGGGGCCCATACCTCGATCTTTTGAGGGAGTACACACTGTTAACCAGGAATCACGTATAACAAGTGGAGGGCCCACTCCTCACTTCCAACTCAAATACAGGGGAGGACTACTCTATAGGTGTGAACCCATGACCTATTATAACTAGGGTGTACCACTCTGAGACATGTGATCCTGCACCCTAACATGGTAGGGGAGCACCATTCCGGAAAACAAGGGCATGCACTTAGCGATAGAGGAGCACCACCGCAAGAGACGTGGGACCACACTCACGGTAGAGGATCACCACTTTGTGAAACATGAGGTTGCACCCATGGTAGGGGAGCACCACTATGAGGATAGAGGTACCACTCTCTGGCATAGCAGGGGCGTACTGACCCTACCAACCAATGTGTTCGTAGAGTCTCTGCCCTAACACAATAGGGGAGTAGTCCAGATGCCGCAACATAATGTGGAAACCCACTCCCAAATCCCTCAAGGTAGTAATAACCTGTTAAGAAACTAACCAAATGTAATAGTCACACGCCCATGACCCAAGGAGTCCCAAAAGCTATATCAGAGTCATGAATCACATTCTTTGCAGGGAAACACTCAAAATGGCTTATTTAATTGCCCAAAATGGATAACCAATCAAAATGGCACAATGAGCCTGAATGGATCATTTTGTGGCCCACGTCTCTATCAAATAAACCACCAAACACATTGAATCATTGTGATCTACTCTTAAAAGTACAAGAGATTGACTACTCATTCATCCCCAATGGACACTCGAGTAAAAAGTCACATTTCTCTTTAAACGTCAAAAAAAGGTCTCATGGGTCATACTCCATGATTTTGGTTTAATATCCTAAAATAAGACATCAAACATCAGAATTAAATTTTTGGTCACAATGCTGCTCAGATCACGTCAATCGAACACTAGACAAAAGAGACATCTGACGCGAGAATAGTCAAAAAATTATAATTATATATTTTTTTTAAAAATGAACGTTTCCTACCACATATCCTCAATCACAACACAAAATTACTCCAATTGGACTTAAAAATTACACTTTGACCCAAGGGTCATGTTACTGTAGATGACAGACAAATTGGACATCATAAGAGGAAGATGCGGTTGATTTTCCATTGTATTAAATATAAAATTATTATTATTATTATTATTATTATTATTATTATTATTATTTATTTAATTTTCTTTTTTTTTCAAAATCCTGAATTGGGGGTGATGGATTATGCAACCGACCACCTGGAAATACCGCCTGCACCCAGCAGCCTTCGTCGTTCCCATGACCCCCCCACCCTTGCACCCCGGGCACCCTCCACCACACCACCACCATGGTTGGAATCGTGCCACCGCCACATTTTGTGGGCCATCAAGACCACTATGGTGGTCCAAAAATAGATCTGAGACCTATTATTCAAATCATAATACCTTTTCTACATAGACTTTGCCTTGATCAACAATTTGACAGCAATTCGACAAAGATGAAGCAATTTACCGGGAACGAGGCATGAAACTAAATATTGCAGACCTCGTGGTGGATCGTCAAAGCGTTGAGGCTAGATTCGCTCACTTTTTCTACCTCTAGTTAATCCAAGAGTGATCGTTTTCAAGATCGGAGATCAAAAAACCTTGTTCGCTCAATCCAACCTTCAGATCATTCATCGATGAAGGAGAAGGGGGCGGAGGGAGTTTTTGCATGTGCACAATGGTAGATAATATGGGTGAGGAAATTTGTTTTAATTTCATTAAAATAAATATCTACTTAACACCCCTACCCGACTCTCCTCCAAACCGACACCTAGCATGGATAAAGATTATGTCATGCCTAGGGTAAAAACCTTGTTCTAAACACAACCACGATCTCCAGAATTACATCTGAGACACCGTTCAGATGTTATTAAATCTAGCATCCAAAATAAATAAATTAAATTTATTTATTGAAACACCCTTGATACCATTTTCCATAGCAAGAAGTCACCCTCAAAATATATTCCCCTCTTAGGGTTAACAAAATTCTCTAGAAGCAACAATTCCATCTGATTTCTGATCTGAGATACTTCTTGAGAGATAACTCAAATCCACCATGTTGATAGTATAAAAATAGTTAATATTTTTATAAAAAATTATTTTGGGAACACCGGGACATATAATCGCACATCGTCTCAGAGCCTATCTCTAGAATTATTTGTAGGAGTATTCCAAATTCTGGAAATGCCAAACCCAAGTCACTACATGCCTGGTACTCGATGACTAAGGATTACAGTCCCAACACGCATATTGAAATTTTATTATTAATAAGAACAAGTAAAAATCTATAGATATTCCCTTACACTACCAAGTATATGAAAAAGGATGAGTTTAAAATAGTCATATATATTTACTCCCCACATCCTCAAGGGCCTCTAAAATTTGGATGATGTGTGCACCCTAGTTCTTCTCCACAATTTTTATCTAAAATCCTCATGGAATTATCCCAAGAATGTATAGTCAAAACTCTCATATTTTTATTAAATATTATGACACTTATCCATCTTCATTCTAACCAAAATACATCATATATTTATAAAAAATGAATCTGAACAACACATTGTCAGTAAAAATACCCATTTTACCAATGAATATATCTTTTCTATTTCATTATATATCATCTAGTCATTTACTCAATTTGGTTCATATCCCTAGATATAACTTCAACTCAAAACACTATTTAATAAAATTGTTTTTCCCATTGTAGTACACCATTAGTAAACTATATTGTATTTATGATTTATCTTTTCCATGATCGAAATATATTATACCTGAATGGATAATAACTATTTCATTTCTCTACATTAATTTCTTTTACATATGAATTTTTTTCTTTAGAATATGATCCATCATGTAAGAACCCAGTTCTTCTTCTTGAGGTACAGGTTTCTTCTTTTCCCGTTTCCTTAATTGTTCTTGATAAAACAAGTGAAATGTGGTAAAAATCCCAAATTTCTGGGTACATGCCGAGTACTTTTGTACACACTCTTTGTACATTGGCTATGTTGGATGAGAATATAGGGTGTGGAGTCTTACCAGGAATTAAAGGTGTAAAAACTAACTACACATTGTGTACTTAGTAATACACACTGTGTAATCAGTCGGCATATGAACAATGAGGCGGTGGAAATTACCCTCTAGAGGAGGGATATTACACATTTTGTACTTAGTACTACACGCCATGTAATCAGTCAGCAGATTAATAATGAGGTAGGGGAATGTAGCCGCCAGAGGAACAGTTAAAAAGGATAGTACACACCGTGTACTTGATAAGTACATTCCATGTATTTATGTTTTTTCATTAAAAATAGGCAGTAGCCTCCTCATTTGGTTGAGGAGGAAGAGGACTCACCAAGATCTATGGGAGAGGAGGCCGAGACTTGGAGGAGCTCTTGATTGCTCACCGAGACTCTGATTATTCCGTCGTCGATCTCGTTTGAACCGTGCGGGTAAGGTCTTCCCTCTTCTTGAATCTATCTTTCCAATTATTTTTCTAAGAAAATTTATTTAGGTTTTAATGAGTAATCATTTATCACAGATCTATGTTGTTCTGGGTTGTTTTTGGAGGCACCTTTTACATATATCGATTAGAGGAGATTGAGGCAGGTGGTCTTCTGTTTACTTCCAATTTTCGAATTGATTTTGGATACCGTTGTGCCACGCGCCCATGTTCAGGTTGTCATATAGCTGAGACTTTGACTATTGAGATACCTAGAATTTCAAAGGTAATCTAAGTAATAAGTATATACTACGTTTCGATATCGTTGCTTGGATCTAGGGCCACCCCATGGGTGGTTCCCCTTGTTTAGCCATTTGGCCAGGATACCTGTGGGTATGCCATGATTATAGAATGTTTTGATTTTTATTGAGAGAAAACATATATAAATTTCCTTCTTCTGTATTGGGCTCGACTCGATTACTTGCTTTTCCTATTGAATTCATGATGGAAATGTTTTGATTAGCCTGAGGGCAATGTTTCTTATGCTTGATGGAGTGTTTTGTTTAGCATGAGGGAAATGTTTTGTTTCGCCTAAGGGAAATATTTCTCAAGCCTGAGGGAAGTAGCTTTCATGCTTGAGGGTGATATCTTGTATGCCTAAGGGCAATATTCATTATGCCTGAGGGCAGTTACCTGAGGGTTTCATTTCTGTTTACCCGAGGGTAAGGACATTCATGTCTAAGGACAATGTTTACTTTGAATATTCAATATGGTGATTTCTTATGTTGTACCTTCCAGGATAAAGCACATGCTTGGTGTTATTATTATCTTTTACTTTTTAGATAGCATGTTGTGGTCTATTCAGTGGCACTAGAATAGGATATTTTCGGTCGAGGCTGAGTCTTGAAAAACTCATAATTCAATTATATTGAATTTTTAATTAATTACTAAAATGGAAAATTTTACTGGTAGGAAGGGTTGCTTTTGAGTACTTCCTAGTTTACTGCTTTTCATTATTGCACATTTTTGCTTCACTTTTTCACTGACAGTTGGGAACGGGCATTCAGTGGTTTTCTACTGGGATTTATTTCTCACACCCAATTTGGGTCATGTCTTGGGCCCAAAAAGATTATATTTCTAGAATTTTTGATAATGTAAAGGGTCCCTATATAGGTACATGATTGTTTTAGAGGAGTAGGAGAGAATGGGACCGAGCTTAGTCTTGTGATGCTTTTGCATTCATATTGCACCGCTTTGGTTTTGGTTTGCTATACTTTGTACCATGTGATGTATTGTATTAGATATCAGTGGATCATATTTTGGATGCTTTATTAGAATTGGAGACATGTTACATCATCATATATATGACTGTTGGTTATCTTTTACTTTAGTTCCATTGTCCATTTCAGGTCTATATTGTTTACTACTTCTGCTTTGTATGTTTACATTTTTTTCACTGTGCTGCACTTTGAAAAATGAGGGCATAGTTTCCCCACTATCAGTCTTTGTCCCTCGCTGCTAGTCGGAAGCCTCTGGAATTTGGGGAAATGCTCTTGAGGTCATGTGACCAACCGGGTTCGGGGCACCCGTTATGTGGCAGCTAGATCCAGGACGTTACAAAGTGGCATCAAAGGGTTATCTTTTCTCTTGGTTATTTTATTATTTGAAGACAATGGAAGGAGATATATTATTAAGGGATTCGGTAATAAAATGTTCCCGGGAGTAGCTACCTAGTGTACAGGTAAAGGCCGGATTTCCTCGAATTAAATTGTGATTTTCTATTTATGATTATTACAGTTGATTTGATTTTCACCATTTGGTGACACACATGTGGTGTGCTGTTTGTATTTTTATACTTGGGTTCTATTTAATTTCAACCCGATGAGATTAGGGTATGCCATCTCATTCATCATTTAGGCACATGTTAGAATCAAATGTCATTCATAGTTTATATGCCATGTAAGTGCATTAGAAAGTTCATTTTATAGTGATAGATGATGTCCCAGAAAATGCATGCTATTGTGATTAGTACTTTATAGATATTCCTACTGTTGATAGGGTATTAGTATATGTTATGGTTGGGTTTATGGATGATAAACCTTTGTTCCTAAAATGTATGGGATCTCTTGGACCAGAATTTGGCGGATCATGATATAGCCTTTTATTGCGTTTTCTGATAAAATATTAAAGGTCGGTTTCTAAACATTGGTTCATGGGGAGTATGGGCCTCCAAAGATTAGAATTTGGAATACCAACCCTTGAAATTAAAGAAAAGGGGCTCCAGATTAGTTTCTGAGGTTTAGTGTCTGGAAACCCAGACAACACGGCGTGTGGTTCTATGAACACATGCCATGCACTCTTCTTTTCAGGAAGAAATGAAAAATTTCTATGTTCATGTCATGTACGTTTATGCACACATCGTGTAGTATAAGGCTGTGTAACCCACCATGTGGGAGGGAACACGAGTCTTCCAGATTTTACTGAAGACATGTCGTGTACCTGTGGGGCATGCTGTGTAGTCTTGATCGGTGAGATAACGTGTGGGCTTGGTCGAGTGACTGGGGAAACAGGCTGGTGTACATGCCACGTGTGGGTGTAACATGCCATGTGCATAGGAAAGAGACACGGGATTAGAAAGTTCTTATGGGAACATTCCGTGTACTGGTTGTACATGCAATGTCTTTTTAACCTTGTGTTCGCTTGTGTGACTAACAACAAGGATGGAAAAATCTTAGGTGATACACACAATGTCAGTTATAAAAACGTAGTGTAGTGTAATCATGGAGTATGTCCAAGTAACTGACAACACAGGTCGGTGATAATTCTTCTAGTACACATCGTGTCTGTATGGAATACGCTGTGTAGTGTTAGCCGAGTATCCAGTCATGTCACTAACAACACGGGCAGTTGGAACCTAAGTAGTACACGCTGTGTCTATCTAAAACATGTCGTGTAGTGTGAGCCGTGTATCCGGCCGTGTCACGAACAAAACGGGTTGGTGAAGATCTTCTAGTACACACCATTTTTGAAAGAAACATTCAGTGTAGTCTCATTCTAATGGAAACTTTGTGGATTAGCCATGTTGAAGGATTCTGGCAGGGGAAGAAAGTCCAAGTACATGCTGTGTGTAAGGACAACACTCTGTGTGTTTGGGCTGTTACATGACCAATTCTAGCAGATGTACATGCCCATGTTAAAAAATTAATGGAACACTCCAGGTAGTTATTACACACATTGTGTATTCTTTTTTTGTAAAACTTGAATGTTTTATTTCTCCTATTCCCTTCATACGTTTCCATTTCTTATACCTTGATGATCTTTTTGATCAACTTCATGGAGCATGAGTGTTCTCGAAGATTTCCTTGAGATCTGGATATCACCAGTTGCATGTTAGATCATTGGACATAACGCTTATAGCCTTTCACAGTATATATGGTCTATATGAGTACTTGTTCATGCCGTTCGGACTCACGAACGCGCCAACAGTTTTCATGGCTCGGATGAATCATGTGTTCCACCCATATCTGTATTATTTTGTGGTAGTCTTCTTGGACGATATCTTGGTGTACTCTCACACTCGAAACAACCATGCCACCCATCTTGAGATCATACTGAGTACACTAAGAGATAATTAGTTACATTCTATGCTCTCAAGGTGCCACTTTCAGATGGACCAGATTCACTTTCTAGGTCATATTATCTTAGAGGCAGGAGTTCTAATATACCCAAAGAAAGTGAGAGTAGTAGTTTCCTGGGAGAATCCTAAGAAAGAGTGTGAAATATAGTGTTTATTATCATTGAATGGTTACTACATGTGCTTTATGTAGGACTTATCCTGCTTAGTAGTTCCATTGAAGGGTTTGACTAAGAAGGGTATAAAGTTTGTTTGGTCAGAAGATTGTGAGACAACCTTTTAGGAGGTGAAGGGAAGGTTGACATCAGCACCATTCCTAATACTTCCAGAGCAAGGGAAGAGCTCTATAGGTTACTGTGATGCATCAGGTATTGGGTTGGGAGTATTACTAATGCAGAGAGATCAAGTAGTTGCCTACGAGTCTCGGTAATTGAGGCCACATGAGAGGAATTACCCGATGCATGATCTCGAGTTGGCTGCAGTTGTTCATGCGTTAAATTTTTGGAGACATTATCTCTTGGGAAAACCTTTTCTGGTGTTTATAGACCACATAAGCCTTAAATACATCTTTACCCAGCGTGACTTGAATTTGATATAGTGAAAGTGGGTTTAATACCTTCAGTCCTTCAACTTAGAGCTTTCCTATACACCTAGAAAGGGTAATGTAGCAGCTGATGCACTGAGTAGGTAGATTTAGATACAGGCAGTGCAGGAGGCCAGTGGTGAGTGGCAGCTAATGGATTTATTCTCTGAGATGCATTTGGAGGTGCACGATAGTCAGGGGAAAACCTATCTTTCATCCTTAGTTGTGACTTATACCCTCCTGGATAGAGTGAGCATGAGACAACTATTAGATTGAGAAGGCCTAGTTCTATGGGAGTCAGTGGAAAGTGAGGACCCTCCACCTAGTTGGACAATGAATGATGAAGAGTTACTACATATCTAGGGATGAGTTTTGGTTCTAGGGGATATAGGTGAGGAGTTGATGCTAGAATTTCATGCTTCGGCTAGGGCAGTGCATCCTGGAGTTACCAAAATGTACCGTGACATGAGACATCAGTAATGGTGGCCAGGTATAAAAAGACAAGTAGCTGGTTTTGTTATAAGATGTTCCACATGTCAGTAGGTGAAGTTGAAGCATCAGAGGCTAGCCGGATTGTTACAATAGTTACCCATTCTAGAGTGTAAATTGGATGATTTTTCAATGGACTTAATCACCGGGTTGTTGAGGTCACCTCGACGCAATGATGCCATATGGGTTGTTGTGGATAGACTTAGGAAGGTAGCTTACTTTTTGTCGATCAATGAGACCTTTGGAGTTGACGAGCTCAGGAAGTTATATATCTGAGAGGTATTACATCTCCATGGGGTCCCTCATTCTATCATTTCAGACAGGAATACCCATTTTAAGTGTCGTTTCTTGCAGATTTTTCAGAAAGCACTGGGTACACAAGTGCTTCTAAGCATAGTTTACCACCCTCCGACCGATGTCCAGTCAGAGCGTATAATACAAGTGCAAGAGGACATGTTGCGTCCATGAGTCTTGGAATTTGGGGGCTCTTGGAAGAAGCACATACCCCTGGTTGAGTTTGACTACAAAAATAGTTTTTAGGCAACTTTTGAGATGGCACATTACGAGGATTTATATTATAGTCCATGTAGATCACCC
Organism: Viscum album; assembly: GCA_963277665.1. NCBI lineage: Eukaryota > Viridiplantae > Streptophyta > Magnoliopsida > Santalales > Viscaceae > Viscum > Viscum album. Next base: position 1,776,748,879 of record OY728131.1, on the reverse strand, counting down.
TTGGGCTGGTTGGTGGAACATAAGGCAGCTTTACTAGGACCACATATCATGCAGGAGACTTCAGATAAGGTCTAGTTGATTCAGAAATGGATGGATACTACACAGTCTCATCAGAGATCTTATGCTAATTGTCATAAATGACCCTTTGAGATCGTGGTCAGGGAACAGGTTTTCTTGTGTTTTTCGCCGAGGTTGGGACATAGGGAGATTAGGAGATAGGGTAAAATTTCACTGAGGTATGTAGGGTCGTCTGAGATTTGGGAGAGAATCGGGCCAGTTGCCTATCGGTTGCAGTTACCACAGAGGTAGTGAGCCATGCACGACTTCTTTCACATATCTTATCTGTGCAGTTATCACTCAGACCCATCTCACATTATTCAGCCTGAGGAGGTTGTAATTCAGGTTGATACATACTTGGAGGAGAATCTGATTCGTATTGTTGATAGGAGTACAAAGGTTCTCTGAGGCTGGTCACTTCCTCTCATACGGGTGCTCTGGAAGCATGTCTGAGTGCATGATGAACCTGGGAGCGAGAGAGCAATGTATGTTCTCAGTGTCCAGAGTTGTTCTTATCTTTTTCTTCACCAACCATGGAAGGGAAATTTGGGTATGAATTGATTTAAGGGTGGAAGTTTGTATGAACCCGGTTCTTCTTTTGAGGAAAGAGTTTTTTCTTTTCCTTTTTCCTTAAGTGTTCTTGAGAAAATAATAGAAATATGAGAAAAATCCCAAATTTATTGGTACATGCCATGTAATGTTTTACACACATGGTGTACTCTGGCTATGTGGGATGGGAATATAGGGAGTGTAGTATTTCCAGTGATTAAAGGTGTAAAAACTAACTACACAACATGTACTTTGTAATACATGTTGGGTAATCAGTCGGTAGATGAATAGTGAGGCATTGGAAAGTCACCTCCAGAGGAGGGATAGTACATGTTGTGTCCTTAGTAATACACGCCGTGTAATTAGTCCGCAAATGAACAATGAGGCGGTGGAATGTAGCCTCCAGAGGAACAGTTAACCATGATAGTACACGTAGTGTACTTGAGAAGTACACGCCGTGTAGTTATGTTTTTTTAAATAGGCAGTAGCATCCTCATTCGGTAGAGGAGGCAGAGGACTCACCAGGAGATGTGGAAGAGGAGGTGGAGACTGGGAGGAGCTCGCGATCTTTCACCGAGACTCCGATTCTTCCACCGATGATCTCATTTGAACAACGTGGGTAAGTTCTTCTCTCTTAATTAATCTATCCATCCAATTATTTCCCTTAGGGATGTTATTTAGGTTTCAATGAGTAATCATTCATCTAAGATCTACTTCATTCTTTGTTTTTTCAGGAGGTTACTTTCACGTATATCGATCAAAGGAGATCAAGAGAGGTGGTATTGTGTTTAATTCCAATTGTCGAGTTGATTTTTTGTACTGTTTTTTCACGAGGCCATGTTCGGGGTGTCATATGGTTGAGACTTTGACTGTTTAGATACCTATAATTTCATAAGAAATTTAATGAATAAGTATAAACTGCTATTTGAGATCGTTTCTTGGATCAAGGGCCACCCCGAGGGTGTGTTCACCTTGTTTAGCCATTTGGCCAGGATACCTGTGGGTATGCCGTGATTATAGCATGTTTTGAATTTTCTTTAGAGGAGACATATATAAATTGTTTTCTTATGTGTTGGGCTCAGTGCAGTTACTTGATTTCGCTATGGAATTCTTGAGGGAAATTTTTTGTTTAGTCTGAGGGAAAACTTTCTTATGCCTGAGAGCTGTGTTTTGTTTAGCCTGAGGGCAATGTTTTGTTTTTCCTTAGGGAAACGTTTCTTATACCTGAGGGAAGTAGCTTCTATGCCTAAGGGTGATATCTCATATGCCTCATGGAAATATTCGTTATGCTTTTTGGCAGTCACCTAAGGGTTTCATTTATGTTTTATTGAGGGTAAGGACTTGCATGTTTGAGGAAAATGTTTACTTTGAATATTCACTGTGGTGATTTCTTATGTTGAACCTGCCAATATAAAGAACATGTTTGATAATATTATTATCTTTTACTTGTAAGATATCCTATTTTGGTTTCTTTTGAGGCACTGGTATAAGAGATTTTCAGCCTAGGCCGAGTCTCAGAAAACTCATAATTCAACTATATTGAATTATTAAATAATTATTAAAATGGAAAATGTAACTGGTAGGAATTTTTACTTTTTAGTACTTCCTAGTTTACTACATTTAATTATTTTAAACTACTGTTTCTCTTTCTTAACTGAAATTTGGGCACGGGCCTTTGGTGGTTCCCTAATTGGATTTATTTCTCACACCCTATTTGGGTCATGTCTTCGGCCCAAACATAGTATATTTCTATAAGAGTCGATAAGGGAAAAGGTCCAAAAATAGGTACATGATTGTTGCAGAGAAGTAGGAGGGAATGGGACCGATCTTAGTCTTGCGATGCTGCTGCATTCCTGTTGCACCTCTTTGGTTTTGTTTTTCTGTACTTTGTACCTTATGCTGTATTGAATCAGATTGCAGTGTATCCTATTTTGGTTGCTTTCACAGAATTAGAGACATGTTGCATCATCCAATATATGACTGTTGGTTATATTTTACTTCAGTTCTATTGTCAATTTTAGGTCTATATTGTTTACTGCTTTTGCTTTTGAATGTTTAGATTTTCTTTCCTTTGTGCTATAGTTTGAAAAATGAGGACATAGTTTCCCCACTTTTAGTCCTAGGCCCTCGCTGCTAGTCGGCAGCCTCTAGAATTTGGAGAAATGTGATTGCTATCTTGTGAACAACAGGGTTCAGGGTACCCGTTGTGTGGCAGCCGGATCTGGGACATTACACATCAGGCTCATTTTGAGCAGGGTTTTACATGATGAATTTTCAGTAGTAAAACCCCATGATTTTATGAGAATATCATCATGATTGATTATGTGTATGACAGACAACATCAATAATATAAGAGAATATAACACACTAATATTTTACAATACATTTACTTTAAATTCAATCTCTTCGATATCATACAATGCACACAACATTAGGTTTGAACGAAACATGATACACTATTAAAATATTATTACTTAAATATAACCATTATAACCCAACTGTTAAATTAGAGGGTATAAATATTAATAATAAATTATGAAAATTATTTTTTTCAAATGTATAAAATGTATTAAATGGATATCAATTGATTCAAAATAAAATAAGAATCATTTGAATGAAAAAAGAAATGTTTTCTGAAAAACATTATTATTCTAAAATGTGATGTAGTATCACTTTGTGCACATAATTTGTAAATATTGTTTTACCAATTTTGATAAAAAAAATTTAAAAATAGAATTTATTTTTGAAATTATCATATAGAAATTTTCTTAGGTTGTTTTTTTTATTTTTATGAAATTCATTATTTTGTTCTGAATAGTTAAAAATACAAATTTCAATTTGAGAACTGCCTTTTTGGTAAAATTATTTATGAAGTTAAATTAAATTTTAAATTTTTTTAAAGTAAAATTAGTATAATTATATATTTATAAATCTAATTTTGGTCATTTTAATAATTTTCAAATTTAATTTAAATATAAAATAAGTAAAACTTTTGAACATTTTCGCTTTGAAGACATGCTTTCTCATAGTGTCTACGAGATTGATATTAAATTAAAAATTTCCACTTAAATAAATGGAATTCAAAAAAATTGATTCCATATTTGGTATATAAAATTATATTATATAATGATTTAAAATTATTTTTTACGATAATTAATAATAAAACACTAAAAATTAATATCAATAGTTAAGGTAAAAATTGATTTACAAGGGGTTAAACTAAGAAGATAAGGGTTAAAATAACTTACCAAATTTTAAAAATACTATTGTATGGACATATTTAAACATTAACATATCCAAAATTTTAACCAAAATTTATTTTGAATCTTTTTTCATGTAACTGAATATAATTTTGAATTCTTTTGGGAAATTTCCATGTAATTTTCAAGAGGGTTCTCTTTACCAAATTATAAATGGCCACACCATCACATCTCTTATTTACACATTAAAGAAAATTCTATTGACCAAAACTTGTAAAATACTCTCTAAAAAATAACTATACACATTCTAGATCTTCTGGTCCTTCAAATATACCAACCCAAAGGCCCTTAAGAGGATATGTAAAGGAGGGTTCTATTAAAGAAGGTAATTGTCTTAATGAAAATCTTTCATTTTATTTATTCTCTTACAACCTTGAATTATGTATTAACACTAAAAATATAAGATCAAAATTATATAATATATTATTAAATTTTATTATGATTATGCTATAATAATTATCCATATGATCCTCTATAAAATGGGAAACAAAATCATCGATCATGTGTTCAGCTGACTCCCATCTTGCGAACTGAAGTTGTTCATTTTCTATTTCCACATTTAATGGGTGGATATAATGATGGATTTAATATAATTATATGATAATTATGACATTATTACACTTAATTATTTATCATATAACATATAACTCATTACTTTCCATTCCATTGGGTATAACGTAATATCCCTTGCATGTACGGAGGACTACAGCCTCATGAAGCTGTGTGATTTGTTTTTCACATATGCATTACATGGAATTTAGTAAATGTAAATTTAAGGAATATATGTGATTTTTATGTCATGTTATTGATTATTGAAAATTAATATATCATCCACATTCATACCATTTCACTCATTATTGGAATCATATTGTTGCCTGTGTATACGTACGACAATCCGTGTTTATGAAGTAATATGATTCATTTTCAATGTTGGATTTTAAGGAATGGTTTTATAGTGTATATAATAATTAAATATGATATTTATAAAATTATTATAATTCTGGATATGATTTATCTATGTCATATTCACAATAACTGTGACCTTCATGAAAAAAAACATGATACAACAAGAAAATTAACCCCCAAAATAATGGAAATAATGAAATAATATAAAAAATTGGGTGGTAAAATATTATAATAAAAAAATATGTGATATTATAAATATCAATAAGTTTATTTTATAAATTAATAAAATTATTAAACAATTATACTGGAGTTTAAAACATGTTCATCCAAAATGAAGAGTGGGGTAAGAGTTTCGTTTCTCTCTTTTACTTCCATGATATATTTTCAATATTCAACAGTTATAACTTTTGGTGATGTATATACTCCCCTATTTGATGTGTTATATCATGAATATTTTCCTATCCATGGTATTTAATTTTTCGTTTGATGTTATTTATTTCATGGGGTATATGATTCAAAATTTACCATTGTGGTATGGGTTTATTTTATAATCTCATCATTATTCAAGATTGGTTTTGTTTTTGTTTCCCAGAGGTAAATTATTTCATATGTCAATAATAAAATCAATTTATATTATTATAAAATATTAATTCAGGAAATTTAAATAATAGTACAATTTTTCCTATCTTTGGTATATAAAATGATTAATAATATTTTTTAGGAAAATCTAACATTACTTCTCTCTTCAGTAGAAAATATTTTTTCAACAAAACCCATGTTTTCTAATGATATTTTGGAAAATATTTTTATCCAATTAAAAATAATTTATTATAAACGTTTTTAACCATTTTTAATTTTTTTAAAAAAATAAAAGGAATATTTATGCCTTTTTCATAAGAATTATCATTTGTCTTTTAAGAAAAATTTGAAAGGGATATTTTTTTAACATGTACTACATGAATTTAATTTTCAGCCATCATAACCACTCAATGTTTTGAAACATATTTTACAATATTTAAAGCTCATTTTCAATAAAAAAATTTAAAATTTTTTGTGATCTTTTTATTTTAAATATTGATTATTAAAATGAAAAGATTATTTTCATTGAAAATGATTTTGAGGATATTTTTATGGTATATATATTCATCAATGAATCAATAACTTATTTTACATATGATCCAATTAGGAAATGTTATAATTAAATAATACATATTGTTTCTCCAGATTTTTTATGATTATTTTGAATATGTATGTACCAGTTTGATACCATTAATATTATTATAGACGGTTTATAATTGTGTTTATTAATTATTATAATTGTTAAAATTTCATATACTAGTTTTTTATATGATTGTTTATGTTTATAATGTTTCACCCCTTTCATATGAGGAATGCATTGTATATACTATGTTATGGGTGAGTCCTGGTTATTGATATCCCCTCAATGCATCAGTAGGTATCATAAGACAAACTAGATTGAGTTTTGGCCAAGACCTTGCCTATTTATTTAGATATCATAGAACAAGGCCTTGATGGTATGTTTTAGATGTCTCTAATCATGCATTCCATCATTATGAATTCAGTTATTGATATTTTGTGTTATTATATTATTTTTTATAATTTTCATTGTTTTGTTTTCAAGACCATAGGATTATATATATGGAATTATTTTATCATCATTTTTCCTACCATATTATTCTATAGTTTTTAATAAAATAGAATGAGTTTTAGTTACTATCCTTTCCATATGGATTTATAATTATTTATTCACATCATTCAATGTAATCTTACCCTTATCATGCATTTAAGGTCTCCCATTTCTTATTTTCTATTATCCCCAAAATACCTAGAAGTGTTTTATGATTGATATACAGGGATATTTTAATGCACCAATATTTCATGGTAACATATATTTAATAACATTTATTTCATGAAACACCGGTTTGGCTTGCATAACATGAAAGATTGGATCATTGTGAAACAAAACAATATTGTTAAAAATATTTAAATGATATATTTATAACTTATCCATTAAATATAGTAATATAAATAATAATAAATAATTTTCAATGTTACTTATAATGTTTTTACATAAATAATACATATTTATAATGAAATGTATAAGTTTTGGTAAAATAGTATTATGTTTAGAAAATTCTATTTTCATAACTAAACTACTTTTTATGTACTTTTGTGAAGAATATTAATATTAATTTTATAAATTATTATGAATATAATTTGGTAAAATTGGAATCATTTTGGAATTTTTCATATCAAAATTATCATAGGGTGAATTTTTGTTATTTTTCTAAAAACAATAAATTTTTTGATGAATAGTGAAAACACTGCATTTTTACCTCCATCAAGAACCATTAATCACACCTAATACCCCCCAAAAATCATTCTGTCATCCCAGGGATTCATTTCTAATGCTATCCTCCTTCCACAATCTTGCATCTGAGAAAACACCTCTGCCTCCACCCCTGCACACACCTTACCTCATCCCACGCTCTTAGCAGTCACTCCTCCATCCTATAAGGCCTATGGTTCCTATATGTTCTCTCTCTGCCTCCCTTCCTCTACACCCAACCTCTTCATCCCCATGGCTACTCCACCTATGTCCACTCCGCCTCCTACAGATCCGGATCCTATGCCTCCAGATCCTACACGGCTGGATCTGACACCTCTGGCTCCTATGCACCTATCTCTCATCCATATGTCTCCCACAACCCCCATCCACCTGCTTGGACTCCTCCACCTCTGAATCCATCACATCCACCACCTCTGCTTCCATTTTCTCCACCTTTTCATCCTCTATGATTCTTAAAAAAACACTAAGTTGGATTAATCTCTGTAAAATAATCTTATTATATCCATTGAACTATATAAAAAGAGTTTCTTTGTTTCAAATCCTAGGTTATATTGAATTCCTTGAGTTATCCCTCCTTCCCAACCTTCACCCATATTCTCTGGAATAAACCACTCGCATGTATAGATCTTCTTCTTTAGTGATTTTGATTCAATTATTTTAGATCCATGCATCTATGTCATTTTTTCAAATTTATAGGTTCTTAAGAGGGTCTTTTTCATGCATTGTTTTCATTACAATAGATTTAATATAATTTCCTTATGTGGTTTTTGATTTTTTTTGTTCATTTGGGTTTGTTGAAGCCACTATATATGAAGCTTATTCTTGGGGATATTTACTATAAATTCATGTTCATAAAAAGGGATGTCATGTTTGCAGGTTTTGAGATATGAGTCTCATGAAATTATTTTGGGATATGGATAGATAGATTCAATAAGAAGATGTTTTGTAAATATATAAGGACTCATAATTTTTTAGACTGATTCTATCCCCCCCTCTTCAAGAATTTGTATGCATTTAGGTATAAAAGGTTTTTTTATATTTTATTCGTCGATACATATTATTACTAATTCCATAAAACATACATGCTTACAGGTTGTTCAAAAATTATTGTTTCTATATTGTTTCGATGTAACTGACTCTCTATTACTCATACAAAGATATTTATGGATTGTTTATTTAATTGTTTCAAAAAATTTCATACGAAGTGTTCTTATAGATTTTGTATACATATTTTTGGATTGCTTATTTAATTGTTCCCCTAATAGTCAAACCTAATATATATACTTATTTTTAAACATTATTGTATCTATAGGTAAATTTATTTGATGAATGTGTGGATAGTTAGATGTCAGTTTGTTATAATTTATTCCACCACTATAACTCCTCAAAACTAAAAAACAAGGTATATTATCTTAATTTTCTTAAAATGTTTCCATATTTTTCATCATTCATTTTTCTTCTAAATATTATTAATTACTTTTACTTTGATTAAATACTACATGAAGTGTTTTAGAGAATTTGATCATTTTTTGTAGTAGTGGATCTTGTATTTTCATCAAATAGTGGATAATTTTTTTTATTTTAGTACTAGATCATTTATTAGAACAGTGGAACAAGTTTTTTCTTCGATAATAAGATTAATTTATTTTTTTTGTAGTGGATAATGAAATTTTTTGTAGTAGTGGTTCATGGGTTTTATTACATAAATTGATCATTTTTATGAGCAGGGGATCATGTATTTTATAGAAGTTGATCATGTATTTTAGAGTAAAAGATCATGTATTAGAGCACATGATAATTATATTATTTAAACTAAATATTTTTTTACCATTTTTATTATTTCGTGACTATTTCCTTATGTTTTAAAAATATAAAATAATAATATGAAAAATTTAACCTCTTCTGTTTGATTTTTAGTATTTCTATTTTCTTAAGAATTTTTCTTATTTTGTTAATATACATATATTTTTACAATTAGTCAATTATAAAAACCATTTCATTCATTGGGAATATTTATTCCCTTATTCATTTTCATAGATTACTTATGCATAACTGTTTCTAATTTGAATATAAATATGTTTAACTATATTAGTTTTGATCACCAAATAGATTGATATGAATAGTTATTTATATAGTCCTAATGAATTTTTTTAGAGGTAGGATTGTGGTGGACCTGCATTTTGATTGGCCTAAAATTTACATACTTCTTTACATATCATTTATACATAAGTGTTTCCATATTTTTTATATATCACTTTTTAGAGATTACTCATATATAATTAATTATATATTTTTTATACAAAAGTGTGTGCCAATTTCACATACATAAATATTTTTATAAGTATCTTATGAATAACTATTTCCATATTTCTTAGGAATAAATGTTTTCATAATTCTTATGATAACCAAAGTAGGTTTATATGGAATGTTCTAGATACCATCTCAATGTATTTATTGGTGGTACTAGTTTGGTACACCTACATTTATATGGGCCTTACATTTACATAAATGTTTTCAGATTTCTTATACAAAAGTATTTTCTAACTGTTTGTATGCATATTTTTTCAGATTACTCATATATAGATATTTTGGTATAACTTATGAAAGTGTTTCCAAATTTCTCATATATAATTGTTTCCATAGATTTCATATGCATAATTATTTCCAGATTTCTGATGCATAAGTGTTTCTATATGTCTTATGATGACCATAGTAGGTTGATATATACAGTTTTGTATCAAGATTTAGTATGTACTAAATGAATCCTTTAAGTATATGTGGTTTGATTAATTTATATGTAAATCATAATCTTCCAAAACACTAATGGAATTACTTATATTTTCCATTAATATCATGTTTTCTATAGTGATGAAATTATTTAAATTTTCAATAGGTTATTTGGTTCGACAACATTTATAATTAATATTTACTTTAATGTGTTTCTGATTTGGATTAATCTACATTATAAATTGATGTATAAATAAAAAATTTTTATTGAATGAATATTTATTTTAATTTTGCCTCCAAACACAATTTTAAACAATAGGTTCTCTTTAAATATGTTTTATTTTTCAATTTCCAACTGCTTTATGGGCGTGTAAATGTCATTTTATGCCACTATCTAATAGTTCCTTGATTTTCTAGAAATTTTCATTACTATTGTAAATTATATTTCTTCTCTACATGACACAAATTGAAATTTCATAGTGTGTACTTCTGGGACGAAATTAAAATGCTAAAATAATTCTACTATATATATTATTTGTTCATATACAGTTTACTCATATCATCCCTTTAAATTATTTATTTTAATTGGCATGGACACATTACAACATTAATTATAATAAATATTATAATTTAAATTGACAATTTTGAATGATTTTTTCATTATTGTAGTTGAATTATAGAAAACATAATTTATCCTTCATTAATGATTATAGTAAATTATTCTTACATTTTGATGTGCCAATCTTTTCCCAAACTGTATTCCATAATTATGTATGAATTATTTTTAGTTTAAATATTTTTCATTGATATGGATTATTATGTTTTCAAAATTGGATTTTATTATTGAAAATAACCATTTATTTATTATGTGTCGTACGAATTTAGGGACGAAGTACGAGTTTTATTTAAAGAAGAGTTAAAAATATCATATTCAAATATTAATGACTATTTAATTTTTAATATAGTGTTATATAATTGATATGGTCCACTATAAATATTATTTTGAAATCAAATAAATTTATCAACATCATGATAATTTATTTATAATTTTTATACATTAAATAAATATATTAAATGGTGACATAATGATGATGCAGTAATCGTTTAATTAATTGAAATACCAAATAATTGATATTAAAAATATTAAAATAAATATAATTTGACTTAATTAATGATATAGACTAATTTAATAGATAACTTAGACATGTTATTGACATATTTTAAGAATTTTAATGAAGCTATGTTGTTGGTTTGATATTTTTAAAAAAGAAAAAATTTAATAGTATTTAAATTGACATAAATGATATTTTAAAATAAATCCTATTTTACTAAATGATATACAAGTCATAAAAATATCAGGTTTGGAAGAAAATTTATAATGTCAAATATTTCATAAATGGTTCAATTGGGGTTATTTTAGAATTTTTTTTGTAACTATATTAACCATACAGTGTAAAAATACTAGAAGACATGGTAAGAGTTAAACTGTTTATCTAAGTATAAATCAAAAAGATAAAGTTAATCTTATGATCGAAACATGTATAAAATTCAATTTTGGGGATTATTTAGACCCATACTAATATTATCCTCTAAATAAATTACTTTTGAGCTATTTTAAACTGAAAATCAATTTATAATAATTTAAAATTTCAATATCTTCTAAAAGTGCCCCTCACCTCTCTTATAAAAGAGAACTTATCCTTCAATTTAATACACACCTACTAATCCCTTTGGCTGGCCAAGACCTTCCCATTTCCTCTCAAAACATCTTTGAATAAATATTAGAGGCCATAATTTGGGCATAAAGCCATATTATGCAGTATTTTTGTGGAAACCAAAAGGAGATACCTGAAAAAGAGGTAATTGCTTTATCACCTCTTTCAAAGTTCTTTTCTTATTATACTTTATCTTCTTATGTTTCTCACAAAATAAAGTAATAAATAAAGAATCAAAAATATTATTAGATATTTTTATTATTATTGTACATTGATATTCTTCTTTTTACCCATCCTACGAAAAGCAATATAACTATGTGTGCATACGTATGACTTACCGTCTCCATGCCATGGTGTAAACTGTTTTTCATGTACATTTTATTTCTATGGGTATAATGTTGAATATAAAGGATTTAAATAATAAATATAACATGATATTTTTATTTTAAATTCATATTTCATCCAATTATATTCCATTTATCCATTAAAAAATTCATATTTTCACTTGTGCATACGTACGACTTACCGTCTCCACAATGTGATGAGATTAATCTTCCACATTCACCATTAAAGAATGATTATAAAAATAAATATTATTAATATGTATAAAATATATGAAATAATAATGCTAATGGAATAATATATATATACACACACACATATAATTCATTCAGTTACTTCCATAAAATAGATAATAAAACAGAAACAATGTTCTTGGATACGTGCATCCAACCATCTCCATGATGGTGTATTCCATTTTATATATCTATCTATTATATATATTTATATTATTAATATATATGATATATAAATGAATTTTTACATTATATAAGTATGTAAAATCGTTCTATGTAATATGATCAAGAATAACAAGTCAAAACACATATTATAATGAAAGTGATTATTACACAAAAATATGCTTTAACTTGAGAATTATTAATAAATTGGTAATATAATGCCAAAAAATTCATATATTATATCATAAATATTATTATTATTTCATTATAAGTTATTAATATGTTTAAAACCAAAATATATGAGTTTCAAACACAAACTAAGTGTATTAGACATAAGGTAAGGGAATATCGTCTCACTTTTAATTTTCGTGAGATATAAGCCCTTTTCACCACCTATTTATTGTATTTGGTGTATATACTACCATTATTATGTTTGATATCTTGAATAAATTTATCTTCAGAGTTTTTAATGATTCATTTTAAGATAGCAGGCTTATAAATTAAATGTTCAATGTGGCATGGGATGCTTTGAATGTTCAAAGAATTAATCCTTTCTCCATTTCAATATTCTTGATATTATAATACATATTCATTTAAAGGTATATAATGTATTATAAAGAAATACTTTTTTATTTTAAATTTTTATAAAAAAAATTAGAAAAAATATTTTAGTGTTTTTACATAACGTTTAATTTCAAAATCACATTTTTATTCGAGATTATTTATATGTAAGTATGTACTGAGAAATCATTATCATCCATGTCCATGTTTCATAAAATTTATTTCAAAATATTATCGACTATTGATTAAAAAAATTTAAAAATGTTTTAGTTTTTATAAAAAATTTAGAAAGGTATCTTTCTTTCGTTTTTTAAATGAGGTACATTATGACCTTTTTGAAAAATTAATGAATGAATGTTTTATTATCTTATATGTTGTTAGTGACTATTTTCCATCGTTATGAATCTAAAAAAATTTGACGCTTCCCTTACAAGATTACAAGGTTATTTTCAAAATAAATTTTATATTTTATAATTTCACGACATTTAAATGATTTGAAAGTAAAAAATGGGATATTTCTATCTACGATTTTTAATGAATTTATTAGATTATTTACATATATGTTAGCATCCTTTGTTGGGTTTTATGATTAATTGAGGTTGATTTATTATGATAAAATATTTCATATTTTATTGAATGTTTTATGATATTTTTGACTGTGGATGTTCTATTTTTATACCAATAATGGTTTATGGTTAAATTATTAATATTTTGTATGCCATTTTTAATAATATTGTTTATGTTATGTTTCACCCATTTCATATAAGGAATGCATTGGACAAAGTATTTGATGATCATGGACCGATATAGTACCATGATGCATTGGTAGGTCTCATTAGACAGACTACTTTCTTGTAATAAGGCTTTCATGGAATTTTTATGAATGGTCTTCGTATGAGGCCTCGATAGTATGGTTATGATGTTCGAAATTATGCATTCTATCATTAGTAGATTATTTATTGATATTAAATTTGATTATTCTACTAGTATAATATCATTCTGAATTTTTAAATGGATATATTTTATTTATTCATTCCATGTTATACAAATGGTAATTTTTAAAATCCTTGGGTTTTAATTTTATACCTTTATATAAAATTTTATTCTTATTTATGATAAGTTCTGATATATTGTTTATCCTTACTAAGCATTTGAGCTTTCCCATTTCTTATGTTTCATTTTCCTAATATTCCAAGATGTGTTTTATGATTGATATGCAATATTAAGCTAGGATAATAACGGTGTTCTCAGAGAATTATCTATGTTTCATTTTATGTGTGGAATTGTAATGAAAATTTCATATATTTAATCTATTTTCTAATACTTCTGAAATAATCATCCCTTTGGGATTTGATTACATGTAATCATTCCAATGTATTAAAATAATGCACTATCTCCAGGAATCTGGGATTAGTGCATTACGATTGGTATCAAGGAAATTTAGCGATAACGATGGAAACTATATTTAGAATACCTAAATTATGTATCATAACCCTAAGATAACTTAGAGAAAAAGTATATAGGAACATCTTAAAATTATGGTAATGTATAGATTTTGTGGATATTCCTATTAAATACATCCCTATATGGATGATATAAGTGGACTTGGCTTTGGAAAAGATATACCTTGGAGTAATAACTCAGACAATGTGTTTCGGGTTTGACTCAGGGTATCATGGTACATGATAACGAGCCTAATTGAGCACCTAGTTTGACAATCCTATGGGACATTCTTATGATAATTTACATTTTCCTTACAACCCCTTATGAAGGATTCTTGGGTAAATATGTCCCCGAATAAACCATTTTTATTATTATGAGACCAGATATATGTAAATATTCAATTTATGTTAATAATTTTGGTTGTTTTTAGATTATATAATCCAATATCTTCAAACCTAGTGTATATTATCATTTCGAAATCGCACCCAGTAGAATGAATGTGAACCTCACTAATGCACATGATCTGAAGAGTAAGAAGGATCATATCTCTCATGTTCTTAAACAAATATTTCAAAGGTAAATAATCTCCAAAGCATTCTCATCATATGAGGACATAATAGTAAGTGATAGTTGGATATGTAAAGAATACCCTATGGATTATGTCTTTTTAGGGAAGCATGAGAATAAAAAGAAAGATATGAAAAATTTGAATAAAGATATGAAGGGAGTGAATTATTTTTTGACATGTGATAATTTTGAAGGAAACACACTTGTTCCTACTTGAGAGGAAAAAGAGGTTTCTTTAAGTGCAGAGAAAAAGGACCCCATTCTCATGATTGTAAGGGAAGAAAATAATTTACTAATGTTCAATGCTTCAACTATAAGAATATGGATAACTACACAAGAGAATTCCCCAAGAATCAATGGAGTGTACCCTAAAGGCCTCTAATGGATCAAAATCAAGATTATGCTTCTACCATAGATGAATAGTAATGATGAATGATATTATATTGGGATTGGAGAATTATTTCATTTGAGTATTGTATCAATGATTTACTGGTTATATGAATCATGGAAATAAATAAGGATTGTACTATAAGACAATTTTATTATGGATTTGATATTATATGGTATCAATTATAGTGTGACCATTTCATGTTAAACTTTATAGAAAATATATGGTTGAGGGAAAGATAACCCTTAATATGTTTCTAATACTAAGATAATAATTTTGGAATAAAGAGATGATTTATTTGGATAATGTATATTGAATATTATCATTGAAAATGGATATAGCTAACAGTTTTTTTATTCTAACATTATGAGAGTACAAATTTTTTTGATTAAAGGTCTATATATAATATTCATTATTTTAAATAAGGAATAAGGAATAATGAAAAAATTCAAAAAGGTTTTAAGGTAATTTATGGTATTACCATGATTTAAAAGGATAAATGAAGAAGTTATTTTCTCTTTTTATATTTGACAAAAGATATCTTCATTATGTAATATTCATTTTTGAAATTTGGTGTCCTTACTTAAAAATTTTTGTGTTGTGAGTTTGGATAGATGTATTTAGATAAGCCTAAAGGATTGAATGGATTAAGGTATACAATAGATATTATTGTTTAAGGTTAAAAAATTTCATAAGATTATTTTTGTAATGTTATAATAACATAGATTTACGAAAAGTAAAACATGCAAGTTGGGTGACAACTCATCACATTAGACAAGGCTGCACAACCAAAGTGTGACGAGGCTTTATCATCATTATCATCATATTTATTTCCTTTTCTATAGAATTCCAAAAGCAAACTAAACATAGGAAAAGGGACATGTGGGAATAGTAATGAAAAGAATTAGGGGGGTCAGAAATAATTGATGTCGAGAGCGTCCCCTCTTATAAGGTTGATCCCCTCTAGAGGAAAGTCATGCATGTTGGTAAAAAAGGCAGTCCAAGTGCACTAATCTTCCATAGAAGCATGAAAGCCTTCTACTTTATTACCCTCACTTCAGTTATGAATAATACTCATCTGACTACAAATTAGACCCCTGAACCATCGAATGATGTATGAAATATACCAGGGAGTAGGTAAAAAACCAAGAAAGGACTTACAGAGCATCTTAGAGTATGTTTCAATGGCTGCCAGATTGATGTTAGCATGATCAGAAAGAAGAAGACGCATATTCAGAGCTCTGGATTCATCCTAAAGTGAATTTCATGTGCCAAAGAAAGCAGCGAAAACAAAAATAATGGAGCCTTGAGAGTCCCTGACCACCTCACCTCCCCTCATAACATCTGATGAAAAAGAGCCATCCATATTAAGTTTTAGGCCTAAGCTATGATGGTACCATCTTACCTAGTGACCTTGATAAATAGAAGAGATCGACTGTGCATGGGAAATACAGTAAGTGAGAGGTTTGAGGGAAGGAGCCTCTGACCAATTCTTGATGAGCCGCACTAGGTCCTTGAGGAGGTTACGAGTTCTGGAAATATGCGTTCTCCCAAAGCAGGCAATACCTTCGAATAAATTTTTTTTTGAACAATCCAGATAGACCAGCATCCGGTAGAAAGAACCACTACCCTTTCTTCCATTTTCAGACCACCATCACCAGCACCTTGGAACCATTTATTTAGGAAGGAAGACTCCCACAACTCCATAGAAGAAAAACCATTGGAATACCCAAATGAAGACCACAACTCACGATCCCAACTCCCTTTGTAGAAAAGATGATCCATACTCTCCTCATGGTGATCATCACAACATACACACCAAGAATCCAAATAGATACATGTGCTCTTAATAAGATCATATGTAGGAAGTTCTTTGTCTTGAATCCACTAGATAAGGAAATTGTGCTTAATAGGGAGCTCCTAGCAACCACCCCAGCTTTCCCCAATTTTATATATGCCTGGCCGAAGGCATAAATCTATAAAAATCATTTATTGAGAAGATTCCCAATAATGAACCAGTAAAGACACATTTAGCAGGCTCGTTATTGACAACAATACACTAAAAAACAACACATTTTTTCCCACCCAAATATATATTAATGAAACCCATATGTCTTCTTGCATTACTGAATGATATATCTGGGACATGAAATCTAGTGAATCTAAGATCCTGCCCAGTTATGATACTAGAAAGAGATCTCGTCTCTTTCCACAATCCACCGAGAATGATTCTGAAGGGTGGGAAGGTGAGGGTGGATGATAGACCATAGGGAAGAGGTACTACCTCTAGCCAGATCCAAAGTTTTAGTGATTTTTTTGTCCATGAATATGCCCTATAGGGTTCTATCCTACATTATTTCTTAGTTTGTAACATTGTTTTTTTGTTTATTTAGATGGTTTGATAGATAAATTATAAATTCCTTTTCAAAACCCTTTACATTTAAGATAAATAGAATATTATTACTTAGAGAGAAAGATGATTTTGTGGTAGTAATTTGTTGAAGGATGAAACTATACTTGTTAAGTAAGTATTCTTGGTTTTGTTATTATTCAATGAAGTAAATTAATTATTAAACTATAGATAAAGAATCTTAAAACAAAATAAATTCCCAAATACATTATTTTTGGATTAGTCCAATGGTCCCTTAAATTATCACTGACTTCTAGCTTTGTGATTGTGTAATTTTTTCTAACCATGTTCCCTATCACTCTCTAACATAACATGGTGGTTATATTTATCTTCCATATCCATGTTTCTATTATATTAAACCCTATTATGTGTTATCTCTAGTGACCTTTGAAATTCCCTTTCTGGATTTTAAAATGGTGGTCTCCTTAATCCATTTTCTGATGTGGGATTTCAATAATGATATTTCGAAAAGTTTAACACACGGTTTTTGATTTTGAGTTTAAATTGTGAGGACAAAATTTATTAATGTAGGTGAGATTGTAACACCCAAATATTTAATGATATATTATCTTCAATGACTTCTGTTGCATGAAACACCGACTTGGCTTGTGTAACACGTAAGATTGAGTCTCTGCAAAACAATGTTATAATGTTATAATTATTTAAATGGTATATTGATAAGTTATCCCTTAAATATAATAATATATATATTAATAAATTATTTTAAATGTTATCTATAATATTTTCATATAAATAAAACATATTTATAAGGAAATGTATAAGTTTTGGTAAAATAATTATATTTTTAGAAAATACTATTTTTTAAAGAACTACTTTTTATATACTTTTGTGAATGATAATAAAATTAATTTTTGGAAATCATAGAAATTCAATTAGGAAAAATATACTTCATTTTTTTAATTCCAGATATCAAAATTATCTTAGGGATATTTATGGTATTTTTCTAAAAATATTCTATTTTTGACGTATAGGAAAAAATACTACATTATTGTTAAATTCGAATTTTTCATTTAAATAATTGTTTTACCTTAAATTTATTTTAAAGTAAAAATATATAAATTATTCATATATGAAGATAATTTAGGTCATTGGAATCATTTTTATTATATAATTTGATATAAAAATTCATTGAACTTTTTTAACATATTTTTACCCACATTCTAACCGTATTTGTATATTAGCATTAAATATAATTTTACCACTTCATTGAATTGATTTTAGAAAATATAATCTTCATGGTTGTAATTAGTATGAAAAATGTGGTCTGATCAGATCAAAATATTTTTTATGAAAGGTAACTTTTGAATTTTACTTGCCACGGTTAATGGTAAATATGGTAATTAATGGTAAAAATAAAATAATAATAAAATAAAATTACCCTAACACTTGTCCTAATTTCACTGGATTGGTATTTTCATCAAAAATAAACCTTAGGTTGAAAATATGATACTTTTTTAGACACTTATGTTAGAATATTACATTTGTTATATTTTATTTAAACAAGAGTTAAAATATCATATTCAAATTTTAATAAATATTTATTTTAATATGATGTTATATAAGTGATATGGTTGACTATAAATAGTGTTTATAATTCTAAGAAATTTATCTACATCATGATTATTTATTTATAATTTTTTGACATTAAATAAATAAATTAAATGGTGAAACAATCATTATGATTTAGTTGTTGAATTAAATGTGATATCAAATAAATGATAAAAAATATTAAAATAAATATAATTTCACTTAATTAATGACATAAAAAAATTTATACAAATATTAGACATTTTATTAACTTATATGAAGTATTTTATTGAAGTTATCGTGTTGTTTTTATAATTTTAAAAATTCATATATTGAATAGTATTAAAATTGAAATAAATGATACTTTCAAATAAATACTATTTTTCTAAATGATATAAAAGTCATAAAAATATATAATTTAGAAAAATAAATTGGATAATGTCAACTATTTCATAAATGGTCCAATTTTTTTTTCATTTTATAGTCACTATACTAACCATATGATGTAAAAAACAAGAAGAAATGGTAAGAGTTAAACTGATTAACAAAGGGTTAAATACAAAGGATAATTTTACTTTTATGAAATAAAAATATCTAAAATTCATTGTTTTTTATTATTTTGATCCATGAAATTATTATCCTCGAATTAAAGCACTTTGAATATATTTGAAATCGTAAATAAATTTAAAATAAATTAATATTTTAATTTCATCCCAAAGTGCTCCTCACCTCTATTATAAAATGTTACTTCTACTTCTCTTTAATTCAAACCTCCAAAGCCCTTTGGCTCAGCCAAACCATTATAATTTCCTCTACAAAATATCATCACTATTCCTAGAGTCCATAATTTGGGTATAAATCTATTTTAATGATTCCTTTTTTTCAATTAGAAGGAGATACCCAAAGAAGAGTTAATTTTTTTATCACCTCTTTCAAATTTATTTTATTCTTCAACTTACTATTCCTATATCATTTCCATAATAAAGTAATAAATCCAGCATCTAAAATATTCTTATATGTTTTTATTATTTTTGTACAACCATATTTCTCATTTTACCCATCCTAAAACATATCACCATCTGTGTGTACGTACGACTTACTGTCTCCATGTCATGGTGTAAATTGATTGTCATATACACTATTTCTATGGGTATAATGATGAATATAAACGATATAAATAATAAATATGACATTATATTGTTTATTTAAAATATACATTCCATCCAATTACATACCATTTAACCATTAAGGAAACGATATAGTCACTCATGTGTACGTAAGGATTATTGTCTTCACAATGTGACGAGATTCATCTTCCCCACTCACCATTGAAAAATGATTATTATAATATATATTATTAATAAGTATTAAATATATTACATAATAATTCTATTGTAATAATATATAAATATATACTTACATACATATATAAGTACATATATTTCATTCACTAACTTCTATTCAATAAGATAAGAAAATGGAAGCAACGTTCATGCACGCGTACGGTCTGTCGTCTCCAAGAACAGTGTATTCCATTTCATAGATCTAACTATTATATATATATATTTATATTATGAATATATTTTATATATAAATAATGTTATACTTTATTGATGTAAGTATATCATGATCTATGAAACACGATCTAGAATAACAATTCAAAACACGTACGATAATGAATGTGATTATTACCCAAAATGTTTCTTCAACTTTTATATTATTTACAAATAGCTAATATAAATCCATAAAAAAACATATATGATATCATAAATATTATTATGATTCTGGTAAAATTTAATAATATGTATAAAACCATTATTGAGGAGGTTCTGACACATACAAAGAGTATCTGACTTAAGGTAAGGGAATTCCATCTCGCATTTAATATCCGTGAGATATAAGCCATGTTCACCACCTATTTTTCGTGCGTGGTGTATATAATACCGCTATTATGATTGATGTCATGAATAAATTTATCATCATGGTATTTAATGATTCATTTAAATATATTGGTCTTATTTCTTAAATTTTCAAAGTGGAATTGGATGCTTTAAATATTTAATGAATTAATCCTTTCTCCATTTCAATATTCTTGATATTGTCATAAAAAATTATTTATATGTATATAAAGGATTATAAAAAATTTATTTCTATTTTTATGTTTATTTACAATGTATTCAAAAATAAATCTTGTATGATTTTTATGCAAGCATTAATTTCACAGTCTCATTTTTATTTGAGGTTTTTTATACGTATCTACTGGGACATCATTATCATCCATGTCCATGTTACTTAAAATGCATTTCAAAATATTATCGACTATTATTTAAAGTATTTTTTAAAAAAAAATTAATTTGTATAAAATGTTTTGAATGAAATATTTCAAATTTTTTCAAAATGAAGTTCTTAATGACCTTTTTGAAAAATTAATGAAACAATGTTATTTTAACTTATACGATACAAGCGGCTATTTTTTGTCATCATGTTGTCTTATCATTTTGAAGATTCTCTTACAAGATTACATGTCTATTTTCAAATGAAATTTACTTTTTTAGAATTGTGTATATTTAAAATGATTTCATTGTAAAAAGTATATTTCTCTCAAATATTTTTTACTAAATTTATTAGATTTTTTTCATCTATGTCGACATCCTCTTTTGGGTTTTATGCTTGATTGGAGTTGATTTATTATGATTCAATCTTTAATATTGTATTGAAGGTTTTATAGTATGTATGAATGTGGATGTGGTATTTGTATACCATTCATGATTTATCGTTAGAATGTAAACATTTGTTTTTCTAGTTTTAAGAAGAATTTTTATGTTAAATTTCACCCTTTTCATATGAGGAATGCATTCTCTAGGAGAAAATCCATTTTTTCCGACTGATTATTTGCGAAGGGAATAAATACCGGCATAAATAGTCCGTCGAAGTGGTTATTTGTGGCGGGGCAATAAACCTGTCGCAAATAACCAATTATTTGTGACGGAGATAGGCGCCCGTCACAAAAACTTATGCGCGGATTGGGGTGGTTTTCGCCACAAACCGCGCGAAAGGGTATTTGCCACTGGTAGGCACCACCCGTCATAAATTCTAGGAGATAATAAGAACTAGTTGTGACAAGTCCCGTCACAAATAATTGACGGTGGTAAAAAACCATTTGCGATGAGATGTTGTCTCGTCGCAAATAGTGTGTCTATAGGTAAGCTTTTGTGACGGGCCCCGTAGCAAATAATCTTTTGACCTCTGAATGTAATTAATGTGGTCTAAGGTATTTGCGACATGTCTCATCGCTAAAAATACTATTTGTGATGGGAATCCCATCGCAAATAGTCTTGTTGCAACTAATCTAACCAATATATACCCCTCATCCATTTTTTCTTCCCTCCTCCTGAATTCCTTCTTCCTCTACTTCTCTAAACTCTAATTTTAGAGTAAATTTTTTTTTGAGTTTGTTATTTATAAAAAAGTTGTGAAGTTGCCTTCAATTATAAGAGATCAAGTTTAAACGCATTTAAGTTTTATTTAATTTAGTATTTATTTCATTTCTTTATATTAATTTTAATTATTTTTGATTAGTTGTAGTTAAGTTAGATTTAAATTGTTATGTCATCAGTATTTATTTGTAATAATAAAATCAAGTTATTAGTACTAATTCTAAGTCATTAGTAATAATTAATATTTATTAATGATAATTAATAATGTATATAAATATTTAACAGTAATTAATAGTAATTAACACTATTTGGTAATAATTAGAAATAAATTGTAATAATTAGAAAAAAATAGTAATAAATATTTACAATCTGTAATAAAAAGTATTAATTAGTAATAATTAGTAATAAATACTAATAATTAGTAATAAATACTAATAAATAGCAATAAGTAATAATAAATAGTAATAAATTCTAAAAAACACTAATAAATAGTAATAAATACAAATAAATAGTAATAATTACTAATAAATAGTAAGCAATACTAATAAATAGTAATAATTAGTAAGAAATACTAATAAATAGAAAAAAATACTAATAAATAGTAATAAATCGTAATAATTTGTAATAAATAGTAATACATAGTACTAATTAGTTTAATTAGTAATAAATAGGAATAAATAGGAATAAATAGAAATAAATAGAAATAAATAGTAATAAAGGTAATAAATCGTAATAATTAGTAATAAATAGTAATAAATTCTAATAAATAGTAATAAATAGAAATAGTTACTAATAATTATTAATAATTATTAATAATTAGTAATAATTAGTAATAATTTGTAATAATAAGTAACAATTAGTAATAATTAGTAATAATTAGTAATAATTAGTAATAATTAGTAATAATTATTAATAATTATTAATAATTAGTAATAATTAGTAATAAACAATAATAAATACTTATAAATACTAATAAATGGTGACAAATATTAATTAACATTAATAAAGAGTAATAAGTACTAATAATTAGTAATAAATACTAATAATTAGTAATAAATACTAATAATTAGTAATAATTATTAATAATTAGAAATAATTAGGAATAAATACAAATAGTTTGTAAAAATTAGTAACAATTAGAAATAATTAGTAATAATTAGTAATAATTAGTAATAATTATTAATAATTAGTAATAATCAGTAATAATCAGTAATAATTTTTAATAATGAGTAATAATGAGTAATTATTAGTAATTATTAGTAATAATTATTAATAATTTATAATAAGTAGTAATAATTAGTTATAGTTAGTAATAATTAGTAATAATTCGTAATAATTGGTGATAAATAGTAATAATTAGTAATAAATGGTAATAAATAATAATAAATACTAATAATTTGAAATAAATAGTAATAAATAGTAATAAATAGTAATAATTAGAAATAATTTGTAATATTAAATAATAATTAGAAATAATTAGTAATAATTAGTAGTAATTAGTAGTAATTAGTAATAATTAGTAGTAATTAAGAATAAATGAATAAATATGAATAAATATGAATAAATATGAATAAATAAGAATAAATATGAATAAATAAGAACAAATAGGAATAAATATGAATAAATATGAATAAAAATGAATAATTAGGAATAATTAAGAATAATTAGGAATATATTGGAATAAATAGAAATAAATCGGAATTAATAGGAACAATTATGAATAAATAAGAAATAATTAGGAATAATTAGTAATAATTAAGAATAATAAAGAATAAATAGGAATAAATAGTAATAAATAGTAATAAATAGGAATAAATATGAATAAATACGAATAATTAGCAATAAATAAAACTAATTTGTAATAATTACAAATTATTACCAATTATTACCAATAATTATTAATAATTACCAATAATTACCAATAATTACCAATAATTACCTATAAATAGGAATAAATAGGAATAACTACTAATAAATACCAATAAATAGGAATAAATACCAATAAATACCAATAAATAAGAATTATTACCAATAAAAAACATAAATTAACAATAAATAGAAATAATTATGAATAATTAGAAATAAAAACAATTGTAATAAATTGTACTAACTTAGCACAATTTCCAGTGGATTGAAGGCACTCCTTTTTGCCCGATGACTCTTCCCCTTTCAACTATCAATAACTCAAAACATTATGGAAAGTATGTTTCTACGTATGCATATCCAATGTCATATACACGAGTTTGAATATGCATTCTTATGGCCAAGTTTTTACTAATGTGTTCGGGCGGTGACAGTTGCAAGAAAAAGTTTCATCGATGAAAAGGGGGATCTTTTGTCTGATAGCTCATTTATATGCATCTTTCTTACATGGAAATCACAATGAAGAATCTGATCGGAGGTATGCTTATATATTCTCATATGCACGAGAATGAATATGTGTAACTCCAAGTACATTCTTCATTGTGATTTCGGTGTGAGAAAGCTTCAAGTAAAGGAGTCGTTAGACAAAAGTGTAATCATCAATCCACTTGAAATTGTGCGGCTTGTAATTAATGGTAACTATTAAATAGTAGTGGTAAATTTTTATCTTCTTTTTTTCAGATAGTGTTTTTTTAATATTAAATTCTTCAAAAATAGTAATGATTTTATATTATGTAGAAAAATATGAAACAAGGAATTCAACAACAATCATTCTTAGATGATTGCACTTGGATAAATCAGGGGAAGAAATCCAAATGGTTCTTATTTAAATCATGTATATATTGATGGTGTTGAATATTTCTTATCATTTTAATAATCAAAACCATAATTTTTTTAGAAGGCACAATATAGTTTTCGTGTAAAAAATGTGCTCTGAAAATGGTTGACATATTTGACAAGGTTTGGGGATATCTCTTCCAGGTTGGTTTTCAAACAGATTATGTTTTTTGAAATAAACATGGTGAAATTAGTTACATAGAAGATACTAATAACTTGATTATAAATCCATCATGGTTTCAAAATTTAGTACATGATGTTGCTGGCCCATCTGCTCAACAAACTGAAATTCAGGTTGATGTTGATTTAACTCCTGAGTTGGCACCATGTGAATTTTAGAAGTCGTCGAGGTCTACTTAGTTAGAACCATATGAATTCTATCAGTTGTATTTTCATTACCTCCCTTCACATTTGAGCCAATATAAAATTCATGGATTTGGGAAAGAACATAATTGGATAAAACAACACATTTTTTGGGATCTTCTATATTGTTCTGATTTGTTAGTCTACCACATGTTGGATGTCATGAATATTGAGAAGAACTGTTTGAATAATTTATTTAATACAGTTTTGGATACACCAGGTAAGAACAAAGATAATGTAAAGGCACTATTAGATCTTTCCCAAATGTGTCGATGATCGGAACTTGAACCTGTTCAAAATTTTATATCATAGAGGTTAATGATTCCAAAAGTAGCTTCTACACTATCCAAAGAGATTCATTTATTATTTTGTCAGTGGATTTCATATTTGAGACTTACATATGGTTATGCTTCCAATTTGGGAAGATGTGTTATGACTGGTTATATTACCGTATTAAAAGGTCATGATTTTCATGTTATAATGGAAATACTTATACTGATAGGATTCATATGTTTATTGATTTATTTGATTTGGGATTCGGTAACAGATATATCATATTTTTTGAAGACATTTGTGGGGTGACAATAGACTATGATTCACTATATAAACTAGAAGAAGATGTTGTTGTCATTATATATAAGCTAGCAAAAATCTTCTTGGTGGATTTCATTGACTCAATAGAACATCTAATATTACATTTGTCACGTGAAGCTAAATGTGGAGGTCCAGTAATGTTTTAATAGATGTACCTATTCAAGAGATGCATGCAGAAATTGATGAAAAAAGTACCTAACAAAGCATCAGTTGAAGGATCAATTACTAAACTTATTTTCAAGAATAAATTTCTTTTTTCTACTCTCATTATTTTGAATATGAATATCCATGAAAAAAAATACATGGGATGGAAAGTGGGGAATGTTGATGATGAAATGGAAAATCAATTATCAGTTTTTAATCAACCAGATCTTAGCTTCATTGAAGTTTATGAACAATGGATATCTGATGATGAACACTATAAAGATCATACATATGTTCTACTCAACTGTGAATAAATGACATCATTTGAATTGTGAGTTCTTCTATCACTTATTATATAATTTATGTCTCATTATGTAAACTTATTTTATTTTTAGGTTATATGATAATCATATCAAGAAACAGCCTCCACAAATTACAGTAGCTTCTCTTGAAGAACGCCAACAAAAAACAATTTCTCAATGGTTTCAAAAACTAGTAACATAAATTATCGATGGATTAATATATGAGTTAAGTTTATTATTTATTATATAGATAATTATTTTACAAATTTTTTAGGTGCCTCAACATACTAAAAAAATTGATAAGTGACTGTGTATTTTGCGTAACCCAACATCCAAAATAGTTCTATATTTTAATGTATATGTTTTGAATATTTTTCAATTTCATACACGTGCATATGGGAAATAAAAAACAATGAACAATGGTGTTTTCTTGAGAGGATAGCATCATAGAGAAACTAAATTTCACTTTTTTGGTATGATGGATGAAGTTATTGAATAATGTTATCTAGGGAAAAATTATATAACAATGTTTAAATGTTAGAGGTCAGATACTGAGAGAGGATTGTGTGTTAATCCTATTCATGGAATCATAAATATTAAATATAAATGTATTCTTTTAGTAAATGAACCATTTTTACAAGATCAACAAGAATATCAAATATATTATGAAATGTACTGTGCTACTTCAAGAGACCTGAGTGATTGGTGGAGCATAATAAAAATGAAATCTCAGTAAAATCAATTTACTCAAAATAATTGTGGATCTGATGAAGTACAATGAGTTTAAATTTATCAAGAGACTACTAAAAATCCATCTTTTTCACAGAGACATGAATATCGATGATGACACCCCACAATTATGGGTCGATGGTGACGATGATTTAAATGATGTTATAAAAGAATTTGAAATGGAAAGAGATGATAAAACTAAAACTCATATATATATTGATGATGCTGATGATGATTATTAAGACATTGACATCATTATATATGAAGATAATGATGAAGGTCAGAATTGACATAGTTAAATGCTAGTTATAATTACAACTAATATATATATGTGTAATAGTTATTTTCAATTATCTGCTAACAATAATTATTTTGTGTTTCCAATGGAACCTAATCTATTTCGTGAGTTAGAGGAGGCTAAGCTACCTTTGGATGAGAATGATTTTGGATCATCTGACCCTCATCCTACTGGTGGTTCGGTGGGTGCACGGAGGGGGCATGGTCTTGCACGACTGATGACTCCTGACTATATCCCCAAGAGATGTCAACATCTTGGTTTCTATCCACACACATGGAGGTATGGTAACATATGTATTTTAGTTAGCATTTATTAATTTAGTTATATATTATTTTTTTGATTATTGTTTTTTCACAGTTTTGCACATGTAGCTGTTGGACAGTGGAGCGATATCTTGCGCAATTATTTTTCTCTACCATGGATCACATGGGAATAGATTTTCACTGATGTTCAGCTTGGAATGTTCAATCATTCGCTGGTATGTAAATAAATAATATTTATTTAGAAATTTATTTCATTATTAACTTTATATTATAAATTATTTGTAGGGTTTATGGTATTCCATCAATGATAGCATGCGTCATGTTATCCACTAGGCATGGGAGGTGTCTATGCGTGAGCGTTTCTGTCAGTGTTTTCATAATTTGAGAAGAATAACCATTAAAAAAGTGGGAGTAACAGTATTTGATGAGTCATATAGATTATACTGACCAGATTACATTTCATATCACATTTTGGAAGGATTACATTCACAATGGTTGAGTGGTAGATTTTAAAGGAGATCTTCATTGGCCCAGCATAATCGGGGGAGACAGGAGGTGACACATCAAGCAGGTAGTCGTATATTCAGTAAGCATAGGGAACATCTAATAAGTATTATTTTTTATATATTTTATATAACATTAAATATAAACAATTTATTTTATATTCATATAGACAGTTGAGCATCTTGATATTATGGAGTAAAACATTTATAAGTGGATGTACAGTGATCCACCACTGGAGAGATTCGAGGTGATCGCCAGCCTTAGATTTTGGTAAGTATTATTTCTTTTTTAGATTGAAAATTAACTACATATAATATTTTCACAATTTTAATTTCAAATTGAAACTAAAGGATTCATATGAGGCCGCGAACTCTCAAACATGGGCTATGAGTCTGGCTGAGATGACAAATCAGACTAGTTCCCGCCATTTTATTGAGGCAGCATGGATACAGGTGACCCAGTATGCCATCTAGGAGGGCCAAGTAGTTGGTAACAGCTCTCATTGGACTCTTGGGACTTATTATTGTACTGTTGCGATGTCGGCGTCCATCTCGAGAGGAGCTCGTGGAGAGGCATAATCTTTTGTCTCATAGTATCAGGAGCAGTTGCGAGCTCAAACTGGGCTCATAGGGAGTTTGTAGAAGCAGTAGGAAGAGATTTCATAGAAGCATGTCGAGGACATGCATCGATGGTAGCAACAACAACATCAGCTGATAGAGTACATGCGTTGTCTGACTCATAGTTTAGGGATAAAGTTTCCTCCTCCATCTCCTCCAGCTCCTCCGAATCCTCCAACTCCTTTATAAGACACTCCCTAATGACTTTTTTTGTACTCTTAAAAACATTGGAATAGAACATTTGTAGTAATATAGACTATTTACAGTTTTTATCTTATATATTGGTGGGAATATTATATAATTTATTTATTTTTATTATTTTTAATATTTTAATAGTTTTTTATTTATTATTAATATTATATTTTTTCATGTTTATTTATTTTACTAGTAATAATAATTATAATAATTTAGGATTTTTTTATATATTTTTTGAAAATATTGATTATTTTAATTATTTTAATTTTTTTATTTTTTTAATAATATTAATATTTTTTTATTAATCATAATTTTTTTTGTTGATTATATTATTTTAATATTGATAATATTATTATTTTTTAGTTTTTTATTATTTTAATAATATTAATATTATTTTTTCATTAATCATAATTATATTATTTTTTTGTTTTATTATGTATTTGCGATGGGATCCGGTCGCAAATAGATTATATATATATTTAAAAAGTTTTTGTGATGGGTTACTTTACCATTAGAAAAACTTTTTTGCGACAGGTCTATTGTAAGAGGATTAAAACATAAATCTATTTGTGACCGGTTGTCATCCCATCGAAACCGGTTCTTGTATATATAATTTATTTAATTGGAAATCTATGTGAAATAGAACCAATTCCCATCCCAAGTAATATTTTTTGTGCCAGGACCATCACAAAAAATACTAGTTGTGACGCCATTTTCTAAAATGTGCTATTTGCGACGAGCCCCATCACAAAAGAGTTTTTGCGATGGGATCCCGTACCAAATATCCAAAATTCCAACAGTGATTGGACTTATTAAGTGTTGGGTGGGGACCAATATGTCCCCTCGATGTATTAGTGGTCTCATGAGACAAAATACTGTCTTTCCAAAATGCCTTGATAGTATATTTATGTTTGTTCTCGGAATGATTTCTTGAAAATATGGTTATGAAGTCTAGAATTATGCATTCCCTCATTATGAGATTAGTTATTGATATTACATGTGATTATTAAACTACTAGAGTATCCATGTTAATGATTTTGTGGTGTTATTTGATTTTTTATTGCCATGTTATGAAGAAAGAAATGTTTAAAAGTATTGTGTCTTAAATTTATACCATTCCTTAATATTTTGTTCTTATTTACTACATCTTCCACTTTATTGTTTATCCTTACTAAGCATCTTAGCTCACCCATTTCTTATTTTTTTTTCATTTCCCAGGATAATAATATGGGTTCTATTATTGATATACATGGTTAATCTATGATAATAATGGAGTTATCAAATAATGATCTATGTTTCATTATATATGTTGAATTGTAATGAAAAATTCATCTATGTAATCAATTCTCCAGTACTCCTAAACTGATTGGTAGTTTTGGATTTTATTCCTTGTAAGCATGATAATGTTTTAAAATAATGAATTCTCTTCATGAATCTAGGGTTGGAGAATTGTTGATATTCTCAAGATAATAATGGTATTTTTAATGAATTTAATTTGTGTAATTTATGTTTTAAACTTTAATGTGAATTTAAGTATGTATCCATTTTTCCAAGATAAATAAACAATTCAGTACTTCAGAATGTGATTCATTATTTCATATGATGTTTTAATAAAGTAGACACCAACTTTAGGTTACTGGGGTTGGGGTTTTTATAGTTTGTGTTATAGGATGTTCTGTATAAATATCAGTTACAAGCTTTAGGAAAACCTAAAGTTGGGAACATAACCATATGATACACATTTGGGATAAGTATAGAAGAATATCATAATGTTTTTATAAGGAATATATTATGTTGGTTTTCCAAGAAATAAATCCCTCTTTTGACACTACATGAGGGTGTGGTTCTAAAATAGATGTACCTAAAGGTAATAAATCCAAAAAGTGTGCATTGGTATTGACTCAATAATCACTTAGTGCACGGAAACAAGACTAAATTGTGTACCTGATTTGACATTCCCATGGGATATGATTTTGATAATTCAAATTTTCATTAAAAACCACTATGAACTATTTCAAAAAATATGATTTCAAAATAATCCCAATGAAACCATGTTTATTAATATGAGATTATGTATGCATAATTTTTTAAATTTTTTCTAAGGGTCTCACTAGTTTTGGGAGTATATATTATTATGAAAAAAAATAATTATAACATAATATTGTGTATTTCATTATTTATAATTTTTTCTGAGTGAATGGAATGATAACTGTATAAATGTACAAAATAAAAAGAGTAATAATGGTCATTCTTTTATGGGATTAATCTAATCATTTGAAGTGAACAAGTTTCCCAATCATTATAGTTGTATAAGAATATATTATCATATTATATCAAGATAGATAAATAATTCTCTATGTATTATATATTCTAATTGAATAAAGAGAATAAGGAAATGAAAAAGAGAAATTGGTTAAGGGGAAGAAGGGAAATATTAATTTTCCTCCATATGATAATTTTGGAATGAAACACCATGCTACTTTCTGAAAGGGAATGAAATTTTTCTATAAGTGTGAAAAACAATTCCACTATGGTTTTTATTACAAGGGAATGAAATAATATACTAATGAGTAATTATTCAACTATGAAAATAGATTCTCAATGAATCAAGGGAATATAGAATATAAAAAGTAAAGGGAAAATTGATAAGATTATGATATTACTAAATATGTGGTATAATGATTAAAGAGACCTTGTTTATATTCATGAACAATGTTATATGAGTATTTTATCAATTACATTTTGGTTTTATGAATTATGATATTTATAAGTATTGTATGAAAATATTTTTTTTGAGATCATATATTTGATGGTACCGATGACCATGAAAAGTCATATAGTGTAAAGTTGATATTTTTTCGATAACACATGATTGATGGGAGATAATGCTTAATATTCTCAATGTTTATATAATAATGATAATGAGATGTTTATGGGATATTATTGGTGACATTGAAATTGGTTTGTGATCTGATGGTTATGTCATCTGTTTTGGAGTTTACTAAAATTAGTGATTTATGGAATATATTTTTCAACCTAATATTTATAATTTAAAACCACACCTTTTTTATTAAGTTTTTATATTGATTAGGGTATTCACATATTTTTTATTTGACATTAAGAATTAACTTTTTATTTTTTGTGGAATATAATATTCATTTACTGTCCTTCCTTCTAAATTTGGTCAGACATAATTGGATTGGTCTTTACATTCAATGTATATAGAAAGGATTAAGTTGAAGTTTGGAAGTCATTAGATAACCTGTTCTAACTATTTTGGTTTTGGGAAATATATAGGGATAAGATGAATATCTTTTCAATATAATAATCAATTAAATGTGATTCACACATAATTTTGTTTGCAAATTCATTTATTGGACTAAGAGATCAAGTAAAAATTCATAGAAGAACAAAAAAATGTTGAAATTGTGATTATAAAATATAATTATATAGGGTATGTATATTTCATTATCTTATTATAAAGTAAAATAATTCCTCAAATTTAGGAAAAGTATCGTGAAACAAAAAAAAATATCTAATTAACTTTATATCGGATGAATAAATTGTCATTTAAATAATCACATATTATGGGTTTTAGGTCCTTGACTTTCTATTGATCATTAAAAT
The DNA here is from genome assembly GCA_963277665.1 of Viscum album. NCBI lineage: Eukaryota > Viridiplantae > Streptophyta > Magnoliopsida > Santalales > Viscaceae > Viscum > Viscum album. The sequence goes on along the minus strand of OY728131.1, from coordinate 1,776,715,807 downwards.
TATTGTGTTCAATGATATATTTGATTCTTTATAATTATTTGTGATGTTTTCCATGTTTATATATTTACTTACCACCTATGTTATCCAACTTGAATAACTAGTTATATGTTATTCCAGATAACATTTGTACTTAAATTTATCTATTATCATAAGGAAGTTTTATTAACCCCTCTCATGATGTGGGATTTCAATAAGGGTATTTTCAAATGTAAAACCCTTTATTATTGAGATCATAATTATGTTGAAAGGATATTTTTTTAAGGCAGTAGAATGTAACTCCCAGAGATCCTAAAAGAGTAAAATCAAGATTCATAGCATGTGTGACACAAAATAAACAGAATAAAAGGGAATAAAAAACCCTGATACTTCTTGATATATTTCTTTTTTTATTCAATATTTCTGTAATCCTTTAATAGACACAACACTAGGTTTGAATGAAAAATTATACTCTATTAAAATATTATTATATAAAGACCACCCTTATAACATAGATGTTAAATTGGATGTTATAAATAATAATTACTGAATGATTAAAAATATATAGTTTAAAAATTTATAAAATAAATTAAGTTTATATATATTAATGATAAATTAATTTATAATTATTTGAAATAAAATAATTTTTTTCATGATAATATTTATTTTTCTAAAAGAAATTTTAGTTGGACTATGTATAGAGAATTTTATTTTCAAATTATTAAATATTTAATTCAAAAAATAAACTTAATTTTTGAAATCATCATACAAAAATTTACTTAGGGTAAATTTTTTGTATTTTTCTGAAAAATTTTCATTTTTTATGAATATTGACAATACTAAATTTTAATTGAAATATTTTTTTCATTTTATTAACTTGTAAAGTTAAATTATATTTGAAACTGTTTTAAGTTAAATTAGTTGAGTTATATATATATATTTATTAAAATTAGTTCAATTATATATCTATTATTATAGTTTAGGTTATTATAATCATTTTCATATTGAATTTTTATTTAAAAACTTTATAAACTTTTGAATATTTCCTATTTGAAAGTATTATTTCTCATTACGTTGGTGAGATTAATATAAAATTAATCTTTTACACTTATATGAATGGAATTAGAAAAAAATGATTCACTATTTGGAATAAAAATAGTTTATATTATCTAATAAGGTATAATTAATAATTTACCATAATGACAATAAAATTTAAGAAATTAATTATTGCGCTTAAGGTAAAAATTGGTTGCAGAGGGGATAAACTAAAAAGATAAGGGTTAAAATGACCTATCATATTTTTAAAATAATATTTAATGACCATATTTCCACCTTATAATTTTCCAACTTATATAATAAAGTAATTTGGAAGATATTTCCATGTAAATGAATTTATAATTTAGGATTATTTTGGGAAATTTCCTAGAAATTTCTAAGAGGGTTCTTTTTTCCCACTTATAAAAGGAAACTCAATCCCCTCAATTATTAAAACATATAAAGGCATTTGGATAAACAAAAACCAACCAAAATATCTCCCGAAAATCATTAAACCCATTATAGATATTATGGTCCTCTAAAAAATACAAACCTAATGTCCCTAATTGGAAATCCAAAGAAGATTTCTCATAGAGAAGGTAATTGTCTTAATGAAACTATTCATTTACTTCTTCTTTTACAACATTAAATTAAATAATAACTCATAAAATGTAATTTTATAATTATATAACTTAATCATTTATGTTATTATGGTTATTTAACAATATTTATCCACATACTCCACTAACAAATGGGAAACAATCCCACTGATCGTGTGTATGTGAATAGTGTCTTTTTTTGTAATATGTAAGACATGAATGGAATTTTACATCATCATGACCACTCAATTTTTTAAATTTTTTTGAAATCATTCAATGTCATTTTCAAATTATTTTTTGATCTTTTTTAAGTGAACTTTCAAAATGCAGATTTTATTTTCCTCAAAAATGTTTTAAGGAAATTTTTATGGTATTTATATTCATCAATGATATAAAAAAATTATTTTACTTATTCTACACTAAGGATATTCTATAATTATACCATTATTATTATTTTTGTAAATTTTTTATAATCAATTTTACTAGGGATATACTATTTTGGTACCATTCATAATACTCTGGATGGATTATGATTATGTTTATTAATCGGGGCAATTTTTAACATTTTATACATTGGGGTTTCAATATTAATGTTTTTATATTATGTTTCAATACTTTAATATTAATAATTCATTAGTTATCATATGTTATGGGTGAGTACTGGTTATAGATATCCCCTGAATGCACCGGTAGGTCTTATGAGACAAAGTAGAATTGTTTTTTTCTATGCGTGACCCATTATTTAGGTTTATTGGCATAAGGCCTTGATAATTGTTTTTAGATGTCTATAATTATATATTCCATAAATATTAATTTATTTATTGGCATTCCATGTGATTATTTTATTATTTAGAATATCTATGTTTAATTTATGGAGCATATGTGATTATTTATATGGCATTATTTGATCATCATTTTATCATACCATACCATTCTCAAGTTATTGATTAAAGGACATGGATTTAAATTATTTAACTTTTCATATTGATCATGCCTTATTTATTAAAAGTTTATTTTGTATTCTTACCATTTATATTCATCTATTTTCTCTCATTTATTAAATTTTATTTTCTCCAAGATACTAGTAAGTGTTTTATGATTGATATCAAGAGATATGAAAAGGGGAATAATTGAGTTCTCAATAAAAATAATTTTTCTATTTTATGTTTTAAAATGTAATGTGAATTTATGTATGTATCTAGTTTACTAAGATTACTAAACAATTTGATCATTTACTATCTGATTGCTTGCATCTTATGCCAATGTAATAAAGTAGACACCGAATCTATGCTACTGTGTATGGGGTCACTACATCATCTCTTCCTTCGAGCCTCCAAGACGAATCCCTTGCATTGTGGTTTTATAGACATAAATATTTCACCCTATAGACCTGATATTGGATGGATCATACAATTCACATTATTTAGATCCCCATTTCTTACTTCTAGATCTCTATGAATAAGCACATTGTTCTATATATTCTTCATCATGTTCTAGTTGTGTAGTAATATGACTTTGAGATGAAACAACCAGTAAATCCCCTTTTACCATTTGAATCCTTCCCAAACTATTTTATATTATTAAAATTTCCTAACTTCACCACCTAAGGAATTCGGTTTTATATCCTTATAAATATTGATTCATTAATTTAAAGTCAACTCGACTTTACAAGGCCTCTTCATCATCTATGAGAATGTTATCATTAAATAGAACATGAAAAAACTTAAAATAATTCTTTAATTAAATCTCTCAAGAAAAAATTCATAGCATGATTACAATATAAAGGTAACTAAAACATCAAACTGTAGGATATAATTATGTTTATGAGAGTACTTCAAATCTTTGTGAAAGATCAATTCCATAATGACCATGTCTCAAAAGAGATCAACTCACATCCTCCCTTTGTAAATTCAATTCATGTGGGGATTTTTCAAACATAAACATCCTTAGTATCCATGGGAAATTCTTCACCCATATACTTCATCAATCTCTAAGGGTTCATTAGTATCTTTAAGTGATATTCAATACACCTATTTTTAATTTTTTTAAAATTTTTGAATCAACACATGATATCTTTTCAAATATGTAACTACTTACTCATAAATTATCACCCTAAATCATTACCGATAAAATAACTATAGTCTTCATACTTTTTTGTATGATATAATTATATATTCCCCACTTATTAAAAAGTTAAAATAAATGATAGAGGGAATATAAACAAGAAAAAATAGAAATATTTATAGAGAGAATGCAAACCAAATAACACTCTCAAGTGTTATAAGGCATCCTTAATTAAGAATTTAAGAAAAATATCTATGAATTTCCCCTCAGTTGAGTAAAACACTTTTTAAATCACATAATTCATCAAATTATCCTTGATTTAGTGTTACATGATGTTAAAATTCTTAATCCTTGAATATTTCTACAAATTATTTGATAAATTTATTTAACTTTGGTTATTTCACCCAATCACTAATGAGTATGAGTCTTCAACCCTTGTGTCTTCGAGTTGCGACTTCATCTAAATCATTTGTGTATTTGTTTTTAATTCCACAATATACTCCTCTTACATTGATCTAAGCATGTTGAAAATTTTCTTCATAGAGTGTAAATTAATACACAATCCACTAATAAAGAAAGAACCTCTAAAATTAATCTTTTGATCACTAATATCTCCTACATAATAAAAATTGGTATATTCATAATGTTGAAAGTATATACCTTTATCATACCTCAATCAATAATTGAGATTACCTTTAACATATCACAATATCAATTTAACTATTAAAAGATGTGAAGCATTAGGGTTTCATTGGAATCATTTACACAAAGAAACTATAAAAATGATTTTCGCCTATATATCATCAAATACAGTAGTATAAAATGATCCTTACAAAAAATTCATTCAACACAACTTATTTTATTCATCAACTGAAAACATATAACCATGTTCTAATAACGTATACGTCATCTCTAATTATTCCATACTAATCTTATTCAATAACCTAAGATCATACTTCTCATATGATGGAATGATATAATACACCGAATTTATGAATTTAAAACCCAAGAAGAATGTGATTTCATTGATCATCAACATCTTGAATATTTTCCAAATATTGGTAGAAAATTATTAATGAGATTCAACATTATTTTAGAAAAAAATTATGTCATCTGCATACACAACCTTGATGATTGTTTTTTTTTTTCAATCCCTATTGACATCAATATTATGTTCCACTTTTCCTATCTTGAATTACAAACCTCATATGCAGATCTATATCTATGAATTCGAAGCTTGAGGTGCATATTTTTCCCATATAATGAATTTTTAGATTTAAATCACATGAATTATAACTTTTAAGGATAAACCCTTTGAATTTTTAATGTAGTCCTCTTTCACAATTTCACCATTTAAAAATACTGAATTTCATCCACTGAGAAAATAAAATTTATTTTTTAGAATATATCACAAAAAGGTTATTGACTATCTCAATCATTGAAACTGAAGAAAATTTATCTTCAAAATTAATTCCATTAATTTTATTGTATCATCTAAATATATGACAATATTTATTCAGTAGTACTTCACATTTAATATTGATTTGTTTTTTGAAAAATACTTTTTTATTGATTATATTAATTTATTTTATATAGAAAACTACTTCCAAAGTTTTATTCTTCTCAATTTTATTTGAATATTCTTCCATATATGAAATTTAATTATCATTTTTCAAAAATGATTTACCACTATTTGGTTCAAATTGTTAAATAATGACACAATAATTTGGACTTCTGAAACTTTTCCTTGTTTGAGAACCTTGTTATTCTCCCCATGAATTTTATACGTCTCCATAGGATTCTTATGTCTCATGAACTCTGTTCCTTTTTTTCAAAGGGTTTCCTCATATTTGGATATTTTAAAATCATCATGATATTTTTTTAAATATTCTTATTCATTTTATATAGTCCCATGTGATCCATCACGTTCTTCAAGAGCTTTCTCAATATTATCATCGATGGGAAATTATTTATGTGAATTATTTTCATTTTTAAATATAATTACATAAAATATATCATTTTATCTATGATTTTTTTATAAGGTTGATAATTCCTCCCACCATGAGTATATCTAATAAATATACCATCATCATATCTCTCATTAAAAATTCCAAAATATTTACCTTTTGATATTGATGTAAAAAGGATTATTGGGTATATTAAAGCTCTTCAAGTTCAGAATCATTCCAAACCACATATTATAAGTCAGATTTAATGAATTTGTTAGAATTAAGAATAAATTATAATTATAGACATGCAATGCATTGGATTTTATCCAAAAATAATTTATGGTTTTTTATATGAAAACATAGCCCTTCCTATGACCACTGAACTTCAGTTCTTTCACTTAATAAATTCATTTGGGGGGTGTATAGGGAACTTAATACAAGTATTATTCCATGTTTCTCATGATATGCTTCAAAGTATTCATTCATGTATTTAGTTTCACTATCAAAAAATAAGCTCTTTATTTCACACAAAAATTGCTTTTAAAAAGACCTCTAAATTTGTTTAAATAATACAAGGGATTGTCACTAACTTGATATTAAATATACATATCTTATATGAGTAAAAAAATTAAAAATATTCATGAAATACCTATCTATATTGTTTGAGTTAATGATAAACAAACCACATATATTAAAGTTTATCAACTCAAGATGTTTTTTCGTATTGATATTTATTATTTTATGTCTCCTTTTTACTATTTTCTCACTGTAACCTTTGCAAAAATTTTTTATTATTTCATGATTTAGGTTTAGTAAATTTACCATATATTCATTATTGATAAGCTTATATATGTTCTTTTTTTTCAAAATTGAAAATTCTTCTATTCTATCATACATTTTCATACTTAATTATCATACAACATATTAATTGATCATTGTAAATCTGAAATATATTTCTACTAGTTCTCTAACCATTCATCTTGCTTGTACTAACCTTCAATATCATTATGAAACACCCATATATATGAAATATAACTTCATTAACGTTACCTAAAATCTATGATACACTCAATATATTATGATTCAGTCCATAATTAATGATAATTCTATTTTATTTCAGTTTTTCTCACTAATTTTGGTTTATCTGTGAATTTTAAATTCCTTAATTTTTTTCAATTTAATTATTATTTAATATATATTTTTATTCTCCAAATTTTTATACACTTTTACTTTAAATAATGGATTTATTTATTTATATAGGTATTTTTAATAATCATTTCATATCTTTTTTTCTATACAGAATTCAATTTTTGGTTTTTTATTGGTTTTTATTTCTCAGTTTATTTGGAAATATTTTTACACTTTTTGATATTTTTTTATTGGGAATGATCCTATAAATTTATTATTCTAATATTGTGGCCTTTTTTTCTTCCTTATGTACTTATTAATGAGTTTCTCTATGAGATTGGATGATGAAAACCCCCCAATACTAATCCAATCTACCATATCCTCACATGTGTCAATTATACCTTTGATTCTATTTTATTTATTTTTAATTTTTTCCATTGAAATATTCATTGATCTTGATGCATGCCTCCACCACTATCATAGCATATTATTCTCTTACTTTCAATGAAAGGATATTTTAATTCTCTGTCCAAGAATTCAGTAGAAGATATCCCTCTAATTAAGTGATCTGTTTTGGCTAAGAGAGAATAAATAGAAAAATAAGGACCCCATCAAAAATTCTGGATTCATCGATGAATAAAGGAGTGGGGGATATAAAACTACATATAAACCTATAGGATGAAACACCTAAAACAATAATGTCTTTCTTAAACATTGAAAAAAATTAGGAACTCCGTTATTGAAAATTTGAATTCCTTAGTATGAGGATCTTGATAAGGTGGAATCAGGCGTCTAGTAAGGAGTGTATTGAAAATGTTATTTATATTATTTTGTTGTTTATTTTGAATTCTTATACATGTTACCTATTTTAATCATTATGAATAATATCTATATTTGGTCATGTCTTTGTTCATGAGTCTTTTTTTTCTTAAGACACTTTAATTTTTCATAGTGAAAACTATAATTATCATGCCTTGTACACATAGGACCAATGGAAGAAGCATATTAAATCCTCATTTCATTTACTACTTTCTGTTTTTACTATTTATCTCAATTACTACACACCACTAATGTTTTGATGATTTATGGATAATATTTCTTCGGTATCAGGTTTGTTTGTTTTCTTCGAAAAATATTTTTCTTTCACTTAACATGATGAGTGTTTTAATATGACTATTTTTTTCATTTATACAAATTCCAATTATCTTGATTTAATCATTTTATTTATTATGTATAAGAACTGGTTTATTGGATCTAGAAATAAATTTATTAAATATAATATATGATTCCTCATGTTAGGATTCTATTTTATTATAATCCTTCTACTTAATTTGTATATGAAATGATTTGAAAATTCTATTGAAATATAGAATTAATGTTATATCCACTATCTATTGTGATATATTTATTGGGGAATTAATTATTTAATTACTATAATTATAATGGATTTATTTATTAAATCTATTTTAATGTATTATCTACTTGTTTGAATCGTTTTTAATTATTCCAATTTTGAAATCAATTTGTGATTTATTATTAGGTTTATTAGTTATTATTTTACAAAATGTTATAATAAACAAGATATCATGATTTCTTAATTTCATTTTTTAATAACAAAAACTAAACCCAATAGCCATGTTATTATATTAAATGAGTGTTTCCCCATAATGCATCCCTTAAAAATTGGTATCATAGCTAAATTGGGCATAATTTTTCCTCAGGATAATATGGAATTAGATACTTTTTCCTTTAAAATAATTTTTTTGTGGATTTTGCATTATATAATACTTGTTTTCACTATTTATATTGGCCATTCTATTTGTTTGCCGATAATTTTTCAATTTTTTATTTTTATTACAATAATACACCCTTTATTTTTACCATCGGTTATGAACTTGTGTTTCATGTTATCACTGCCTAGTTGTGCCTCAAGTTATGGTTTATGAATGGGTGACTAGTGAGGTTGATCTACTTTTGGGAGATATTTAATGGTTATCAGTGAGGAGTTTGAAGGGTCCGTTGATATGTCTTTTTATATCATTTTTTTCTTTCTTCCTATTATTTATGTTGGTGTTTAGTTTTGGTTTGTTCCTCTATTCTATATTCTGGTTTGGGTTTTTTATTTGGACATGTTAAGAGCAATGATTGTGCGCAAAATGTTCTTAACATATTATTTTCATTTGAATAGGTTCTATAATTACCAGTATTTATGGATATTATAATGGCTTCACTTTAATGATACTAGAAAATAACTCAATGTTGCTAAAAAGCTATAATGATTAATTTTCTCTTAGTTAGCTGCTCGAAGACCATATATCACTAGTTTTTATTTCGTTGTTTAGATTTCTCTTAGGATGTTTGGATATTAATGATATGTATTAACCACTTATTTAAATAACCCCAATTTTTAAAATGTTTATGCAAATATCTTCTTTAGTGGGGATCCTCAATCCATAGTTTAAAAAATATATAGGTTCCTTTCATCGATAGTATTCATGTTTATTTATGGAATTCAATCAATGTATCTTCACATCAGCTAATGGTGAAGGTTGTTTTAATCGTTTTTTTCTTGGAGTAAGTAGAAAATATTTATTATAGTTTTCTATGATTTTATTTTCTATATTTTTTTAAATTATAATGATGTTTTAAATCTATATCAATATATATATATATATTAATTTATGTGTAGCATGTATCCCCTTAACGGATGTTAGTGGAAATCCTCTAATGGTACCCAATTTTAGTTTCCTCTTTAGGTTGTGATGCATGGTTTTTTAAATTCTGTGTTGAAAAATCATCACTGGTGTAGGGATTTAATTTAAAATTCAGTATATGTGAAATTATTCTTCATTTTTTGTTTCATATTAAACTTCTTCATGTATTTTAATTACAAAGTTAGGGAATTTTGAGTTAATTTATTTAATGTTAATTAAATTACTATATAATATTATTTATTATATGGTTGTTATTTTCATATGGTATTCTTATTAAATATTATAAATATATTTTATACTATTCTATTTAATATTCTTTTCAGATCCTTAGTTGAATTCCTATTTGGGATTTCTTTTTAATTTCTACTATCTCCCATCATTCTTGGATTATTTCCTAGGATTTCTATTTTTATTTAACCATGTTTTTTGAATTTGGACAGATCTCAATCATTTATCAATTTAATCTTTCATACTATATTTATTCATTTTGTATCATTTCTTACATTTCAATGTGAGACGGGTTAAGGTCAATCCTCATTTCACTTATCCAACTTATCATGGCATCCCACATGTATACTCTACCTATGATTCTATTTAATTCCATTATAATTTTTATCATTGAAATGTGACATTCTTATGATTCTTACCTACTCATTTATCATAACACACTAAAATCCTTATTTTATGTAAAGGCTGATTTAATTATATCACTTTGTATTGAGTGAGAGTTATCCCCCTTCTTTGATAAATTTTTTTATCCAAGAGACTTGTATAGATTCTTTTAGATTAATAATTGAATAATGATTAGTGTGGAATAATGTAATATCTTTTGTTTTGAACCATTTTGAAATTATGAAGGAATTTTAGTATTTCATTTGGTGGAAGGGGAAAATTTCGCACCTAAATTTGAAATATAATTATGATATTTGGGACACCTAAAATGTGTTTTTGGGTAAGATTTATGGCGCCATAGGATTTCAGGGTTCTAAAAAAATTTTGATCATCCGGATTAAAAATCCTATTTTTTGGAAAGAAAAAGGGATTAACCTAGTTAGTGCACGGTTAGTACTAACCATGAACCACAATCATGCATCTATGATGTGGTATCACATGGTTTCTAAGTTCATGATCCTAAGGTTGCATGACCCTGCAAATGATATTCAGTAAATTACATAGGTTAAATGTATGATTTTCTCATAGTTTGTATAACGGTGCACCTAGTCCATGAATAGTGTGGGGGAGAAGAAGTCTCAGAGGCATGGTTGGCACAAGGATTACCTAACCATTCACACAAACCATAGGAGGTGTGGATCTTAAATAGTGGGAGCCACACTGTTTTGAAAACATTATGGCCAAAGCATGAAATCCTTTAAAATGAGTGAATTTAAAATTTTTCCATTCCTTCCTTATATATAATTTTCTTCTGTTTTCCGCTCATTTATCATGCACATAAACACCTAAACCTAGAGATATCCTTCTTCCAAAAATCTTGGATTTAAAATATCTTCTTCATTTGAGCTTTGAATCCAAAATGATAAATCACATTCGATAACCCTAAGTTAGTCTCTCAACCCGCTTACTTATTTTTCCTATCTTATTTTCTATATCAGATACCATTTTGATGGGAGACTATATTCCCAATTTAGGGGTGCTTTTTATTTATTATATTTCTGTAATTCTAAGATGAATCAAATGTCAAAATGGGATGGGTAAATATTTATTGGTATATGGTACAAGGTCTATATCTTTTCCCTAAAGGTCAAAGTGTTCAGGATCTATCACTATTATATTGCATGCCAGAATTTTTTGATCATCTATTTAAAAGAGAAAGGAATTAAAGGAATTGTTAATACATTGAGTTAGTGTTCCTTGCAAATAAATTCCATCTTTGGAGGTTTTCAAACTCAACAGAAACCACCCCTTATGGTGTGTTGTTTTAAAATCTTATGGTTATACTACTCTTCTTATGGTTAAATCAGCTTTAGAGGTGTGTTGATTTATTTCTCACGAAAGATATGACTAATTTGAATTAAAATAAATGGTATGATAACCATTCCTCCATTTCATAATAAAACCAACATTATGTTAAACTGTATTATCTATTTAAAAAGGGATAATTAAATAAAGATGTTTCAAGTGTAATATGGATTGAATTCCTCATTTTATCATACCATTTTAACTATACCACCTTTTAAGGTGGTTTTGACTGGTTAATAATTATAGGATTGTTTAAATGAATTAAATGGAACATTAATTGAAATACCATGGATTTTACCTTATTATCCTGAATAACCTAAAGGCCTTCTTTTTATTCATTTTTTTATAATACTCCTTTTAAGGGTTGAAGGGGAACCCATACATGGCGTGAAGGCATTGTGACAATACATGACCCGAAGGTCATAGATATATTCATCGAGACTATAAATACTTGAAACTTCCCCACCCTAGAATCTATATCATGATGTCTGCTCTCCACATTCTCATAGTTGTTCATTTAGGCTTCACGTTCTTACACAGGCTGGTCCTCATGGCAATTCACATACCCTTTCATTCTTCCAAATCTGCTATATTTTCTCCCATTAATGTGCCTTTTCTGAATCCTCATCTAGTTCATGTTCCGTATAGATTCTTCTTAGTCCATTTAGGCACAATTTTCATTTGTATGAAATTCCTTGAGGTGGCCAAAAGGATTTGAGGTGGCCCTAATGCATTGAGGTGGCCCAAATGTGTTGATGTGGCATGTAAGCCATAATGGCCCAAAGGTCTTGGGTGGCCCGAAAGACTTGGACAAGCTCATAGGAAATATGGAATTGGATTATCTTAACCATGATCATTTATTATATTATGACATGGGTTATACATGTGATATAAATTATAATTCCTTGGATGGGTTCAAAACACATATGAAATTATCTAATGCATGACTTTGATCATGAACATGAAATACCTTTTTTTGTGTGACATTCCCTACATGATACTTGGACTCCCATTGTGGGTTTCCTTGGATGGGATCATGGGTTTCCATACAATTCATTGATTCGTCTAATAAGTGAAATAAGACACTTGGATTCTAGTATTTTATTATTACGTGAATGCCCCGATTTAGCCCTAATGGTTCACCTATATTTTCAAAAATTAAATTTAATGCCTTTGGTGATTTTCATTAGATTAACCCTGATATTATGGAAAACCATGGATTTATTCATTGGTATCCTTTCACCTCTTTCACTAAGTCATCCTAGGACATTTTTCTATATATTTGGTATATTTTCCACTTTTTTGTGAATTTATAAGGGTATGCCCTTTTCAATTTCACCCAGTTTGTAAAGGTTAAATGTCATAGTAATTATGTAACCTTATATGATTATCAGCATATATGGATTACTTGGTTATATGCCTTGGGACCCTCACTTATTACATAATAACATTAAAATCTAAAATTCTCAGAGATAATATAGCTTATGTTGATGCAGCTGGGGTTCACAAGGTGTCCCATGAGGAACCTGAGTAAATAGATTTATTATTTGTCTCACTTACTTATTTATTATGAGCTAGACACTGCACATTTTATATTTACAGTCTATATTTTCATTATACACAATTGGTGGTGGCCTAATGTGTTTTACTCACACCCTATTCAGTCCTCTATTCAGTACATAGAAAGATATCTTAACAAGAGGTTAGGACCCTGGATTGTACCTCTTTATTGTTCCTCTTAATGAACATGGACCTAACATGGAGCTTAGGGCCATGCATGTACTTGGGATTCCTATAAGATTTGGTAATTTTATTTATTTACTATTTATCAGTACAATCCTCATATGTGTATTAACTATTATTTGTCGACTACATTGTATATATGCCTTATAAATTTTATGCATTGATGTTTTATTACAACTCACCACATAGTCTATTTATTTGTACGATGTTAGAGATTTATAAATTTTCCAATATTTATATAATTTATTTATTTCCTTTATTTTATTTAGTATTTATCTATATGTTATAGTTTCCCCACTATAACACCTTTAGAACCAAACTGCTAGTCGGTAACCTCTGGTGTATGGGGAGGCAGGCTTGAGGCCTTGTTGTCAACAAGATTGGGGAACTATTTTAGTGGATCACGGCTAAGGACATGAAAAATTAGTATATGAGGTTTTTTCCTACCTCAAAATTTTGGTATGAAATATAGGTGACTAGAAATGTCACAACACATGGTAAATAGATTGTTTTTATGAATGGATTACCCATGTATGGGAGAAAGATCAAGGGGCTAGGGATGGAACTATTTGTAATGTCCAGGACCCACCTGGACCATTACTTTTCCGAAACACGGCTCCACTAAAAAGGTCACACCGGTCACGGGGGGCACCAGTGACGGTGTCACAGTGAGGGTGACACCGTGACGGTGGCATCGTGAGGGAGACACCATGAAAATGGCACCGTGAGGGTGGCACCGTGACAGTGCCACCGTGTCCTCACCGTGGCCTTCATCCCTTTATCCAGTTTCCGACTTTTTCCTCTCACACAACATATCATTTAACGTAAATATGATTTAATGTCCCTTTCAAAGCCATTTAAAGACCATAAATAATATCTAAAATCCTCAAGAGTCGGGAAAAATTTAAACTTACCAAAACGTGTGGTTTTCCTCAATGTCACACCATTTCCCAATACCTTCCAGTTCCGCTTCCTTTGTGCATTTTTCCTCCGTTTAAAAGAAATTTTTTAATGCATAACCATTATGAACACCCCTCCTATGGGAATAATTAAATAAAAATTAATCCCATTGTGTGTAACATCCCAACTGTAAAGGAAACCACGAACCGGCTTTAAAGCGGTTCCAAATTTCTTATCTCGTAATAATAGAATCTTGTCCTTATATCACACTAGAGTTTCTTCCTTCCCCTTCCTGGTTTGATTTATTTCTTCTCCCTGCTGTGCTTGAAGTCCCTCCTTCCCGAGGCTTGTGGTGCGCCTGTGCTGGAGTTTTTTTTTTCTGCTCATCCAGCAGTCCACAGAGTTCCTCCCCTGCAAGTTGTGCATCCCCAGTTCTTGGCGTGTGGAGAAGAACTTAGATTCTTGATCAACCAAGTAGGGCTATCCTTTGTCTCTCTTTACTATGTAACATGTGTGGTGGTTACACTGCTGTTTCTATGGGAATGGATGAAAAAAACCATACCAAAGATAATAAACATACCGTTAAAGAATGATGGGGTGCGTTTGAAAATTCTTTTGTACTCTTTTATAATTTCTATATGTTGTGTACTGTATGGGATATTCTCACTGAAAATCATGGCCGTTGGTGGTCATTCCTTGCATACTAATGAACCCTTGTCTTATGTGGTAAATTAATGGCTCCAACTTGGGAATTTGGTTAATTACGTAAACTCGGACGATTAAATGAATGTCCAGTGAACAACAATCCTTGTGTGATAACCCCGGTTAACCAAACAGAAAGAGGAAAACATAGTGAATGATGTAATTGAGTCTGGGAACATCCTTGTTCTGTCTTGGTGGAATGTTTTTTTGTTCTGCTCGATGATTATGGGGTGATGTGGGTGAGGATGGGTTCCTCTATTGTGGCATGGTTTTTGGTTGTGAATCTGAAGCTGTGTGGTGATGTATCTCGAGGCTTGGTTTGGTTACACTACTTTGAGGGATCTCACTGATCCCTTTGTTGTTGTGACATTACAAGAGAACCGGGTGTGAATGTTTAAATTTCTGTTTGGCTATTTATCTTTCTCTAGATTGTGGTTTTGCCTGTTAGTTTCCCAGTAGTGAAAAAGTTACTTAAATGGGATCACTTGAACATGAAACAAAGAATGGGTTAAATGGGGAATTGGTTTTTGGTACGAGTTGTGACTTGGTCGTGAGTGTTGTTCCTTTATTTTATGAATGAATAGTAATGAGGGTGTTTGTGATTAGGTTTTGGAACCCCTAGGTTGGAATGAGTTCTTGTTACTTATACATATGTATGTAGTTTTATGTTTTCTATTCACGCCCCAACCAAGTTGAGCACTTAGTGCCGAACACCCCCATTTAATGGGAGAGGGTGTTTTTTCCAACAATCTTATGAGTGGATGGTTATTAGATCCTTTTCTACTCCCTTTCCTGAATATCCCAAGACTCTTTGGGTAGGTTGTGATGGCCTAAGGTCCATTATAGCCCAAGATTCTTCGAGCTCTGTAGTTTTAGTGGTTGGACAAGGTGTGTGAAGGCAGGTTGTTTCCCAAAAGTCTTCGGGATGAGGCCCAGGTGTCTTCGGGCATTGCAGTAGTTATTCTGGCATAGGTGTTTGTAGTCATGGTAACATATAGTGGTCGGGACCCAGGTGTATGTGGGAGGGATGCGTGGTTGTGTCCCAGGTGTGTGTGGGTGGGGTGTGGTAGTGGGACTGCGGTGAGAATAGCAGGATTTGTTCGATTCATAGGATGTCTTCAATAACCAGTGGGAAAGTGGCGTGGGGTACCCAATTATTTATGTGCAATTATTATACATTACATGACTTGCGTTATTTGGGGAGTGTGCCTTGGCGAGGCTTGGGTGGATAGTTTTCCATGCTAGGTTCTTTGGTTATCTCTTTTTCCACGGGGCATTAGAATGCCTCCCCACTTGTGCACGAGAGTCTTTGGTTTTCCCCACTAAGTATACTTTTATACTCACCCTACGTATATACAACTGATTTCAGGTTTCCAGTAGGACTTCAAGGATCATGCGGGGCCATACTAGATCGGATGTTGGGACAGCTGTTGCTGTTGTTTTTCTTTTCATTAGTACTTTACCTTTGTAGTCTTCTTGTACTTTGTGGTATTTACTTTTGTAACATGCAAATGGGAATGGATTTCTTTGGATTTAATTTTACCCCCCAGTTTTGGTGTTTTTGGGATTTAATATCTTATCTCCCGATCCTAATAAAGAAAAAGGGTAATGCCTTCCATCTTGTGTGTCATTCTATACCCTTGGTGCTAGTCGCCACTCCGGGGCCTATTGAAGGTGGGTCTAGGGGGTCATTATCACTCCTTCAACTTGGAGAAAGAAGGGTCTAAAAATCTGTTGTCCCTTCCCTCATCGCGGTGAAGGCGGGTCGTGATAGAATGGTATCTGAGGAAATGGTTGAGAGATAAGATGGAGTCTGGAGTTAGGAACACTGAGAGATTACATGGGATGGTAGGGAAATGGTTTTGGGTGATCTTGGTGCGTGAAATAGGCCATGGAAGATTGTCTAGGACATGGTATTTTGGGGCCCCCATGATCCGATGCAAGGAATCTGGGTCTACCGAATGACGAAGTAAGGCTACATTGATTGCAGGGTAAAGACCCTAGGGAAGGTACATGCATCATAATGACATTTGTTATTATGTTTTATGGGTATTTTTGGGATTTAAAATCAATAATAAGTCTAAGGAAATCTAAGAACAAATATTCTACACTACTCAGGCTTAAGCATTCCATGTTTACCTTGAAGTTATGGCACCTGGGAGATGACCACGAGTAGTGCGGGGCGATCGAGGCCTAGGGGGTTGACATGGATGATCAGAAGAGGGCTTACCGAGAGGAGGAGGATGATCAGTGGAAGAGGATGCTTCATGAATTTCAGCGGTAGACCCCCGGGAAGTATGAGGGTAGCATCTCATACATGGAGATATGGAGATGGCTAGAGGAGCTCGTGATAGCTTTCAGCTTGATCTGGGCTCCAACGGAGTATTGGGTTCCTCTAGATATAAGCCAGATGTGTGGAGCATCGCGTCAGTGGTGGATGCTTTATCCTGGGGAGAAGAGGGAGGCTGAGGTTATGTGGGATGACTTCAAGAAGGAGTTCCAGGCGGAATTCCTCTCTTCCACGATGAAGGCTGAGAAGAGGCAGGAACTACTCTCCCTCTAGCAGCGGAGTATGTCAGTGAGAGAGTTGGGTATCAAGTTCAAGGATCTCCTTTTCTTTGCTCCTGGACTCTTTCCGGATGAGGAGTCTCAGGCGAGATGTTTGGAGGAGGCACTTAGACCTTTTCTCCAGTATGTTGTTACTCCCTTCAACCAACCGATGTACTTGGAGGTCCAGAAGAAGGCTGAAGTGGTGAAAAGGATGCACACACTGAGAGGTGTATTGCAAGATGAAATCCAGTTGGGTTTGTCAAAGGGAAAATCCGTCAGTAGTAGGCCTTCAGCATCAGGACCCTCTAGGTTTCGACCTGTAGGAGGTAGGCCTCTACAGTTCCAGTTCTGATCTACCGGACCTCGCCCCTTCATTTTAGGCCCAGGGCTGAGATGCTTTATCTGTGGAAACCATGGGCAACTTTAGAATCAGTTCCCGGACAGAGTACATTACAGAGAGGGTGGGCAGGTTCAGCGCCCACCTCAGCAGAAGAAGTTTCTATCTAGGCCCTTTCAGAAGCAGCAGCAGGGGCAGCAAGATCCTGCTCCTCCCAAGGCAGGATTTGTAGGAGGAGGCCGACCTCATGGTTCTCCTCAGGGACCTCGACCAGGGTACAGTCGGGGAGGCAGCCGACAGCTGAGGGGCAGGGGAGGTAGGCATCGACAGTTACATGCCGCAGAGGCCGCAGTTCCATCAGGGCCCGAAGTCTTGTGAGGTACTATCATCTTGTTTAGTACTCTTGCATTTTCCTTGTTCGATACAGGAGATTCACACTCCTTTGTTGTACCTAGTCTGGCCCGTTCTCTGGGTTTAGTCATTGAGAGACATTTAGTGCCCCTGGTGTTATGCTCACCAGTCAGAGGTCAGACCGACTTGTTTTATGTTTGATGAGTGTATAGACTGATGATAAGGCCACATCAGTCTATCAGAGATCTTCTAGTATTATAGATACATCCATACAATGTCATCCTAAGCATTGACTGGATGTTCTCCATATGTTCCTTCATTGGCCGCTTCTAAGTAAGGGTTGTGTTTTAAGATTTGGACGGCCGACGTGTAACTTTCATTGGTGAGCGGGGTTTCCATAAAAGAAGCAGGCCATAGGAGCCCCTCTTTTCCTTGTTAGCTAAACTATCAGTGGAGTCAGTGGATGCAGAGATGGTGGAAGTCCCAGGGATCGTCAGTGAGTTTATGGACGTCTTCCCGGAGGAGGTGTCAACTCTACCCCATCGACGTGATGTTGAGTTCAGGATAGACTTGCAACATGGTGATCGTCCAATTTCAATTGCTCCTGACCAGATGGAACCTTATGAGTTACGAGAGTTGCTGATTCAGATTGATGATATGAGGAAGAAGGGTTTTGTTCGACCAAGTGCGCCACCATGGGGTGATCTAGTATTATTCATAAAGAAGTCAGTTGATGGTCTCAGGCTGTGCATAGACTACCAGAGGCTTAATCAGGTAACGGTCAAGAACTGTTACCCTCTCCCGAGGATAGACGACCTTTTCCACCAGTTAAAAGGGGTGGGGTGGTTCTCCAAGATTGACCTGCGATCAGGATATCACCAGTTGAGGGTAAAGGTGGGAGACATCTCGAAGATTGTCTTCAGGTGCAGATAAGGGCACTTTGAGTTTGTGGTCATGCCTTTCGGCGTTACAAATGCTCCATCTGTGTTAATGGGGCTCATGAACTCCTTCTTCCAGAAACACCTGGATCGGTTCGTAGTCATGTTTATTGATGACATCCTGATCTACTCAAGATCATAGGAGGATCATGCTGAGAACCTAAGAATGGTTTTATAGGTCCTTCGCTAGCACCAACTCTCTGGGAAGTTGACCAAGTGCAAGTTCTGGATGCGAGAAGTGCACTTCCTTGGGTATGTGGTGTCCGATTAGTGAATAGTAGTGGACCCATCGAAGGTTGAGGTGGTTGTTTCTTGGGAAGCACCCAAGAATCTGGCAGAAGTTCGTAGTTTCCTTGGAATATAAGGATACCATGAGAGTTTTGTGCCCAAATTCTCTTGTGTTGCGGCACCTTTGATAGCTTTGACCAAGAAGGACCAGGATTTCGTGTGGAATGGGTAGTGTGAGGTAGACTTCAGCTATCTGAAAGAGAAGTTGGTAAGTGCCCTAGTGCTGAGATTTCCAGAAGAAGGGGCGGCGTATGAGGTGTTCTGTGATGCTTCTGCACAAGGCCTCAGGTGTGTTCTGATGCAACAATAAGGGGTGATCTCTTATGGGTCTAGAGAGTTATGCCCCCCCATAAGAGAAATTATGCCACCCATGATCTGGAGCTTGTGGCGGTCGTTTTCGCACTAATGTTGTGGCAGCAATACCTCATCGAGGAGCACTTCGTGGTCTTCGCAGATCACAAAATATTGAAGTATGTCTTCTCCCAGTGGGACCTAATCATACAGAAGCGAAGGCTGATGGAATTCCTTCAGGACTACGAATTTGATAATTCCTACACCTCATAAAAAGGGAATGTGGTTTCCGATGCCTTCAGCATGAAGTCATAGAAGGACGCGGTTCGAGAGTCGACAGATGCTTGGAAGATGATGGAGGAGTTGGCTACCCTGCACCTGGATGCAAGGATGGATGGTGGTAGAGGTTGCATGTATCATATGACAGTGCAATCTTCTCTACTACAATAGTTGGAGAAGTCTCAGTGGGGAGACATAGAGAGTGAAATGATGCATGACCGGGTTAACCAAGGCGATGATCCGGAAGGGTAGACAGAGGATGATTAGAATCAGATGCTTCTCTAAGGGAATTTGTTTTTTCCAGAGGTGATGTATGAGAGGGTTCTTGGTGAGTTCCAAAACTCACCCCTAGAAGTGCACCCAGAAGTTTAGAAGATGTACCGAGGTCTGAGGAGTCAGTTTTGGTGGCCCGGGGTAAAGCGGGCAGTGGCAGAGTTCGTGTCCAGGTGCCCTGTGTGTCAGTAGGTGAAGGATGAAAACCGTGTTCCAGGCGGTCTATTACAACCTTTAGATGTCCCCAAGTAGAAGTGGGACAACATCTCGATGGATTTCGTCCCAGGGCTACCCAAGGATCAGGGTAGCTACAACGATATCTGGGTAGTGGTGGACCGGTTGATGAAATCAGCTCACATTCTAGTGATCAAGGATTTGGGTGCGGTGGAAGCCTTAACACAAAGATATGTGGATGAGGTGGTGAGGTTGCATGGAGTTCCGAATTCAATAGGCTCGGATAGGGATTCTCGGTTTACCTCACGAGTCTAGAGGGGATTGCATCATACTTTTGGCACCCAGCTATGTCTTAGCACTCATTTCCATCCCCAGACAGATGGACAGATAGAGCACACTATCCAGATGTTCAAGGATATGCTACGAGCATGTATTCTGGATTTTGGGGGATCGTGGGTGCGACAATTGCCTCTAGTAGAGTTTTCCTACAACAATAGCTATCACTTTACCATTGGCATGGCTCCGTTCGAAGCCTTGTATAGAAGGCCATGTCACTCACCCGTGTGCTAGACTAAGGTTGGGGAAATATGTGTTCTTGGCCTAGAAGTGGTTCATAGAATGATGGAGAAGGTTCAGCTTATATGGGTGAGGATAAAGGTGGGTCAGGACTGGCAGAAGTTATATGCCGATAATAGGAGGAGACTCTTGGAGTTTGAGGTCGGGGATGATGTATTCTTGAAGGTCTCCCCTCAGCGTGGACAACAGAGGTTCAACAGGGGAGTAAGCTTTCTCCAAGGTCCATCAAACCCTTCAAAGAGTTGTGGCGGGTTAGAAAAGTGGCTTATCAGCTAGTGTTACCACTGCCGCTACTGAGAATACATGACGTCTTCCATGTTTCACGACACCGACGGTATCTACATAAGGTTTCACACATCCCTGACTGGGGAAATGTGGATATAGAGGATGACGTGACTTTTATGGAGATACCGGTGAGGATCGAGGATTGTGAGGAGAAGGTGCTCCATGGATGGACCATTCCTTTGGTTCATGTGTTGTAGAGGCATAGTAGGCTTGAGGAAAGTACTTGGGAATGAGAGACGTAGATGCGCACCTAGTACCTAGAGCTGTTTTGAGTTTTTTCTGTTTTGTTTGTACTTGTTGTGATGGAATGATTTACTTTGTAAAATATGGAATCTGCATTTTTCCATATTCTATGGATGTGTGTGAAGAGTCCTAACTATGGGCTGGGGAGGACCTAAACCCTAATCAAGACGCATTATGTTGGATGTGATAAAACCCATGTGGGCGAGTCAGTGCCACCCAAATCGGATTGTTTTTTAACATGAAGGAAGAAACTCCCTAACCCATATGACTGGATAGTTTGACCTTCGAATATTTCCTGGTTACTTGAGGGGGAGGTGTTCCTAAATGTCATTGAGGTTCACTCTTGAGAGGTATCTTTTGAGGTGGTTGTTCGGAAACCCTCTTTTCTTTGAGTCTAGTTTTGATTCTCGAGGGTGAGAATACTTTGAGAGGTATCTAATGTAATGGCCCGGACCCACCTGTCCCATTACTTTGCCAAAACACGGCTCCACCGAAATGGTGGCACCAGTTATGATGGAACCTTCATGAACGCACACCAGTCACGGTGGCACCATCCACAGTGGAACCGTGAAGGTGACACCGTGATGGTCGCACTCTAGTCACGGTGGCACCGTGATTGTGGCACGGTGAGGGTGACACTGTGATAGTGGCACTATGAGGGTGACAGCTTGATGGTGGAACCGTGATGGTGTCAACATGACGGTTCCACCGTGTCCTCACCGCGGTCCTCATCCCTTTTTCCAGTTTCCTTCTTTTTCCGCTCTCACAACGTATGTTTTAACGTACAGATGATTTAATGCCCCTTTCAAAGCCATTTAAAGCCCATAAATAATATCTAAAATCCCCAAGAGTCGGGCGAACCTTAAACTTACCAAAACGTGTGGTTTTCCTCAGTGTCACACCCTTTCCCCGTACCTTCTAGTTCCATTTCCGTTTTGTGTTTTTCCTCCGTTTAAAATAAATTGTTTAACACATAGCCGTTATGACCACCCCTCCAATGGGAATAATTATATAAGAATTAATCCCATCCTGTGAAACCTCCCAACCGTAAAGGAAACCATGATCCGAATTTAAAGTGGTTCAAAATTCCTTATCCCTTAACAATAGAATCTAGTATTTATATCACGCTAGAGTTTTTTCCTTCCCCTTATTGGATGGATTTTTTTATTCTCCCTGGTGTGCTTGGAGTACCTCCTTCCTGAGGCTTGTGGTGCGCCTGTGCTGGAGTTTTTTATGCTCGTCTAATGAGTCCCCGGAGTTCCTCCACTACAGGTCATGCATCCCCAGTTCTTGGCGCGTGGAGAAGAACTTCGATCCTTGATCAACCAAGTAGGGTTTTCCTTCATCTCTTTTTACTATGTAACATGCTGCGTGGGTACGCTATTGTTTCTGTGGGAATGGACGAAACCAAAATATAACAAAGATAATAAAAATATTATTATGGTATGACAGGGTGTGTTTGACAATTCTGCTATACTCTTTTATAATTTCTATATGTTGTGAACTGTATGGGCTATGATCACTAAAAATCATGGATGTTGGTGGTATTTTCTTGTGCACTAATAAACCCTTATCTTTTGTGGTAATTGAATGGATCCAACATGATAATTTGGTTAATTATGTAAACTTAGCCGATTAGATTAATGTATGGTGTACAAAAATCCTTGTGTGATCACCCTGGTTAACCAAACAAAAGGTAGAAAACTTAGTGAATGATGTATTTTAGTCTGGGAACTTCCTTGTTCTGTCTTGGTGGAAAGTCTGTTCAATCTGTTCGATGCTTATGGGGTGACGTGGGTGAGGATGAGATCCTCTGTTGTGGCACGGTTTTTGGTTGTAAATATGAAGCTATGTGGGGCTATATCTCAAGGCTTGGTTTGGTTCCAGTACTTTGAGGGATCTCACTGATCCCTTTGTTGTAGTGACTTTACAAGAGAACCAGGTGTGAATGTTTAAATTTTTGTCTGGTTGTTTCTCTTTCTCTAGATTGTGGTTATGCATGTTAGTTCCCCATTAGTGTAGAATTTACATAAATGGGATCACTTGAACATGAAAACAAGAATGGGTTAAATGGGGAATTGGTTTTGGGAATGAGTTGTGACTTGGTCGTGAGTGTTGTGCCTTTATTTTATGAATGAATAGTAATGAGGGTGTTTGTGCTTAGGATGTGTAACCCCTAGGTTGGGATGAGTTCTTGTTACCTATACATATATCTATTATTTTATGTTTCTTATTCACGCCCACCCAAGTTGAGCACATAGTATCGAACACCCCCATTTCATTGGGGTGGGTGTTTTTCCCAACACTCTTTTGAGTGGCTGGTTATTAGCTTCTTTTCCGTTATCTTTCTCGAAAAGCCCAAGACTCTTCAGGCAGGCTGTGATGGCCTGAGTTCCATTATAGCCCAAGATTCTTCAGACATGGTAGTTTTAGTGGTTGGCCTAGGTGTGTGCAGGCATGTTTTTTCCCAAGAATCTTCAGGATGAGGCACAGGAGTCTTCAGGTGTGGCAGTAGTTGTTCTGGCCAATGTGTTTCCGGGAATGGTTACATATAGTGGTTGTGGCCCAGATGTTTGTGAGCGGGATGCATGGTTGTGGATCAGGTGTGTGCGGGTGGGGTGTGGCATTGGGACTGTGGTGAGAATGGAAAGATTGGTTCGATGTGTAGGATGTCTTCAATAACTAGTTGAAAAGTGGCACAGGGTACCTAATTATCGATGTGATATTATTATATATTACATAACTTGCATTATTTGGGGAGTGTGCCTTAGTGAGGCTTGGGTGGATAGTTTTCCTTGCTAGGTTCTTTGGTTATCTCTTTTTTCCATGGGGCATTAGAATGTCTCCCCACTTGTGCATTAGAGTCTTTGGGTTTCCCTAATGAGTAAACTTGTATGCTCACCCTACGTATATAAAACTACTTTCAGTTTTCCAGGAGAACTTCGGGGATCATTCGGGGCCATACTAGCTCAGACATTGGGAAAGTTGCAGTTACTGTTTTTCTTTTCTTTGGTACTTTACCATTGTATTCTTCTTGTACTTTGTAGTATTTACTTTTGTAACATGCATATGGGAATGGTTTTCTTTGGCTTTACTTTACCCCCTCCCCCAGTTTTGGTGTTGTTGGAATTTAATATCTTATCTCCCAATCCTAATAAAGAAAAAGGTTAATACCTTCCATCTTGTCTGTGATTTGATACCCTTGGTGCTAGTCGCCACTCCGGGGCCTATTGAAGGAGGGTCTCGGGGGTCATTATCTCTCCTTCAACTTGGAGAAGGAAGGGTCTGGCAATCTGTTGTCCCTTCCCTCATCTCGGTGAAGGCGGGTCATGACACTATTGTTCATGATGATTCATACTAAAATTAGTTATTATTTCTCATTGAGTGACTATAGTATTTTCACTAGTTATTGATTTTTAGATTTATGAGATTTACCTATTTTCTAGTTATGTTAGGATACATGGTGTGTTCATGAATAGTTTTAGGAATATATTATTCAAATTTCACTAGTATCATTATTTGTATTCCATTGGTTTGTGATTATTTAGCATGATTTTCTATATACCGTGCATCTGTGTTTTCCTACCTTGGAAAACTATATCCTCTTCTAATGTGATATCCTTCTACGTTATTTAATTTTATGGGGATAGTTAAATAAAGTGTCTACATGAACCTAAATAGTTCTTTCCTGTATATCATGATGGGGGAATTTTATATATTCATCCTGGAATTATTTAAATTAATGAAGTGGTTATTGAATTAACATGGAGAGAAACATTAAATTTGTAGGAAATTTTTTTAAATTAATAAATTCATGTTATTCTGTATGGATTTTAGTTAAATTATGTTTTCATTGGATCTTATAAAGGCTAGTACCCTTATACATTCAAATAATGACCCAAATAACCGAATCCTCTTATGCTCGATTAGACCCTTGTAGGCCAGTATTAGCATTATGTGTCTATGAGATAACCTTTCTAATATTCTGTTAAAAATTATGATAAATTCATAACATATGGGTTTTACCTAAATGAGATTCAAATTGTAATATATAGAGCATTGACTCCCTAAATAAGGAATGGGTTCCCATATCATTGAACCCAATATGGATTTATGGGACCCATATAGGTCTTCTCTATCTTTATATTCGTTGATATTTTACCCCATGGGGTTATATTTATGCTAATAGGGAGGGTTATTTATAGTTTTACCAACCACTCATCTGGTTTTTGTATAAATTTATGGTGGCATCAAACTTAACTGATACCCCATATAATAAATTAATGACATGTTGTTGGCATATGTGATTTATTAGTATGAGGTGTTAGATAATTAAAATTCCAATTGTAAACAAAAGAGTGTTTTCCTATATATCATGGAATTTAAAATTTCATTAACATATCCCAATTGTGAGAACTTATCCATAAATAATGTTTTAAATATAAATTATGAGATTTTTTTCTATAATTTTTCTTGGTTTCAGCTAAATAAAGTGATAAATAATGTTTGTAAGATGGTTCCTTTATAGCTATTACTATAAATTCCCTATATATGGTCCCATTTAATGTTAATAATAAATGTAAATAAAATAAAAATAATGGATTGGAACTTTTTTGTTATGTTTCTAATAAAGAGCCCTCATATAAGAGGTAGTTTTAGAACTTCCCTGAGAAATGCTTTGCAAGGGAACATGAAAATTACTCATAGGTCTCTGTTAGATTATTTCCTTCTATTTATTTGAACCTTAAGATTAGGTAGTAGAACCCAGTGACCTCTTAGGCATGGGAAACTTTTAGAGTTGAATCCTTATGAAAAAAATGATGTGTTAGGCTATTAATGTATCACCCTTAGTGATAGGAATCAGGTATACTTTTGAGATGAGTTTATAGGAATGGTGAGTGTTTCATGTTTAACCATTTTAATTATTTTGGAATCTTAGTTGATGAGAAGATACTCATGGTTAGTTGGGTTTTAATTGTGTAATTTGGCATAAGGGGGTATTCCCATATACAGATACCTGGTGGGTGTCAACTATGAATCCTTCTATATTGACATTGTGACCCATTAGGGAGAACATCCCAATGAGGATTCTTAGAGATTAATAGGGCCCAGAAGACTGATGCTTTGAAGTTCATGGTTTTACACCTATGTTGATAGGTTTTGACCCTTTTGATTTGATAATTTCTTCATGTGATTCAGTTTTACCTCTTTTGGATATAGTTTTCAGTATTGTTAGATGCCTTCAAATAGAGTACTATATGTGGGATGTTTTTCCTATGTGAGATACCTTAGGTATAAATTGATGTACCATGTGGACCTATATTGAAACATTATAAATATAGATAGGTGGGAGACCTAAAGGCCCTTATCATTCACTCAGAACTTAGTGATTCATTTTCATTTGGTTTGATCTACGGTATCCTAAGAAAGAGTCTATATGAGGGTTTAAATTTTCTTTAAATGATGTAATATTGGTTTTATGCTCGTTTTGGGAACAATGCAGGGATGGTGATTAATTTTTTAAATTTAATATTGATGATGACTATATTTTTTTTGATAAAGTGCATATAGTGATTTTGTTTCCTGATTTTATTAAATTGGAAGGACTAGTCAGGTCATTTTCCCTGTTGGATAGGGATTCTGCGATTAATGCTTTAATTTTTGATGTTACGCCATGAGGAGGGTAGTAATTTAATAAATCATGGAACTGAAAGGTTAATGATTTTGAGGAGTATTTAAAAGAGAGATCCTGAAATTCCATTAATGATTTTCCATAAATCATAGTCAATGAAGAATTAATGATGAATGAAAATTCGAATCATGATTTTGGTTTATAATTATGTGGATTGGGATGTACACCCATTGTGTATGAAAAATTTAGTTCATGTTGGTTGTGCATTGTAACTGGTTAATGTGGAATGTCGATGAGAAACTAGATATAGAATAAGGATTTATGGTTTTCAATAGTGAATATTATAGGAATATTGACCTAGATATTTGGATTAAAATTAATTAAAGTGCCCATTATTGGAGCTAATATGGAAGTAGATTGGGTTCCATGAAATTTTTGACCCACGGGTAGACCATGAAACTCATTTTTGTGAGATGTGGTGTTAGGGTTTGGATACATAATTTATATCCTGGTTAGAAGTGAGTATGGCATGGGGAGAGTGATAAAATCCAATTAATGGAATCGTAGTGTACACCTAGATAGAGGTTATCATTCCCAATATCATTACGTTTTCTTAAGTACACTAAGAGAGTGTAAAATATATGTCGTGCTAACATAAATTTATTTTATTTTGATGAAAGGGATCATTGGGAGTTTCAATCAAAGAATGTTTTAACATAATTTTGGTGGTGTGGGGTACACCATTGGTTGTTTGAGGGTTGTTAACCTCATTATGTTATGGATTTTGAGGATTTCTATGGAAACATTCTCAGAAGTGGGACCATTTGATGCGTGACGTTTACATTAGCACATAGGAAATAGAGGGTTTTTATCAATGCTAGTTATTATTCGTAGGGATTGATAGGGAATTAGATGTGGTGATTAGAAAATCCTTTCATTGGTATGATGACATGGATTTTCTTAAGTTGGGGAGAGGGATATCAATCACTAATGGTTAACCATCATGTGAGATGGGTCGTGGGAACTTGAGAATGGTCATAGGATGGTCTTTTGGATTTTGTATACCACAAAATAAATGTATCAATGTACACATGTATTTCTTAGTAAATGATAGATATAGTTTTGATTAAAAACATGTTGGACTCCAAGTGTGGGTATTAGGCTCAGGATGACTTGTAATGATCCAAGGGGTTTGGATTAAGAATGCGTCAGTGCCTATATTATAGTATGAATATGGTTTTTAATTGGGAATTGTTCTATTACGATACGTCATTAGATGTCAAGTACATTATTTTGTGAGCATGATCAGAATTTTCCCAGTATGCCTTGGGTCAAAGGCTCAGAATCTAGGTTTGGGGATGCATCAGTTGATGATGTTGGGCATTTCTTAAATCAATTTTCAAGAGGGATTTTGTATTGAAATTTCTAATTAGTAGGATGTGGTCAGTGAGGAACCTCATTAATCATGTGGTTGAGATGATATGATTGTAGTCTAAGGGATGACATAGTCATATTAAGGAAAATCCATTGTGACCAGGCTAATTCGGGTC
Source organism: Viscum album (assembly GCA_963277665.1). Taxonomy (NCBI): domain Eukaryota; kingdom Viridiplantae; phylum Streptophyta; class Magnoliopsida; order Santalales; family Viscaceae; genus Viscum; species Viscum album. Next base: position 1,776,687,253 of record OY728131.1, on the reverse strand, counting down.
AATTAAAATTCTACCATTCAATTAAATTAATAATCATGACGACATAATATTTAAGATTTATAAGGAATGGTTTAATTTAAAATTATGATGATAGTATTTCAATCAAAAAAATTGAATTTAGTTAAAATATAACCTTTAAAGGTGAGAACCATAGATCAGTTTATGAAAGTGATGAAAAAAGATCATGTCACAGGTTAGAAATGACTCAATAAGCACCATATAAATTTTTCATCTTGGGATATTATTATTGGATTGATAATTAATATATTATGAACCATTTGAGAAATTGATTCATTGAGGAGTGTTTGGAATTGGAAACACAACGTGGCTATTTAAGTGAGAACTTACAACCCATGTATGTTTGGTGATATTTTCAATGTACACCAGAGATTATTAAGGATGAGAATTTATAGGGTGGGTTGGTTGTAAGTTCCTATGTCTTGAACCATTTGTAAATTCTAATGGAATTTTTGTTTTTTGTTTTGTGGATGAAAAAAAAATTAAACCAAAATTCAGAATGTAATTTCATGATTTGAAATACTTAAAATCTGTTGTTTTGGATAAGGTTTAAGGAAAAGTATGTGTCCTAGGTGCTCAGACAATTTTTAAGACCATTAGTCTTCAAAATCATAGTTGATGGAATTGAAAAGGTTGGAACATGGTTTTTTTGAACCTTTAATATCAATCATACAGCCCTTTATAGGAATCACATGGTTTAAACACCCATGCACCTATGGTTGAACGGTCATTAGTAGGGTCCTTTGTAAATTATAGAGTTGACCTACATGGCTTGCGTTTGGTTTTTCTAACCATTCACCTAGTCTGTGTAGTTTGTGGGTGTGTGGCAGTGCCGAAGGCATGGTTATCACATAGTTTAATTAACCTTGTTAAAAAACCATGTTGGGTGTAGCTCTAAGATAGTGGAAGACACACATTTTTTGAAAATCTCGGAAAATCGTTTATCAAAACCATGAACCCATTTAAAATAAATGAATTTACAATTTTACCATTCCTTATTTAAATATAATCTTCTATACTTATCCCATTATTTCCCACAGGAAACATAACCTAATTCTTGAGAGCACCTACTTTCCCCAAGATAGGCTTTAAGATAGGTTCTTTGATCATTATCCAAATCAAATTCCATCGGTCTTATTGGATCTCCCTCAATTAGTCTCTCAATCCACTTGCTTCCATTTTCTATTTTACTTGTAACATCATATGTTATTTATGTGCAATATTATATGCCCTATTTTATATCATTATTTTATTTATTTTATTTATGTCCTTCTAGCCTAAATCAAAAGTCTATATCATATAATTTAATCTTCCTTGTTATAAGGTAAATGTTTTATAAATTTTCATGAAAGATCTCAGTGTTTATGATTTATCACCGATGTGTCATGTTTCTAACTTTCCATATACTTTTAAATGATATTGTAATTATGTGATTTGTTAATACCGTGATTTATCGATCCTTATGACTGGATTATTTTTTTAGAGGTTATCTACCACAATGAAAACTACCCCTTATGGTGTGTTTCCTTAAAATATTGCAATTAAAATGCACCTTTTAGGAATTAAATAACTTTTTGACATGTCTTGAAATATCCCTCATAAAACATGACTGATTTTAATGAAATGAAATGCTATAACAACCATGGATCCATTTTATAATAAAATAACCATTGAGGTTCTAAAATTTATCTATTAAAAATAGGATAATTAAATAGATATATTTGAAATGTAATATGGATTGAATTATTCATTTTTATCGTACCCTTTTTAACAAAGCACCATCTGTGGTGGGTTTGATAGGTTAATGGTTGTTGGCTTATTTAACATGATTAAATATATATTTATTCATAAGATCGTGTCTTTTGGCACTTTTTAAATCATGAATTATTCCCAATTCTAAATAGGATTAAATGAATTTTGAATGGTATGACCATTAACATTCCCCTTGAATTCTTATTAAAATTATGTAGGGTTAAACTTTTATAATTAAATTATTAAATTAATTTAAATTAAGTATAACTTGTGTGTTTTACTCACATAGGATTGTTTGATTATTATAAAATCCTTTGAGAGATCTCTATATTCCGTCTAGAGTTCCTTGGATGGGCTTATTGAATATATAGAATTGAATTCATATAAACATGAATATTTATTTTTTATTCATTGGGAAATACTTTTCTTCTGAATTTTAATTACTTTTATGGGATCAAAGGACATATGAAATTATATTATGCTTCACTATGGTCATGGAATAGAATTGCCATTACCAATGTGCTTTCCTAGAGTGATACTTAGACTCCCATTACAGTTTTCCTTCGATGGCCTCATGGGATTCCAACTAATTCATGGATACATCTGCCAATTGAAAGATCATAATCCAATTCGGTATTTGTCTTATGATGTGAATGCCTCGGCATGGCACAAAGGGTTTAACTATATTTCAAAAACCTAAATTGAATGCCTTAGATTATTATACTTGGATTAGGATTAATATTATGAATTGCCTTGGATTTATTCCTTAATCTCATTTCATGTTTCACAATATTGCTATGTAGATAATGTTACTAGTTATTAGGTCTATTTTTACCCATTAAGATGAATTACCAAGGGTACACCCCTGTGGATTTTACCCATCTTATAAAACTTAAATATCATGGAAATTATGGAACATTATATGATTATCACTATATATGGATGCCTTGGACATATGAATTGTGTCCCACACTAATGGTAAAATAAGATGAAAATGATAAATTCTTAGAGACATTATAAATTAGGTCCAAGAAGGTAGAGTTTATTTGGTGTCCCATGATGAACCCGAGCTGGCATGTTTATTATTTTTCTCACAATAATATTTATTATCACTGGCACACTACATAATTTATATTAATAGGTTTTACATTCATTAGTCATCATTAGTGGTGACCTATTTAATTTTAATCACACCATATTTGGGTCAATATTTTGTACTCAAATAGATATTTTGGTTCTATGTTCAGACCATTAATTGTGCATCTTTGTTATAGATCTTTATGAACTAGGACTTGACATGGACCCTTGGTCCAATAATTTTCTCAGGGTACCTACAAGAGTTGGGAATTTTATTTATTTATTATTTTTTTTTTATTACAAAAGAATATATATTGGATATTTTATGTTTTATACTTTGTATATATGTATCATTATATTCTTTCATGTATGTTAATTGGCACTATCTACTTGGTCTATTTATTTATATGTTGTCAGAAATTTATATATCTTCTTATATTTGTCTCATTTATCTATTTACTTAAATATATATTTCACTAATCCATATGGTATAGTCTCTCCACTGTACCACCATTAGACCTTCACTACTATTCGAAGGCCTCTCATTCATAGGGAGGCATGCTTGAGGACTTTCCACCAACTAGTCTGAGGAAAAAAGTTAGTGTCTCATGAGTCAAGAAGTGAAAAATAAATGTAGATTTGAATCTAGAGGGATATAAATCTAAAATAATAGAATTATTCTTGAACATGTACAGTGGTGGTAAACCTGTTTGAAAATGATTGTTTCAATACATAAAATTGACGATATTTTTAAGGTGACATTGTTCCAATATAAAGAGGGTCCAGGAATAGTTTTTAAGATCATTTATCGACTATTTTTTATTATTGTACATGTTTATTGTTTTTCATTATATGAATTATATTTCTGTTTGGTATTATATTGCTCATTTAATTCAAGTTTATTGTACCTTTTATTTTTAATAGTGTAACCCTTGATTATCATTCCCTATATACGTATTATAATTAGCCAAATCATGTTAAATTATCTTTTCATTTACTATTTTATATTTTTCATTTTACGAATATCTCGTATTTCATTTATTTGTAACTCATGATTATTTTGTTTTGAATTTTTCTATTAATACGAAAAAATAATCAGTTTAGTATAGAGAGTGTTATGTCATGATAATTTTTTATGGATGTTTCTATCATCCATATTTATTACTATATTATATTTAATTTATAAAATACCTTATTTATTGGTTCTATATATAAATTTGTTGAATTTGAATTTGAATTATCATGTTTTGATAATGTAATATTAGAATTATTTCACTCAGTCCTTCTATTATGTGTTTTGAGAATTAAATTGTAAAATGAAATTGATGTCATAGCCACTATCCATTATAATATGTTCATTGAGGTAATAATTTTTTAATTACTATAATTGGAATATAATATTTTTTATTAAAACTAGGTAAATGTATTACCCGATATTTTGAATAATTTTTAATTCATTGAAATTTTGTATCTATTTTAGAATTATTTCTATGCTTATTGGTTTATATTTTCAAAATTTTTATAATAAAAATCATCTCATGATTACATATTTTGAGTTTTAAGGAACTGAAATTAAGAAAAATAGCTTCATTTGACCAAAAAAAGTGGACTACCCCACAATATAACACAATATAGTATGTGACACCATTGACATCAACTAGTCCATTATTGTTAAATATAAAAATACATCAATCATACCCTTTATTTGTTTTCAATATATTATTATTTCTAGTCATATGTGATGAAAAAACACTATTGAGAATCATATGATTCTCTTTTTTTAGCTTTTTAAGAATCCTGAACCATAACTCATACTCTTCCTTGTTCATACTTTTACTATATTTGAAATTTTTCCTTTTTTTCTTTAGTTTCACTGGTAGTATTGTGAGACTCTTATTAATAATATGCATGAGTTGATCATACCTACCCAAAGATTCCTGGAGAGAGTTAAAAGAATTTATCAATTTCTGATTATATTTTTTATATCTTCTCATTCGTCCTCTAATAATTTTAGATTAATTCTTTATCAATTCATAACCTTTCTTTGATTAAGGGAGTAAATTATTTTACTATCATATATATGAATTGTTTCCAAAAACTAAAATACACCAAAATATTCCTTCAAATAAAAATATACATAGATAGAAAATAGATTCTCTAAAATATTCTTATTGAGTATCACTATAATTTTATACCCATTTGTTATTTTCAAAATTCTCATGTTTATGGTATTTCTCTATTTATTTGACCTTTCCCTTCATCTTAGCCTCAGTATTATTCTTCTCCCGAAAATCATTACTTTTTGAATTTTCAGAATCACTAATTGATATAGAAATGGGTTCCTTCTCTTTATTGGGTAATGTAAAATACATATTTTTTTCATTTATCACTAATAAAAATATTTAAGTTCCAACAATACATGTCCAAGATAATGGTTTTTGGTATTGTGGGTTAATCACCAATTTTATTATTATTTTTAACAACTTCTTCCATTTTCTTAAACATTTCGACAGGATATTTTTCCATAATTAATAAACATTGGGATAATTTTTTCATAGTTAATTTTTAGTATCTATACATTTTTGTAACATAATTTTCTTCTTCATTCCTAGAAATGAGATTAATTTTGGTAATCTCAAGTATCTTATCCCTAGATGAAAGGATTTCATTGAGATCTCCTAGATTTCTTGTGAACTCCACCTGAATAATGGTAATATATTTTCTTTTGATTTATTAAGATATTTTATAAATGAATTATTATCAGTTTTTTATTATGTTTTCTCTCTAAAGCATTATGTTTTTCTTCAATCACACTAAATTTTCCATTTTTAATTGCTACCCCTTTGGTGTTTCCACATCACTACTTTATTCTATTTCACCACTATCTTCTTTTTTTTCTTCTTATTCGTCTTTAATCAAGGGATCTATGGGATAAAATATATTTTTCCATTATCCTTTGATTACTCTTTCTCTCTTTTAATTTCCTCATTAAAATTCATGGAATCATTCTTTGATAGAAAGTTCATCTTCTTTTTTGTACTATATTTTTATTTTACCTTAAAATAATTTACTCTAATGTAACCAATTTACCACAAGATTATTATTCTTGATATTTCATGATAGTGAGCATCCTCATCACCTGATTATTCTTTCATAGGGAAATTAGCCAAAATATGGCCAATATTTCCACAATTGAAACACATGAATATAATTTCACCCTTATATTTACCATTTCCTCACTAAATTCCATATGATTATAATTATGGGAATTCATAAAATTCTAGGTTCTTATTATTTACATTTGTATCTTCCTCCTGATATTTCCTCTTGTCTTGGTATTTCAATCCTTTTATATCTTTAAAATCCATCTTATTCTTTCCTTTTTATATTCTATTTTAAAAATACCCTATAGTTATCTCATAATAAATCAAAATATTTTGGATCTTATCAAAGGTACACTCATCTATGTCTTTATTATAATGATAAAAATTATTTATGTTTGGAATATTTGAAATAATTTTCATTAGTTTATTCACTAATGGATAATATTTAATAATTTATCTTTAGTGTTAAATCAAGCTCAAATTTTTGTTCATATAAATAAATAACTCATCCCCCATTTCATCTCCTATGAACTATATATCCAAAAATTAACCCTAATATGTTTGTAACTATAGATCCTTTAATTTTTTAACTCTCGTATGGGTAACATGGAGATTCTTCTATATTATATTCCCTTTTTTATTCCTATAACCCATGTCAAATTCTTCTCTAAGAGGGACGAAAGTAATGGTTTTTAATAACTATAAACATCTTTTATATTATTCTAATCAAGTATTGTATAGGATATACCATATTTGAGAATTTATAAACCATTATCTTTGATGAAAAAAATTTACAATCCTAGTGTAACACCCTAAAATTCTATACTAAGAACCTTTTAAGAAAGAATTTCTATAACACATAACACCAAACATATAATGGAATAAAATATAACAATACATTACAATATATTTATTATTTTAAATAAATTTAATATATTTTATATTTTATATTAATTATATATTGAGTTAGATTGTGTCTCATGTAACAATGACTTTCTTCAAAAAATTACATTACACATAAGACCAAGTTTTACAAAACAATCATATATTGTTAAAATATTATAATTTTATATAATAAGACATAACATAGCCATTAAATTATTAGTTATATATAGTATTAACTAAATTATGAAAATATATAGTTTGGAAGATATAAAATTAATTCAATGATTACAAATTAATTTGAAATAAATATAATTACCAATTGAATATAATGGGAATGTTTTTATAAATGAATATTATGAACACAAAGGTGTTTTATCATAATAAATTAAATTAATTTTAATTATTTAATGATATTAATTATATATATAAGTTATCTATTGAATAAAATATTATTTAAATTAATCCAATTTATTTTATAGACATAAGATAACAAATAAATCTCCTTTCATGTATAAAAATGGCATTTTTCTAAATAGAAAATTTTACCGCCTTTTAAAAGAGACAATATCTTAAATATAAATTATAGAATTTCTATAAATATTGTATATAAAAATAAAATTCATTTTTAATGTAAAATATATAAAATTGGTTAGGTATAATTATTTTTATTTTTCTTTCAAGATTCATTTTTAAATACATATTTAAATATATTAAATTTTATTTCAAACCTGCTTTTTCATCTAATTTATTTATAAGGTTAAATTAAAATTTTAATTTCTTTTAAAGATTAATTAAATTATTTTTTTATAAATTAATCCAATTGAGATCATTTTAATCAATTTCTCGTTGAAATTTAATATACAAACTTTACAAACATTTGAATGTTTTTACTTTAAAAACATACATTTTAGTCTCGTCTATGGGATTGAATTTAATTTTATTTCAGAAAATTATGTGATTAGAATTTAGAATCAGAATAATTTATAATTGGTGATAAATTCAACTTAGTTTTTTCCTAAAAATATTATTTAAAGTAATTAAAATTATGTACATCGATTTAGGTAAAATTAAGCTTAACAAATGACTAAAACATCATTTTAAGGAGAATAATGGCCTATATACTTGTCCAAAACCAATTTTATGGACACATTTCAGACCCTAAACCTATATGGTTACATAATTAACCATTTAGACACTTTTGGAACATGTAATATTTAAGGAACACAAAATTATTTTAAAAAATACCAAGTGTTCCCTTTCCCTCCAGAATAAAATGGAACTTGGCCCCCCATTTCATCAAACCTCTCAATCCAATTTGGATCGACTGTGATATACCCAAATAGATGCTGAAAATACCTCACCTAATCCAATAATCATCACCTCAATAAGAGAGCTATCCATGGAATCCCATTGGTGAAAACCAAAAGGAGTTACCTAGATAATAGGTGACATCCTTCCTCAAGATCTATAGTTTTATTTCATTCTCCACTCTTACAATTATACTTATTAAACTATTAAATAATAAAATAATTATCCTAAATATACTAATTTTTTTATTTTAATTTTTAAACCTGAACTTACACAAACTTCCATCTAATGGGTAATGATTTCACCGTTCAAGAAAGACAACTACCTCCTCGCACCACGATGATTGTTTGTTTGTCCTTTACAACCTTTCGTGGTTGGGATTTATGATGGAAACGATGTTAATATATGATATATATTTTATTTATTATGTATTTTTTCTTTTGTTATTATTTTATAACACATAAATTTATACCTTACATTTTGTGGAAATATGATGGCATTGTTTGGGAAGTGTGGCATGTCTCCTCCTCAAAGCGATGTGATATGTTCTCTCTATACACGGAACGTGTAAAGGATGGTTTTTATAAAAAAATGTGACATATGTTAAATAGATAGTATACTATAATTATAATATAAATTTTCATATATATAAATTACTTTTTATTCTTTTAATAAGACAATGAAATGGCATTAGCGTTCATGAGTACATACGAGCTATCGTCAACATTAACTGTGCCTTTCATTTCTTATATAAAAAACATATAGATTATTTAAAATACAGATATATTGAATATATTTGATATTAAAATCTTGTTTTAAATTATGGAGATGATGAAATAATTATCTATGTAATTGTAACAAATATAACAATTTAAAACATACTCGAAAAACTACTCAAATAACTCTTGAAATTGTTAAAATAATTAAATATTATTAAGAATTTAGTATTAATATATTACAATAATTTAATATATAATTTTTTAAATATTATAATAATTAATTTATAAGTTAGTAACATGTTTAATCATTTTATACATAGGTTAATTAATGTTCACGAGAAAGAAAACACAATATAAGGGATTTTCATCTAACATTTTTCATTCATGAGATAATATCATGTTTACAACATAATTATCTTGTGTGGTGTATATACTGACCATTTTGATATATTATATCCAGAATTAATTTATCATCCTGGTATTTTAAATTTCAATTTTAATTATTTCTCATATGCGGATTTTAAATAAAAGCTACAATGTGGTATAGAATTTCATAAGCCAATTCATTTTTCATTGAGTTATATTAATTCATCAATATCATTAATATTATATGATTATGTTAATAGTGACATCAAATATGTATATATATTTTTAGAATTCCATTATATAGATTTTTATTTGATACACATAATCAATTAATTGGTTGAGTCTCACTTCAATGTAATGGTCTTTTCAAGGGTTTACATCAAAATATAATATTGTTTGGGATTATTTACACTAGAATTTCCATCATATGATATAATTTAATCATTATATAATCAACCATTTATCTTTATTCTCCCATGATTATTCATGAAATTTATCAAGTAATGGTATCAATTTTTCACTATTTTTTACTATAAATCTTTTAGAACTTATTTTTTATGAAAACCCGAATTCATTTCTCTCTTTAGTTAGAAAACATATTTTCTTCTAAAAATTAAGCTTTATTAAAATGTTTTCAAAAATATTTTTAACTCTACCAAAATTATTTATTGATTTCATTTTTAAAATTTTATATTTTACCAATGATTTCAAAGGAATTTATTTTTCACTTTCTAATAAAGGCGTTTTTCTAACAATTTTGATCATGAAAAAGGAATTTATTTTTACCACATAAAACATGTACAAATTTACTTTCCATAATTTCATTGATGCTTAATTTTGAAGAATAAAATATTAAATTTTAAATAAAATATTTTTAAAAGTTATTTTCAAAAAAAAGATTAAAAAAATAAAAAAATAAAAATGATATTTCTCATAAGAATGATTTTGAGAGGACTTTTTATAGAATTCCCATTCATCAATGAAAAAAACATATTATTTTCTCCACATGTGATATGTTTTATTGATATCATCATTATTATTCGTATGTGTGGTTTTTAAATGATTTGACAAAGGATAGTATCGATATTCACTTCCTTGTTTCATTTTTGGTATCCCACTTGAAATATTCAAATGATCATTGAACATTGAATTTCACCTATTTATCCATATCATTTACCACGAATTCTATTCATTACTAACCCATATACCATTTTATATAAAGTGTTCACTTTTATATTTATTTAAATTACTGGGTAAATTTTGATAAATTAGTATCCTTTACTCAATATGGATATTTGATAAGACACATTGTTTGTGAATTTAAATTGTTTATTCAATAATTTTTTAAACATAAAATTCATAGGATGAGAACTATTTAAGGAAATACCTATGGTTTGAAGGCCTAATAATGAAATACCCATGATGAATCATTAGTCTCATGGGATGAAATATGTAGTCTAGACTATGATAATGGGGTTTTAAACAATACATTTTAACCCATATTTATAGTAAAGGTATCATGTGTCTTGGAAACATGACGTTCAATAATTAAAAATTGTCTTCATTTTGATTCAATTATTATTATCCATGACATTTTTCAATGAAATATTTATGGATACATTTTATTCTTAGTTAATTGATTAAATGGAATTTGTTTTAATTTTTTAACTTTACATATTGATTTTGAATTATCTAGTCATTTAAATGGAATGTTTTTTCAGTTACATACATTTCTATATTATTTAGTCAATTAATTTTCAGTTATTGACTACATGAAATGTGTTCTTAGTTATTTACCTTGAAATATTGATTATTATCATTGATAAATTATTTATACCATTCTACATTATCATTAATGATCATTTAAGCTCACCCTTATTTTTTTCCTTTCCCCATGATTTCCTTGAAGTTTACTAAGAATGAAATGTAAGGATATCCTAGATAAAATAAAGTTATCCTTCAGAAAAATTATATTTCAATTAGTGTACTCATTTGTGAAACCAGGCATATGTATGTATATATTTCACCTAGACTATTAAATTTTTCGGTCCATTGGGATGTGATTTACTTGTATCATATGCCAATGTAATGGTATTAAAAACCAGATCCAAGATTTTTTGGGATTCAATCACTAAATTTGTTATTAGAGAAAGTTTATTATCAACCTTGTGAACTAGATTTAAGAAAAAATATATTATATAACATATCTATAAGGTGTAATTTAAAGATATGTATAGAAGAATATCCTAATGTTTTGGTTAGATAGAGATAATGTAGGTATTCCTAGTAATACAACCCTGTCTTGATACAACAAGTGGATGTGGTTCTGGAACAAATGTATCAATGATTAAAAACATCGACAATGTGTGTTGATCTTGACTCAGTGTAAATTGGTACACAACAACATACCATACTGCACATCTGCTTTGAAACTCCAGAGGGATATTCTTAGTATAATTGAATTTTTCTTTACAAACTATTATAAGGTATTTGAATAGAAAAAAATTATTAATATAGGATAAACCTTATAATAAAGAATATACTATGTGGAAATATAATAGTTGAAGTGTTTATGTATTAGGGTTGTATTGAAAACACTAGTTAAAAATAAATTTATTTTTTAAATTATTTCAGGGATGTCGATCATTGTTATTTTAAAAATTAGTATATTCATAGAAAAGGATAGCCTATATGTTGGATGACAACCCAAAAAATCAAAAGGGAAATGGGAATTGAACCCATGACTAAAGGATGATAAGTGTTTAATGACAACCTCTATCCTACATAATTTCCTAGTTAAAATGTCATTATTTTTAGTTAAAAAATTTGATGAATTAATGGTGTTGTATTTTATGTTTAGATATTATTGTATTAACCATTGTGGATTTGGAGAATATTTTGACACCAATAGTAATACATTTCACTATTTTATAGGCCTTAAGATCCATTAAATGAATATTTTAGTTATTTATGCATAGAAGTTTATTTTTTTATATCCACTTCATAGATTAGGAGAAGAATTAGAATTTGATCAAAGATCAACCAAAAGATGGAATTGTTTATATGAAATTAAAACATATCATGTATGTAAATTTTCATATTTTCTTGTGATGTGAAGAAATTTATAAACATTATGAAAATGATCAAACAAAATAAAATGTTGTCATAATACATAAATTTATGCTGAACTAATGGTAATTTAAATCATTACGGATTGGTGGATTTGAGGCAATCTACATTCCATTGATCACTCACTTGGTTGTGATTGATGACCTCCATCAATTCTAATAAATATTTATACTTTTCCTCCTCATAAATATCTCCACATACCATTAATGATCTCCTACTTAAGGACTTATTTATATATTATTCCATGTAACCATTGTACATATCATTATTTCATTTCAAGAGGATATTTTGATAACCCTTCTCATGGTGTGGAATTTCTATAATAAAATATTCAAATATCAAACCCCACATTTCCAAGAACATGTTTAAATTGGGAATATGCAGTTTGATTACGGTGTGGAGAATATAACGCCCCAAAATTCTAAAGTTAGAACGTTATATGAAATAAAATTTATGACACACAAAACCAAGCACGTAAGAGAATATAATATCATGAGACTTTATAATATATTTAATCTTTTAAGAAAAAGTAATAAATTTGATAGCTTTAATTCACATAATATTGAGTTATCTTGTGTCATAATCAATAGATTTCTTAAAAAGATTACGTTACACGTAAGACTGAGTTTTACTGAAAAATATTGTATTATTAAAATTTTATTATTTAACATAATTTATGTGATTAATATTTTCATGACTTATTATAAACTCCCTTTACTTATTTTATATGAAATGTGCATAATTTTTTGGAAATATTAATGTTTTAATACTAAGTATAATTTCTGACCATTTTTAGAAGTAGTTCAATTGAGTCAGTTTACTATTTTATTTATTACTATCACCCTAATTATTCAAATTGTGTGGTTCTTGTTTTCACTAGTGCAAAAAACGTTTTTTATGTTGGTTGTTTTTCATTTTTTACGTCGGTTTCTAGCCGACGTTAATACGTGCGACGTTATAAATATGGTTTTTGACGTCAGTTATTTAAAAACCGACATCAAAAACATAAAATCGCGATGTTTATCACGTCGGTTATTTTAGAACCGACGTGATAAAGAAAATGGGAAGGGTTTATCACGTCGGTTATTTATCAACTGACGTGATAAAAGGCATGGAAAATAGTTAATCACATCGGTTATTAAACAACCGATGTGATAAATAGGGGCGAGGGGGGTTTATCACATCGGTTCATATAGAACCGACCTGATAAACCGGGGTGAGGGGGGTTTATCACATCGGTTCCATAAGAACCGACGTGATAAACCGGGGTGAGCGTGGTTTATCACGTCGGTTCTAATAAAACCGACGTGAAAAACCGGGGGAGGGGGGTTTATCACGTCAGTTATTATATAACTGCCATGATAAACCGGTGGGAGGCGGTTTATCACGTCAGTTATTCAATAACCGATGTGATAAAACATTGTCCAGGCCTTTTATCAGGTCGGTTATTCAATAACCGACGTGATAAACCATTCTCCGGGCCTTCTATCACGTCGGTTATTAAATAACCGACGTGATAAACCATTCTCCAGGCCTTTTATCACGTTGGTTATTAAATAAACGACGTGATAAACCATTCTCCGGGCCTTTTATCACGTTGGTTATTAAATAACCGACGTGATAAACCATTCTCCAGGCATTTTATCACGTCAGTTATTAAATAATCGATGTGATAAACTATTTTCCAGTCATTTTATCACGTCGGTTATTTAATAACCGACGTGATAAACCCAATTTTTTTAAGCAGAATGCAGTCATCTTCTCTCCACCAGAATAAACCAGAAAAGAAATCAAGAAATCGTACCCCAAAAGCAAAAGTAGATCAAAATTAAGCATGTACATAGATAACATATAAAACATACCCCCTAGACAGCCCCCACCCTCATTTATACCCCATGGACAGCCCTCCCCCACCCCGTTGGAGCCCTCACCCTCATGTATACCCCCTGGACTGCCCTCCGCCACCCCATTGGACCTCCCACCCTCATGTATACCCCTTGGAAAACCGTCCCGCACCCCATTAGAGCCCCCACCACACTCCTGGACTGCCCCCCCGACCCTCAGACACCCCAAACACCCCTCGACAACCCCCCACCCGCCTGAACAGCACCCCCTCACCCCCTCACCCCACTTGACAGCCCCCACCACACCCCTAGACAGCCCCAAACACCCCTGGACAACCCCCCCCCCACCCCTGGACATCACTCCCACACCCCTGGACGGCCTTCCCACACCCCTGGACATCCCTGCCACCCCCAGGATTGTCCCCCCACCCCACCGGACCGCCCTCCCAGACCGCTGGACACCCCCCAATCCCACTGAACACACCCCCACACCCTTGGAACCCCTCCCCCACATTCCCAAATCCATACCAGAAAAACCATCAAAAGTAGACCAAAACAAGAAGTAGAGAAAAATTAAACATTCACTTATATAACATTCAAAACATACACTGTCAACTTCAAAAAAAACTAAATACAACCAAAACAACTACCAAATACACAATTAAAACGACAATATTCAAAATTACATTTTACATTACAAACAACTAAAATTCAATCAAACCTGTAAAATAATTTGACCACTCCACTTGTACGTGTTTGATGTCTTCAGCAGTATAGGGTTGAGGGTCATCATAAAGCTACAAATGAAAAAGAAGATAGTTAACATGCATAATGAATATATCAAATTGAAATATTATGGAAAAGTTTAAGAGGAAATCGTACCAGGTCAAAATTCACAACTGTCCCAGTTGTTATTATTTCATACATAAATCTTAACATATAATATCCGCATTCGATGAGGATTTGTTGTTCATGACAATTCTGTTTTAATGAGTGCAAATTCAATATATTATTTTTATGTAATAAATCAAAAAGTACAAATTATAAATGGAAATTTACCTTCTCATTTACATATTTGATCTTTGCATTTCTTTTCTTTGTGTTTTTTCGAAAGTAGACCCATGCACTGTTAGAAAATAATACAAATGGGGTAAATTTAAAATTCATTATAATATATAAAACTATTGAGAAATTGAAACTTACTTTTCCAATATATTCTTAAAACATTCCCTCACATCACCATGAACAGAGCATATCCAATAAAGATCTTTCTCCCTTGGACAAAAAATCCCTAATATCCAATGATCTCTGATAAAAGGAAATTTAATGTTAGTGGTTTTTTATGTTAAAAGATAATTAACTCTTTGAGAGAAATGTGTTTCATACCTCTCACAAAAAGGCATCATCCAACATTGTGTGATTATATTCTTTTCAAATCTTTCAGCAATATAAACCATTCTTTGTTCCTCACTCAATGCACATGCTTCAGGTGAAATCAATTGCGGGTCCATGAATCCATATACTTCTGTCAGCTCATTCCTCTGACAAATTTTATAAAGATACCTAATACAAAACATACATAAGTATGCTTTTTTAATAAATATAACGCAGGGAAAAGGTGTTAAGACTTACATGGAAAAAATTTGCACCATGTTGATGCCCAACTTATCTGTAGTAACAAGCTCCATGATATCAGTTTTTGTAATGCCCACACTTATTTCACGTCCACAAACATGAGATTCCATTGGAAACTCATAAAAACCCAACAACAAATGTGAATATCTTGACAATCTGTCAAGACCACTGGAATCTGTATCTGATGTCATAGCATGTTGTCTTTGTTGTTGTCTATACAGTATTTGTTTTCCTTTGAAGTATTCCTGTGAAAAAAATTAAAAAATATAGTAGTTTTCAAATGATAAAACAACTTTAATAAACAAATAAAATAAAGGATATAACATTCATACCTCTATGGTAATGAGTCGAAGAAGTCTGGATGGACAAACTAAAAAATGGACGATACTCTGTCCAACTGTCGCCACCTCATCTGTAGGTATTGGTACCCTAGATGATCTATCTATAATATCCTGTACAGTGACCCTCTGATTCTCGACCTCTAATTGTTGATGATGATCTGTATCTCCTATACAATATACTGACCTATATGCTACTATATGATGTTGAGAATCATCAACATACAACTCACAATATGTAGGAAGCTGCAGCGGAGGCGTAGGATAAAAAATGGGGTCTGCAGGCTGAGGTGGGGGAGTGGGAGCTACTGGCGGAGTTGGAGGATAAATAATGGGGTCTGTAGGGGGAGGTGGAGGAGTGGGAGCTGTAGTCTGAAATTGTCTTTGCATTTCTGCAAACATAGACTGCACCGACTCTCTAATCTTTTCCTCCATCGTCGCATTAATATTTTGAACTTCAGCCTCCACGGAGTCTATTTTTTTATAAACCCCCTCAATGTTAGAAGTTGAAGAACGTGGAAACACTTTTCTTACCGATACACTTGCCGGATATCCTCTTACACGACAAGGATGTCCGGGCCTTCCCAATGCTGCAAATAAAATATCTTCCCTCCTAGTAGCTCTAAATGTCCTCTATGAACTCTTCTCCTCAAGAGAGTCCTGTATTAATTAATTGAACATTTCTGTAATGATTGAAACTTATATGAAGAAAACAGTTAACTTAAATAAATTAAATATATATCTTAAAATCCTCTCAGCTACGATTCTTGATTCTTCCGAAAGATATTTCCATTTTTTTCTCTTCCGAGCTCTCTTCCATTTTTCATGTCTAGATGGAGGGGATGTAGGGGCCACCTCTCCAGAGCTTGAAGACTCAACTCTTAGTTGTTGAAATTTTTCCTCCATCATTTGTTCTTCCAATAATGCATACCCTCCCCGAGATAAACTATGAGGGTATAAATTTTTAGATTAGATCTCATGATGATCTTTCCTTGTTTGCTGTACTTTAAGAATAAGACATCATTATCAAAACATTAATAAAATCATTTATATAAGAAAGTTTATAAAATTTTACATTGCCCTTACCAGAAATGACTCTTTTTTTCTACTTTCAAAAAACTGTCTCCATGTGTCTTCATCTATAAAAGGATATATACGACATGGATTGTCGTGACTCCTATGACCATAAATGAAATCAGATGAGAGGGTTGATTTGAAATCCCTCCATCTCCTGGAAGCCAACGATAAGCATTTCTTCCTAACTCCTCCAGTGTCAGGAATATCAAATGTCATCTGATAAAGAAGAGGTTAAACATAGTATATATACTAGAAACATTAAAAGAATGGTCAAACAATGACAAAAGATCTTACCAAAATCGTCTCCCACAACTGAGAGATAATCTCTTTATCCACACCTCTCCAATCATCATACAAAATGCTTACTTTGGTCTTAGCTTGAGTTGCAACAAAACTCTTAAAATCATTGGCATTCGGACCTCTAGGAATATCATCATCATCAAACTCAACGACTATCCTCTGATCTTGCGTACGAGCAAGTGATAATTTTGGTAAATGTGTGTACCCACGTTTACCAACCTTTAAACACTTTGTCGTAATAGGAGCATGTGAATGTTCATCCCCAGAGGTATGACCAGCAATATGCTCCTCTCCAGAATCATGTGGTTGATCATCTGAATGATCTGTCATTATCCGTCAAATCAAAAAAACAAACTTTAGTTCACAAATATACAAATTCAAATATTTTTATACTACTGTAATCAGAAAATAGAAAAGTGTACTAGGTTACATAATAGTAAAAATTGGTAATATGGTAAGCATGTTAAACAATGGTAAAGATGACAAAGATGGTCAAGATGGTCAAGATGGTAAAAATGGTAAAAATGGTAAACCTGGCAAACATTGTATACAAGGTAAAAATGGTAAAGTAAATGTCAGTGAACAAAAATAAGCAATTTAAAATTCATGTAATGGTTATAAACATGATAAAGTAAACTAAACAAACTTAAAACAAACAAAAACATATACTTTTTTTATTTTAAAACATGTTTTAATAAATAAAAAACTTACAATATCTAACATTTATGGAAAAAATAAATGTAAACAAGAAATAAACATATGTTAGCTGTAATTTTAGGAATGTACAAATGGATTGTTCTCCCAAATTCCTTCGTCGTGATCGTTCCTTATGGCACAAACTATGTCTTCAACATGATCATCATTATGTTCTGTTAATATTTCCATGGAAGCAGGGATGTCACATAAATCAACATATTCATCAAGTTCATCCTCACCAACATATTGTTTTTTCCCTTGAAAAACAACAGCCCACTACATATCTGATTGATCTACTACATAGAAAATTTGTTTTGCATGTGTTGCCATTATAAAATAATCAGCTTTGTCTTCCAATCTATTCAGATTAACAAGTGTCATTCCAAATTCATCGTGTCTGACACTGTTGTTACTGTTAAACCATTTATAGTTAAAAATGGGAACTTTAATTTTAAAGTAATCAACCTCCCATATGTCTTCAATCACTGCATAATATGCAATTGATGCAAAAATTGGGTTTTTGTCCTTAGCACTCGAAAAATGCATTTCTTCTGCAAACACCAATACACCACTATTCTGAACTGCACTTCTGTTGTCCTGAGCTTTTGTATGAAATGTATAACGATTAATGTCATAACCGGACCAGGTTATCACATTTAAACATGGACCACCCACTATCCATTTTAATGTATCTGATACGTCTGATCTACCAAGAAAAGTCTTTTTAATCCATGACAAAAAAGTTTTGTTGTGCTCATTCAAAATCCATATTTCTTTCTTCTTTGGATGACATTGTTTCAACTCATTAATATGAAATATGATATACGGTTGAGTATCAGCTATGTTATTCAAGATGTATGATTCTAACTTCTTCATCTGTTCAGCTGACAATGATTTGACTTTCAAGCCGCGAATCCCCTTTCCCTCATTATTAACTCGTTCATGGCGAGATGGAGGCAAACCTATGTGTTGCGCCGCAACAAAGTAGCTCGTACAAAACTCTGCTACCTCCTTAGAAATATACTTTTCAATAATGGAGGCTTCAGGTCGATACAGATTTTAAACTACCCCTTTAATATTTTCATATACCTTTCAAAATGATACATCCAACGAAGATATACAGGTCCACAAAGCTTTATTTCTCGAACCAGATGAATCATTAAATGCACCATTATATCAAAAAAAGTTGGAGGAAAATACATTTCCAATTGACAAAGTATAAAATTTTCTCCCTTTTCCAAAATTTTCAAAGCATTCACATCAATCGCCTTGTTACAAATTGAATTGAAAAAATAACACAACTTCATTATAGTCTTTCTGACATGAATGGGAAATATTCCACGCAATGAAACTGGTAGAATTTGTTGCATCATGACGTGACAATCATGTGATTTCATACCTATCAACTCCAAGTCCTTCAATGAGACAAAAATTTTTACATTAGAAGAATAACCTTGAGGCACTTTGGTATCATGAAGACACTGACAGAAGCTAATTTTCTCCCTCTTCGATAATGTATGACAAGCCGAGGGAAGAAATGTTCGTCTTCCTTTAGGATTGGGAGCTAACTCCAAACGTATTCCCATTGATAGTAAGTCTAATCATGCATTCAACCCATCTTTAGTATTTCCTTTAATATCAAACAATGTTCCAATCAAAGAATCATAGATATTCATCTCCATGTGCATGACATCAATATTATGTTTAACTTCATGATACCTCCAATATGGTAGCTCAAAAAAAATTGACCTTTTCTTCCAAATATGTCTATCATTACCAGATTTCTGTGTCTTTCCCAATGTCACGTCAAGGTTTTTCACCCTCTCAAAATACAGATCAGGGGATAATGGTTTTGGAGCAGTATCAAATTCTTGTGAGCCATTGAATGCCTTTTATAGTCTTATATAAGGGTGTTCCATAGGCAAAAACTTTCGATGACCCATGTACACTGTTTTCCTCCCATGACGCAATTGAAAATATGATGTCTGTTGTTCACAAATTGGACATGCTTTATTCCCTTTAACACTGTATCCAGACAAATTTCCATACGTTGGGAAGTCATTTATAGTGAACAGAATCACTGCATGCAGTTGAAAATATTTTATTTTATAAGAATCATACACCCTAATACCATCATCCCATAATAGTTTCAAATCATCAATCAACGGTGATAAGTAAACATCAATATCATTACCGGGTTGCTTTGGACCAGAGATCATTGTACTCAAAATGACATATTTGCGCTTCATACAAACTTCAGGAGAGAGGTTGTAAATTACCAATAAAGAAGGCCATGAACTATGTGTGCTACTGAGTGTTCGGTATGGATTCATTCCATATGTGCACAACCCTAGTCTGAGATTTCTAATTTCATTTCCAAATGTAGAATATTGCGCATCAATTTTATTCCATTGTGGACAATCAGCTGGATGACGTATTTTTCCATCACATACCCGCTCTTCATCATGCCATCTTAACCTTTTTGCATCATGTGAATTAGCAAATAAACGTTTGAAACGATTAATTATAGGAAGATACCAAAATACCTTTGAAGGGAGCATTGTAATATCTACATCATCCTGTGATTTTTCTTTCTCTTTATACCGTGATGTCCCACATTTAGGACAATCTGACAGAAATTCATATTCCTTCCTATATATAATGCAGTCATTTGGAAAGGCATGTATTTTCTTGTATCCCAATCCCATCGGGCATAATATTTTCATGGCTTTGTAATGTAAATCTGGAAGATCGTTATCTTTTGGAAGAATGTCATTCATCAATTGTAGCAACTCTGTAAAACATCTGTCACTCCATCCATGCTTCGCCTTCAGGTTAATCAATCTTAACACCGCCGACAAAACTGTAAAATCTGTACAACCAGGATATGATGGTTTTTCAGCATCACCATATAGACGCGCAACTGTCGGTTCTATCTCAATTTGTTCTGCTACAATATCACAAATCATTTCTTCAATTCCATCGGAGTTACCATCTTGCGAATCATCATCATCAGTGACATTCCGTCCAGTTTCACCATGCTAAATCCAAGGGTTGTAACTCATATTAAAACCATGATAAATCAGATGATCTTTTATCTCTCTACTTTTCAACTTCTTCATATTCAAACATTTTAGGCATGGACAGAAAAAAATGTCACTACTTGGAACATTTCGTTTTGAAAATTCCAAAAAGGCATCAACACCTTCCTCAAATTCATTGCTCATTCGATGTGCCGTAATCCAACTTTGACTTGTTATTACTTATAACAAATATCAACAAAAAATATATATTTTTAAGATAAGACAAATGTATGTTTATATGAAAAAAATCATAGTTTGAATGTAAAACAATTTAAAATATAAAACAAATCTATAGGTATTTAAGAAAATATTCTTGAGTATTATTTTTAAAACAAAATATAGTTAGATATAACAGTTTTAAATTTCATTGAATCAAAAAAACATGATGCCTACATAGTTTAATATTGATTGCGGTTTTGATGTTTTAATATATTAGATAAACTACCTATTTAACATGTTATTAATGGTTTCTGTATACCCTAAATCCATTTGGTAAATATTTTCACACAATTATAAAAATCAATGGAAGTGTTTTTGGGAGGAATATGTTCAATCATTTTATTTTGATGTCCCATATTCTATAACAAAAGGCAATGTGGATACCAAAGCCCTTAGTTTGGTTTTTTATTCTCAAAGGGTTTGTGGTGAAAAAGAAGAGTATAAGTTGATGTATATGATAAATAAAATACAACTATATTTTATTTATGGTTATGATAGAATGAATTCATACCATATCATTTAGGATCAGCTCCCACCAAAAGTAACCCTCCTCAGTTCTAAATGAATAAATTTAGATAATTATGCATGAATTCATACATGTATTGTTGTACATAAACCAAAAAGAAGATTATTAGTACTAAAAGTAAAACTAGGAAGAAACAATAAACTCTATATACTCATGAAAGCTACTCCACAACACTTCCATGCTACTAACATCTATAAAAAACTACAAATTGCTTTTAAAAACCAAAAAAATTGTTTATATTTATGTATGGTGGGCATAACATGTATACATAGTAAGATCCTCCCTAAAACATCTCATGAAAATGTTGAGGAAGCACACTAAAGCCCTATGAAAAAAGGAATCTAAATAATCACCTAAACAAGGAAAAATAGTTTCATATACTCACTATGGATCACTCACAAAATAATTCATATAAATAAACCTTTTCGTATAAAAAATATATTTATATATATATATATATTAAAATTAAGGTTCTCGGATACCACTTCTCCACTAGTTTTCCTCTCACACCCCAATGCGCCACTCCACAACACTTCCATGCTACTAACATCTATAAAAAACAACAAATTGCTTTTAAAAACCAAAAAAATTGTTTATATTTATGTATGGTGGGCATAACAGCTAAAACATCTCATGAAAATATTGAGGAAGCACACTAAAGCCCTATGAAAAAAGGAATATAAATCATCACCTAAACAGGGAAAAATAGTTTCATATACTCACTATGGATCACCCACAAAATAATTCATATAAATAAACCATTTTGTTTAAAAATTATATATATATATATATATATATATATTAAAATTAAGGTTCTCGGATACCACTTCTCCACTAGTTTTCCTCTTACACCCCAATGCTAATGTCATGGTCTCACCCCGCCCATAAATCATCCTACACCATGTGAAATTGTATGACTTCCATAAATGAATCATATGTATCTTACATTATCTCATCACCATCTTATCAAAATAGTAATGAGGTGCATACTTGGAAACCACTACATCTTGTTTACATTAAATGTACAAAAATCGCAAAACATAATTATAGAATATCCGTGAAAAAAACAAATGAAATAAATTTGTGGAATGCATACTTGAATGTTGCGAGTTGAGATGATAGATCTGAGAGGAGTGAAGAAGATAAACAATAAAGCCAAAATGAGTTTAACGCAGGTCGATCGACGAGCCGATTAGGGTTTACCACGCGAGAGAGACGAGCCGGCAGACTATCAATCAAAAAATCGTAAATGACAGTCCACGGGGCTTTAATTTCTTTAAAAGTTTTATAATGTCGGTTATTATATAATCGACGTTATAAAATATTTTTTAAATTTATAACGTCAGTTATTTTAAAACTGACGTAAAAAAGCTCCCGCACTCTCGATTTTTACGTCGGTTATTTTATAACCGACGTAAAAAACGAGATATCTATGGGTTTTTTACATCGGTTATTTTATAACCGAGGTAAAAAAAACCCCGGTGCTTTGATTTTTTACGTCGGTTATTTTATAACTGACGTAAAAAATGCGTAGATATCTCCTTTTTTACGTTGGTTATCTTATAACCGATGTAAAAAACCAATGTGCGGGGGGGGGGGGGTTACGTCGGTTATAAAATAACCGACATAAAAAACTCCGCGCTTTGGTTTTTTACGTCCGTTATTTGATAACCGACGTAAAAATGCGTAGATATCGGGTTTTTTACATCGGTTTCCAAATGACCGACATAAAAAAAACCCCCCGCGCATTGGTTTTTTACGTCGGTTATAAGATAACCGACGTAAAAACCGAACAGGCGCGCTTTGTAACGTTGGTTATTAAAATAACCGATGTTAAAAATCTACTCGCTGCATTTTTAAGTCGGTTATATATAACTGACGTAAAAAATGGTGACGTAAAAAACGTTTTCTGCACTAGTGTTTTTAGGATTTTTAATTCAATATCAAACATTTCATTAGAAGGTATCATGGGCCAATTCTTCCATTTTAAGGCTCATATGGACCACATAAAAAGGCCCACATAATATGTGATGAAACTAGACCATCCATGAAGATTGAATTATTGGGCTCAATATAGAAGTTAAAATTCATTAATTCTCCACAAAAATTCGGATAACAATTCAAGGGGTAACAGATAAAAATTTCAGGTCCCAAATCTAAGAACAAGGGGGCAAACTAATGCTTTGAAATCCAGCCCACCATTCTGTCTGAGAATTGAAATCTGAACACTATTCATAGAATATCTCATGCTGTAATCATCAAATCTGGATGAGATTTTGTAGTGTGAAAGAAGAGATATATGTGGCGGCCTTTGTTGAAGAAATAATTCAAAATTTATGGCATATTCTTATTGATAAACCCATTCACATTTTGGACTTTAAAAAGTTTGGATTGAAATGAAAATATTAAATTTGATTAATCAACTGGAAATAAATTTGTCTCCTTAAGTCCAATGGCCGCAAAAATTTCAGATTAGAAATAGGAGATATTTATATACAACTTGAAAGAAGAAAATATATCAATATTAATTTATCTAATTTATAAAATTGTTGGTGCAAGTGTAGGGGCTGTTTTGGAATGCAAACTGCCGACAAGATTGGTCTATAAATACATCCCCTCCTCTCCTTGCAAAGGATTGGTATTTCAGAGAAAATTTGGATAGTTTGGAACAACCAAGGCTCTTTCAAAGGCTTTGGAGGATCTTCCATTCTCATGTTTTTACTTTATAAATCATTCCTCCTTGCTTCCTTTCATTTACTTTTGTGTTGTTCTTCATTTGTAATATTATAAGTTTTTTTTGTAATTCTATTTTAATGAAAGTTTCTTATTAAATATCTGTTATTATCATCCACCTTCTGTAGTTTCATATAAATTTTCATAAAATAGTTTAAATACAGTTGAATCTCCTTCCCTTATTTTTCTTCCTCATTCAATTTAAATTATATTTTTAATTCTAATTAGCATACATGTGTGTGTGTTCGACTCGCAAATCTTCTCTTATCCCGTTATTTTTAATCTATTTATAATTCATCACCTTTAACATATATTACCATGTTAATAACTATATAAATTTTTGAATAAGTCTATTGTTGGGGTGAGTCAAAATTTATGGATGTGATTTGATTGATAGTATTTTCTCGATGAATATTTTTCAAATTAACATTGTGTATGTTGGACTTAACATGTCGTGGATTAATGACTTGTTTTGTTCAATGTGTGGTTTCCATGGATTATTGGAACCATAAATACACTACCATCAACAAGATCTAATTGAGAATAGAACCCTAAGTTACGGCAAGGATTGGATTAAAGCCTTAACACATAGGAATTTCAATCAACGTTATCTTGTGAAGTGGGTGTTAATTTAAATGCAATATAAATCAATGATCAAGGATATCAAAAGCTTAACTCCCTAAAAATGAACTCACCCCAAACTTTATAAATTTTATAAATCAATATTAATCAATCAATCATTTAATAAGCTCTGAATACAAACACTCCAATCAGAATACAATCAACTAAAAACAAATGACTATTAAAAAGTATCATCGCTGAGGATTCGACTAGAGTACTGCTATACATATTATCCGAGCATCGAACCATTGGCCAGTTGATAGGATACAATCATCCATACTTTCAAATGGAGCCATTTTAGGGGATGGTGAAATTATGTAGTCATTAATTTATTGTTATTGTTAAAAAACACCAAAAATAAAATTTAAAATAAATTGAAAAAAACACAAAGAAAAACCCACCTTCTCATAAAAATTTTAAACTAAGAAAAACCAAAGAAAAAAACCATATTCCTCTTTCTTCCAAAAACATTATTGAATGCCCCATATCCTCCCAAACAATCCCTTGGATTTTTTTTGACCCTTAAATTGAGCGAACACTTTGCCAACTTAGTAGGAACATAAGAGATAATCATATAATTCAAGAACTAGTCCTTGTCCAACCAATTGAATTAGATATGGCCAATCCGAGGGAACAAACACATAAAAAACTCACTGACCTTGATATGAATTACCAACCTCTTGGTATTCAATATCCAAACATATAAGCTGACTTTGATCTCAAATCGGGTTTGATTCATCTTCTCCCTCATTTCCATTATCTTGCTGGTGAGGATCCACATCTTCATCTTAAAGAGTTCCTAGTGGTGTGCTCTACCATGAAACCTCATGGGGTTTCTGAGGAACAAATCAAACTCTGAGCATGCCCTTTTTCCCTAGATGACACTGCTATGTCATGGCTCTACTACATTCATCCTAGTTTCATAACCACATGGAATAACATGAAGAGATTCTTCTTAGAGAAATTCTTTCCTGCTTCTCGTACTGCTTCTATCCGAAAGGAAATAAGTGGTATTTGTCAATTCCCAAGTGAATCGCTCCATGAGTACTATAAGAGGTTCAAAAATAATGTTGAAACCTACCCACACCACCAACTACCTTACCAACTCTTGATCCAATACATCTATGAGGGGTTATTGGCTACAGAGAGAACCCTCATTGATGCCGCAAGTGGCGGTGCTCTTGTTGACAAAACTCTTACAGCTGCAAGAGATCTCATAAGGAACATGGATACGAACACACAAAAATTCCATATTAGAGAACATGCTCAAGTCAAAAAATCCCATGATAATAAATCCATAGAGTCGGACAAGATGACCGAGTGGATGAGTGAACTTACAATCCTTGTGCGACAACTAGTTGTGGCATCCAAAGCCCCAAACTCATCTTCTCTGCAATCAATATTTCCTAGCCCTGTCAAAAATTGTGGAATCAGTAACTCTCCATCTCATCCAACTCACACATGTCCAAAACATCAAGACGATCAATCCGATTCACCAAGACCAATGGATCTAAATGCAGTATATACTCAGAGGAACACCAAACCTCAACAATCAGGTTAGATCATTTGAAACATCAACCAACCTCACTCTGAACCCTTATCTTCTTCCTATAACCAAGGCTTGAGGTATGGTAATTATGTCTCTCATCCCCCTCAATTCCCTCATCAAATCCCAAACCAGTTCCAATATGGTCAAGGTGTTGGTAACTTCCGACAACCGTATCCTTTAATTCTTCAACTCAAAGGAGGAATCCTCCTCCTAGATTCCAAATACCCTAGTGAGCCTTCCCAATTCCAAAACCAATATAATCGCTTTCCCAAGAACCAAAATCTAGGTAATCCCAATTTGGAACAAGACTCTTCTTCCAAACAACCATGGGAAAGTGCAGTGGAAGATCTTCCCTCCTTCACCCATTCTAGCCTCAAGAACATTGAATCCAAAATTTGTAAACTGGTATCCCACATTATTTAGCAGAAACCATCCAATTCTTCCCATCTTCCAGGTCAACCATTACCCAACCCTATGGATAATGTAAGTGCAATTGCACTTAGATCGGGGAAGTAAATTTCTATGCCTCAAGATAAGTCCTCCAACCCCCTTTAAATGTTGACCTAGAAAATTAAAATAAAAAGAAACTTGAAAATGAATCTGAAACAATTATCTCACCTCATTCTATTCCACTTAGGAACCCAATTCCTTTTCCTCAATCCGCTTCTAATCCAAAAAAGACCTTTGAACCCGATCATGAAATACTCGACATGTTTAGACGTGTTGAAGTCAATATTCCCCTCTTAGATGCCATAAAACAGATTCCTAAGTATGCCATGTTTCTTAAGTAATTTTGAACCCATAAGAGGAAACTTAGGACCATCAAAAATGTTTCCACCTAGTAGTCTATTCCCATAAAGTGCAATGATCTAGGGACCTTTATGGTTCCATGCCAAATTGGATGTTCTAACTTCATTGATGCACTCATAGACCTAGGAGCCTCAATCAATGTCATGCCCAAATCCATATTCTCTAACCTTGGTCTAGATCTGTTACATCTAACAGGTGTTGTCATTCAGTTAGCCAATCGAAGCACAACATGTCCTGAGGAAATAATCAAGGATGTCCTTGTTTGTGTCAATTATCTTATCGTCCCAGCCGATTTATATGTCCTTGACATGGTAGGTGAGACAAAATCTTCTCGATATCCCTTAATTTTAGGAATACCATTCATAATTACAGTGAGAATGATGATTGATGTCCATTTAGGCATCTAATCCATGGAATTTGGTGACCAACTTTTCAAATTCAACATTTTCCAAGCCATGCGATACCCAACTGTGGATCCTGCATTCTCAATCCATGCTTCCGAGGACACTTCTAAGAGTCAATTAAGTCTCATTCTATCATGTTCATTCTGTTCTAATGATAAAGGATCTTGTGAAATCTGCACTATGATTAACCAAGTCATAAACGGGGACGTTGATGTGGACATCTCATTCATAGACTCCATCAATATAGAAGAACATAAAAACTCTCTTGAATCCCACATCAACTCTGATATTTACTGCTCCCCATTGGACAGTTTTAAGGATAATGAATCTGAAGCAATTGAAGTCCCTTCCTCCATTCCTGAGTTTTGTATCCCATAAATGAATGATGAGGCTGATTTAAAACCTCTTCCTAAACACCAAAATATGCATTAATTTTCCATGATCACTCTTATCCTATCATTATATCTACTTCACTTACCGAAACTAAGGAGTCCAAACTTTTTCAAGTGTTAGAGGAAAACAAATCAGCCTTATGGTGGACCTTATATGACATACCAGGAATCAAACCTGCCCTTTTCATGCATCACATCCATCTTGAGGAATCACCCTAACTAATTAGACAACCACAAAGAAGACTCAATCAAATCATCCTTGAGGTAGTTAGGGAAGATATTACCATGGTTCTTCAAGCAGGAATTATCTACCAAATTTCTGATAGTGAAGGCGTTAGTCTAATTCAAGTTGTACCTAAGAAGGGTGGGATAATTGTTGTCACAAATGAAAATGGGGATGTAGTCACAACTCGAGTGAAAAAAATGGTGTGTGTGCATAGAATACCGAAAATTGAATGTTGAAACAAGAAAATATCGCTACCCTCTTCCATTCTTTGATCAAATACTATACAATTAGAAAAAAAGTCACAATATTGCTTTCTTGATGGATACACTGGCTACTTCCAAATCCCAATCACACCTCAGGACCAAGAAAAGACTACTTTCACTTTCCCCTTTGGAACATATGCATATAAGAGAATACCTTTTGGCCTTTTCAATGCTCCTACAATATTCCATAGGTGTATGATGCGTATCTTTTCTGAATTCATTGAACACTGCATGGAAGTCTTCAAAAATGACATTACAATTTATGGTGAGTCATTTGAATCTTGCTTAAATTTACCCTCACTATTCTTTCAAAAGTATGTCAAGTGTAACCTTATGTTAAATTTTGAAAAATGTCACTTCATGGTTGAAAATGGGATTGTTCTAGGGCACATAGTTTCAAAAGAGGGTATTGAAGTTGATCCGTCCAAAAATGAAGTGATCCAATCACTTCCTGATCCCAACTCTGTTCAAGACATCTGTTCATTCATTGGTCATACTGGTTTCTATCGGTGATTCATCTATAAATTTAGTAAAATTTCCCTCGCACTCAATTGGTTGTTCCAAAATTATGTCACTTTCCATTTGGATGAGGTTTTCATGAGAGCCTTCGTTGAACTCAACACTGCTCTTACATCTTCCCCGATAATCCGACCCCCAGATTTGTCTTTACCCTTTGAGTTGATGTGTGATGTTTATGGTAGAGCCGTTGGGGATATTCTTGGCCAAAGAAGAGAAAAAATTCCTCATTTCATCTATTATGCCTCAAAAAATTGGATGAAACTCAATATCACTACACTGTCACTGAAGAAGAACTTTTAGCAGTTGTTTTTCCCTAAGATAAATTCTGGTCCTATCTCTTTGGTGCCAAAATCATTATCTTCACAGACCATTCTTCTATAAAGTTATTTTTGAAGTAAAGTGATTCCAAACCAAGGATAATGAGGTGGATCCTAATTCTCCAAGAGTATGACCTTGAAATCAATGATAGAATAGGAAAAGAAAACCGTGTCGCAGATCACTTTACTAAAATTTCTAATTCTTCTCATTTTGAAATCATTGATCTTGAATTCCCCACTGAGAACCTTTCATCTCTCACTCCAAAAATACAATGGTATGATGCAATTGTAAATTACTTGGTTTCTGGTGTTTTTCCTGAAATTTTTTCAAAATAAATAAAATAATGTTGAAAAGTGATTCAAAATACTATTTTTGGGATGAAAATAAAATTTGGAAAACTGGGGATGACATTGTAATAAGGTGATGGGTCAATGAAAATGAACATTCTTCCATATTAGAATTCTATCAGTCAATGCCTAGTGGTGGCCACTTTGGGCCACAAAGGACATCCTGAAAGGTCCTAGACTCTAAATTCTTCTGGCCTTCACTTTTCAGGGACTCACATGAGTTCATTCAATCATTTACCACTTGCCAAAAGTATGGCACAATTTCAAAGAGAAATGAAATTCCCCAAAATCCTTTAATTTTTTGTTAGATCTTTGATTTTGGGGTATCAATTTCATGGGACCATTCCCCCCTTCCAATGGATTCTCATACATTCTTCTTGTGGTTGATTATGTTTTTAGGTGGGTTGAGGCCTAACCCACTAGAAATGATAATTCACATACGATTAGTGAGTTCCTAAAACCACACATCTTCTATAGATTTGGTAGGCCTCGTGCCTTGATCAGTGACTTAGGAGACCATTTTAGTCATATAACCATGGAATCTATTTTGAAAAATCATAGTATTGTACATAAAACATCAATTTTATATAACCCCCAAACAAATGGAATGGCTAAAATTTATAATAGTGAAGTGAAAAGACTTCTTGAGAGAATTATAAAACCCACCAGGAATGAGTGGCCTGAAAGACTTGGTGAAGTACTTTGGGCTTATAAAACTCCCTATAAAACACCCATTGGAATATCTCCCTTTAGGCTAGTTTTTGGTAAAACATGTCATTTACTAGTTAAAATCCAACATAAGTCTTTTTGGGATGTGAAGCCCTGTGATTTAGAATGTGAAAAATCTGGTGAATAAATATTATTGTAATTGGCTGAAATGGAGGATCTTCGACTTGATTCTTACGATAATTATAATCTCTACAAAGAAAAATCCAAGGAAATCAATCAAAAACACATATAGAGAACGTTGTTCCATGAAGTTGAAAATTTAATGCTCTTTAATTCTCAGTTTCGGCTTCACCCACGTAAGATTAATTCTCATCGGGAAGGTCCTTTAGTTATTACTAATGTTTCACATTTGTTGCAGTGCAAGTCCAAGACCCCACTTCCAATAGGACATTCACGGTTAATAAACATCGGTTAAAGCATCACCATGAGGGGACTCACAATCTTAGATCAACATCACCTTCCACTAGATCCCCAACTTCTACAGTTGACCCACCACCAGAATGAGATGAGGACCCACCAAATTTGAACTAGGGGAACCTCTTCCCCTTTAACTCATCTTCTATCTCTCTCTCTTTCTTTCTTCTTCTTCCTCCCTTATTCTCAATGTTTTACCAATTTCTTTATCAAACCATTTATTTTTCTCTTTCTCTTTTGTGTGGGTGTGTCTTTATTAAAAACTAAAAAAACCTAAAAAAATAAAAAAAAGCATCATAACAAAAAAACACAAAAAAAGAGTTAGGCTTACTCACCATCTAGTTTTGAAATTTTTTCCAAACATTTTTTAGCGACAAAAGACATGGTTTCATCTAAAAAATATAGTGTTTTTATCATATATTCGGATAATGAATATTGTTTCAAAACCAAAGAATTTT
Source organism: Viscum album (assembly GCA_963277665.1). Taxonomy (NCBI): domain Eukaryota; kingdom Viridiplantae; phylum Streptophyta; class Magnoliopsida; order Santalales; family Viscaceae; genus Viscum; species Viscum album. The sequence goes on along the minus strand of OY728131.1, from coordinate 1,776,655,394 downwards.
GAATGCTCAATTTTTTATTTGGAAAATGATTTTCCCCACCCATGAGAAAAAAAATTATTTTTAATGCCAAGTCAACTGGGGCCATATTTTCAAAATGTGTGTTTTTCCCCATTTGTGAGTCTTGATTTTGTGGACCTTCGATCTGAATTTCCTACTTTAGTGTGCATTAATATGATAGAGTCACTTTCTGAACTACATGAGAATCCCAACAGCCAAATAGCCTATCATTTCCCTTATATTAATCCCCATTTTGAAATCCCCTTCGAACCTATGAAAACCTTTTCTATGATAGCCACATTACAGGCCCAATTACTTTTCCCACCCAATATCAACATGGATTTTCATTTCATAATTTTTTGAAATTCATGTATGGCAGGAATGGATTTCATTTTGGGTACCCTTTTTTTTATTTCACCATATTATCATATGCTTAAGGGAAAGTATCCATTTAAGTGTGGGGGAGAGGTTTTCCTTCAGTGGGATTTGATAATGTATATATTTTTATCTTGTATAACTGAAAAGTGTTCAAAAAAATTTCATAAAAATAAAAAAAATCAAAAAAAAGAAAAAAAATCAAAAAAATATGAAAATAAGAATGGGTTGTGTATTTGGTGGGTCAAAAATCACTCTTCCTTAACTTTGGATCTTGTTATAACTATTACAATTATATTTGTGAGGAGATCAATCATGGGCTGGGAGATGAGTGTGAGATCTATTTCAAGTTCAACTTTCGAAAAATGAAAAAAATGATGAACACTTATGTCATTGGGAGAAGGTTTGTGTTTTGTAAATATTCAATCTTCTCATTCCCATCATATTTACATTCAATTTTTTGTATTATTTCACATTTTCATTCCCTCGAAAATATTTGTTTCCATTTACTTTCATGTCTCGTTTAAAAAAAATGATCATTTCTTTTTACATGTTGGTGTTTTACACCTCTTCTTCCCTCTCTTGGACATTATATTCCTACTGTCCCATAGCCACATAAAAACCTTCAAAAGACCTCCTGGTTCATGTGCACTATGGATAAGGATTGGAAGCTGAGAGCTCTTTCAAACTCTAAGATTTTCACTTTTGGTTAGTGAAAGAGTGAACCTCTATAAATGAATTTTACCATCCTAAGTGGTGTGATTTTTGTGTGTACACATTTTCCATTTCTAAATTTGAGCATGGAAAAAAGACTTGTTTTTTAGAACATTGTTTCTGTTAAAATTTGAGGTGTAATTCAATATGGATGAGTGAAATAGTCTAAACCTCTCTGGATTGGAGAAAACAAAATTTTAATATTTGTTGGTGAGTGAAAATTATTTTGTCATGTTTTTATATTTGTTGCACATGAGGACATGCACAAGACTAAGTGTGTGGGAGTTGATGTTATTAATATTTTCAGGACTTATTATTTACTCCCTTTACTTATTTTATATGATATGTGCCTAATTTGTGTGAAATATTAATGTTTTAATACTATGTATAATTTTTGAGCATTTTTAGAAGTAGTCAAATTGAGTCAGTTTAATTTTTTTATTTATAAATATCGCCCTACTAATACAAATTGTGTTTTTTTTAGGATTCCTAATTCAATATCCAAAATTTCATTAGAAGGTATCATGGGCCAATCCATCCATTTGAAGACTCATATTAACAACACAAAAAGACCCACAAAATCTTTGAGGAAACTAGATCATCCATGAAGATTGATTATTGGGCTCAATGCAGAAGTTACTATTCATTAATCATCCACACACATTCAGATAAAATTCAAGGAGTAATGGATAAAAATTTCAGGTCCCAACTCCAAGAAAAAGGGGACCAACTAATTCTTTGAAGTCTATCCCACCATTCTGTCTGAGAATTAAAATCATAACACTATTCCTGACATATTTCATGATTTAATAATCAAATAAATCTGAGGTTTTGCAGTGTGAAAGAGGAGATATACATGGCCAACATGGTTGAAGAAATTATTCGGATTTGAATGCATATTCCTAATCAAAAACTCATTCACATTTTGGACATCAAAAGGTTTGGATTTAAATGGACAAATTAACTTTGTATAGTCAACCAGCCATTACTTTGTCTCCTTATATAAACATGATGCCAAATTATCATAGTAGATAGAAGAGATATTTATCTACAACTTGTAAGAAGAACATATCTCTATATTCTACTTATAATTTATCAAATTGGCGATGCAAGTGGAGGGGCTGTTTTGGAATGCAAACAGCCCACAACATTGGGTTATAAATAAATCCTCCCCCTCTCCTTGCAAATTGTTGGCATTTTAGAGAAAAAGAGGATAGGTTTCCATGACCAAGGCTCTTACAATGGCATAGTAGGATCTTCCATACTTAGTTTTTTACTTCATAAATCATTCTTCCTTTCTTCCCTTCATTTACTTTTGTGTTGTTCTTCATTTGTAATATTGTAAGTCATTTTTTATAGTTTGGTTTTAATGAAATTTTATTCTTCAATATATCTTTATTCTCATCCACCTTATGTAGTTTCATATTAATTTTATTAAAATAGTTTAAATACAGTTGAATCCCCTTCCCTTCTTTCTCTTCCTTATTCAATCAAAATTCTATTTTTATTTCTAATTATCATTCGTGTGTGTGTGTGTGTTTGACACACAAATATTTTCTTTTCCCATTAATTTTTTTCTATTTATAATTCATCCCCATTAACAAATATTACCATATTAATAACTATATTATTTTCTCAGTAAGCCTATTATTTGGGTGAGTCAAAATTTATTGATGTTAAGTGATTGAGAGTATTTTCTCGATGAATATTCTTCAAATTAACATTGTGTATGTTGGACTTAACATGTCATGGATTAATGAGTTGTTTTGTTTAATGTGGAGTTTCCATGGATTATTGGAACCATAAATACAAAACCATAAACAATATCTAATTGAGATTAGAACCGTAAGTTATGTTAAGTCTTGGAATAAATTCTCAACACTTAGGAATACCAATCACTGTTATCTTGTGAATTGGGTGTTAATTTCAATGCAATATAAAGCAATGATCAAAGATATCAAAATCTTAACTCCTAAAAAATAAACTCACCCCAATATTTGTAAATTTGTTAAATCAATCTTAGTAAATCAATCATTTCATAAGCTCTAAAAACAAACCCCCTCAATTGGAATACAATCAACTAAAAACAAATGAATATTAAAATGTATCATCATTGAGGATTCAACCTGAGTGCTGCTATACACATTAGCAGAGCTTCGGAACTTTGATTGGTTGGAAGGCAAAAATCAGCCATGATTTCAATAATGGGACTTGAACTAGCCATTAAATTAGTGTTTTTAAATATTATTAACTAAATTATCAAAATTTAGGGTTTACACAAATATAAAAACAATTCATGTGTTATAAATTAATTAGAAATGAACATAAGAACAAATTTACTATAAAGTGAATGTGTTTTTAGAAAACTATTGTTATAATCAAAAAAGTTTTTTCCAAACAAATTAAATTAATTAAAATTTTTGAATGATATTGATGAAATATAAATGTTTTTGATATTAATAAAATATATTTTATAGGTATAAGATAAGAATAAATCACTTTTCACACATAAAAACGTTCATTTTTTAAAGGAATTTTTTAAGGAATTTTATTGGAGAACCTTTTTAAATATAAATATTGGACCTTTAATTAATTTTATATGTCAAAATAAAAATTATTTTTGAAATATAAACACAAAAATTTTGTTATGTTGATTTTTTTGTATTTTTCTACGATGTTTCATTTTTCAGTGAATAGTGAAACCTAATGAATTTTAATTCAATTCTTCTTTTTCATCTAATTTATTTATAAAGTAACAATTTATATATAAATTGTTTAGAAGCTTAATTAAATTATATTTTTATCAATTATCCCAAATTACATCATTATTATCAATTTCACTTTGAAACTGAATATAAAAACATAGCAAACTTTTAAATATTTTTAATTTAAAAACTCTCTTTGTCGTCCCATATGCAGGATTAAACTAAAATTAATTTCTACCACTTTTGTGATTGGAATTATGAAAAATGGGTTAAATATTTGGAATTAAAATAATTTATAATTTCAAATAAATAATCATTAGTTTTGTACCAAAAATATTATTGAAAGTGATTATGATTAGTTACATCGATTAAGGAAAAATTAAGCTTAACAAGGGACTAAACTTTAATCTTAAGGGTAAAAAGGACCAATAATGTTTTCCAAAAATATTTTATTTCTATATTTCGGCCAATAAGACTATTAGGTTCCATAATGGTCCATTTTAATTTTTGGGTAACAAATAATACTTGGGTAACACACAATTCATTTCAAAAACAGCAAGTGTGTCCTTTCTCTCCATTATAAAAAGTCACTCACCCCTCACACCTCCTTACACCTATAAAGCCACATTATCTCTAAAAAGATATGAAAAATAGATCCTAAAAATACCTTACCTAAACCTATAATCCTGAAATTTGGTAGTAATCCATCAATTTAATCACTTTGAAGCAAACCTAAAGGAGTTACCTGAATAAGAGGTTATATCCTTGCTCAACCTCGTTAGCTTTATTTATTTATCAAATTTTAAATTATATTGCTTCCATTATTAAATAGTAAAATTATTATTATAAATATACTAATATGTTTTTATGTTATTGTTTATACCTACACTTACATACACTTTCATATAAATAGGTAACAAACTTACCATTCGTGTACGGTGAATTACCCCCTCACGACACGATGTTAGTTCATTTTTTTACTTTACCACCATTCATGGTTGGGAATTATGATGGAAACACTGTTAATATAATATATATGTGATATTTATTATGTATTTATTCTTATTTAATTCTTTCATAATATACACTTTTATACTTTTCATTTTGTGTAAATATGATAACATCATTTCTGGAAGTGTGGACTACCGTCTCCTCAAAGTGATATGATACGTACACACAATACCAGGAACATACAAAGTGTGTTTTTAATAAAAATATGATATATATATTGTATAGATATTATATTGGAATTATAATATCAATATAAATATAAAAAATTTACTTTTTATTCTTTTAATATGACAAAGAAATGGAAGTAGCGTTCATGCGTACGTACGACATACCATCTCCATGAACAGTGAATTTCATTTGTTATCTAAAAACCATATAGATTATTATAAATACATATATAATGAATACAAATTATATTAAAATTATGTTTAAATTTATCAAGATGTTAAAATCATGATCTATTCAATAGGAACAAAAATAATAAGTTTAAACATACTAGACAAACTAGGCAATTAACACTCAAAATTGAGAAAATAATGAAATATTATTAACAAATGGGTAATAAGATATTATAATATATAAATATATGATATTATAAATATTATTATGTTTATGGTGTATGTTATTAACATGTTTAAACCCCTTCTAAAATAGTTTAAAGGATGTTTAGCCAAAAGGAAAAGCAAGGTAAGTGATTTTTCATCTCACATTTTACATCCATGAGATACATGTCATCCTCACAACTTACTTCTTTTTTGTGGTGTATCTAAATCCAATTTGGATATATTATATATTTATTTATTTTATATTCACTATATTTGGAGTTTCAATTTGAATTGTTTTTTCTATGGGTATTTTAATTAAAAGTTTCTCTGTGGAATATAATTTTATAACCCATTTCCTTTTTCATTAGGTTATATTACTTCATGGATGTCTTTAATATTATATGATTATATATTTATTTAATTTAAATTCTATTATTTTTATTTATAGTTGGAAGTCATGATAAATTAATTGGTTGAGAATCACTTCAATGTTATGGTATTTTCATGTGATTACTTTATAATCTCATTTTGTTCAGGATTGTTTACACTCTAATTTAAATCAGAGGAAATTACTTGAAAATTTTTTAATACACCTTTTAATTTTAAACATAAATGATTATTAATGACCTTTTTCAACCAATAGTAAAAACTTCACTATTTGTTACTTCAAATGTTTTAGAAAATGTCATTTTGCAAACCCGACTTCATTTCCCTCTTTAGTTAGAGAACATGTTTTCTTCTAAAACCCATGTTTTATTAAAAATTTTAAAGAAATGTTTTTAACCATTAAAAAATGATTTATTAAAGAAATTTTTATCCTTTTTATCTGTCACCAATTTTTTTAAAGGAATATCCTTGTTACTTTCTAAACAATGCATTTTTCAAACCCTTTTTACCATGCAAAAGGAATGTTATTTTTACCTCGTATCACATATAAAAATTTACCAACATCCCTTTCTTTAATGAATTCTTTTAAATATTAAAATGTAAATTTGAAAAGAAATTTTTTTTAAATGTGATTTTCAAAGAAAATGTTTCTAAAAATGTTTTTAAAAATGAAAAGGATATTTTCCCTAATATTTCATTTAAGATAATTTGTATAGTATTCTCATTCACTAATGAGAATAGCCCTCGTTTCTTACTCCACTTGGGATATGTTGTATTTATATCGTTCTTATTCTTACTCTAGATGGTTTCTGATTTAGTTGAACATGTATAATATCTAAATTCTATACCTTGATTAATTTTTGGAAGTCCCCTTGAAATATTCAAATGATAATTAAATATTGAATTTCCCCTGATTATCTATATCATTTACCATTAATGTTATTATTTCAAAAACTGTATACAATTTTTAAAATATGGATTTCACTGTGATATTTTTTAGAAATCATGGAAAATATTGATAAATATTTTTCCTTTACTCAATAAGGATTTTTTATAAGGAACTTTGTTTATGAATTTAAATTTATTATATGATAATGACTTGGACATGCAGGGCACGAGTTAAGGACCGTTTAAGGAAAGAACAACTAGTTTGGGACCGTTTAATCCAATCCCCATAATGAATCCTTAGTCTCATGGGATGAAATCATTTGGCTAGAATTGGAGAATTGGATTTTACCCAGTATGTTTTAATCCATCTTTGTGGTAAAGTTATCATATTCCTTGCATGAAGTTGAATAATTAAGAGTTATCTTCATTTTGATTTAGTTATTATTATCCATGAGATTTTGCATCAACAAATCTGTGGATGCATATCATTCTCATTTCATTGATTAAATGGCATGTGTTTCAGTTTCTTACTATGCCATACTGATTTGTCCTTATATAGTTATTTTAATGGAATATGTTTTCATTTATTTACATTTCCATATTATTTACTCACTTCCTTTTCATTTATTGACAACATGTCATGTATTCTCAGTTATTTACCATTCCATAATGATAATTCTCATTGATTCATTATTCATTCTTGTGTACTTTACCCTTAATGAGCATATAAACTCACCCTTATTTTGTTTCCTTTAAATAGTAATTCCTTGAATTATACTAAAAAAGATATTTAAGGATAAACTAGATGGGAAAAAATTATCCTCAAAAAAATTATGTTGTAATTAGTGTACTATTTTTTAAAATAAGACTCATGTATGTATACGGCTTTCCAAGACTAATAAATTTTTCAGTCCTTTGGGATGAAATTTTCTTACATATTATGACAATTTAGAGTTAGTAGATACAATCTCTAGGAATTTTTTGGTTTGGTTGCTACACCTAGTGATATAATATATAGAACCATCCTCTCCTTCAATGGATGAAATTATTATCAATCGAACAAGGAAAATAATTAGTTTTTAAGAAAACCAAAGGCTCCAAATAAATCATTGATAAGTGATATATTAAATTATAAAAAACTCGGATACATTGGAATAGGTACCTGGGACCAGTACAATAATGTTATGATTCTATGTGAAAGGCCATGAAGTGAGTATTCAACCGCTGATAGGGGTGAATCGGGATATCCTAAAAATACCAACTCTCAATTTGTATTATTCTCATATCTAGTTAGTGTGATTGAATATCAATTATTAGAATTATATTTTAATAGTTTGTGTGAGAAATAATAGTCAAGGAATAAGGTAGAATAAAAGGTTCTCCAAATCATGTTGTCAAGTTTCTAATCCTTCCTAATAAATTATTGTGATCCCATAACACACATTCCTATTTTATTATCAATAACAATAAGGGAGTAAATATATGTCCTGATACTCAAAAGTATGAATAATTAATGTTAATAATAAATAATTAATATAATCAATTTAGATAAACTTTTTCCGTTATTTATCTCCTTAATTTTCTACCAGAATACTACTGGAATGATCCCCAGAATGGGTGGTTAAAGCTCTTAGAGATTCATTGAATCACATCACACTCACCCATTTTATTTCTAATTGAAATTAATCATATAATTGAAAATAGGGAATAACCTTGTTTTTTTACCAAAAAAATCTTATACCAACCGTTAAATATGTGTCACCCTGGTATTTTATAATAATTTTCTTTCAAATATAAATAACTTCATTGATATCTTTCGTTACATATAACTGTCATTTTAAGCGTACCATGATGTAATATTGAAAATATTATTTTTTAATGTTATCACATATATCTTAAATTAGAGGGTATAAATAGAATTTTCTAATTTAATAATTATATACAATGTTTTTAATTGATAAAAATTATTATTAAGTAAGCACTCAATTTTTAGTAATGTCATTTTATTCTTAAAAAATGTTTTTTCTTTGAAAATGCATTATTATATATTTTTGTGAGGAAATATTAAAATTATTTTTTGGATATTTAATAAAATATATTTGATAAAATAAACATTATTTCTCATATCAATATATCAAAATTATATTTTGTTGAATTTTTTGTATTTTTATGAAAAGGGTGATTTCTCAGTGAAGAGTGATTAATACTGATTTCTGTAAAACGATCTTTTATTTTCATATAATGTATCATTATTATTTGAATTTGATATCAAAGTAACATAAGTATTATTTAATTAGATATAATATATTAACATTCATCTTAGTTAACATTATACATTAGTTTGGTATAAGTAAATTTTTTGTTTTTTAAAATGCATTTTTTTTAAAACTGTTTTTTGTTGCGTTTTACAAAATTATATTAAAATTAATTACTAAAAATTAAAAAAATTGAATAAGAAAAAAGTCATTCTATATTTATAATCACAATGTTAAAATTTGTTAAATAGTACCCCTTTACATTTTTTCAAAACGAATTGTAACCATGGTAAAATTTATCACCTCGATAAAGGATAAATCAGTTAAACATTGGTTAAAACTAAGTGATAATCCCATAATTATTCATAATAATTCTTACTGTATGGATTAAATTATACCCTTATTAACTTTGTCTATATTTCTTCGTGTTTCATGAACACTTTTCGATGAATATTACTCATAAATTATTTAAACCAAAGGTAGTGATAAAATGTCACACTCTTAGTTATAAATATCATTTATCTGTTCACACAGGGAAACATGTTAGTTATGAATGAATATTAATATAAATTTTATTCATAATTTAATTATATTCATGATGGTAATTTATTTATAATTTTTATATTTTAAAATTTTACGTAAATACTTACACAACTTCAAAATATAATTTATTCAATTAATGGAAAAATAAAACAATTGGTAATAAAAATATTAATATTAATATAATTTTAGGGAATTTAAAATTATAATATAATTTCATATACAATACTAACATGCTAGGGATGTATTAAATGATTTTCTCTCAAATTTATTTTGTTTTCATAATGAGTTTAAAGTCAATGTAATGGATTGTATCAAGATTGAAAAACTGATATTTTACAAAAAATAATAATTTATTAACTTATTTAAAAAACATAAAAAATATAAAAATAGGTAAAATAGGAAATTTTGTAGTCTATAATATCATACCCAATTAATGTATATGTAGTTTTGTTGTTTTTGAATCGAGATTGAATTTATTATAAATTAATATTTTGAGAAATCCCAAATGTTCCCCTCACCTCAATTATAAAAGAGAACCTCATCCCTAACTAATTTAGACCACATAGAGAATTGTATCTCATCAAGTAAAACCTATATCCCTTTAGAGGATACATAACGGAGTCGTTTCAAAGAAGATGTAACAGACTTAACTGGTCACATTTATTTTTTCTAATCTTCTTTAACTCCTATAAATCTATGACATTTATCATAAAATAAAATTTTCAGTATCCTAAATTAAATAAAATATGATAATAACTATTAACAACCATTATACACTATTTCCCATCAAACGAGAAGTGAAAGTATCACTAGTGCATATATACAGCTTACCATCTCCATGTAGCGATAAAAATCATTATTAATAACCCTATTTTATCGATGGGTATTATGATGGGTTTAATGTTTATATATTATATTTATGAAATAATTATACTAATTTAATGATAATATCAGTTCTATATTCTTAATATCCAACCCTTTGGGGAATGATAATGTCATTCCTATGTATGTGGGGAATCATCACAATGAGATGAGATTAGTTTTGTAATTATATTTTACGTGGATGGTGATAAGAAATAATTATATAAATTTATAAGATATATATGATATATCAATGATATTATAAATATGAATTATTATTTACCTTTCTTTCATTCCGTCAGTCAAAAATAGAAAAAACATTTATCCGTACGCACAACCTACCTTCTCCTTGAATGTTGTAATTCATTTTTTTCTCTAAATTTTTTGAATGATTATAAATATTTATATAATGAATATATATTATCTTAATACCATGATTAAAATTATGAAAATTTTGGGACCACTATCAATGTATATGGTATAGGACACTTGAACTGAAAATGACGTAGTTATCACCTTGAATATGGATTTTAAAAGAAAATAATTAATAAAAGGTGGTATGATAATATAAATAAATCATAAACTTTATGATAGACATTAATATGGTTATGTAACACATGTATAATAAATATATATTTATTATACAGGATGTCTGAATATATAAAATTAATGTCAATACTTTATGTAAGGGTTTATTTTAGAATCTCATCATTATTCAGAATTATATGGGTTTAAGCCTATGTTGGGAAATATTTCTCTTCCATTCCCATGATTTCTCAAAAATGTTTTCAATTTTATTAATATTACCTAATAGTTTTTTAAAATAATTTTTATCCATGATTTTTAAAATGGTTAGAAAGGATATTTTTTCATTTTCCAAATGAGGTACTTTGTGACTTTGAAAAAAATATAGAAGGAATATATTTTTTTCTCATGATACATCAGTATATTTTACCAAATTCATGAATCCAAAATTATTTTATTCTTCTATTATAATTTTAATAGCATGTTTTCAAATAAAATGGTTTCATTTACAGGTGCATAGCTTTTTTTATGAAGTGATTCTAAAATTAAAAAAGTTATTTTTTATAAAGAATTATTCCACATGATATTTCTAAACAATTTTACATATAAGATGACATCCTTTAATGTTACTTATACTTTACTTGGGATATTATCCTAGAGTATAATCCTTATTCCTTATCTAGATAGTTTATGTTTATGATGAAAATGAAAATGTTTTATGTAACCCATTTCTTTTCATGAGATCTGATATAATGAATGTTTTATTATCCTATAATACACATATATATGGTTTTTATTATATGATTGGTGGGACCTATATCTTTCTATAATTCATTGGTTAAGGTTGGGTAGCTCATGAGTTAAATATGTTATGTGTGAACCTAATTTCATGTTCACAATTTTATGTGTTAACCTATCATTAATTTTCATAACATTATGTGTGGACCTCGTTATCATGTCTATAAGTTTATGTTTGGACCAAGATTTTATGTCCATAATATTATGTGCGGACCTGGTTTCATGTCCATAAGTTCATAAGATGGCCTGATTTGATGTATTTTACTTAATGAGTGGAATTGTTTCTAATTCTACTTGTCTACAACGCAATAAGTGTATTTGTATACCATAAATTCATGAGTTATTCAAATTTTATGATCTTGTGTCTCATGTTATTTGATTACATTATGATTAATGTCATATATTCTACAAAAATTTATACCATGACTCTAGATTATGATAATTAATATACAATGTATGATTTATTAATTTTTAATCTTATGTTATTATTTCCTTATGCTCGTGTTATACTAATGTGATCATTGATATATCCCATGTTTACCCTTAATAAATATATATGATCACCATTTTATTATGTTTTCCTTCCTTGGGTTATGAGGATTGTTTTTTGTTGGGTAGTACTATAAAGAGTTGTATGAGGGAAGATCATTATGGAAGATGTTGAATATCTTTCATGAAATAAGAATATTGTGTATCTAGTCTCTAAATACACTAAACGTATATGATCATCATGGATGTTTTTTCAATAATTTAATTTAATATTCATCAATTAAGATATAATATTTATGTTTGAAAACCCTGGACCATTTAGTTTGTATCTGTGTAATTTTTAGTTTGCCTATGGATTTTAGGGTTTGAAAACATTTTTAAAACCCTAGGGATAAGTCTAAATATAAGAAAAAATTCTATTGTTTTTTAAATGATGATATTATGTTATTTTTCAAAAATTAAATCTATGTCTGGTTACTATATGTGGATGTGGTTCTTGAACTTCTGTACCAAGGGTTAATAACCCCAAAATGAACATTATGTTAGAATAAATCATCAACCAGTACACAACAACGATCCTTTCATCACCCCTAGTTCATAACTCTGAAGAGATATTCTTTTGGCTAATACATATTTTCATTAAAACCAATTATTAAGGATTTTAATAGATGATAATCATGGATTACCAAGGTTAAACCTATGGTGTCTTAGATTGATACATAGGTGTCATGATTTAGACAACCTATAAATTATTATGTGGTTTTCCATTATGATTATAGGTTATCACAGTATACCTTTAGTTTCAGATAATTGATGGAACCAAAAGCATTCAAGTAAATGGTAAGTGGGATGGTCAATGGAACAATTTTACACGTGAATAACCAAATGAAATAAGATATAGATGGAAACCGTGTTATTATGGATGACAATATAAATCAAAATATGATTATAAATCTCAACATAGGTGATTTTCCTAGAACACCTAAAAAGAAGAAAAGGGAGTTTCATGAAGAAATTATAGGAAATAATGTCCAATTTTCATCAGGTTAAGAATATGGGTAGATTCTTGGAGAAAAATTCCTCAAAGTAACAAGGAAATGTCTTATGTGTTGAAATAAAAACATATAGAAAGTATTTTATGAGTTGAATTGAATAGTTTGGTTAACATAATGAATAAGAATAATGGTTTCAATATGTTATAGTATGCATTTTAATGTTTTTTATGTAGAAAGTAGATTCATTAAGAAAATTTTTGTCCTAAGTTAAAATCTAGTGAAAAGGATTGGAACGGTTGTATAAGTAATAGTTCTGTAGTTAATGATGAAGATATTATGAATGACATATGAATGGAAATAAGTGTTAAGGAATAAGATGATGAATCTTGGTTAGTGGATGGAAAAGGAAGTGGAAAGATAAAAATCCTTATGTATTGAGAATTGGGAATTATATTTTAAAGTCATTTATAAATAATATTATGCATTATATTAATCATGAAACATTTATCAATTTTTCATCAATATTTTTTCGTGAAAGAATTTAAATTATATGTTTAATTATACCAATAACTAAAAAAGTGATTTATTGTCAAGATGATATTTTTGAGAAACACTAGATTGTGGGAAAGATAACTCTTTATATGTTTCTAATGTTGAGATGAAGAGGATTATTTTTTATAAAGAGGTGATTTACATTGATGGGATAGTATTGGTAATGATGAAATTGGTTAGTGATTTGATGAAAATGTGATTTAAGATATATTTGATAAAGATCATTACATTTTTTATTTAAGGAATATATTCAATTTTCAATTTTTTATTTTATAAAAAAATGTAATTTTAATTATTGGAAGAATTCATGTTTTAATTAATATTTTATTGTAATTTAGGATACTAGCATGTTTCCATTAATATATGACCAAGATGTTCACATATTTGTTATGTGAAATTAAGAGCTACTTTTGGGGATTGTTGTTTATTTGATTAAAGAATCATAATGACTTTAATTATAACTCTTTGTGTCCTGAATTTGGTGAGATATATTATTGATGAGTTTTATGATTATCTTTTTATTGATTGAGTAAAGTAAAACATTTGTATTTATTGATTATATTTTATAAATTAATGTATTTATCCACTTTATTTTGATCAGCGATCTATGATAATTAATTTTCATTTATTTATATATCTTCACTTACTGCTATTTTTATCATATTTGTAATCCTAGTATGTGTAATTCAAGATGACCTTCATACATCCAATTCTCTCTTTTTAATAGGATGTTTTATTAACCACTTTTATGATGTGGGCTTCCACACAAGAATTATCAAATGAAAAATCTTTTTAATAGTTTTCATTACACGCAAATATGAGTTTAAGAGAACCACGATATACTATTTAAAATATTATTTTTTAATGTTATCACTTATGTGTTAAATTGGAGGGTATGAATAGTATTAAATAAATTATTAATTAAATACAAATCCCCAAATCAATATAAATTATTTGTAAGTAATCTCTCAATTTTATGTAAAGTTATCATACTCTTCGAAAATATGTTTTCTTCAAAAATGATTTTTTTTGTGAAAAAAATATTATAAATAATTTTTTAACATTTTGAAAATATATTTGACAAAATTAACATTATTTTTGAAATCATCAAATCAAAATTATGTTATGGTGGAATTTTAGTATTTTTCAAAAAATATTTATTTTTCAATGAATAGTGATTAATACTTATTTATATAAAATTGTCATTTTCTTTTCATATAAAGTATAATTAGTATTTTTATTTTATATAAAAATAAAATAATTATTATTTAAATTTATATAATCTAAGTAACATTATTTTAACCGTCATTACACATGATTTTGGTGTAAATACATTTACGGGTTTAAAAATGCATTTCTCTAAAAAAATAAATGTTGAATTTTATGCATTTATATATAAGTAATTTACGAAACTTATAGAAATTTAATATTGAAAAATGTATTTCATATTTAGAACCATTATTTTCAAATTTCATAAATATTCCCCATTTCTTTTTTATCAAAAGAATAGTAACTACAGTAATATTTGACACATTGGTAAAGGGTAAGTCAGGTAAATCTAGTTTAAAAATACATGATAAGGACATAATTATTCATCATAAATCTTATTTGATGAATAAAATTATACACTTATCAACTTAGTCTCTAATTTTCATTGTTTAATGGACTATGTTCCTAGAAAATGAATTATATATTATTTAAACCAAAGGAAGGGACAAAATATCACTCTCTTAGTTTTAAATATTATTTATGTGATGAAATTGAGAAAAAATTAGTTTTGAATGAATATTAATAGTAATTTTATTCAAATTAAAATTATATTAATGTTGGTAATTTATTTTTAATTTTTATGAATTAAATAATTACCTTAAATACTTACACAACGACAAAATCGTATTTATTAAGTTAGTGTAAAAATAAAAAATATTGTATTTAAGATATTGAAATTATTATAATATGATATGATTAATGTGATAAAACCCTTTTCAGAATACTCATAACATGTTAGGGATGTGTAAAAATATTTTTTTCCAAATTTTGTTGTTGTTAAGTTTAAATTCAATGTAATGAATGGGGTCAAAATTGAAACAACTGATAGTTTTCGAAATAATATATTATTAATTATTTGAAAATCATAAAAATATGAAAATAAAAAAATTTAATAATATATGGTCAAAAATATCTTCTCCTATTCTTTTATAAACATTTTGTTGGTATTTGGGTTAATATTGAATTTACTATAAATTAAACTTTTGATAAATTCTAGAAGTTCCCCTCGCCTCAATTATAAATGGCACCCACCCCCTCACCTATTTACACCAATTAGAGGCTTATTATCTAAAATTATTCTTCTAATTTATCTTATAAACTTATCTATAACCATTATATATGTGTTTTTATTCCAAAAATACCAACCCTAGATTCCTTTACAGTAGATCTAAAGGAGACATTTTGATGAAGAGGTGGTTGTCTTAACCGATCACTTTATTTTTTCTACTCCTTTTACCTCTTCTAAATATATAATATTTATCATAATATAATATAATTAGTATCATAATTTGGTAAAATGATATTATTATTATAAAAAACCCATTATACGCACTCCATCTCCTAAAACAATAAGTGAAAGTATCGCTCTTGTGTATGTATGACTTATTGTCTCCACATAGCGATACAAATAATTTTTCATCACCATATTTTATGGATGGATATTATGATTGTTTTAATGATTATATATGATATTTATGACATAATTATTCTTCTTTAGAAATAATATAATGTATAATTTATTACCAATCAATCCATTGGAAAATGATAACGTCGTTCATGTGTACATGTGCACCACCACTTACCTGATGTGATGAGATTAATTTTTTCATTTATATTTTACATAGATGGTAATAAGGATGAACTTGACAAATAAATATGATATATATGATATATATTTTATAATAATGATTATTTAAAGGTTTATTATTTTTTACCTCTCATTCATTCATTCTATCGAGAAATGTAAACAACGTTCATGTGTATGTATGGCCTACCATCTCAGTGAATGTTGTAATTCATTTTTTTATTTATACATTTTATGAATGATTATAAATATTTTTATAATGAATATAAATGATTTTTATAACATGATTAAAATTTTGGAAATTTTGGGTATATAATCCATGTATAAGTACTGAGACAACTGATTCGAAACAAGCTTGGAAAACAATGCAGTTATCACCCGAAATAGTGATTTGAATAACAAATAATTAATAAACAGGTGATGGGATATTATAAGTAAATCATAAATTGTATGATAGATATCAATATGGTGATCTAATTAATTTAAAATAAATTAATATTTATTATAAAAGATATTTTAATTTGAATCAGAAAAGGAAATACTTTATGTAAGGGTTTATTTCTCAAGATCATCATTATTAGGGATTATTTATGTCTAAGTAAATATTGGGGAATATTTCTATTCCATGTTCATGTTTTCTAAAAATTCACTGAAAATTATTTTTTACTATCCTCCTACAATTTATTAAAATCAATTTTACCCATTTTTTTTGTAAAACGGTTTAAAATGATTCTTCTTTCATTTTCCAAATGAGGTACTTTATGACTTTTCCAAAAAAAATATGGAAGGAATATTTCTTTAATTTATATGAAAAGAGTGGATTTTCCCAACATAATTACATCTCAATTATTTAAATCTTAATTTATAAGTTTACATGTTTATTTATAATGAAAATGTATTCATTTATAAGTGCACAACTTTTTTTTAAAAAATAAATGATTTAAAATAGAATGAGTTATTTTCCTAAATAATTAATCAAAGTGATTTTTCAGAACGATTTTCTATATAATATTACATCCTCTGATGTTACATATAATTTACTATGGATATTATACAAGGATACCATCCATATTATTTCTCTAGATGGTTTATGATTGTGAGGAAAATATTAAATTTTTATGAATCCCATTTCCTTTCATGTGTTCTAATATGAAGAATGTTTTATGATCCTATGGCACACAAATGTATGGTTTTCATAATGTGATGGGTGGGAGAAATATCTTCATCCAATGTAATGGGTAAATATGGATAACTAATGGGTAAATATGTTATGTGTTAACTAGATTTCATGTTAAAAATTTTCTGTATAGACATGGATTTCATGTCCATAAATTTATACATAAACCAAGCTTCCATTTTCATATATTAATTACTAGACCTAGCTTCTTGTACATAAGCTTATGAAAGGTCCTGATTTCATATAAATAACTTTATGAGTGAACCTATTTATATTTATACATATTAAAAAAAATTATGGTTATGTGTATGACACAAACTCTTGTCTTATGAAAATGTTATATTGTCATGGATCATGTTCTTTTATTACATTATGATTCATGTATTATAAAATATAAAGATTTATAACAAGAATCAATATTGTGATATTTGATATGAAATTTATGGGTTTTATGTGTTAATATCATGTTAGTATACCCATATATTCATGTTATTCTAATGTGATCATTGATATCATCAATATTTACCCTTATTGAGAATCCGAGCTTACCTTATTCTTATATTTCATTTCCCTAGATAATGAAGAAATTTTTTACTATGGTATACCTATGAAGAGTATAATGAGGAAAGATCTTTATAGTATATGTTAAATATATTTCATGAAATAAGAAAAATTGTGAATCTAGTATCCAATGAAATTGAACTTATACAGTCCTCGGGCATGTTGTTTGTAAAATGTATTTGAATATTCATCCATTAAGATGTGATATTTATGCATGAAAATCCTACTCCATTATAAACCATTTCCTATCTATATGGATATATGTAATGTTACTAATATAAGTAGTTTCATATATCTAGATATAAATTCAACTAAAATACCATCTCAAACACACATTTTACTATCCGTGGTATGATATTTATCAGATATTCCACTAACTAGCTTGATCTTCCCTATAAACATATTAAATTCCAACTAAAATGATAAAACACTATGGATATTTTTCCTTCATGATATTTTATACAAGAATTTATTTCATCTGAAATAGGATCCACCATTCCTTTTTTAGCACGGTTTACCATGGTAGCTTCTCAACTCTCCCTTTGAGTATTCTAGATAACACCCAAGCACTATAACAATCTAATCCCAGCTATTTCACCATATGGAAACAATATATTAGGGCTTATAATTTTCATATTTTGGATCCTCATTTCTTACCTCAAGATATCTATTTGAAAACACCATGAGTTTTGGATGATTAACTTTATCCTAGTCATGGCACAAATATAATTTATCCTAAAACAACCACCATAATTTTCGTTACCTATATAATCCGTTATGATCCATTTTGGATCATTAAAATTCATTATTTTCATAACATAGAGAAATATGTTTTACATATTTTTCAATATTTATTCTTTCCTTTAAATTCAAATGAGATATAATAAGCCTCTCAATCATCCGTGAGCATGTTTTCATTAAATACAATAAGAAGACACTTCCAAAATTAATGAATGAATTTTCCTAAGAAACAAATTATAACATGCCTCTAATATGAAGGTTAACCTAAAACAACAACATAGCATATAATTATGTTTATGAGAGTACTAAAAATCTCAGTGTAAAATTTTCTCCACAAATTCCATATCTCAGTTGAGATAAAATTACATAAATCCCGTTTTAAATTCAATTTCTGAGGGGATTTTTCACTCATCAACTTCCATAAGATGAAATGGTTATTATTCACTCATGAAACTCCTCAAAATTGAATGGATCCTCAATATCCCTATGGCTATTCTATTACAACATACACTATTAAAAATTTATATAATTCAATTATCCCATGATATTTTTACCAATATTATATTCTTCACATCAATTATTTCAATGAACCCCATTCCCATTCAACATTATTTAAATAAATTCATTATTTTTAGTAATATTTAATATCATTATACCATTTCCTCTACATCCTAGGAAACCATAACACACTAACCACATCATCTGTACCATACCATCACATAAAAAAATCACTAGCGTCCCATGCAAACTTCCTCTACCGTAACTGAAACACCTCAAAACAGCAACAACCATTACTACAAAAAGATAAAAATAAAAAATTTAATACACAATCAAAAACAATTTATTCATATCGTATATTCTAGTTGATCACTTCACATTAAAAAAATATTAATAAACCAATTATCTATTTCCAAATTCTTTTCTTTATTAATATCTTTAATGTGTTTAACAATGTTCAATAATGACTTTCCATATTCAATGGAAACATCATTAAATCACAGTAAAATGAATACATTATTATAAAAATAAAAAAATATTAATAGGAAAACCATGTTAATCATAAATGACCCACATCCCCATTTTTTATTCCATTTAATTAATTACATTTATTAGGAAAATTAAAAATCCACATCCAAATAAAACTAAAGAATGATTAATATCCATTAATATAGGGGAAAATAGATAGAATAAAAATATTATAAATTGAATTATTCCATAATAACAAAACACCAAAGATAGAAACAAATGGGCAATGTAATTGTAATAAACTGAAAGGAATTTTTCAAAAGCATATAATACCTCAATCCTCCATCATTTATTTATTCAATATTTATCAAAATCAAACACAATTTGTTACCATAACCCATCAAGAGGTAAAGAATAATGAATAGCAGTTGAATGAAAGAAAAAATCACTTTAGATCACAATAAATATATTAAATGAAGAATTGGTCTTAGAGAACAAACAAGGGTATCAAAATTTACATGTAAAACCACCATAACCTCCTAGAGATCAATAGATGAAAAATAATTGAATAGATATAGAAGGATGAAAAAAAATAATAGTAAAACATTTTAAAGATCTCTACATTATAGATAACTAAATTTCACACTAGGGTATCTCGGTAATCTCAAATAAAAAATTCATGACCTTCAAAATAGCTCCCTACCTTAAATCTTAATTCTCATTTCCTTTATTAAAATTAAAACTAACCTAAAAAATATTGTAACCAGTACTGAACCTGATGTGGTCTTTTGAAACCAGTTTAAACATAAAATTGACATGATGATGCTCCCATAAAACCATTTCATCTTCCTCCCATCTCCACAACGTCCATTATGTGACAAAATTATGGTGATAATAAAAACATAAAATTTTACACCATAGATTTAAAATTTGGTGTTACCACCCTCTAAGATACAGAAAATAATTTATCTATCATGTAAGGCATAAAAAATGGGTACAACTATATTATTATTTCCAATAATGATTTTATCCTCCTCCAAAACAATCAAATTCAAATCGAACTTCCCTTCACTAGAAAATTGTCCACCCAACCATGACCACAACCAACTCTACACCAGCCATAGTGTAATGTTGTTAGAAACATTTCATGTTTATCTATAAAGGTCCCAGAGCCATATCTTCACTTTTAAACTACTTTTAAACATTTTCCCAAGACCCCCAATACCTAGGAAAAAATTAAGGGTTTAGGAAAATACAGTCTTCCACATTCAATTCCACTCAAATAATCATCATCCTTGTGATCCCATGAAAAATAAATAAAAAACGACTATAATAGAAACAAAACCATATGTGATACATCGAAAATGAGAATATTTCTATTATAGAAGACCAACCCAATATAAGATAGAGAAATAAACTTCAATAATATCACTATAAAACCAAATCCCAATATCACTAAGAGAAAAAAATCTTAATTACTCTGAATGTTGATTCTTCACCAATGACTCTGACTCCCATAAATATTATTTTAATACACAAAACAATAATAAATAAATGAACTAATGGAATTATTCAACCCTAAAGAACATTCTCTTGATGATCGTAAATCTCCATAATCGATTCCACAAACATCACATTTTTCTTAGCATTAAACTCACCCAAACCACTAACATGAGTGTTATCATGAATATAACTCCAATGAGACAACACATTGAAGATTTCATGAATTTGATATATCTATATAGTAAGATATAATTGATACTCTTCCTAAAAAACTATCATAAGAACCTCAAAAGGTCTAATAAACCATGTATAAATCATAATCCCTCTATTGAACCTCTACTTCCCATGATGAGAAGAAACCATTAAAAACACATGTTCACCAACATCAAACTCTTGAGGCCACCTATTCTGATCTCCATATGACTTATGATGGTATTTAGTAGACTTATTCTACTTAAAAATCACCTAAAATTTTTCTTTCATACTCTACACCAAATCTAGTCCATGTATTTCAAACCCCCCAACCTTGGTCTGATTACATATATATCTATAGGACCACCCATAAAATTCCTTAAACAGATCAATTCCAATGAATGAATGATAGTTATTATTATTAGAAAAATCAACCAAGGGAAAATTATTTTCTTATTACCTACAAAATAATGATAATATTCTAGGTATATGTATTATAATGTCTATATCATCCACATTATTAGTCCATCAAATTGAAGATGAAATATAGATTTAAGGGATAACTAGGATCTAAAATCAAATTGTATACTCTTACACATTAATGAGGTAAAAAAATGATTTTATTCAGATTTGATCATCCTTATAACTTGTTCCCTCTAGGGTTCTTATTAAGAGATACTCTAGGGGTAAATTAGGGTACAAAAACACAATATAAATTATCCCAATTAATCATATAAGCTCTCATGGTCTTAAATAATCTTGACCATATTATTAATATGTTTTTTATGATCCAATTAGGGTGATGATTCAATTTATTTACATTTGTTATTTTCCTAAATCTAATTTATGAAAATAATTTATTTAACCCACACAAGAATTCATGTAACATATAAAGTACATAAAGCATGTATATAATATATAAAAAATTACTTGGTGCTCTGGAACTAGGATTTGTACTAATAGAATACAATGAAAATGTGTTGATGTAATATAATCTACTAAATCACTTTTATTTGAGGGATTAAAAACACATGTGGTCACTATATAATAATGAAAAACAACTTAAAAACAATATAATAAAATGATAAACCAATATCCATATTATTTTCAATGCAACATGTATATATAGGTGTTATTTGATTTCATTATGATTATCATTTTTTTAAAAAAGTATGAACCTTACTGTTACATTATCTTAATCATTACATGAAAATATATTTAATATATCTTCATATAATAACTCCTTATTTACAAGTGTAAACATTTATCAACAAGTTATAATACTTAATTCCTATATTTTTCACTTTGATCTATGAGTCCTTTATTTTCATACTTACTACTTTTCTATATATTTGTTCATATCAATATTATTTTCCTTTTATAGTGATATATATCATCTTTATATCTCCATAATTTTAATTCTATAATCAATATAAATTATCCAAATTTCCATTGACTAAATTATTTAATTTACCTTAAATACCATGGGGAATTCATTTATCAAGCTTCTCCAAATCCAAGTCAGACACTCTTAATTCAGACTAAAAGTTATCTTTTTAAAAGATAGAAAATTATAAACTATCTAAAACATCAATATCACCATAATAATGGTATCAAAAATTCATCACTACTAATATATTCTTCCCTTGAAAACCACAACTTCAACCAATTCATATTTCAATATTTGGGACATGATATTCTTTTCAAATTATAATCCATACACATTTTTATGACATAGTAACCCCTTCCTATCATAATTACTTTAAAATAGTGGAACAAAGAATCTTTATAGTGTCCTTTAATACTGTTCAATCTCATATAATACTCAACAATTTTAATTATCCTTATAAATTAAGATACATTGGTTGTATTTTATCAATATGTTCATTTTCTACAAAGATAAGAAACACTTTAAATGAAAACTCAAAATTAATGATTTAAAATTGCTTCAATAATGACAAAACAATTTAATATGCACTCCATTATTGGAATTTTAACACCAAATACAAAATTCTATATACATTCATCATTTGTTTAAAACTATTAATGTGGTTGAAAATAAATCCAACACTATGTGGGATAAATTCATTATTAGATGCTAAAAAATACCCCGTTAAGATTTATTTTAATCTATTATTAGGAATAGAATGCCATGATAAAAATTGAGACTTCCTTCCTCCTTTTAAAACAACTTAATAATTCTCAAATTTCAAATGATTCCTTCTCCCACTTGATATTAATAAAAAGTAAAACTCATCTTTAAAAAAACAATAATCTTTTAAAACATACACCTTAGGAGAGAAAGGATTCTCATTTTAGATTATATAGTGATATTATCATCCACATATCTTATTTATGTAACTCCAAAAAATCTCTAATTCTTTAATTCCATCAATTATGTTGCATAGTATGAAAATTTTTACTAGCACACCCACACGTTAGATACTCCTTCATTTTATCCTTATCTTGGTCTTGGAACTTTCACAATGAGAATCAATTTGAAAATCATTTGATATTTTTGAATTTAGAATGTTTGGGTGGATTTTTTAGTCATCTCATAGTCGCCGTATAATTAGTAGAAATCATGCAGGTCATCCTAAGTAACCATACAACCATTCCCAAAAGTGGATAGATGCAACCTCACAGTTTGAGTATGATTTCATAAAGCGTGAACCATGGTTATGCGGTTGGTCCCTACAAAGGAAGTGTCTACCACACAGTTGGTGCACAGTTTGGTAAACCATGCGGCTAAAACATGACATCATTCCTAATCATTAAAATCCAGAGACCCATTTTTATTTATCCCTCCCTTTTATACAAAAAAAACAGGATTCCTCCACCCCTATCATTTTTGGAGCACCAAGGGGTCTTGAAACCCCTTCTCCCTTGGATTTATTTCTTCCATGGATGCTCCTCCAAATATCCATGTTATATTTCTTAGGTTTTTGGTCCATTTTCCTTCTCTTTATTCCCTCCCACCTTGATTTCTCAGTTTCCCTTGGGTGGGATCTTGTTTTCTCAAACCCTAATGGTTAAGATTTGTGCATGGGTTGTGTTTTCTTGGGATTTAGGGTGTGTGGTTTCTTCATGAGTGTTCATTCTTCCTCCCTTTGAACCTCCATCACATTTTTACACCACCTAGGTAGGTAATTACCAATTTTCTAAATCAGATTCAAACCCTTGATTATTATATATTTTAAATTAAATTTTACATACAATACACACATTCATAATACACTAATTTAGTTTGTTGTGGTGTTTTCAAAGTTGTATAATTTGTTAAAAATATGTTTTGAGGTGATTCCTAGTTTATGTTTATTTATTCCAATGATAAATGTGTTTGATTAAATTCCAATTGATTGTTAAGGGTAAAATTGGGTGGTTGAGTAGTGTTTACCCATTTTATATGTTCAATTAGATTGTTCAGATTGGTGTTATCCCTATTATGTTGAATGTGGTAATATTTTTATAAAATTGTTTTTTCCAATATGATATAATGTTTTGTTTATTTGAAATTGGTTTGGGGAAAAACATGTGGTAGTATATTAGATGTGAGCACATCCATGGGTGTATGAAGTGCACACATGGAAGTGATTTCAAATGATGATGGAATTGGAAGAAATTATCCCATTGATATTTTGTTTCCTAAGTAAGTTATTCATCTTCTTGTCTTACTTCTTTTCACGTAAAATGGTTTTTATGGTTTCTAAGTTAGATAAATGAGTTTCAAGATTTTAGTGGAAATGATGGACTGTTTGGTATTTTAAAAAAGGGTGTTAGTACTGCATAGTTTAAAGGCCCATTTTGAAAATATTTCGTTATTGTGTGTATGTTCAACCTTGACTTTGAATTGGTTTTCTCCTTAAACCATGGATTCCCAATTGGATCGTTGGTTTCTAAAAAATGTCCACTCCCTTGTGTGATTCTAAAAAGGGGTTTCAAATGAAATCTTCAAAGATAAGACCATTTAAAACATGGATATAATTTGGTAAAAAATCTTCTTGAAGGCCTATTTGGAATTTGAAACTCAAAAGTGGTGTTTGGTGTTATTTTGTTAAGAGTTCATGTAATTATTATAGTAAATTCATTTTGTAAGGTAAATCCAAAGTTCTGTTTGTAAACATGCATGTTTTTAATGAAATGGTTGTATGAACAAGTGATGTGATGGCCCAGTTGGCACCTCGCATGATGTGATATGTATATGTATATAGTGGGAAGCTTAATAGGAGGTATTTTTCTTTATGGGTTATCATATCGTGTTGTGCGTGTTTGGGGTAGGAATGTGTGGTAATGACATGTAAGGTGAGTCACGCATTAAAGGTCCTCCTACTTACAGAGTATATTATTACAATGGGTTCCTAGGTTTCTTTTAGAGGATCATGTGATGTTTCCTTCTAACTCTGATTAGAGAGGTTGGAACCCCCTGGATTTTTTGAGTGGCTAGGTGGGTTGTGCCGCTAGATTGGTCAGTTGATGGAGGCCAGTTTTTTATAGACTTATGGGCTTCACCATCACCTACAGTATGTTCCGAACTGAGTATGTTCAATGGTATTCTATGGATTTTTTCCATCACCCATGGATTTTATATATACATTTTTATTTACAACCTACTGCATTTATTTTTTAGTGTAAACTATATATTTATTTTCAGCACAGCCTGACATCCCATGTTTTGGGTTTTTGTTTTAAAACAGTAGCCTATTTTGGAAATGAAAACATGGTGGGAAATGTTTTGAAAAGAAAAAAAATGTGTTTATCTATTTAAGATGTGGAAACACCTATTTTATATATTTATTTTAAGATAGTGTAAGTGTATAGTTTTTTAGAAAAATGTAACAAATGGCTTATCTAGTGATTTCCTAAAGATATGTATAACTCACACCCTACTTGTACAACTCAGTGTCGGTAGACCTGATCTATTTTACAGGTCATATTTCATGATCAGGATCTTGTTTCGTGTGCTTGTTTTTGGATCAGTTGGTCTAGTGGTTGGAGTTGATCAAGAGGTCACATAATGATCTTATTCGAATAGTCCAGTTTTAGATTTGTTTTTAGTTTTTGTTTTTTTATTGTTTAGTTATATCTGTATCTGAATTATATTGTGTATTTATTTATGATTAGTTGTTGTTTCATGTTGCATTATCTATTTGATTAGACTATTTAATCAATCTGGGTTATTCGTTGGGCAGAAATTGTTCCCACTTGGATTTAATTTGATTTCTGACACTAGTTTCCAACCCGTAGGGATCCGGAATTCCATTCAAGCCATGTCTTAGACCGGTTCGGGTGTCAGGTTAGATGGTATTCTAGCTTGGTTCATGACATATACCAATTTCAACTCTATTTAAAAAGTAATAATGAGTAATTAATATATCAATTACTCAATGAATATCTTTGAATGGTTGGTACTAATTTTTCCATGAAAGTCTCCCACTTTAGATTATAATTCTATGAACTAACACATCCCATACATTTATGACTAGGAATTTTTAGTGTGTATACTGACCACATAGAAAATAGTCCTTAAAAAACCATTAATACTATTGAGTTAGATATAGATATAAGAAATAATATAATATGATAAAAAAAAATCTAAGGTGTCTATTCCACCCATTTACATGAATTCGTATCAAATTACAATAACATTGAGCACCTCTTAATCACATGTACCAAAGCTATTAAGTCAATAAACATTAAACACTAAGTGTCTGATTTATTTTTTTTTTATTTTGGGAATATTTCTTGAAATTTATTTTCCAATGTAAATTTACCTTTGAATGTTCTTGGATTTTAAGTAGTAACATATTTTATATATTTGGATAAAATATCCTTTCATTCTATTCCCAAAATTTTTTGAGATTCTTTATACATCCATATAATTCCATATATCAATAATTGTTTCTTAATATATTTTCTTACCATGTGTTTCTAAATTAAATATTCTTTATTTTTTAGTTTCATCAAGTCACCCTTTACATATTCTCCACAAAACACATCTTCTCCTTTAAACCAGTATGTTAGAAACAAATATTTTAATAGTTTAATATATTTTATTGATGGGAAACTATAATTTCATTAATTTTAAGAATATTGTGTGTTAATATGGACCAACAGTTTTCAATTATGTTTCATTTTTAATCCATATTATGATCTAAATTTAGGTTGTTAGGATCTAATATCTCATTAGTCAACTTGGGCATCAACGTTTCCTAGTGGAATAATTCTATATTGTTTTATCCTTGGGATTTCTTACAATCTAGGATTTCTCCACATATCATTAATTGTTTTCATTATTTTCCAAACCAACTCTTTACTTCACATATCCTTCCATGGATAATTATTTTTCTCTATTTATACCTTTCTTTGGGAGACATCCCTTTAATTCACCTCATTCAAACATCTTTCACTTTTCCAAATCATCTAATTATTCTTCCATGATATATTTTATTTAGTAGTATATTTCAAACTCTTATTTAACATATTTTAACTTCATTATATTACTCATGTATCCCATTAAATATTTTCATTTATAGGATAGATTATTCAGTAGATATTTTTTGACATTATCTATTTATACTATATAAATTCATCTTTTTTAGATTTCATGCATTGATTTTCTTTTGAGATAAATAATTTCTTTATAGACTATTTTTTTATACAACTTATAATATATTTATTCTATTTATTTTTTTTAATCTCATTTTTCTCTCTAGGATCTGTATCCACTTCAAATAACATGATGTAAAAATATTTGAACTTTTCAATCTCAATATTCATCCCTAAAACATTTAATCTATGTGAATCGTTCTCCTTTCATAATTTCATGATTTATTATTGTAATCTCAAATCCATATCTTTGATAATTGTTAAACATCCAGCTTTGATCAATTCAATATATCATCATAATGTGAGAAATGGCGATCCTTAGATAATCCCATAGTATCACTTAGTAAACTAATACATTTACAATCACAATCATTCATACCATTCTATCCAAGAATATTTTGATAGTTTATCATAATATTAATTTATAAAAATTATTTTATGACATATGGAGTCTCCTTGATTCTTTTCATGCTTTTATATTCTTTCTCTTTTCCATGTCATAAAAAATTAGAGTAAAATATTAATAGAAAAAAATATGGCACCATGAATCAATAAATTCAAATTACAATGATGAAAATATAAAAAGAAAAACCTACGCCCTGATTAAAATTATTTTTTATGTGGAGGTTATAATTCATACCTATTAGAGAAACCCATGAAGGATCAATTACCCGTAGTCCGGATCACTTCCACTTCCATTAGAATATGTTGGGTACAAATAGTTCAATGTCCCATGTAACACCCTAACCCAAATCATCAACTTTGAGTCAAAGAATCAAATAGCCTCCGGTGTAAGAACTTGATTCTTATTCATGAGGTATGTGTTTCTTCTTTTCATTTTTCTATAAGTGTTTTTGAGAAAATAAAGAAAATGGGAAAAAATCCCAAATTTTGTGGGTACACACCGTGTACTTTTCCACACACTGTGTACTTTGGTCGTGTCAGATGAGTACACAGGGCGTGTAGGCCTGTCGGTGATGAAGAGTGAAAAAACTAACTACACACCGTGTACATTTTATATACACGTTTTGTAATCAGTCGGCAGGTCAAAAGTAAGGCAGTGGGAGTAGCCGCTAGCGGAACGACAGTACACGCCATGTACTCAGAAATACAAATCGTGTAATCATGTCGACATATGAATAGTGAGGTGGTGGAAAGTGGTTGCCATAGGAACAGTTAAAAAACGAAAAGTACAAACCGTGTACTTCAGATTACATGCCGTGTAGTTATGTTTTTTCACTTAAAACAATTAGTATCCTCCTCTTTTGGCAGAGGAAGCTTAGAACTCGTTTGGAGTGCGGGAGAGAGGGATGGAGTTTAAAGGAGCTCTTGATCATACACTGGGACTCTTATTCCTTCTCCGACGATCTCGTTTGAACCACGCGGGTGAGTTCTTCTCTCTTCTTTAACCTCTACTTTCAATTCTATATCTAAGGGGAGTTATTTGATTTTGAACGAGTAGTTTTTTATCCCAGACCTACGCCATTTTTGGTTGTTTCAGGAGGTGTCTTTCACATATAGTGATCAGAGGAGATCAAGGTAGGTGGTCTGGTGTTTATTTCCAACGTTGAAGTTGTTTTTGTGTACTGTTGTTCTACATGCCCATGTTTGGGGTTCCATATGGCTGAGGCCTTGACTAATTAAATAACTACAATTCCATAGGCAACTTAATGAACTTGAATAATTGTTGTTTGAGATTGTTGCCTTGATCCAGGGCTACCCCGTGGGTGTGTTTCTATTGTTTAGCCATTTGGCCAGGATACTTGAGGGTATTCCATGATTATAGCATGCTTTGAGTTTTCTTGAGAGAAAATTTATATATTATTTCATGATTATGTGTTGGGATCGGCCTGTTTACTTTCTTAGCCTAAGGGTAGTGTATTTTTTTGCCTGAGAGTAAGGGTATGATTAGCATGAGGGCGAGTGTTTGTTTATCCAAAGGAAAATGTTTCATATACATGAGGGCAGTAGCTTCTATTCCTGAGGAAAATATCTTGTATGCCTGAGGGAAATATTCATTATGTATGTGGGAAATCACCTATGGGTTTTGATTCTGATTACCTAAGGTTAAGGACTTGAATTTCTAAGGACACTATTTAATTTGTTTATTAATTTTGGTGATTTCACATGTTATACCTGCCAATCTAAATCACAGGTTTGGTATTGTTTTACCTTCCACTTGTTAGATAGCTTGTTGTGGATTTTTCTGCTCCATTGTATAAGAGGTTGTCGGCTAAGGCATAGTCTCAGAAACTTTTAATTCAATTATATTGAATTGTTAAATGATAATTAAATGAAAATGGAACTGGTAAGAGTAGCTTCTTTTGAGTGCTTCATAGTTTACTTCATTTCATTATTGCACACTGATGTTGCAAAAAATCACTAACAGTTGGGCATGGATCTTTGGTGGCTGCCTACTAGGATTTATTTATCACACCTTGTTTGGGTATTTTTGTAGACCCAAATAGATTATATTGCTGCAGGTGTTGATAAGGGAAATAATCCCTATACATGTACTTGATTGTTGCTAAGGATTATGAAAGCATGAGAATGAGATTAGTCTTGCGATGCTACTGAGTTCCTACTGCACTGTGTTTCTTTGTTTTGCTACATTTGCACCATGTACTATATTTTTTTAGATTCCAATGTATCTTGTTTTTGATTCTTTCTTAGACTTAGGTACATATTTCATCATCTTATATATGATTGTTTTTCATTTATTTTAATTTTGTACCGTTGTCCATTTCATCTTAGTATTATTTACTGCTTCCTCTTATTCATGTTTATATTGTTTTCCTCTATGCTAAACTTTGATAAATGAGGGAATATTATCCCTACTATCAGTCCAATTCCATCGATTCTAGTCATCCGCCTCTGGCATTTGGGGAAATGCGCTTGAGGTCATGTGACCAATCAGGTTCGGGGCACCCGTTGAGTGGCACTCGGATCCGGGGCATTACAAAGTGGTATCAGATGGATTTTTCTTTTCTCTGAATTATTTTATTATTTGGCGATGACAGAAAGAGATAGACTATTATGGAATTCCTTAATAACTGTGCTTGGGAGTAGCTAACCCATGTACAGGCATAAGGCGGATATCCTCAAACTAAATTGTGATTTTATGTCTATGATTATTACAATTGATTGGATTTTCACCGTTGGGTGACACACTTGTGGTGTGATGTTTATATTTTATACATGGGTTTTATTTAGTTGCAACCTACTGAGATGAGGGTATTCCATCTCATGCATCATTTTGTCACATATTAGAATCACATGACATACATAGTTTCCATTCCATGTAAGTGCATTATAAATTGCATGTTGTTGTGATAGATGTTGTTCTAGAAAATGCATGTTTTTGTGATAGATTCCTTGATTAAATACCTACTATTTTACAGGGTATTGTTATATAAGGTTTTGTGAATAGATGCCAATCATTTGTTTTTGAGGAGTATGGGCCCTCATCAACTAGAATTTGGTAGATCATCGACTAGTTTACCTTTTTATAACACGCATAAGATACCAAGATTTGGTTCGCAGGGAGTGTGGGCCCTCATGGATTGGAATTTGGCACTTTGGGGTTCATTCAATGGTTTTCTGGGCTCCAAAGTAGTTTCTAAGGCTTACTATCTGGAAAAACACAGAATACACATCGTGTAATTTTGACAACACACCATGTACACATCAGTTCGTGAAGAAAATAAAAAATTTTAAGTACCCATCATGTACCTTATGTACACTCCATGTAGTTCCTAACCATTTCATAGTCCATGTAGGAAGAAACATGGGATTGTGAAATCTCTTGAGGGAACACTCCGTGTACCGGTTGTACTTGCCATTTTGTTTTGACCTTGTTTCCACCGTGTAACTAACAACACAGACGGAGAAATCTTCTCTTGAACACGCCGTGTCACTTTCGAACACACCGTGTAGTGTCATTTGGGAATTCAGCTTTGTAACTAACAACATGGGTCGATGTTATCCTTCTAGTACATGTCGTATCAATCTGGAAGACGTTGTGTCATGTGAGCCATGTATATGGCCGTGTCTCAAACAACACGGGTTGGAAAAGCTCATATAGTACATGCTGTGTACCTGAGGGACATGTCGTGTACTCTTGACCAGTGAGAGACCGTGTGGACTTAGTCATCTGGCTGGGGAAACAGGGTGGTGTACACACCTTTTTCTGGTGTATCACTCCATGTAGTGTCATCCGAGTAGTTGGTCATTTCCCTAACAACACTGGAAGTTGGAATCTAAGCTGTACATGTCGTGTCCATATGGAACACATCAAGTAGTGTAAGCTTTGTAT
This sequence comes from Viscum album, assembly GCA_963277665.1. Lineage (NCBI taxonomy): Eukaryota > Viridiplantae > Streptophyta > Magnoliopsida > Santalales > Viscaceae > Viscum > Viscum album. The sequence goes on along the minus strand of OY728131.1, from coordinate 1,776,622,839 downwards.
CTGGTCGTGTCTCGAACAACACGGGTCGGTGAATCTCATCTAGTACATGCCTTATAACATTATACACACCGTGTAGTCTCGCTCAAAAGAGAGTAGTGTGGCTAAGCCATGTAGAAGGACTCGGGTAGGGGAAGAAAATTCATGTACATGCTGTGTGTGTGGAAAACACGCCATGTGTTTTGGGTGTTACATGACTAGTTTTGGAAGAAGTACACACCCATGTGAAATATTTGAGGAAACACACCATATAGTTTTTATACATGATGTGTAGTCTTGTTTTGTAAAATTTGAATGTTTTATTTTCCTTGTTTCATCCTTACGATTTTGGTTCATAGTCCATGATAATCTTGATCTAAGTTGTGTGTTTGACCTTGTAGAGTACTGTCGCCAAGACGACCACAATTTCTTCACCAAGAGAGAAGAAATGATTATACTCCATAGATAGTAGGCCATGGGCTACCAATAGATCCTCCAGCAGATCCAGATGTGGTGCCAGCTGTTATACCGGACACAGGCGCAAATGCGTAGTTCCGTGAAGGCTTTATGCGGTCCATGCAGACATTCCAGGGAGCACCGCTGGTTTCCACATCTATGGAAGAGCTGATGTGTATATTCCAGTATCAGCATCCGCCTACATTTTTAAGGGATGGTGTCCATAGGTTGCGGAGTCTTGGTTGGGTTCTACACAGACGTTCTTCGATCATCTAGAGACGCCTCTTGGGAGTAGGTTCAAACTCTCTACTTATATGTTGCGTGATTCCACCATGAGATGGTGGGATGTTAGCACCCTGACTGAGTATTACAGAGACATGGAATGGGAAGATTTTTAGGTAGTCTTCTATGAATTTTTCTTTCCGGAGATGCTGAGGGAAGATAGAGATCAAGAGTTCATGAATCTACAAGAGGGTCCCATGTCAATGATGGACTATTTTTCCCGCTTCACTGAGCTACAATGTTTTCACATGTTCTAGTAGGTGATGTGATGTTGAGGGCTAGATGATTTGAGGATGGTCTTTGATATGACATCCGAGAACTTGTGAATGTTTTAAGGTTTCCAACTGTGCATGCTATTGTGAATCATGCACTGATTACTGAATGGAATCTACGGGAAGCTAGTGGTGCAGGCCAGGGGGGTTCGACACCAGTTTCTGGTACTATTTCTACTGGTAAGAGGAAGAGGAAGATGGAATTCACTCACAATGGAAGTTATAGCCAAAAGATTTCTTCATGTGGCCAGGTGATGTGTTACCAGTCCGGTAAAGAGGGGCACAAGAGACCTCAATGTTCACATGACACAGTTGAGTGCTGAGATTGTAGCAAGATGGGTCATCTGCAGTGTTTTTACAGGGCGTTTCCACCAATGACTAGTGAGAGGGGTTCTGTGCAGACTCTGTTTGCAGGAGCAGGGCCATCAGCTTCTTACCAGTCATGGAATTGGAATACATCAGGACGTTTAGGCTGAGGTGGTGGTCGTGGCCATGGTAGCCAGACACCAGGATCTCAGAGACAGTAGGGCGGGTTAGCTCAGAGTATCCAGGCTGTGTCACAGGGCCACAGCACTGGGCATGCATATGCAGTGCAATAGACCCAACATGAGAAGGATCCCGGACCTTCCACTGTCACGGGTACTATTCTAGTTTCTTCTATTTTATCTTTGGTACTTTTCAATACTGGTGATACACATATCTTTATATCTTGTGCCCATTTTGGAGAGCCTTGGGCTCTGTGTTTCTTCTTTTTCTGATGTTATGATGCTAGACACTCCATTGGGGATTAGAAGGGAATGTGTGCATCAGTGCAGGGAGTTCCCCTAGAAGATGGAGGGTGTAACTTTCTGTGGGAGATTTATGTCCTAGATATGACTAGCTATGACGTAATTCTCAAGATGGACAGGTTGGTACCCTTTCGAGCCTTTTTAGATTACTATCATCGCAGGGTGAGTTTCACATCACTAGAGGGAAGAGACATTCTATACAAGGGAAAATGGGTTGTCCATGCGAGCCGAGATAGACCCCAGCATTGTGGGCATGGTGGAGTGACATCGCAGATTGTGAGTTTATATCTGGATGACCAGGGAACTTGTCCGGAGGATTTCACTCAATTAGTTGATCGTTTCAGGGATTTCTTCCTGGATGACTTTTCAGTTCAACCTCTGGAGTGAGAGATGGATTTCTCTATTGATCTTGTGCCAGGAGCGGAATCAGTGTCCATTCCTCCTTACAGGATGGCTACACCAGATTTGTAGGATCTCATGGGACAGTTGGAGGAGTTGCAGACAAAGGGTTTCATCCAACCCAGTACTTATCCTTGGGGTTCACATGTCCTGTTTGAAAAGAAGGCAGATGATACCCTCAGAAATTGTGTGGATTATCATAAGTTGAACCAGTTGATGGTCAAGAACTGATATCCCTTGCTGAGTATTGAAGATCTTTTTGATCAACATCAAGGAGCACAGGTTTTCTCAAAGATGTACTTGAGATCCGGATATCATCAGTTGGGTGTTAGACTATCAGACATACTGCTCACAACATTTCGGAGTTGATATAGTCTATAAAAGTACTTCGTCATGCCGTTCGGACTCACAAACGTGCCAGTAGTGTTCATGGATCTGATGAATCATGTGTTCCACCCTTATCTGGATTCTTTTGTGGCAGTCTTCGTGGAAGATATCTTGGTGTACTCTCACACTTTACACGGCCATGTTACCCATCTTGAGATCATTTTGAGTACACTAATAGATCATTAGTTATATGCTAAGCCCTCAAAGTGAAATTTTTGATGGACCAGATATACTTCCTTGGTCATATTATCTCAGAGGCAAGAGTTTCGGTAGACCTAGAGAAAGTTATAGAAGTAGTTTCCTGGGATCAGCCTAAGAAAGTGTTTGAAATATGGAGTTTCTTGGGGATGGCTGGTCACTGCATGCACTGTATACAAGAATTCTCCTTCTTAGCAGCACCGTTGATGGGTTTGACTAAGGAGGATGTGATGTTTGGTTGGTCATAAGCTTGCTAGATAGCCTTTCAAGAGCTGAATGGAAGGTTGACATCAGCACCAATCCTAATACTTCCAGAGCAACGGAAGAGCTATACAATTTACTGTAATGCATCGAGCATTGGGTTGGGAGTAGTGTTGATGCAGGGCGATCGAGTAGTTGTGTATGTGTCTCGGATGTTGAGGCCACATGAGAGGAATTACCCAACACATGATCTTATGTTGGTTTAGTTGTTCATGTGTTACGTTGTTGGAGACATTATCTCTCAGGAAGACATTTTGTGGTGTTTACAGACCAAAAAAGACTCAAATATATATTTACTCTATGTGGCCTAAATTTGAGACAGTGAAGGTGGGTTGAATAGCTTATGTCCTTTGACTTTGAGCTTTCTTATACACCTGGTAAGGGTAACGCAATAGTTGATGCACTGAGTAGAAGGACTCAGATACAGGTAGTGTCGGAGGCCAGTGGTGAGTGGCAGCTCATGGCTTTGTTCTCTGAGATGCATTTAGAGGTGCACGATATTCAGGGGGGAGCCTATATTTCATCCTTATCTGTGACTTATAACCTCCTAGATAGAGTGAGGATGATACAAATATCTAATTTAGAAGACGGAGTTCTACGGGAGTCGTTGGAAAGTGAGGACCCTCCTCCCAGTTGAACGATAGACGATGATGAGGTACTGCAGATCCATGTATGAGTGTGGGTTGCATGGGATATACGTTGGGAGTGGATGTCGAAGTTTCATGCTTTATCTTGGGTAGTGCATCCAAGAGTTACCAAAATTTTCCGTGACTTGAGACGTCAGTATTAGTGGCCAGGTATGAAAAGAGAGGTAGCTGGTTTTGTTATGAGATGTTTCTCCTGTCAGCAAGTAAAGGTGGTGCATCAGAGGCCAATTGGACTGTTACAACAGTTACCCATTCTATAGTGGAAATGGTATGATGTCGCGATGGACGTTGTGACTGGGTTACCAAGGTCACCTCGAGGCAATGATGTCGTGTGGTTTGCTGTGGACAGACTTATGAAGGTATCTCACTTTCTACCGATCAAGGAGACCTTCAGTGTTGACGATCTCAAGAAGTTTTAAATCTGAGATGTAGTATGTGTAACACCCCAAGCTTCCACGGTATGATTCTCTTTGAATAACACGGTAGCGTGTGTTGTAAACAACTTTGAGTTCTAACACACACCACAACCAATCAAACTAGCTGTTATGAATAGTAATACTCACTTTTTGAAATTTTATAAATTTTATCTTTCAAAATGGAATTCATTTTTGGATTTGGAATATCGAAATTAGCTTAGGGTGAATTTTTGGTATTTTTCTGAAAACATTCAATTTTTGATGAATAGTGAAAAAGCCCTCAGTTAAAGTTTAAAACTAAATTTTTATTTAAATAATTATTTATTTTATATAAATTTAATTAATGTCAAAATAGATACATAATATCTATATAAGTTCAATGTAATTAATTAGAGTTAGTTTAGAATAATTTTAGATATATAAAAAATTTATTGAACTTTTAACCGTCTTTTACCAACCTCCTAGAAGAATTTGCAAATTCATATAAAACATAATTTTACCACTTCTGTGAGTGGAATTTCAGAAATTCGAGAAACAAAGTTAATATCAAGAGGTAAAATGTTGTTCAATAAGTTAAAAATAATTTTTGGTGAATAATAACTTTTTACTTTTATTTACCACGGTTAAAAGTAAATATGGTAATTAAGGGTAAAAATTATATTAATATTACCCTAACACATGTCCTAATTCTATTGGACAAGTTTATCTCGACCAAAAACAACCTTATGAATAAAATATTATCATTTAGGTCCACTTGGATTAGATTTGGACATTTATTATTATTTAATTCAAAGAAGAGTTTAAAGAGTTAAAATAAAAGTTTAATTACTAAAAAAAATTTAATATTAGGTTTTACATAAGATAAATTCGATTGTAAATATTAATTGGAAATATAAAAAGCTTTCCTACATAATGGTATTTTATTTATAATATTTAGACATTATATAATTTAATATATTTATGACACAATTGTGATGCAGTAATTACCTTATTAATGAAATATTAAAATTATTGATATTAAAAATATCTAAATATATGTAATTTGAGACTTTTTATGAATTCCAATAATTTTATAGGTTAATATGAAATGTTAGTATTGATTTAATTATGTTTTTTTGAAGTAATCATGCTATAATGATTTTTCAGAAAAATAAAATACCAAATAATGTCAAAATTGACATAAAAGAGTTTTTAAAAAAATATTATATTATTAATTGATATTCAATTCATAAATAACTAAAGTTCGTCCAAGAGACTTATATAATGATAGGTGTATCATTAATGAACCACTTGGGGTTCTATTGGATGTATATGGTAAGTTTATTAACCATATAATATAAAACTACAAAGAGACATGGTAAATGTCAAACTATTTAAATAAGAGTTAAATATAAATTATAAGGTTAATTTAGTGACCCAAACCTATCTAAACCCTATTGGTTGAATGGTTTTCGACCTATAACCACCTTAAAATTTATATAATCCACTTTTGAGCCATTACAAACCGAATATGAATTTATTATAAAATAATATTTCTAGCTTTTCATAAGGTGCCCCTCACCCCTCTTTTAAATGGGAACTCCCCCTTCTCTCAAATTCATACCTTAAAAGCCTTTAGGTTTGGCCAAACTCATCCCAAATACCCTATAAAATTTCCTACCTTCATCCTAGAGGCCTTCTTTTAGTCATTAATCCAACCTAAAAATCCCTTATGATCAAATCAAAAGGAATAATCTGAAGAAGAGGTAAGGTTTTCACCACCCTCTTTCAAGTTCCTTTCTTCTTCAACTTCTGTTTCTTTGTTATTAACATTCTAAAATAATAACTCCAGTATCTTCAATATATTGTGATGTTATTATAAATATGGTACAACAATATTCAGTATTCTATCAATCCTTTGAATGACACATCACCATACATGCATACGTATGACTTACCGTCTCCACGTCGTGGTGTAATTGTTATTCAATAAATTATTATTTGGATGGGTATAATAATGATTTTTAATTCATGCAAATAATATATATAACATGATAATGATTTTGTGTATATGATATACCATCCATTTATATATTATTTTAATATCAAAAAAATGATGTTGTCTCTCGTGCGTATGTACAGACTACCGTCTCCACGAACGCGATGAGATTCATTCCCCATTGTATCCATTCAAGACTAATTCTCATTTACTAATTAAAAATAATTTTTAAGGACTTGATATCATTCTGGATATGAATAAGATAAAACCTATCCATAACAAACATGGATTTTGTAACAAAATATATAAAATAAAATTAGTATGTTAACACCCAAAACAACGATAATACTAAGATATTATTAACAAAGCATTGTTAAAAGATCATATATGATGTCATATTAATTTAAATGATTCTTTTATAATTTAATAATAGTTATTTCACCATTATACAGGAGGTTAACCTACCCTTGACTAAGGTAAAATACAAGGTAAGGCTTTATTTCACAAACTCTTCATTATCCGAGGTTGTTTATCCCTGATTATCTATTGGGACCTCTTTATCATCCACATCCATGTTTCTTAAATATGTATTCCAAAACATTTTTACTATTTGCTAGAAAATGTTTTAAAGTCATTTATACCCTTGTTTGAATTTTATAAAATGGTTTGAATGGATTCTTTCCGTCTTTTTTCAAACAAGGTACTTTTTATCCTTTTCGACAAAATTAAGGTTAGAATGTTTTTTTAACTTATATAGAGAGTGCGGCTATTTTCCACCATTGTAAAATTGTCGAAGCTTCCCTTACCAGATTATAAAAATATTTTCAAAGTAAATGTTTTATTTTTTAATTATGTGACTTTTAAATGATTTAAAAAAAGATATATTTCTCTCAATAGTTTTGATTTCATCTATGTCAACATCCTTTGATGGATATTAAGCTTATTTGAAGATGATTTATTATGATACAAAACTTCCATATTGTATTGAAGGTTTTGTGATATCTTTGACTATGGATGTGTTATTTTTATACCATTCATGTTTTATGGAGAATGTATTGACATTTCGTATGCTAGTTTTAATATGATTTTTTTTGTTATTTTTTAACATATTCATTCGAGGAATGCATTAGACTTAATAAGTGATGGGTAGAGCCCACTATAGATCCTCAATGCATCGGTAGGTCTCATGAGACAAACTAGTGTCTTGGAATGAGGCCTTGACAAAATCTTATTTGTAGTCTTGGCAGGAGGCCTTGGATACATGGTTATGATAGCATGGCATTATGCATTCCAACATTATGAAAGTGGTTATTGATATTGCATCTGATTATTCGACTAGTAGAATATCCATGTGAATAAGTAAATGGAATTATTTCATTCTGTTTTCCCATATTAAGCTGAATTTCAAGTTTAAAAGGCTTTTATTTTAGTTATAAATTTCCTTAAATGTTTATGCTTATTTATGAAAGTTTCTGCTATATTGTTATCCTTACTGAGCATCTGAGCTCACCCATTTCTATGTTTTATTTTTTCCCAGGATGTGAAGAAGTATTTTATGACTGACCTTCAAGGATAGTATGAGGGGATATGAGTTTGGACTATGGAGACTATGTTGTAGTAGTTTTTCATTTTATGATGTAATATATGACTTATGAATGTATCTAGTGTTTCCAAGGTTACTAAACTAATCGGTCTATCGAGACATGATCTTTTCTGATCATGCCAATGTTATGTAATAATGCATCGACTCGGGTAACTGGGGTCGGGGTGTTATAGTTGGTATCAGAGGAAGATTATTACAGACCTTGGGAGCTAGATTTAGATAAACTCTGATTAGAGCACATAGACCTAAGATGGACTTTTAGGATTAGTATAAAAGAACTTCCGAGAATTTTGGTATTGTAGAGATTTTTTTTGAGTTTTCCGAGAAATACATCCATGTCTGGATACGAGAAGGTAGAGGTGGCTCTGGCATAGATGTACCTAGGGTTAAAACCCAAAAACACTGCTTTGAGATAGACTCGAACGGGAACTGGTGCACGACAACGGGCCTTACTGCACTCTTGGTTATGACACTCCCAGGGTATATTCTTAGGATAATTCTCATTTTCATTACCAACCATTATGATGGTTTTATGAGTTTATACATCCTCAAAGAAAACATTTTTTATGATTATGGATTATATCCATAAATAGTTCAATTTATGTTAAGTGTTTTACAAGAATGGAATTCTATATTTTGATTCATAAACTGATCTAGTTTATGCCATTTTTTTGAAATGGCACCTAGTGGATGAAATGGAAACCGTATCAATGCACACACTCCATGTATGGATTTCCCTTATGCTCAAGATAATTATAGTGGAGATGGGGATAGAACTGGTGCTTATCAGCTAATCACTATACTAGGACAACACACTCTGGTTATGAATAATAACCTTACCCGTATGGAGCACCCTGATCCGAAACATGGAGGATCAATGCTAGATCGCTTCATGAGGCAACGACCACCAACATTAAATGGGAAAACAAATCCATTGGTAGATGAGCAATGGATAAGTTCCCTAGAGAAAATATTTCAGGCTTTGAGGAGTAGTGAAAGGGAAAAAGTTATCATGGCAGTTTACCGCCTCACTGGAGATGCTGATCAATGGTGGTCATTGATTCAAAACACAAAGGAAGATGATGAAGTATCAAATATGGAATGGATTGAGTTCAGAGTGATTTTCCTAGAAAAATACTTTCCTTGTGACCATCGAGCAGATATGGAAAGGCAATTTCTGAGTCTGAGACAAAAGGAGGATTAGAATTCCACAAAGTATGAGGCTAACTTTACAAGGTTAGCGAGGTATGCTGCAGATTATATACGTAACCCAAGAAGTAATATTGATTATTTCTTTGATGGGTAAAAACCATTTCTCCGTCGATCATTAGTTTTAAAAACCTTCTCATTGTTCGAATATATTGTCTCATGTGCTATCAAGACAAAAATGAATTCTCTAAGTCTTATGAGTTTAAATCAAAGAAAGAGAACAAGAGATCTTCTAATCACTCTGGGAAAGGAAATAAGGGGAACAAGGGAAAATTTGAATATCCATCCTGTAGTAAATGTGGTAAGAAACACCCTGTTACTTTATTAAAGGGAATGGGAGTCTGTTACAAGGGTGGTGAAAAAGGCCACCAAGCTCGTGATTGCAAGGGGAAGAAATGAGCTACAGATGTTCAATGCTACAATTGCAGGGAGATGGGACATTATGAAAATGAATTTCCAAAGCGTCAGGGGAACATACCTCAGAAAAGGCCCAGGTATCAATGTCAGGCTTATTCTATCACTACTGCTGAGGTAGAAGCTCTGAAAGACATGGTGGCAGGTAATTTAATGGTTTCCTCAAGTTTAGAAAATGAATTATTTAATTCTGGATCATCGCATTTTTTCATATCTTAACAGTTTTCTAAGAAAATTAGATATTTCCAATTTGATTTAACAAGGGAGTTTTCAGTCGAAACTCATAAGGGAAGTATCATTGCAACAATGTTTTGTGAATCAGTCCCCATTAGATCACATAAATGTTCTTTATCTGTGGATCTCATCATCATACCTATGATTGAATTTGATATAATCCTCGGTATGGATTGGCATTCAGACCATGATGCCAAAACTTATTGTAAGAAGAAGGAGGTTACTATTTTTGATGATGATGATAAGGAACACCTTATCTTTAGAGTGGAACTGTCACCACCTAATTCTTATCAAGATCCACCCCTAGTAGCTCAACTAAATTCAATTATTGGGGAGGAAGAGAAGAAAATAACTGTGGGTAAGGAAAGGAATGTTAAAATAGAGGATGTTCCTATTGTGAAATAATATGTAGATGTACTTCCAGAAGATTTACCTGGACATCCTCCAAATCGAGAAATTTATTTTTACATTAATTTAATTCCTGGATCAAGCCCATATCGAAGACCCCTTATAGAATGTCCATGGTGGAATTAGTGGAAATAAAGAAACTACTAGAGGAATTGAGTAATAAGGGATTTATTCTCCCCAGTGTTTCTCCATGGGGAGCCCCTGTCCTTTTTTTTAAGAAGAAACATGGATCTATGATGTTATGTATCGACTATAGGGAGATCAATGCTATAAAAATAAAGAACAATTATCCCCTACCTCAAATTGATGATTTATTTGACCAACTGCATGGAGCTCAATACTTTTCAAAGATTGACCTTCGATCTGGATACCATCAGTTGTGTGTGAATAAGGAAGACATTCCGAAGACAGCCTTTCAAACCAGGTACGGGCATTACGAGTTTACAGTAATGCCTTTTGGGCTGACTAATGCACCCCCTATATTCATGGATCTAACGAGTAGAGTTTTCAAGGAATATATCGATGATTTTGTGGTGGTATTTATTGATGATATATTGGTCTACTCCAAAAGCTACGAAGATCATGAAAATTACTTGTGCATTATCCTGAAGACTCTGAGAAAACATGAATTATATGGGATGTTTAGCAAGTGTAAATTCTGGCTTCAAGAGATTTCTTTTCTTTGCCATATTGTCTCTTAGGATGGAATCTAAGTTGATCCTTCTAAGACCAAGGCAATCTGTGATTGGCCTGCACCGACGATTATAACTGAGGTACACAGTTTTATTGGTTTAGCATGTTATTATCAATGTTTCATCCAGAATTTTGCCCTGTTGGCTAACCCATTAACAAAGATCACATGTAAAGGGGTTAAAATTTTTTTTGGACAATAGAGTGGGAAGAATGTTTCGAGGAATTTAAGAGAAGATTAGTCAATGATCCTATATTAAATCTACCATCAGGGAATGATGGGTTCATTATTTATAGTGATGAATCGAAGAAAAGACTTGGTTGTGTCCTTATTCAGAATGATAGGGTTATTTCCTATCCATCACGACAGTTGAAAATTCATGAGAAAAACTATCCTACTCATGATCTTTAGTTAGCTGCTGTAATATTTTCTTTGAAGATATGGAGACACTACCTCTATGGCGAAAAATGTGAGATTTATACTTATCACAAGAGTTTGAAGTATATTTTCTCACAAAAAGAACTCAACTTGAGGCAAATCAGATGGCTTGAATTACTCAAGGATTATGATTGCATGATACACTACCACCCAGGGAAGGAAAATAAGGTGGCAGATGCTTTGATCAAAACGATCATGGAGTTTTGAGCAATATGAGAATTGAAAGGGATCCAATTTTCATGGATCTAGTGAAGATGGACATGGGAATAACCATGGAAGGTGAAACATCAATTCTTTTCCAAATGCGTTCCAAACCATCTTTACTAGAAAATATTAAGAGTTCTTATACCAATGATGAATAATTTCAAAATAATATTAAAGCTGTTAATGATGGGAGATTGAGTGACTTTGTGTATGAAGATGGAATTTTGAAATTCTGGAAGAGACTTTGTGTTCCCGATATACCTGATCTAAAAAGGTAATTGTTGGATGATGGTCATAGTTCCAATTTCTCTATACACCCTGGGAGCACCAAAATTTATAGAGATTTGAAGAAACATTTTTGGTGGGACAACACGAAGAGGGAGATTTCTGATATTGTGTCAAGATGTATGGTTTTTCAACAAGTGAAACCTGGAAGGCAACATCCTGGAAGAGTCATAGAACCTCTTCTCATACTTGAATGGAAATGGGATAATATCATGATGGATTTTTTCATGGGACTACCAAATACTCCTAGAAAGAGCGATGCAATATGAGTTATTGTTGATCGTCTTACCAAGTCAGCATATTTTCTTTATATAAGAGAAGATCTACCACTAGAAATTATAGCAGGACTATATATTAATGAAGTTTTGGGACTTCATGGAGTACCCCTGTCGATTGTTTCTGATTGTGATCCTTGTTTTACTTCAAGATTCTGGAAAATTCCTCAAAACTCCCAAGATACTGAACTTCGTTTGAGCACTGCCTATCACCCCCAAACTGATGGACAATCAGAACCAACTATTCAAACCTTAGAAGACATGTTGAGATCATGCTCACTTAACTTTCAGGGTATGTGGGATCAATATTTACCTCTAGTGGAATTTTCCTATAACAATATCTTCCATTCAAGTATTCGGATGGCACCATATGAATCGTTATAGGGAAAGAGATGTCGCACACCAACCTTTTGGGATGATGTTGTTGAAAGAAAACTTGTAGGCTCAGAACTGGTGGAGGAAACAATGGAAATGGTAAAGGTAATCCAAAACCACATCAAAGCAGCTCAAAGTAGGTAGAAGATATTTTTCGATAACTGGAGGAAGGATTTGTAATTTTAGGTAGGAGATCATGTTTTCTTGAAGGTATCTCCATTGAAGGGAGTTATACATTTCAGTATGATGGGTAAATTGAGTCACAGGTACATCGGACCTTTCGAAATTCTAGAACGAATTGGGGTTGTAGCTTACAATTTGGCAATGCCGCCAAGTCTCTCCAAAGTTCACGATGTGTTCCAAATATCACTGTTGAGAAAAAACATGCCTGACCCAATGCATATACTCACATACGAGAAATTAGAACTGGAACCCGAACTGTCTTATTGCGGAGAACCCATCAGGATTCTTGATAGAAGAGAACAAGTGCTAAGAAACTGGACGACTCGTCTGGTAAAAGTTCTATGGAGAAACCATAAGATGGAAGATGCAACGTGGGAACCCGAAGAACTTATGATGAAGAACCACACGAGTATTTTCATGTGGTAGTATTCTAGAAATTTTGAGGATGAAATCATTTGAAGGAGGGGAGAATGTAACACCCCAAGCTTCCACGGTATGCTTCTCTTTGAATATTACGGTAGCATGTGTTGTACGCAACTTCGAGTTCAAACACACACCATAACCAATCAAACTAGCCGTTATGAATAGTAATACCCACTTTTTGAATTTTTATAAATTTTATCATTCAAAATGGACTTCATTTTTGGATTCGGAAAATCAAAATTAGCTTAGGGTGAATTTTTGGTATTTTTCTGAAAACATTCAATTTTTGATTAATAGTGAAAAAACACTAAGTTATAGTTTAAAACCAAATTTTTATTTAAATAACTATTTATTTTAGTTAAATTTAATTAAGGTAAAAATAGATACATAATATCTATATAAGTTTAATGTAATTAATTAGAGTCATTTTATAATAATTTTAGATATATAAAAATTTTATTGAACTTTTCACCGTCTTTTACCCACCTCCTAGGAGAATTTGAAAATTCACATAAAACATAATTTTACCGCTTCTGTGAGTGGAATTCTGAAAATCTGAGAGACATGGTTAATATCATGGAGTAAAATGTGGTTCAATAAGTTAAAAATAATTTTTGGTGAATAGTAACATTTTACTTTTATTTACCATGTTTAAAAGTAAATAGGGTAATTAAGGGTAAAAATGATATTAATATTACCCTAACACATGTCCTGATTCTATTGGACAAGCCTATATCGACCAAAAACAACCTTAGAAATAAAATTTTATCATTTAGGTCCACTTGGATTAGATTAGGACATTTATTATTATTTAATTCAAAGAAGAGTTAAAAGAGTTAAAATCAAAGATTAATTACTAAAAAAAATTAATATAAAGTTATACATAAGATAAATTCAATTGTAAATATTAATTATAAAGATAAAATAATTTAATACATAATGGTATTTTATTTATAATTTTTAAACATTAAATAATTTATTTTATTTATGACAACGGTGATGCAGTAATTACCTAATTAATAAAATATTAAAATAATTGATATTATAAATATCGAAATAAATGTAATTTGAGACTTTTTATGAATTCCACTAATTTTATAGGTTAATATGACATTTTAGTATTGATTTAATTATTATTTTTTCAGTAATCATGCTGTTATGATTTTCAAAAAAATCAAATACCAAATAGTGTCAAAATTGACATAAAAGGGTTTTTAAAACAAATATTATATTATTAATTGATATTCAAATCCAAAAAATCTCAAGATCATCCTAGAGACTTATATAATGATAGGGGTATCACTAATGAATCACTTTGGGTTCTCTTGGATTTATATGGTACGTTTATTAACCATATAATATAAAAATACAAAGAGACACGGTAAATGTCAAAGTATTTAACTAATAGTTAAATATAAATGATAAGGTTAATTTAGTGACCCAAACCTGTCTAAAACCTATTGGATGAATGGTTTTAGACCTATCCCCATCTTAAAATTTAAATAATCCACTTTTGAGCCATTAGAAACCGAATATGAATTTATTATAAAATAATATTTCTAGCTTTTCCTAAGGTGCCCCTCACCCCTCTTATAAAATGGAACTCCCCATTCTCTCAAATTCATTCCTTAAAAGCCTTTGGCCTCAGCCAAAATCTTCCCAAATACTCTCTCAAATATCCTGCCTTTATCTTAGAGGCCTTAATTTACTCATAAATCCAACCTATGGAGCCCTTTTGATAAAATCAAAAGGAAGAACCCGAAGAAGAGGTAATGTTTTCACCACCCTCTTTCAAGTTCCTTTCTTCTTCAACTTCTTCTTTATTTGTTATTCCCATTCTAAAATAATAACTACAGTATCTTCTATATACTTTTATGTTATTATAAATATGGTACAACCATATTCAGTATTCTATCCATCCTTTGAATGACATGTCACCATAAGTGCATATGTACTGCTTACTGTCTCCACGTCATGGCGTAATTGTTATTCAATATAATATTATTCTTATGGGTATAATAATGATGCGTAATTCATGTAAATAATAAGTATAACATGATAATGATTCTATAAATATGATATAGTATCCAACTATATATTATTTTAATATCAAAAGAATGATATTGTCGCTCGTGCGTACGTACGGACTACCGTCTCCACGAACGCGATGAGATTCATTCCCCAACGTATCCATTCAATAATAATTCACATTTAATGATTCCAAATAATGTTTAAGGACTTGATATCATTATAGATATAAAAAAGATACAACCTATCCATAAAAAACATGGATTATGTAACAAAACATATAAAATAAAATGAGTTAGTTAACACCCGAAACAGTGATAATACTAAGATATTATTAACAAAGCAATGTTAAAAGATCATATATGACAACATATTAATTTAAATTATTCTTGTATAATTTAATAACAATTATTTTACCATTATTCAGGAGGTTAACCTACCCTCGACCAAGGAAAATTACAAGTTAAAGGTTTATTTCACAATCTATTTATTATCCGAGGTTGTTTATACATGATTATGTACTGGGACCTCTTTATCATCCACATCCATGTTTCTTAAAATTGTATTCCAAAACATTTTTACAATTTAGTAGACAATGGGTTAAAGTCATTTATACCCCTGTCTGACTTTTATAATATGGTTTCAATGGAATCTTTCTGTCGTTTTCCAAACAATGTCTTTTTTATCTTTTTCGACAAAATTAAGGTAAGAATGTTTTTTTAACTTATAAGGCGAGTGCGGATATTTTATTCCATTGTAAAATCGTAGAATCTTCCCTTAAAATATTTTAAGAATATTTTGAAATTAAATTTTATATTTTATAATTATGTGACTTTTAAAAAAATTAAAAAAATAGATATTTCTCTCAAATAGTTTTTATTTCATCTATGTCAACATCCTTTGATGGATTTTAAGCTTATCTAAAGCTGATTTATTATGATACAAAACATCCATGTTGTATTGAGTTTTTTGTGACATTTTTGACTATGGATGTGTTATTTTTATACTATTCATGGTTTATAGAGAAAGTATTGATATTTCGTATGCTAGTTTTAATACAAATATTTATGTTATGTTTAAACCTATTCATATGAGGAGTGCATTGGACTTAATAAGTGATGGGTGGAGCCCGCTATAGCTCCTCGATGCATCGGTAGGTATCATGAGACAAACTAGTGTCTTGGCACGAGGCCTTGAAAAAATATTATTTGTAGTCTTGGAAGGAGGCCTTGGCTACGTGGTTATGATAGTCTGGCATTATGCATTCCATCATTATGAAAGTGGTTATTGATATTGCATGTGATTTTTCGACTAGTAGAATATCCATGTGAATAAGTAAATGGAATTATTTCATTTTATTTTTTCCATATTATTATGATGTTCAAGTTTGAAAGGCTTTTTTTAGTTATACATTACCTTAAATGTATATTCTTATTTATGAATGTTTCTGATATATTGTTATCCTTACTGAGCATCTGAGCTCACCCCTTTCTATGTTTTATTTTTTCCCAATATGCGAAAAATTATTTTATGACTGACCTACAGGGATAGTATGATGGGATATGATTGTGTAATATGGATAATATGTTGTATTATTTTATCATTTTATGATGTAATGTTAGACTTATGAATGTATCTAGTGTTTCCAAGCCTACTAAACTAATCGGTCCTTCGAGACTTGTTCTTTTGTGATCTTTCCAATGTTATGTAATAATGCACCAACACTGGGTAACTGGGGTCGGGGCGTTATGGTATGTCTACATGGGGTCCCTCATTCTATCGTTTCAGATAGGGACACCAAATTTACATCTCGTTTTTTGAAGTGTTTTCAGAGAGCACTGGGTACACATGTGATTCTGAGCACAACTTACCACCCTCAAACCGATGGCCAGTCAGAGCGTACAATATAGGTTCTTGAGGACATGCTGCGTGCATGCATCCTAGACATTGGGGACTCTTGGGAGAAGCACATACCCATGGTTGAGTTTTCCTGCAATAATAGATTTAAATCAACTATTGAGATGGCACATTACGAGGTTTATATGGTAGGCCATGCCGATCACCCCTATTCTAGTTGGAGGCAGGTGAGGCGGCTTTACTGGGACCACATCTAATGCAGGAGACTTTAGAGCAGGTGTAGTTGATTCAGAAACGGATGACTCCAGTACAGTCTCTTTATAAATCTTATGTTGATCGCTATAGATGACCTTTGGAGTTTGTGGTTGGGGATTAGGTTTTCTGGCGTGTTTCACCGAGGATGGGACACAGGCAGATCAGGATACAGGGTAAACTTTCATCGAGGTATGTGGGGAATGTTGGTCAGAGTGGATACTCAAGAGGGGTGTGAATTGAGTTCCAATTAAAAATTTCTGTAAAAAATATTTCCCTTAAAATCCCACTATTTAAAAAAAAGTTACATTGTAGTGAATTTATACAGATTGTAAAAGTTCAATTAGTTTCTAAAATATTGATTAGGTATCAGTTAATTTAATCAGAAGATTAAATTAACTTTTGAAACTAAATTACCAGTTCTCAATAAGTATAAACACCTGCTAATTTAACTATCAAAGTAACTTTAAAACAAATTGTATTTCAATGTAATTACCAGTGGAATATAAAATATATAGAATAATTTAGACTTAAACTAAAATGCACAGCAGATGTAACCAAGAGGTTCAGTCTCAAGCCGAGACCTTATCCTCTCAAACAGTTTATATATGTTTTATCTACACCCTGGATCGAGGTAAACAACAGTGAAAACACTGTCCAGGTACAAATACCTCTACCAAAGTTCTTAATGGGAAAACAAACAATAGCTCACAGTCTGTCCAGGTCTTACTTGACCTCTAACACTGTCTATAGTGGGAAACAAGGGAGTTATCAAATTTGGATGAGGATTTAGAAATCCTCCAGCATAGCATATGATACAGTGTGTGTATGAAATATATAGAGTATATACACACTACTGGAAATGTAAATAAAAGAATCACTAAAAGAATAGATAAGAGTTTATAGTGCTCTAGTGATGTGAAGTGCAGCTCTGGACTCTTTTGATTTATCAAAAATGCTTCTGAGTCCTTCTTTGGTTTTTGTCTGAAAAACAGCGGGTCGTTTTCTTCCTTGTTTTTCAGGTTCAGCTTTATCAGCTCGAGTGCATGAAGAGTTCATTGTGGTTCTTAACTCAAGATGCAGCTTTTGTTCCCCTCTAGAATGAGTGGCTTGGTTTATGTCCAGTGCTCTTCCAGTGTGAATGTATCTTTTTCCTTTTGTGTGAATTCACCACGTTTCAATGTTGTCCAGACCTTTCCTTTTACACCCTTCACGTGCCTTCTTAGTTCTATTCTGTTTGGTCTTTCACCTTCCTTTTATAGCTTTTAGCTTTCGCAAAAAGAATGATTACCTTTTTATGGGTACTAGGTACAGTTCCCTGACATGCCAACAACTATCATTAAATATCATTAATTTTATTAAAAACATCATATATGATTGTTGCATAATAAATAAATAGTATTAAGAGTTATAGAGTTTGAATGGTCAAGCTTCTATCGGTATCCTTCTGTTGGAAGTAGTTGACTTTATGTAGCAGTTACCTTCTATCGGTAGCTCTTTGATCATGTATCGGTAGCTCCTGGTATCGGTAGCTATTTGAACTTTTATCGATAGCTCTTGGTATCGGTAGTTGTTTGATCTTGTATCGGTAGCTATTGGTATCAGTAGCTGTTTGATCTTGTATCGGAAGCTCTATATACCGGTGACGTCATCTATCGGTAGACTTTAGTTCTATCAGTAGCTCATTTTGTATCGGTGGCTTCATGGCAGTAGACTTGTTCATATCGACAGACTTACTCTATCGGTAACTCTAGTGTAACAATATCTTTTATCAATAGAGTTTTAGTCTGTTCATATAGGTAGCTCTGTTTGGTTTCAGTGAAGTATATATATCGGTATACTTATGCATACCGGTAGACTTGTTCTATTGGTAGCTCAGTTTCTATTGGAAGCTGTCTGTATCGGTGGACTTGATCTTTTAGAGACATGTGCTTACTAGTGGACTTATACATACTGGTAGCTCTGCATATCGGTGACCTTTGCCTATCAGTGACTATGTCTATCGGTATACTAAGTCTATCGGTAGACTGTCTTTATCAGTAGCTATAGGAATATTAGTAACTAAACACTTGTCAGTTTTATGCAGAACACATATGATTGAGTTAGAATTATTTCAAAAGTCATAGAAATCATAGATAAATATTTATTAACATATTTTAAAGATTATTTTAATATAATTATCAACTTGATCATATATTAAATGAATTAAAATATATATACACATTATTTGGGATTATCAAAGTATGTGAAATCATAATT
Organism: Viscum album; assembly: GCA_963277665.1. Classification (NCBI taxonomy): domain Eukaryota; kingdom Viridiplantae; phylum Streptophyta; class Magnoliopsida; order Santalales; family Viscaceae; genus Viscum; species Viscum album. The sequence continues at coordinate 1,776,603,641 of OY728131.1, read as the reverse complement.
GGTATTATCAAAATAGGTGAGGTCAACAATCTCCCCCTTTTTGATAATCACAACTTATGATATTATAATCTCAAAATAATCAGTAGTGAATCAAGGCATATATCAATAAATTCAATTGTTTCAGAGAAAACAATATAAGATATGAAATATGCAATGTACCAGAGGTAGAATAAAATGCAATGGTATCAAAGGTACAAGTTACAAAGCATTTTAGCTCTCCCATAGAATATTATCTCTCCCATATATAATATTTCTCCCCATTTCGCATAAAATTTATTATTCCCATATATAATTTTTCTCCCATTATAAAATTTCTCCCCCTTTGTGATAATCAAAAAGTGGGAAACAACAAAGAGAAAAAGGATCAAAATGAGAAAGAAAAGAAAACCATTTGTATTTCATATTGCAAAAAGGTACAAGGAAATAAAACAAAATACGAGGGATTCCTATAAAATATCTCAGACACATATTCAATCCATGTCTGTAATGTGAGATTTTCCCTTTGGACCAGAAGAGGATTCAGACTATGTGGATGCAGTTGAAGGTTTAGGAATTCCATAAATGATCAGAGGAGGCTGATCCAATGAAACTATTCTTAGCCAGTACTGAGTAGTTATTTGAGTGATCATAAGAGTAAGGCTCAAAATGGCTTGGGCTGGAGTAATCTGAACAGGAGAAGCAGTAGATACAGAGGTAGGAAAAGCTGAAGGTATAATTACTGGTCTAGCATCTACATGCAAGAAAGGAAACAAAAGATTTCTGAAATCCATAATTATTCCTCCTCCTCTCTCTATAGAAGATATGAAATCATCCTTTTTCTCCTTGAATTTTTCCAAGGATGGAGTCAGTTCTCTTAGCTTGCTGACTTGCTCCTTGAAGGCTTGATTGACAGTAGGTAACTTCAGGTCTTCTAACAGATGTTTGAATTGATTTTAGAGTTGATTTTTTGTATAAATCCATTGAAAATAGTATTATACCTTATCTTCCACCTCTTTCGTAGAGGCAGAATCTTCTCTCATATAGTCTTGGACTATCTTCATTATTTCCTTAGTTGAATCTCTACTAGAAATCACCACTTTTTTCAGGTCGGATGAGTCCACAGAGCCACTGGTTGATGCTGAACCAAGCTCCTCCTTCATCACAACTCTAATATGATCCAAATCTACTGAAGGTCTAGAGGCAAGATAACCAACAGAGAAAGTTATTGTTTCATTGATGTTTTTTGTCACCCCAATGATGAGGTTTTTGACTTGGGAATCCTAGGTGCTGATATGATCATTCATGGAGGTTTTAAAATCTTCAAAGACCGATACCATCTGGATCACAACACCTTTGACATAAGCTAAATACTTATCTTCTTGGGATTTAGAAATCATATAAGATTCTAAAGAGATAAAAGATTTCTTAAGAGTTTCAACATCCTCTTCTAGTCTAGACAACTAATTCTGGCAAGCTCTAACTTTATCCACTATTTCTGCCACAAAGGTAGAGACATTATAGCTGAGAGAGAGTTCAAAAGACTTTTCCAAATTTCTCATCTCTTCAAAAAAGCAGTGCTTTAACTCAGCAATAGAGGCACTTAAAGACTCTATTAGCTCATTCTTTAAGGATTCAAGATCACCCCTGGTAATCACATCAGCAGGTTCAACCACAACAGGTGCTCTTTCAGATTCTATACTGGTTACTGAGTCATTCATAATCGATTGAATTGATGACACTAGTGAAGCTTCCATTTTCCTTATTTCTTCCACAAAACTGATTTTGAGATCAGACTTGAGCTTGTCTAAATCATGCATTCTGAGCACATATTCAAGTAACTACTCATTCTGAATATCATAATTTTTTTTGGTCTATTGAGGGATGCCTCATTATCAGAATCGGGATAGTCCAATACACAAACCACAAAACCTGGGTCTTCTACCCAATCCCCAATTTCAACATCCACTGACACACTTCCAAACCCATTTTGATGCTCCCCCTCAACTGGTGAATTCTCTTGTATAGAAAGGGAATTCTCAGCAG